>CM056720.1:147532281-148748352 GCA_029844215.1 Przewalskia tangutica
TCAATATTGCAAACACGACTGTTTTAGTAGAACAAACTCATCTTAATTAGAGCACATTAACAATCATACAAGACAACCATTTATAATACTCGATCACACGACACTTAAAACTTAAAACAATTGGTTCACAATTGATCTACATTATCTAAAATTAACTAAAGGGCAAACTATGCTAGATTAAACTACCAAACAGTGCACAAGGTCCTTCATTTTAGTTCAACAAGATCAAGATTATCATTTTAACTAACCTATATGTATACTAAGTGTGTTGTAACATTGATCACTCATTAGTAAGGCTGCACAAAACCCTAAAACCGGACCGAACCGAGGATCGAATTTTCAGAAAAGTAGGACTGAAGACCGGACCAAATTTATCTGTCCGGTCCGGTTCAGTCCGAAACCCGAAAATATGCATTAAAAGGACTGAGGACCGGACCGGACCGAAACTTATAGATCCGGTCCAGTCCTTTTTTCGGTCCGGTCCTTTTTTGGGCAGCCCTACTTATTAGCTTTATGGGTAATGAGGGGAATGAAATCGTATTCCCCTCTTTAGATTTGAATTGGGCCAGGGCGGGTCTGCTTTTTGGGTCGACGGCTTAGGCTAAAAATAAAAGGGAAATTGGGTTGGCCTTGAGGATTTGAGAATTTGCTCGAATTGGATTTAAAACATAGCCAAAATCATTTCAATCGAAACCAAAATCGATATAGAAAATTAGTTAAGTAATTGAATTACGACCATTTTGGAAAGAAATTTTAATTAAAGCTAAATTGATGAAAAATTGAGATGCAATTAATCGATCTATTTAATAAATTAAACTTCTTGATTTAACGAAATAAAATAATCACCATTTAGTTTACACAATTGATTAAATAATTATTTCCACTATTTTGACTTTAAAATCTGATAAATATGCTTAAAACCCATAATAATCAGTAAAAACATGCAAGTGATATAATGATATACTTGATGATATTTGCCAAGCGAAATGGCAAAATATCACCAAAGTATTTTTGTAAAATCATTTTGACTCTGAAATGTGCATATTTCACTCTGTTTGTAATTCAAGAAGTTCGACTAATTAAATAAAATTTTGAGAGAAAATTGAGACAATAGCTGCCCCTTCGTTGTTCATGGATGACGTAGTCGTCCATGTGCAATGAATTTGACAAATGCGAGTTTTGACCGACCAAGTCAACTCATCTCTTAGAGTAAAAAATGGATGTGATTTTAAAAATTATGGCCGGACCCTGATATTGGGGTTTCCTACATATCTCAGGCTATATGGGAATTCAGGCCATTTGTAGTTCGACTCGATATTTTTTTTTAAAACTTTCAAAATGGTCCCACTATTAATTTTAAGTCTGGGACCATGATTTGGGGAAGTTAGGATTACGATTGAGCCTTGATATTGAGTTCACCTACACATCCCCGACTTTCAGAATCGGGCCATATGTAGTTCAACTCGATCGGTAGAAAGGGGTGTTCCTTATGCGGAAGTAACCTTTGGTATGAGAAAATGAATTCAGATTTTGAGTACCGAAAATAGGCTTGAAATTTCTTAGCTATGAATGTGGCATGCTTCACACTCATAATTTAGTCTTTGCACTGACATAATTTCATGTACCTTGAATCTGTCATCACCTGGATTTGAAATGAAGATTGGTGGTGCCCCAGTATAGGTTTGGAGATTACACTGAATTTGAAACTTAAAGACAATGACCCTTGTCTTCTCGACAAAATGGTTTTAACATGGAACAAACCTATATATGCCTTCTATAGGGGTGTAGTTTGATGGTGGTGAAAGGGTGATCTTCAACTCTCACACAAATAGTTTGTTCCTCTCTTCTGCAATGTGCATCGGTTCGTTGCTAAGAAAATGTTCCACGTTTACTCCGTATATGGCTGGATCTGGTCTGTTTGCTTTGCTCATTCGGCAACTTTCGACATGTTTCTAATTGCTGGGATAGTGACGTGTTTGGTTATGTATATCGTACCTATGCGGATTTGTTTATTGCACCCTCCTAGGTGACTGTTCTGAATAGGTGACACCTCTGATATCGTCTGGCTCTGTGATTTTTGTTGATCGGATGCTACTTGCGATACTGTCTAGCTCGGGTATTTTTTGTTTGAGCGGATGCCACTTGCGATATCATCTGGCTCGTGTATTTTTGTTTGAGCGGATGTCACTTTCGACACTGACTGGCTTTGTTGGCTTATTGGGGAGTGTTTGTTTGAATGGACCTCTTGGCATGCAATTTGTATAAATAATCCTCTCGTCAATGTTTGTATGAATAGCCCTCTAGGTAGTGTTTATATGAATGATCCTCTCGGTATGCAATATGTATGGATGGCCCTCTCGGCATATAAATGTCATCTCATTAGCATGATTAAACTACAAAATCTGAGAAACCTTATTAGTATATAATGCGGTATAAACATCACCTAAGGTGGTCGAGCAAATATGTCCCTTTCTAAGGTGGAAACAGTTATACGTCCCTTTCTAAGTTGGAAAAAATAGTTATACGTCCCTTTCTAAGGTGTGAGAAAAAATGTCCCTTTTAAGGTGGATAAACAGTTATACGTCCCTTTCTAAAGTGGACGAGCAAATATGTCCCTTTCTAAGGTGGACAAACAGTTATACATCCCTTTCTAAGGTGGACGAGCAAATATGTCCCTTTCTAAGGTGGAAAAATAGTTATACGTCACTTTCTAAGGCACACAAGCAAATATGTCCCTCTCTAAAGTGGAAAAATAGTTATATGTCCATTTTCTAAGGTGGACGAGCAAATGTGTCCCTTTATAAGGTGGACAAATAGTTATACATCCCTTTCTAAGGCTGACGAGGAAATATGTCAAGAATAAATATCCTACTTGTCGTTAAATAAATAGCAAATTCCCCTTTAGGGTAAAATTAAATTGAGATGTTGAGAACCATGTTTTCGACATGGTTTATGACTCTTAAGTTGTCCCAGCTTGTGGTCAAGTAAGGAAGGTCGTCGACGACTTAATATTGATTTCTATAAAAAAAATTAAAGCAAAGTCATTAAAGTTGTCACGCCCCGAACCCCGGGTCCGCGACTGGTGCCCTACCTGGGCACCCTTTACTTACACAACTCAAATAAACTGCGGAAGGTAAATGACACTCAAACATTTTTTTTAAACAAAGGCAAAACCGATAAGGCTACCACCATAATATATATCACACCTGAATGGGTCTACACTGTACAACAATGTAAATACAACTCTAGTCACCCACCAGCATATGAATACTGCACTTAAGAATTTGACAAGAACGTGATGGGACAAGGCCCGCTGCACTTCGAATATACTTAGCCATAATGACAAGCTCCGGAACATTGGAGCCATCTCAAAATGCTGATGTTACACCCCGTAATTCAGGTCATGCTTATGAGAACGTACGAAAGGAATTAAGATTTAAATTTTTGGAAAGATAGGTTGACAGAATGTTTTGGACAGGTTTTAGTCAACTTTGGGGTGGTTTATGTCCAGTTATATTAGGAGTTCTTAGGTGTTTCAAAAAGCTAGTATGAAGTTCGTTGAGTCTAGTTCCCAACGCAACAAACCGCTCGTCGATAGGACATCAGAGTAGAAAGTTATGGAAGTTACAAGTTCAGTGCGCAGACGAGCAGGAAAGTGTTTTCCCAGTGCCAGTACGCAGTCACGGAAGGTGGGCAGCGCGCGGATGTACTGAGGTATTCTGAAGTTGCAGCGCCATGGCGCCGGCTGCAGGGTCGCGGCGCCGTATGTACTGGAATGTTCAGAAGTTTCAGCGCCGCGGCTCCGGCTGCAGGGCCGCGGCGCCGAGGCGGGATTTGTCGCGAAAATTAGGGGAAAATCAGAAGATATTTTGTGAAAGGCCTATGGGAGGGTGACAAGTGTCCCTCCCATCTTTTGACCAAGGAAGGGTCTTATATTTAGGACCAAGTCTTGAAGACTTGGTTATTTTCAAAGGTTCTTCCAAAAAGAAATCCTCTTCTCTTCTCTCTAAAGTGAAAACCCTAAGCCAAAGATGAAATTATCGGAAAGGCGACAAGAAGGAAATATATTGGCAAGCTTGTAGGAGGTTCGTAGAGGTGATTTTTTTTAACAAAGAGGAATTGTGGAAAGAGGGCAAGTGGGCGATTTGTTGGACTGTTTTGGGCAAATTCCAAGGTAACAATCCATTCTCCTTTTTAAGTAAACTATGTTGTATGTTAAGGACGAAAGAACTTGTAGTTGTCAATATTGTTATTAGGTATGTAACATGTAGGAATAACGATTTGGATTTGAAAGGATTGGATAAAGATGATATGTGAGCATGTTATATCCGAGAAATTGCCTTAAACTTATTGGATTTTAATATGAATTGTGGGGCAGAATTTTACACGTCCAAGTTAGGCGTGTAATCCCCTTTGTATTGCTGAATTGTTGGGCCTTAAATGTGGCGTTTAGCTGTTGAATTCGGGCCTTGAAAAAGGTGGACAAGTATGTAGAATCGAAGGAAGTGCTGCCCAATTTTTCGTAGAATAAGGAACATTATGCTTAGAATTTACTACAAAGAAGTCTGGACGTTGATAGCCGTATTTGATTATTATAGGTTGATACTCTATGCGCGGCATATTCGACTTGGCAAGTGGATTTAGTCGAGGAGGTATGTGATCCTTCCTATCCTCTTGAGCATGATTGTTGTGAAATAGGTAGTACGGTAGACGTACGTGTGTCAAATGAATTTGGTTTCACTTTGATATCCTTGACTTGAGTTCTAAATGATAAAAACCTTGAAATATTTTTAAATGGAGTTATGAATCATTATTCGGAAGGAAATTGATACTTGGTTTTAAAAAGAATAGGTTCTCTTGGTTTTCCAAACGAATATGGTTGTTTTGAATTATTAAAAAGTATAAGTGTTATGATAACTTTATGGGAAGTTAGTTATAACGACTTAAGGAAGATAAAAAGAATGGTTTACTTACTTGTTTATAAAAGCCTAATTGTGATTTCTGAAGGTGTGGTAAGTTGGATTGATAAGTAAACATGCTATGATATTTCGGGCATTAGTGCCTTGAGAATTTTATGTTAAGGGGTTTTTCTTGTTGTGCTTATGTTGTTACGATAAACCGGTTGTGCTTGTATTATATCACATACCCCCGACTTGTTATGTTGCCGCGGGTTAGCTACCCCCGATGTGAGGAATACCTCATGCGAGTACATGTGACCTATGCGGGCTACGGTAGTCCAGGAATCACTCCGGGTGTGTTACGCCGATGCGAGGAATACCTCATGCGGGTCCACGCCTACGCGGATGCGGGATTCGTGAAATGTCGCGTTAGCTACCCCGACGCGGCGAGTACCTCATGCGGGTCCACGTGACCTATGCGGACTACGGTAGTCCAGGATTAGGACTCGCACAATGATACTAGGGGCGGATGGCCCTACTCCGATCATTGGCGGTCTAGAAAAGACCGGTTGGGTTACACCTATTTGCTCTTATATATATTATGGCACTATGTACTGTTAATTGGTTTGTTTCATACATGTCTGTGGATTGGTTTTTAAAATGTTATGATTTCATTTCGATTTCTGGTTTCACATACTTGGTACTGTTATCGACCTCCTTCGGGGGGCTGCGTTCATGCCGCAGGTAGAGGTACATCGGTTGTTGATCCTCGCTCATAGGATCACCGTTCTGCTTTTGGGAAGCTCCGTTTCTCCGGAGGCTTATCTTTTGGTATGATTCCCTGTCATTGTAGGTTCATGTGCATTCAGGGGTATGGCGGGGCCCTGTCCCGTCATAGTTGTTATAAACTCTTAGAGGTCTGTAGTCCTGTTGTAGATTGGGGGTTGTAAAGGATGTAACTGTTCAGGTTTTGTTATATATATATATATACAGAAAGGTAACCATTTTGGTTAGCCTGTTTCTTGTTTTATATTGTTCTATGTTTGTAAGTTTATTTCCGCTGGTTACTCTGATGTATATCTACTAGGGTGCCCAGGTAAGACACCAGTCATGGGCCCGGGATCGGGTCGTGACAAAAGTGGTATTAGAGCAGTTAATCATCGGAAAGTGTCTACAGACCGTATCTAGTAGAGTCTTGATTATCGGCGTGTTGTGCACCACACCTATAATCAGGAGGTTACAGGATATTTAGGATTGGTTTCCATTCTTTTCACTCTAAGATCGTGTAATAGAGCTGTGTTATAGGTTGAACTCCCTCTGACATATTCGTATGTATCAGTTATGCCTCCACGCAAGGCAACCGCGGCCCAGAAGGGCAAGGCAGCTGAGGGAGCTGCTAGTAGGACGCAGAGGGTTACGAGGGCACATGCCCAGTCTTTACCTGAGGTGATGCTTCGGACGGCGAGTTCCACGACGTCGCCAGCCCCAGCAGAGTTCAGAGCAGCGGGCTACCGAGACCACGGCACTGAGCCTCAGCCCACAACCCGGAGCAGGAGATACGGGTTACGCGAGACGGCCCGATTATTAGCGAGATCGTGGCAAGGCGGGAGGATGGACACGGAGACAGCGGTTCCTATTGTACTGCGTTCACCCCAGATCCGATAGCGAGACTCGACTTTTTAAGTCAGCCCCACCGAGTTCTATGGGTCGGGCGAGGATGATCCTCGTGGAGTTTATCCGACAGCTGCGGATCGCGAGAGTGATCAAGACCTCTGAGACAGTCGATAGTATTGGGTTCACATCGGCCGCGTGATCTGCAATGATCGGTTCGATCTACGGAACTGTCCCGGGGGGAGCATGCGCTTCCAGCTGTTTGGGACGAGTTCTCAGAGGCGTTTCTTAGCCATTTCTTGCCTCCGCAGATGAGGAGAGCTCGGGTCGATAGATTTCTGATGTTGAGACAAAACGGGCGGACGGTCCGGGAGTACAACGTAGAGTTTGACTCGTTGGCCCGGTACGTCCCCGCTTTAGTGGCAGACATGGAGGACAGAGTGCACCGCTATGTCACAGGGCTCGATGATTACTTAGCAGAGGGTTGCTCGGGTGTAGCTCTTCAGCTGGGCATAGACATTCTCGCATGCAGGCTTATGCACTTGGGTGTGAGGAACGTAGAGGCCGACAGATTGACAAATATCAGCAGAAGAGGGCCAGGACAGCAGGGTCCTTTGGTAGCTTTCGAGGCGGACGCCAACAAGAGATCGATTTGCACCTCGCATTCAGAGCGCCCTTCACCGCCTTCGACGCCCAGGTATTCGAGGCGGTCGGGGCCGAGGAAGGCGGATGCTACCCGATCGATACCACCCCCCTCTCGGTGTGGCCGATGTGGTAGATCCCATTACGGGAGTTGTGGTAATACTTTGGGAGCTTGTTACACTTGCGCCGCAGGTCATATTTCGAGGACCATGTCACCGCAGGCGCAGATGGTGGTTCACCTATGGTCATTCACCGGTCTTCATCTCCTACGGTTTTCGCCCCGAGGCGTGGTGCTCATGGGCGGCAGGTCGCGGCAGAGGTCGTGGTAAGGGTCCTAGTTCCAGCGGTCCTCAGAACCGCATTTATGCCATGTTCAGCCGCCAGGACCAGGAGGCGTCACCGGATGTCGTCACAGGTACATTATTGGTTTCATGTTGTGACGTATATGCTTTGATAGATCCGGGTTCTACCTTGTCCTATATATCTCCTCATATTCTTTGGTAGAATAGGGATAGAGCACGAGTCCATAGAACCTTTGAGGTAGCTACGCGCAGTGATTCGGTAGCGGCGGGTATATAAGGCTTGCCCAGTGACTATATACAGTCGTCAGACCCTAGCCGACTTGATAGAGTTGGATATGACAGACTTTGATATGATTATGGGTATGGATTGGTTAGCGTCTTGCTACGCCAATGTGGACTGTAGAGAGAGATTGCACGGTTCAGTTTCTGGGAGCGATTATCAGTGGGAGGAATCTTGTGTCGCCGAGGGGTAGGTTTATTTCTTACCTCAAGGCTAGGAAGATAGTGCAGAAGGGGTACATCTATCATCTGGTTCAGGTATTCGATGCAGGCGAGGTGTCATCTATTGATCGATCCGGTGGTTAGAGAGTTTCCAGATGTATTCCCAGACGATCTCCCTGGTATCCCTCCTGAGAGGGAGATTGAGTTTTGCATTGATATGTCGCCAGACACTCGGCCTATATCTATTCCGCCATACAAGATGGCACCTGCTGAGTTGAGGGAGTTGAAGGACCAGCTGAAAGATTTGCTGGAAAAAGGTTTTATCAGGCCTAGTGTTTCTCTCTGGGGTGCGCCGGTTTTATTTGTAAAGAAGAAGGATGGGACGCTGCGTATGTGTGTTGATTACAGGCAGTTGAATAAGGTAACCATCAAGAACAGATACCCCCTCCCCAGGATTGATGATTTGTTTGACCAGTTGCAGGGTGCGAGGTGTTTCTCCAAGATAGACCTGCGGTCTGGTTATCATCAGGTGCTAGTTAGAGAGGCAGATATCCCAAAGACTGCATTCAGGACCCGGTATGGGCACTATGAGTTCAGGGTGATGTCTTTCGGTTTGACCAACGCTCCAACAGTATTCATGGATTTGATGAACCGGGTGTTCAAGCCATTTTTGGATACATTTGTTATAGTATTCATTGATGACATCCTGGTTTATTCGCGCACAGAGCAGGAGCATGCAGATCACGTGACGACGGTACTTGGGGTCCTCCGGAGCCGGCAGTTGTTCGCCAAGTTCTCCAAGTGTGAGTTTTGGTTGGCCTCAGTGGCATTCCTGGGGCACATTATTGGGGCTGATGGTGTTCAGGTTGATACGGCAAAGATAGAGGCGGTCAAGTCTTGGTCGAGACCTACTACTCCGACGGAGGTGCGCAGTTTCTTAGGGCTGGCAGGTTATTATCGTATGTTTGTGGAGCAGTTTGCTTCGATATCAGCACCATTGACTAGGCTGACTCAGAAAACAGCTAAGTTTCAGTGGACAGAAGCTTGTGAGAGGGGTTTCCAGTTACTGAAGGAAAAGTTGACGACGGCTCCAGTTCTTACTCTTCCTGAGGGGTTAGAGGGATACGTGATTTATTGTGATGCCTCGGGTATCGGGCTAGGGTGCATTTTGATGCAAAGATTGCAGTGTTATAGCCTATGCTTCCGGCGATTCTAAGCATGAGAGGAATTACCCTACCCAGGACTTAGAGTTGGCCGCAGTTATTCATGTCTTGAAGATATGGAGACATTATTTATATGGGGTTCATGTGGATATTTATACAGACCACAAGAGCCTCCAGTACATCTTCAGGCAGAGGGAGTTGAACTTGCGGCAGAGGCGGTGGTTAGAGTTGTTGAAGGATTATGATGTTGACATCCTATACCATCCGGGAAAGGCCAACGTGGTTGCAGATGCTTTGAGTCGTAGATCGATGGGGAGTCTGTCAGAGGTACAGCCAGAGAGACAGGACATGGTCCGTCAGATCCATCAGCTAGCGAGCCTTGGGGTTCGTTTGATCGAGACCGATGATAATGGGGTACGGGTTCGTGAGATTGCCGAGTCTTCTATCGTTGATGAGGTGAAGAGGCGACAGTATGAGGACCCAGTTATGATACAGTATCGAGATACGGCTCTTCGAGAGGAGAAGAGTCTATTTGAGGTAGCTCCTGATGGGGTGCTAAGATTTGAGGGCAGGTTGTGTGTTCCCGATATAGCAGGACTTCGTCAGCAGATTCTGGGGGAGGCACACAGTGCTCGCTACTCTATTCATCCGGGGTCGACTAAGATGTACCATGACCTCAGATGTATGTATTGGTGGGATGGCCTGAAAAAGGACGTGGCAGGTTTTGTTGCTCAGTGTCCAAATTGTCAGCAGGTCAATGTTGAGCACCAAAAGCCCGGTGGGCTATTGCAGACTCTTGATATTCCGACATGGAAGTGGGAGGTGATCAACATGGACTTTATTACAGGGCTACCTCGCACTCAGAGGAAGCATGATTCCATCTAGGTTATTGTCGACAGGCTGACTAAATCAGCCCACTTCCTTCCAGTCAGGACGACGTTTTCGGCTGAGGATTATGCTAGATTGTATATCAGAGAGATTGTGAGACTGCACGGGGTTCCTATATCGATTATATCAGACAGAGGAGCCCAGTTTACGGCTAACTTCTGGAGGTCTTTCCAGAAGGGATTAGGTACACAAGTGAGTCTCAGTACTGCGTTACATCTTCAGACCGACGGACAGGCAGAGCGTACTATCCAGACACTTGAGTATATGATGCGGGCCTGTGCTATTGATTTCATGGGTAGCTGGGAGGATCATTTACCTCTTGTGAAGTTTGCGTATAACAACAGCTACCATTCTAGTATCCAGATGGCGCCTTATGATGCCTTATATGGGAGGAAGTACAGGTCACCGATAGGCTGGTTTGATGTGGGCGAAGTTCAGTTAGTCGGGCCGGACTTGATTCAGCAGGCGGTGGATAAGGTGAAGCTTATCCAGGAGCGGTTATTGTCAGCTCAGAGTCGACAGAAGTCGTATGCAGATAATCGGCGTCGACACTTGGAGTTTGAGATGGATGATTGGGTCTTCCTGAAGGTATCACCCATGAAGGGTGTGATGAGGTTTGGGAAGAAGGGGAAACTTAGCCCAAGGTACATTGGGCCTTATCAGATTGTCCGTAGGGTAGGCAAGGTTGCCTATGAGTTGGATCTACCGTCCGATCTGGAGGCAGTACATCCAGTTTTTCATGTATCCATGTTGCGGAGGTGTATCGGAGATCCATCTAGAGTGCACCCGATTTGTGATGTCCAGGTGACAGAGGGGTTATCGTATGAGGAGAGTCCCATAGCGATACTCGATCGTCAGGTTAGGCGACTGCGGACAAAGGATGTGGCTTCCGTCAAGGTCTTATGGCGGAACGAGAACAGAGAGGAAATGGCATGGGAAGCAGAGGAGGACATGATGAAGAAGTATCCTCACTTATTCCCTACACCTCCAGGTAACTCACTTTCCTGTTTGTTGGTTTTAAATTGACATATATGCTTAAGTATTGTTGTGGCCATGTATAGCGTTCTTATTTGCAAGGGGAATATTTAAGAGGGTCTATGTCGATATTTGATTTGAGTAAGCGTAGAAGGAACATTCGGGACGAATGTTTCTAAGGGGGAGAGAATGTTACACCCCGTAATTCAGGTCATGCTTATGAGAACGTACGAAAGGAATTAAGATTTAAATTTTTGGAAATATAGGTTGACAGAATGTTTTGGACAGGTTTTAGTCAACTTTGGGGCGGGTCCATGTGGCCTATGCGGATTGCGGGAGTCCAGGAAATGTCGCGGGTTAGCTACCCCCGATGCGAGGAGTACCTCATGCGGGTCCACGTGACCTATGCGGACTACGGTAGTCCAGGATTAGATCTCGCACAATAATACTAGGGGCGGATTGCCCTACTCCGATCATTGGCGGTCTAGAAAAGACCGGTTGGGTTACACCTATTTGCTCTTATATATATTGTGGCACTATGTACTGTTAATTGGTTTGTTTCATACATGTCTGTGGATTGGTTTTTAAAATGTTATGATTTCATTTAAGATTTCTGGCCACATACTGTACTGTTATCGACCTCCTTCGGGGGGCTGCGTTCATGCCGCAGGTAGAGGTACATCGGTTGTTGATCCTCGCTCATAGGATCACCGTTCTGCTTTTGGGAAGCTCCGTTTCTCCGGAGGCTTATCTTTTGGTATGATTCCCTATCATTGTAGGTTCATGTGCATTCAGGGGTATGCCGGGGCCCTGTCCCGTCATAATTGTTATAAACTCTTAGAGGTATGTAGTCCTGTTGTAGATTGGGGGTTGTAAAGGATGTAACTGTTCAGGTTTTGTTATATATATATATACAGAAAGATAACCATTTTGGTTAGCCTGTTTCTTGTTTTATATTGTTCTATGTTTGTAAGTTTATTTCCGCTGGTTACTCTGATGTATATCTACTAGGGTGCCCAGGTAAGGCACCAGTCATGGGCCCGGGATCGGGTCGTGACAGCTGAACCAGGATCCTAAGCTCGCGGATCCATTAATCGAGTACCTAGACTGCAGACATTTAACGCACTTCAAGCGGGCCGACAACAGTACTAAGTATGGAACGGAAATAAAGTATAGTAAACAAATCATAACTGTACCAAAGAATGACAGGGGCAAGTATGAAAATCAAATACCAGATCCTACCGTATCATATAAAATCAGAGCCAACTGTACATTGTCTCATCAGTACCATCAGATCATCAGTAACATCTGCATAAACATACTGCCCGGCTTTTAGTGAAGGACGTGATAAAGTCATGTAAAACTGTAAGTGCTGTAAAGGAGATCGTACAGTCCAAACATAAAGCAGGAGGCAAATATGATAACCAAATCAACAATACACTGTGCCTTATTAACAATGAGAGCAATAAGAGCAAACTTTACATGCTTTAAAATAGGAAGCATATGATCAATCTAGGGTCACCCGCTCGTAGTATCATTATGCAATCCTACTCCTGTGATTGTTTCACCCGCAAAGGTCTTGTGGACCCGCATAGGGAAATTTTCCCCGCATAGGACTATTTCACCCGCACAGGACTATTTCACCCGCTTAGGCCCTACGGGCCCCCAATGAGCATATACGCAATACTCGCATCGTGGGGAGAAAATCCACGGAGATGTATAATGTCTTGGGGGTTTACCCCACAATTATACTTATAACACTAGCACTAATGGCTATCTTGAACAACATATGCAAGTTGAGTAATCTTTAACTCTCATTAGATCAAATAGGAGGTACTCTCCTCCTTAGAAAAACCAAGGCAATACCATGCCTTCCTTTTTAGAATTACCAAGACAATGTCATTCCTTCCTTTCTAAAATAACCCAAACAATACTGTCATGCAAGGTACAACATGTCCCAGACCATTCTAGGACTCGGGGTAAATATAAAGGACTGTACACATAAAGTTATCACAAGCAACTATGTACACTTTAAATCACCTTTTGACTCTCGTTAGCACAAATAGAATGAACAATCATTCTCTTTGAAAAAACAAGACACTAACAAGTCTTTCATTTTATAACACCAAGGCACTATCACATTGTTCATTAAGGATTAAGATCTATTACAACAATTGTACGTCCGCAGTACATTCACTTTATAAACTCAAGACACTTTCGTTTCATGTACTATATTAAGGGCTTAATCATGGACATTCTCACATGATTCCCATATAACATTTAAACCCACTCTTGACTTTCCACAAACCTTGTTATAACAAACTTCCTATAAAGCCGTTATAACACTTTCATTTCAGAAAACTAAAGCACTACCACGTCTTTCATTTTTAATAAGGATAAGACATTATCACATCTTTCCTTTTTAATAAGGCTAAGGCATTATTATGTCGTGCAATATTAGGGAATGAAACCCAAAGTACTATGTACATCTATTCTTTATACAAAGAATCACATCATGCAATATGGCCCGTAGCACCATGTACGTCTGCCGTACATCCTTTCCCTTATAAAACCCCAAGATACTAACACCCGTAGTGTCAAGACACTTCTACTTTTAAAATCAAGTCCAGTGTACGTTTAACTTCAAGTAATCCTTTCTTTTAATCATCAAGTCACTGGTACTCACTAGGGTCGATACCGTGGCATTGAAACATCACCCCGCCCCCCTGACTAACCTCGGCTCCCTTCAAAAGAGGCAGCACCGCAGCCCTGCACTAGGGCGCCGCGGCGCCGAAACTTCTGCGACCTTCTGAAGTTTCCGAGTCGCGGCCCTACACCCGAAATCTGCAGTTTCGCCTTTTCTAAGTCTCTTTTCTTTAGAAATCAAGTCCCATAACTTGAAAAATAAAGTCTCAAACTTTCAAAATAAATCAAGTCTCTTAACTTTAAATTAATTCAAGTAACTGATACTTTTCATAATTAAGACTCATATCCTTTCTAACAACTCTTACCAACATCTTCCATAAGACTTGGTAAGGACTTAGGATTATCTTTGGACATGCCTTTAGCATAAGATCAATAACATGAATACTTCCTAATGACAAGACAAGTACTTCAAGAAAACAAATCACGTATACTCCAAAACAAGGCAAGTATATTTCAAGAATAATCATGTCGATAGAAGGAAGAAGTTCACATACCTCGTTGACGACTAACTTATACGACAAGTAGCAATACGCTCCAATGTACTTCAACCTTATCGTCTATTCCACATCCAAGTAGAATATGCTACACGTAGTACTTCAACCTATAATAACGATAGTACTTCTATCAATTCCAAGCTTACTATTGTAAGACTTATACCAAATAATTGCCCTCTAATTCTACGGAAATTTGGGCAGCACTTCCTTTGTTTCTACGTACTTTTCCACCTTTTCCAAGGCTCGTATTCATCAACCAACACACCTCATTTAAGGCACAACCAACAGTTAACCAAAGGGGATTACACGCCTAACTTGACGTGTAAAATTCTGCCCCACAATCTTATATCAAACAGTCCATAAAAACGGTCCATTTTTAATCAATATTAAGGGTCCAATGTGAAGCCTTTAACACCCTTATTCCTTAGGACTTTCACTAGTCAATTACTACACTTAAACATGCATATTAGGGGCTGATTTTCCAGCATATCAACACCCCAAAATAGTCCATAAAACTGCATAATCACATCCAACAGTTTTAGGCAGTTTTCGGCCAACAACAACTACGACAATCCAAAGTCCTTTTCCTTAATTCCTTTTAATCCAATTTACATTCCAACATGTTATATAAGTTATACAAACTATCAACAACAATATTTCCTTCTTTATATAACATGTACCAAGTGTAAATAACGACAATAACCAACGAAATTCGAAAACCTCAAAATTAGTCTAGCTCTCGGCCAAGCATTAAACATTTGTCCAAACACTTTTTAATCCTCATTATTTTTAGTACAAGTTCATCCATACATTATAACAATAAGTAATATCCACTTACTTTAAAAGAAGAAGGACTTTTACCTCATTTTGTGCCCAAAAACGCCCCAAAATAGGCCGGTCTTTATTGGTCCGCCATTTTCGTTTCGCTCCACTTCTTCAAGATCCAATCACATATATGTATCCCTTACAACCTTAGGAGCAACTTCTCTTCACTTTTAACTTCCAAAAAGTCGACGGAAACCCCTAGGGTTTCATCACCATTTTCGGCCAACACACAAACTAGGAGGTTCTTGGAGAGTTAATTTGGTTTAACACTTGGTTAGAGACCTTAATCTTGGAGATAAAATAATTTAATCACACTAGGTGTTCTTGGTGTTCTTGAGCTCAAAGGATAGAGAGATGAGAGCAATATTTGGCTAAGTGTAAAGTGAATCCAAGTCTTGCAAGACTTGAATAGATATAGCCAAGTGGAGTGGGCCCCACAAGTCACTTGTCCTCAAAATATCTAGAGAGAGTCAAAGTCTTCCAGGACATGTGGGGTGACACGTGTCACCCTCCTATAGGTCCATAATTAATAATTCTTCACAAAATAGTAATAAATCTCAAGACTTGGAGAAATCATCTTATTTTTCGGTGGGCCCCGCGAAATTGTAAAATTTTGGCGGGCCTTATTTTATTAGCTCCAAGCTTTCATAATCATATACTAGGCCCACATACCAAATTTGGGTCGAATCCGACCCCTCGTGAAGAAATTACGACGTCACGTTCGTCGTGACCAAACTTTTTCCTTAACGAAAATGTACCTACACTTTCTTTCCGACTTTCAAATCTTATATTCTTAGTTACATTCTCACTTACGTGCCATGGTATAACAGGGTGTAACATTCTTCCCCCCTTAGAAATATTCGTCCTGAATGTTCATACTAGGTTCAATCTGAACAGATCTCGGTATAGTCCCCATTTAACTACACCCTACACAATCGAATATGCCACACATGGACACAATACATCACACATGCGTATACATCAATCAAAAGCCAAACGAGGAATCAAATATAGAGTGTATATCATCACTATTAACTCTCATTCATGGCCTAAAAGGATTATCTTTTCGTACTTTCATTTCTCATACTATAAACACTTCAATTCCTTTGACACTTGTTCGCTTCTTTTCTTACTTGTCGTACTCTTTTCGTACTTCCAAACTTATTCTAGTATACTTACAAAATTTCAAGTATTGCTTCTGTTTTCCAATCCTTGGAGTTACTACATCCAACAATTTAAGGTCATTTTCGACTCCCACGACCCGGTTCTGGTGGAACGCGTCCATGAACTTGTACGACGATTAACTAGACTTTGGTCTTGCACCCTCGTGACCCTATCACATAGCGGGACCACCTCCAACTGACCCCACTCCATTTCATGGTATGGGTTGACCCGAAATTGGCCCACAACCCGACCCATCATCTCACTTAACTCACATTCTTGGTCTGAAATAATCTTACTACTCGAGAAGGCCTTATACATCTAAGGTCTCAGTGGTTATCAATATTCTAAGGTTCACAATTATTCTATGTCCCGAGCTCACATTATCAATCCCCACATACGGGTAAGGTAGCTTCTCAAAATCTCAGAATCTTGTTGTCTTAATCACAACAACTCTATTTACTTCATACCAATATTATTCACACAATCACTTAAGCGTACAACACAGCTCAATCTAACAACATGGTATGTCCTTAAGTCAATTGAACCTGATCTTTTAAGAGTCTATCACAATGTTAGATAGTTCATTACCTCCTGACTATTCCAAATCAGTACATATATAAAGCCTAGGTGTGGATTCAATAAACTGTTTCACACCTTCCAAATAATTATTAAGACTTAACCAAATCGTGGTAACTCATAATCATTCTAGGAAACACACATATGACCCCAAACAAATACGCTCGTACAGATACACATCATCATACCAACTATACAATAGTTGTACCAACCTGGATACGAAGTCCATATAATCCTTTCTGGGCCACTGTTGTCTTTCTCATAGTTGCAATCACAATAATACGTTATGGAGAGACTACCCTAACAACACAGCTCTATTGCACGATCTCAGAGTGAGAAGAAGGGAAACCAATCCTAAATATACTATAGCCTCATGTTTATATATGTGATGCACAACACACCGATAAACAAGACTCTACTATACACGGTCTGAGGACATTCTGAGGACTAACTGCTCTTATACCACTCTGTCACGCCCCGAACTCCGGGCCCGCGACTGGTGCCCTACCTGGGCACCCTTTTACTTACACAACTCAAATAAACTGCGGAAGGTAAATGACAGTCAAACATTTTTTTTTTACAACAAAGGCAAAGACGATAAGGCTGCCACCATAATACATATCACACCCGAATGGGTCTACACTGTACAATAATATAAATACAACTCTAGCCAGTCCAGCCCACATATGAATACAGACCTCTAAGAATTTGGACAGTAAATTGTGACGGACAAGGCCCCGTCGTACCCTGAATATACCTAGTCATAATGACAAGCTCCGAAACATTGGAACCATCTCAAAATGCTGAACCAGGATCCTAAGCTAGCGGATCCACAACTGAGTACCTAGACCTACGGACATTTAACGCAGCCCGGGGTCACATAAATGATACTAAGTATGGAACGGAAATAAAGTACAGTAAACAAATCATAACTGTACCAAAGAATGACAGGGGCAAGTATGAAAATAAAATACCAGATCCTACCGTGTCATATAAAATCAGAGCCAACTGTACATTTTCTCACTGTACTACTGTATCACTGTAACACTGTACAATATACTTCCCGGTTTTTAATGAAGGACGCGATAAAGTTATGTAAAACTGTAAGTACTGTAAAGGAGATCGTACAGTCCAAATATAAAGCAGGAGGCAAGTATGATAACCAAATCAACAATACACTGTGCCTTATTAACAATAAAAGCAATAAGAGTAAACTTTACATGCTTTAAAATAGGAAGCTTATGATCAATCTAGGGTCACCCGCCCGTAGTATCATTATGCAATCCTACTCCTGGGACTATTTCACCCGCAAAGGTCTTGTGGACCCGCATAGGGAAATTTTCCCCACATAGGACTATTTCACCCGCTTAGGCCTTACGGGCCCGCAATGAGCATATACGCAATACTCGCATCGTGGGGAGCAAATCCACAGAGATGTATAATGTCTTGGGGGTTTACCCCGCAATTATACTTATAACACTAACACTAATGGCTATCATGAACAACATATGCAAGTTGAGTAATCTTTAACTCTCATTAGATCAAATATGAGGTACTATCCTCCTTATAAAAACCAAGGCAATATCATGTCTTCCTTTTTAGAATTACCAAGACAATGCCATGCCTTCCTTTCTAAAATAACCCAAACAATACTGTCATGCGAGGTACAACATGTCCCGGCCCATTCTGGGACTCGGGGTAAATATAAAGGACTGTACACATAAAGTTATCACAAGCAACTATGTACACTTTAAATCACCTTTTGACTCTCGTTAGCACAAATAGAATGAACTATCATTCTCTTTGAAAAACCAAGACACTAACAAGTCTTTTATTTTACAACACCAAGGCACTATCACATAGTTCATTAAGGATGAAGATCCATTACAACAATTGTACGTCCGCCGTACTTCACTTTATAAACTCAAGACACTTTCGTTTCATGTACTATATAAAGGGCTTAATCATGGACATTCTCACATAATTCCCATATAACATTTAAACCCTCTCTTGACTTTCCACAAACCTTGTTATAACAAACTTCTCATAAAGTCGTTATAACACTTTTATTTTAGAAAACTAAAGCACTACCACGTCTTTCCTTTTTAATAAGGCTAAGGCATTATCACATCTTTCCTTTTTAATAAGGCTAAGGCATTATTATGTCGTGCAATATTAGGGAATGAAACCCAAAGTACTATGTACATCTATTCTTTATACAAAGAATCTCATCATGCAATATAGGAGAGTTGAACCCCGTAGCACCATGTACGTCTGTCGTACATCATTTCCCTTATAAAACCCCAAGATACTAACACTCGTAGTATCAAGACACTTCTACTTTTAAAATCAAGTCCAGTGTACGTTTAACTTCAAGTAACCCTTTCTTTTAATCATCAAGTCACTGGTACTCACTAGGGTCGATACTGTGGCATTGAAACACCACCTCGCCCCCTTGACTAACCTCGACTTCCTTCATAAGAGGCAGCGCCGCGGCCCTGCACTAGGCGCCGAGGCGCCGAAACTTCTGCGGCCTTCTGAGGTTTCCGAGCCGCGGCCCTGCACCTGAAATCTGCAGTTTCGCCTATTTCTAAGTCTCTTTTCTTTAGAAATAAAGTTCCATAACTTGAAAAATAAAGTCTCAAACTTTCAAAATAAATCAAGTCTCTTAACTTTAAATTAATTCAAGTAACTGATACTTTTCATAATTAAGACTCATATCCTTTCTAACAACTCTTACCAACATCTCCCATAAGACTTGGTAAGGACTTAGGATTATCTTTGGACATGCCTTTATCATAAGATCAATAACATGAATACTTCCTAATGACAAGGCAAGTACTTCAAGAAAACAAATCACGTATACTCCAAAACAAGGCAAGTATATTTCATGAATAATCATGTCGATAGAAGGAAGAAGTTCACATACCTCGTTGACGACTAACTCATACGACAAGTAGCAATACACTCCAATGTACTTCAACCTTATCGTCTATTCCACATTCCAAGTAGAATATGCTACACGTAGTACTTCAACCTATAATAACGATAACACTTCTATCAATTTCAAGCTTACTATTGTAAGACTTATACCAAATAATTGCCCTCTAATTCTACGGAAATTTGGGCAGTGTTAGCGATTTATCCACACTCTTAACGCAAGTGCACGTATCGTTACAAGTAATATAGTCTAGGTAAGACCGAATATCGTCCTCAGAGACTGGTTTCAAGTACCGGCTATCTATTCTATGATATCTATTTGGTGAACGTTAATTTGTTGGATTTTTAGACTAATAATTGAAACTAATGCAGAAAATAAACTAAAGATAATAAATCAGTTATGATGGAGAATTAGGGCTTCCAAGATCATCAACTATCCACTCTATTCAATCCTTAATAGAACTAGACTGACTTCTTCTTTGACGTTAAGATAACAGGTTAACTAGACCATTTTATATTCCGATTAGGATATATAAACCCTCAACACCGATGCAGAATTCTTCTATCTTTCGATGATAGGATTTACCACAAAAGAGGATTAAGAACAATAACCTATTAAACTACACAAGTATCGGGGTACTTTCGTCCACAATTTTAACCTATGTTTATTCAACTATAGCATATTCACAATCTCCCCTTTCGGATCTCGATCAGAAATCATATATGTGATGATAACTAGTGATCAATTAATTACCAAGAAATCAAACTCATTATTGAATAAATCTTAAGCAAGTGAAGAAGAAATCAACTAATGTATTAATTCATGAATAAGGGTTTCAAGAGAATCACAAGGAAAACCCTAATAAAGTAATTAGCTCCTAGCCATAATCACGCTAAGAACTAAATTATAAACCAACATAAACTGAAATAAAAGTAAAGAAAAGAGAAAGAAAATAATACTGAAAAGCCTCCAAAGTTGTCTTGTCTCCTTGAATGGTGTTGTGAAATATTTACAAGATGGATGAATTATGGTATGAGGAGATATTTAGAATAAGGTCTAAGGAGGTATATCTATAATGAGCACGGTTTTAGGGATTTTATAGGTTTTGTAGGTAGGAAAAGTTATCCCTTTTGGACTCTGAAACGTGTCAAATTCGGCGCAGAACTCAAAAACATCCCGCGTCGGCGCCGTGACCCTGCAGACTGGCGCCACGGCGCTGAAAAATCAGAGAAAATCAGTCTTCGCAGAACATTGGGCGCCGCGGCGCTTCTGGCAGGCGCCACGGCGCCGGATGCGTTAATTGGACAATTTTCTGATTCTTCGTCCTTTTTTCGTCCGGACTTCGTCTGATCTCTTCTAAACTTCCCGAGACTTCTTAGACTTCATTTATTGGCTCCTTTTAGTGTGCAATTCCATCTCAATTATGCTCATTTCCTCTTCTTTTCGCTATTTCTCCATTTTTTACCGTTTTGACACAAAAGAAAGAAAAACACACCTAATACTATACTAAGCATAAACGAAATGAATAAAATACTAACTAAAAATGACTCAAAAAGTGTATATAAAATACACCTAACAGGCAGCACTTCCTTTGTTTCTACGTACTTTTCCATCTTTTCCAAGGCCCGTATTCATCAACCAACATGCCTCATTTAAGTCACAACCAACAGTTAACCAAAGGGGATTACACGCCTAACTTGGCATGTAAAATTCTGCCCCACAATCTATATCAAACAGTCCATAAAAATGGTCCATGTTAAATCAATATTAAGGGTCCAATGTGAAGCCTTTAACACTCTTATTCCTTAGGACTTTCACTAGTCAATTACTACACTTAAACATGCATATTAGGGGCTGATTTTTCAGCATATCAACACCCCAAAACAGTCCATAAAAACTGTATAACTACATCCAACAGTTTTAGGCAATTTTCGGCCAACAACAACTACGACAATCCAAAGTCTTTTTCCTTAATTCCTTTTAATCCAATTCACATTCCAACATGTTATATAAGTTATACAAACTATCAACAACAATATTTCCTTCTTTATATAACATGTACCAAGTGTAAATAACGACAATAACCAACGAAATCCGAAAACCTCAAAATTAGTCTAGCTCTCGGCCAAGCCTTAAAAAATTGTCCAAACACTTTTTAATCGTTATTATTTTTATTACAAGTTCATCCATACATTATAACAATAAGTAATATCCACTTACTTTAAAAGAAGAAGGACTTTTACCTCATTTTGTGCCCAAAAACGCCCCAAAACAGGTCGGTCTTTATTGGTCCGCAGTTTTCGTTTCGCTCCACTTCTTCAATATTCAATCACATAAATGTATCCCCTACAATCTTAGGAGCAACTTCTCTTCACGTTTCGCTTCCAAAAAGTCGACGGAAACCCGTAGGGTTTCATCACCATTTTCGGCCAACACGCAAACTGGAGGTTCTTGGAGAGTTAATTTGGTTTAACACTTGGTTAGGAACCTTAATCTTGGAGATAAAATAATTTAATCACACTAGGTGTTCTTGGTGTTCTTGAGAGAGAAATATGAGAGCAATATTTGGCTAAGTGTAAGGTGAATCCAAGTCTTGCAAGACTTGGATAGATATAGCCAAGTGGAGTGGGCCCCACAAGCCACTTGTCCTCAAAATATCTAGAGAGAGTCAAAGTCTTCCAAGACATGTGGGGGTGACACGTGTCACCCTCCTATAGGTCCATAATTAATAATTCTTCACAAAATAGTAATAAATCTCAAGAATTGGAGAAATCGTCTTATTTTCCGGTAGGCCCCGCGAAATTGTGAAATTTTGGCGGGCCCTATTTTATTAGCTCCAAGCCTTCATAATCATATACTAGGCCCACATACCAAATTTGGGTCGAATCCGACCCCTCGTGAAGAAATTACGACGTCACATTCGTCGTGACCAAACTTTTTCCTTAACGAAAATGTACCTACACTTTCTTTCCGACTTTCAAACCTTATATTCTTAGTCACGTTCTCACTTACGTGCCATGGTATAACGGGGTGTAACAAAAGTAGTCAACATGAATGACCAAGTATTTATAATAGATGAGAAAGTTCCAAGTGTAGTCGTTCGACTTTTGTCATCAGATAGGCTTTGTTTGATGTTTCTAGTCATTATTTGAGACTTGATGTCCACTTTGTCTGGCATATCGAGCGTCTCTTCAGTTTGATCGATAGACACAATACTTCACGTAGTTACCTGCAAAATCCTTATACATAAGTTAATAAGGTATGACAGATAAAGTTGGATATGAAACTATTCGATGCGGCAATCTTTGTATGGTTGATGCCTTTGATAGCATCATATTGATTTGGCAGTAGCGTCATTCCGAGTCTGAATTGAAATTTTTGAGACCCTTTAAAAAAAATTGCCCAAGTTGGAGTTGTGTCGGCGACCTTTCGTGCCTAGTCTGAATTTGAATTTTTGACACTTTCAAAAATTCTGGCCCAGTTAAAGTTGTATCGGTGACCTCTCGTGCTGAGTCTTGTGGAGGAATTTTTGAGATCTTTTAAAAAATTATGCCCTGTTGGAGTTGTGTCGGTGACCTTTCGTGTCGAGTCTTCTGAAGGAATTTTTGAGATCTTCTAAAAAACATTGCCCCAGTTGGAGTTGTGTCGGCGACCTCTTGTGCCAAGTTTTGTGAAGGAACTTTTGAGATCTTCTAAAAAAAATCCCCAGTTGAAGTCGTGTCGGCGACCTCTCATGCTGAGTTTTGTGAAGTAATTTTTTAGATCTTCTCAAAAAAATTGCCTCAGTTTCTACCTAGGGATATTTGAGGTTTTTTATTTGGTGCGACCGAGCTCAAAGAGCGCCTACGTATCTCATCTTGGGAATCAGGTTGAACATAGTTTGAAACAAAGATGGTTGATTTTATAATTGTGTGACCGGGTCCGAAATGGACGTCTACGTATCACTCTTTGGGAATCAGGTCATTGTGTAGTTCACACCATGAGTCATTTACACTACAATATATAAGATATTATCGTTAGTCGAAAAATGCATTATAAACATAATTGGTAGCGATGTCTTTACGACGTCATCTCGAATCTTCTAGACATGTGTCTTGTCTATTTTAGAATAAGAAGTGTTCCACTTCGACGTGGTTAGCCTAATGTGTATCACACATAGAGGGAGGAAGACCCTGGTTAGAAAATAAAGGTAAGTGTCACAGTTTTAGGGTGGACGACCCTGTTTGTCACAATTTTAGGGTGGACGGCCCGGTTAGAAATAAAGGCAAGTGTTGCAATTTTAGGATGGACGGTCCTATTTATAACAATTTTAGGGTGGACAACCCGATTAGATGTAAAGGTGAGTGTCACTATTTTAGTGTGGACGATCCTGTTTATCACAATTTTAGGGTGGACGATCCTATTTGTCAATATTTTAGGATGGACGACCCTGTTTGTCACAATTTTAGGGTGAACGGTCCTGTTTGTCGTGATTTTATGGTGGACGACCCTTTTTGTCACAATTTTAGGGTGGATGACCATGTCTGATTTATTTCTGTTTTACCACTCCTGCGTGGTTCTGTTATCATAACCTCTTGGTTTGATCTTATAGATGACCTTCTCGGCACTGTTTGTCTGAATGGCCCTCTCGTCAGTTTGTATGAATGCTTCGATGAATATATTCCTTGTGTGTCATTGAATACTGCGGTTTTTCTGACTGGATTTATATCGTTTTGACTTTGGTAACAAAGACTGTGGTCTTCCCGGCCGGATTTACATTGTTCTGACTCTAATTAATGTAAACTAAATGTCTAAATACAACCCAATCTTTGCCTGAATTTTGTTGTAACACATTTAGTTTTCACTGGGGGTCTTATTACTCTCTTGGATATATTTTTAAGATTTTTTTTGTCATTTATCGAGTGAGCTAGATAACAATTCAAATACGTATTGAACAAAAGGAAAAAATGAAGGAGTACGGTCATTTTCAGATCATTTCACTCTTCGAAAAAACAAAAATTAGAATTCTCTGGTATACTTTAAAAAAATTCATGGAGAAAGCAGTTGATTAACTTGGAATTTGATCTTGTGAATCACTATATTCTTTCATAATCGAGCCTTGGCTTGTGTCCCGTTGAATTTTGGTTCAAATTTTACAGATAAATGCCAAAGAAATGCTTTAAAAATATATTCATGGGTAATAGGACCACCATATAAGTTAGGTGTGTTACAACAAATTTGGGCAAAAGTTAAGGTATATTTTAGGCTTGTATTATGATCTTTGTATACGTTAGTTTAGTAAGGAACTTACGGGATGACGATCGAAAATTGTAAACCCGATTATTGAAGTTGTTGTGTGGTGTTTTGGGGTTGTTCTTGATATGTTGATGTTCTGGAGTTGTTGTTATGGTTGTGTATGTGTGTTGTTGTTATGACTTTGGGAAGGAAGAAGGGTGTGGAGAAATGTTGTATAGATAATTGTGTAGCGAGCTTGCCGCTCGTCGTTGTATCTCATTGTAGTTAATATTAGTGTTATCTTCGTTTTTTGTAGATTAACTTGTAAGGAAGGTTGATTTCTTAGCCGTCGTTAAAGAATCAATATTAAGGTATGTAATGGCTATTGTTTCGCCTATTTTGGCATGAATCCTTATTACACGATTTTGTCCAAAATGAGTCACAAAGGAACTGTTATAGAAATTCCATTCCGACACTAGACATGCACTCGATTTGCTCATATTATATTGTTATCAAGTATTGAGTTTCATTCGACTGTATAGTAGCTTACATTTTATAAGTCTCTTGTGTAACAAACTAGCTCACACGTGACACTTTCTTTGAATCTTGGAATGCTCCGGTGGGTCTAATTAAGCTAACTTAAATAAGCTAATTATGCTTATTATATATATACTCGGGAATAGTCATAGCCGTCTATAGTGTGGAGCCCCACAGTGGCTTACACAGGGATATCATAGTCGTGCTTTGACGGTAAGTTCATGTTGCGTATACGAGGGGGAAAAGCCCAACGTATTCACATGTATAGGCCCTATGTGGCATATTGTTTCCCAAAGTTATATTTTGAGGATATGCGGGGTTTTACAGCTTCTATATTGCAGAAAGCCGAGGGGGCGGGGAATGGTCATAGACGTACTTATATGTATTAGGCCCGGTAAACGTGTATAGTTATTTATATCCTATAATTAGAATATATTTCATATATTGTGTAAATATAATTATGGTAAGACTAAAATTCCTTTTGTGATTAGGTTTAGGATTCCTATTGTATAAGGGATGAATATTGTACACTATATATATTTGATATTAATGAGAAGTCCCCAAGGGAGATTAATATCATCTTACATGGTATCAAGAGCCAAACACCCAAACCCTAAAAAAAAAATTGTGCCGCCGGCACCCCCCCCCCCCTCTCGGATCTCAGCTGCGGCCCTCTTCCAAATTCTAAGTTTTTTTTCTTCATTCCTCTCTTCTCTAAATGACTACTCTTGATTCTTCCACACTTTCTGACGCTTCCGCTTTCACATCTCCCACCACCAAGTCATCAACATCTTTTCACTCAGCCCTAACCGTTACTAACATCAAGACCTATATTCTCATTCTTCTTGATCAAGAAAACGGTCAGTATTCTCCTTGGGTTGAACTGTTTCACATTCATGCATGTCTCTATAACGTGTTTGATCATATCGATAACGCGATTCCTCGCCCCCCTTTTGAGATTGATGATTCAACATGGCATCGTCTCGACGATGCCATCAAATAATGGATATATGGTAGTATCTCTCAGGATCTTTTCCTGACTATCATGAAATCTGGTGCTACCGCCCGTGAATTGTGGAACCGTTTGGAGGAAATCTTTCAGGATAACAAGCACGCACGTGTTGTGTATTTAAAGGAATAGTTTAACAATATACTTCTTGAAAACTTCTCCAACGTGACTGAGTATTGCAAACAGTTAAAACTTGTGGCGGATCAACTCTCCAACGTCGGCACGCCTGTCTCGGAAACTAAAATGGTGTTATAGTTGATTGCAGGCCTTCCTAAAGGTGAATATGATGCTTTGGCCACCATGATTCAACAAGTGGATCTCTTACCCAGTTTTAACAAAGCTCGCTCGCAGTTGTTGCTCGAAGAAACCCGTCGTGCTAAGCAGAATGAGCACAATCAGAAGGCGTTAAATGTTGAAACGCAACCCCAGGACCCGACATCGTCGGAAGATTCTCAACTGCGGCAGGGCCGCAGCGGCAAGGGTGGCAAGGACCGCGGCGGTAGAGGAGGTCGTGGTCGTGGAAAGGGACGCGGTCAGCAGAACCAGCAGCAGCAATAACAGGGCCCGCAGAGCCACTGGGTCGCGGTGCCTCAATAGTACCAGCAAGGCGCCGCGCCGTCGCCGCAATTCCAGCTCCAGCAGCCCCGATTCCAGCGGCCCTTCTCTCAGTACTCTCAACAAGGGTTGTTGGGCCCCGCTCCAGCCCCTCGATTAGCCCAGTACCCACAGCAAGCCCATTTCATGCAAGGCCGCCCAAAGACCGCATCCGCCATGCCCCCATCGATTGGGTCGGGCTTCCAGCCTTCAATCTACAACAACCGGACAACAATTTGTACATAGACTCCAGTGCCACATCTCACCTCACACGATCTGCAGGTAATATTCCCAAACTGTTCAGCTTAAAGCATCCTCAATTTATAACAGTTGGTAATGGCCACCGCATTCCAATAAAGGGCTATGGCACATCCTATACACAACCTCCTCATCCACCTTTCTCCCTTAAGAATGTCCTATATGCCCCAAACATCATTAAGAACCTAATTTCTATCCGAAAATTTACTCGTAATAATTCTGTCTCTGTCAACTTTGACCTTTTTGGTTTCACTGTAAAGGATCTTTATACGGGGATACCTCTTACGAGATGCAATAGCACTGGGGATCTCTATCCATTCCCATCCTCCTCCTCTGTCGGATCTCACTCTCCCATCTCTCTAGCGGTTATTTCTTCCTCCACATGGCATAATAGGTTTGGTCATCCAGGAGCCCCAGTTTTTAATTTTCTTAGAGGAAATAATTTCATTACTTGTAATAATGGGAAGTTTGCCCAAAACTGTGTCTCTTGTTTCTTAGGCAAACATACTCGTCTTCCATTTAAATCATCTACTAGTGCTACCTTTGCACCATTTGATATTATACATGCCGATTTATGGACATCACATATTGCTAGTTCTCTCAGTCATAAATATTATTTTGTCTTGCTAGATGATTTTCCCCACTATATTTGGTTATATCCCCTCAAATATAAATCAGAAGTGTTTGCCAAATTTCTTGAGTTTCAAACATTCATTCAAACATAATTTGAAAAAGGTATTAAATCATTTCAGTGCGATAATGGTCGTGAATTCAACAACCCTATGTTTCACCGCTTTTGTACTAATAATGGCATGGTCTTTCGCTTCTCCTGCCCTCACACTTTCCCACAAAATGGTAAAGCTGAACAATCATTCGCACCATAAATAATATGATTCACACTCTATTGATTCATGTCTCCCTCCCTCCGTCCTTCTGGGTATATGTTTCTAAGATGTCAGAATACATTTTAAATATTCTCCCAAGTAGCACTCTTCACAATATGACACCTACCGAAATCCATTTTGATAGAGTCCCCTCTTACGATCATCTACGGATATTCGGTTGTCTATGTTATCCTAACATTTCCTCCACCGCCCCTCACAAGCTAACTCCCCGGTCCACTCCATGTGTCTACCTAAGCTTCCCGTCGAACCATAGGGGATATCTATGCT
The DNA here is from genome assembly GCA_029844215.1 of Przewalskia tangutica. Classification (NCBI taxonomy): domain Eukaryota; kingdom Viridiplantae; phylum Streptophyta; class Magnoliopsida; order Solanales; family Solanaceae; genus Przewalskia; species Przewalskia tangutica. Next base: position 147,560,692 of record CM056720.1, read on the forward strand.
ATGACTTGTCCACTCGTCAAATCCACATCTCTCGTCACATTCGACGAGACCACATTCCCTTTTTCGAATCTTCAAAAATTCCAAAAACCGGATTACTCCTTTCTTGACGAGCCTGCCATTTCTCCTATCATTATCAGTCAAATAGAGTCATCAACGTCATCAGTGTCGCGGCCCATCATGGAGGTGTTGCGGCGTCATTCATCTAGTGACCAAAATTCTTCTGTCCCGTCGTCAGCGCCGCAGCCCATCGATGAGGCGCCGCGGCGCCAAAACTCCAGTGACCAAAATTATTCACCACCGTCTTCAGCGCCACGATGCAAAACTTCAGAGAGGTATGTTCCTCACCCAGCGTCGCGACCCTCGAACTCAGCGCCGCGGCGCCTCCGACGGCCTCACCCCCACCCTCTCCTTATCTAACCCTACCCTCTGTATCAGATCCCACCACTCAGCTGCCTCAGCCACTACCTGTCCCCACTCACTAAATGGAGACTCGTGCCAAACACAGAATCTTCAAACCCAAAGTCAAATTTAAATTGTCTGTTCAATCCCCAAGAACCCCAAATTGGTCAAACAAGACCCTAATTGGAATGCGGTTATGACTGGGGAATTCAATGCTTTGACTAAACAGCACACGTGGGATCTAGTACCTAGAACTGAGGGGGTGAATATGGTTTGGTGTATGTGGCTATTTCGTCACAAATTCAGAGACAATAGGGATCTTGAGAGGTATAAGGCACGTCTTGTGGCTAATAGCACGAATCAGCAGGAGGGCATTAATTGTGATAAGACATTCAGTTCGGTTGTCAAACCGGCTACCATTCGCACAGTTCTGAGCATAGTTATGGGCAAATACTGGCCGATACATCAACTTGATGTGAATAATGCATTTTTACATGGGGACCTGAGAGAAACAGTCTACATGCATCAGCCGTCTGCGTTCACTCATCCAGCAGTCTCTCACTATGTGTGTCGTCTCCGTAAGTCACTATATGGCCTGAAACAAGTCCCCCCGTACATGGTATGATCGTTTTGCCAGGTATATTTTGCAGATTGGCTTTGTATGCAGCAGGAGTGATACATCACTCTTCATTTTTCATCGAGGTAGTAGCATTGCTTACTTATTACTTTACGTGGATGATATTGTTCTTACTGCCTCCTCCGATGGGTTGAAAAATGAGATTATTGTCTTGCTTAAGACCGAATTTTCCATGACTGATTTGGGAAAGCTGAGTTATTTCTTGGGGATATCAGTGACCAGGTCTGCCAACCACATGTTCTTGTGTCAGCATAAGTATGCATAGGAGATTGTGTACAGGGCTAAGATGGCGAATTGCCAAGTTATGTCTACTCCAGTTGATTCAAAATCTAAGCTCAGTACTATGCATGGTGCTCCAGTCTCCGATCCTACTCTGTATAGGAGCCTTGCAGGTGCACTTCAGTATTTCACATTTACAAGGCCAGACATTGCTTATGTTGTTCAGTAGGTATGCTTATTTATGCATGCCCCCAGGGAGTCTCATTTCTCTGCCCTTACGCGTATCATCTGATACATTAAGGGCACACTTGATTATGGTTTGCACCTATACCCCTCTGCACCAAATAAGTTGCTCCCGTATACGGATGCAGATTGGGCAGAGTGTTCGGACACGCGACGCTCCACATCCGGCTTTTGTGTTTTTTAGGGGATAATCTGATTTCATGATCTTCCAAGCGACATGCCACCCTGTCTCATTCCAGTGTCGAGGCTGAGTACAGAGGCGTTGCAAATGTGGTAGCTGAGATTTGTTGGCTCAGAAATTTACTGTTATAACTTCAGTGTCCTTTGCGTCAGGCATCTATTGTGTATTGTAATAACATCTCTGCAATATACTTTTCTCACAACCCGGTTCAACATCAGCGAACCAAGCACGTTGAGATGGACATACATTTCGTTCATGAGAAAGTTGCGCTAGGCCATGTCAGAGTGTTACATGTTCTATCATCATATCATTATACAGATATATTTACCAAAGGACTTTCCAGACAGTTGTTTCTTGACTTTAGATTTAGTCTCAGCGTCCGGCCTCCTTCCGCTCCGACTAAGGGGGTGTGTAAACGTGTAGTCATCCCTACTCCATAATTAGAATATATTCCATATATTGTGTAAATATAATTATGGTAAGACTGGAATTCCTCTTGTGATTAGGTTTAGGATTCCTATTGTATAAGGAATGAATATTTTACATTATATATATTTGATATTAATGAGAAGATTCCCCAATGGAGATTAATATCATCCTACAGGCCCGACATGGCGTATTATACCAAAGGTTTGATAAATGTTTGCATTATATATTAATAGGTTTTTTCTGAAAGAAATAATCTCTTGATTATTTTCATTAATGAATAAGTATATGTATATCAGTGTCCAACTTTGCTTGGGATTCCGTGATATACACAGTATACACAGGACAATGTCTATACCATGTATATTGTGTATATCAAGGATATATTTATTAGTTTCCCTCTATTTGCTATTGAATATTGTTGTTCCTACTTCACTGTTTTATTTATGGTTCCTACACTTCCGTTTGATTTTATGTCTGCTTTACATATGAGTACATTACATTTTGTACTTACGTCCTTTTGTCGAGGTTCTGTATTTCATGCTGCAGGTTCAGACACTCAGGTTGGTAGACCTTCTCAATAGGGGATTGCAGACTTTCAGCGGTTGTTCGGTGAACTCTATTTCCTCCTAGAGTCCGATCGGATCTAGTCCTTTTGTCATATGTCTATACAGACTTGAATGGATAGGTTGGGGCCCTGTCCTGACAATATTATTGATCTTAGATACTCATAAAGTCTTTGTAGACATATGTGATATGTGTTGTCAGTTGTACATGTGTTGTGTTAGTGTCCAGCTGTCAGACTCTTAGTATAAATTGGGGCTACGAAGCATATATATATATATATATATATATATATAGGGCTTTTGGATTATTGGTTATCCGATGTTGTTGTGACTCTTTTATTAGCACGTGTTCTTATGTGTAGGCATGTTATATGTCAATTTCATAAGTCGTTTCACTCAGTCATGTTAGGCATCAGATGTCGGTCCGCCTCTCCATATTTGTGGCTTGACATAGAAGGTGTTTTTCAAAAGCTAAAGTATAAAGCATTTTTGGAACATTAGTGAAACACAAAATATTGCTCTAATACTGAAAAAAATATTTTTTTAAAAAATTAATTAATCAAACACAAACTGCTACTCTCCTAAAATACTTTTCGAAAAGCACTTTTAATAGAAAGCATTTTTAAAGTTAAGGAAATTTTTGATCAATTTTTAGAAAAGAAGCGGTGCCCGCATCGAAGCTCGAATAAATTAAAATTTGCATCGGGCCGAGAAATCCCATATTGGGGGTCAAAGCATTATCTAATAAAAACGACTATGTATTCAAAATGACTCAAACTCGAGACTTCACATGGATAAAGGACTATTGTCACTCCACCACAAGTGTGTTTGGTGCTGGTGCTTAGGTCTTACCATAAGTCCCAATTTACCCTCTAGATATATGACAACTGCAGTATCATTTTTGGTTTCCTGTAAAGTCCTCCTTCTATATTATTTTTTCCTTCATTATAACGTCCTCTTGTTTACTTTTTGGTGTGATCAGTTGTCACATCTTTTCCCAAAAATATATCTATCATGCTAATGTCAACTCTATCGTTTTCTTACTAAATAAGAATATCATGTGTATGCCCAAAAAAGTCGTCAACCTACAGTTATTAGTTACGACATTTTAAAACAGCACAGAGAGACATTGAAATGTGCAATCATTTTATTTAAAAATTTAAATAGAGGTATTAAATTGGCGAATTAAATTAAATTTGAGTGAACTAAAATTGATCGAGTATAATAGACGGGTCATTATACTTTCCAAATATTACATGAGCTGAAACGACCTATGTCAAAATAAGTTAAAGAACGAGTCTGTTGGAAATATTTATTAAACGTGAAATAAAGTAAATCCTATTAATTATGAATCGAACAATTGGGGCCCCGCACGTAGGAAACCTTGTTTCCACACACGTGCACACGTAGTGTCAATGATCAAAATTTCCTTAATGGAAGAGATATTGGTACGTATACGAATTATTTGAGACATAATGTAATAGACGGTTATTGGCCAAATGACGAATGATTTCACGTTGGTAAATGAAGGAAGAAGTGTATAATGTGTAAAGATGAAATGAATCAGAAATCACCACGAAATCGAGAAGGGTCGCGGCTCCTCCAAGTAAGGGTCGCGGCTCTTGAAGGCCCGCGACTCCTCCTCTGAAGGGCCGCAGCTCTAATTGACGTTTCAATTCCAGTAACTCACTGGAATTGAAGGGCCGCTGCGCCTCCCCGAAGAGCCGCGACTCTGACGCCCGCCCAGTTCGGTGAGTTATCGAACTGGCGGCCGCAGCCTCGATCGCTTTCAATCATTGGATGTGAATTAAAACCTGATTCTTGGGCTGACTTTGGAGTATTTACTCTCCATTATTTTGCTCATGAATTCAGCCATTACTTGACTGAATTGTAACTCCAAATTCTAGGCATTAACATGGCATTCATGGTCATTACTTAGCCATTTGGAGGGTCATCATCTACACACTATATAATGAGACACAAGGCTCATTTGAAAAAAAACTTGACATCTTACACTCAACAATTCTCTGAAATTGTCTTCATCTCTTGCAATCACAAACACTCAACGATCTTTCTTTCAAAGCAAATACTTGAATTTCCTTTGCTCATTTGTTTGATTGTTGTTTTATCTTCGGAGATAAGTTGCCATTACAACCGTTGAAAGGATATACGGGGAAATATTATCTTAAGGAAAGATCAAGAATTTGGTCGACTCAGCAAGCCCTCATATTTGATCATTTCCAGAGTTCTAACAAATAGTTGTTGTTGTTATTTTCCCGTTCTACACATTACTACTCACAAGCTTAAGATAATATCAGCTATTTCGACAACAACATGACTGGACAAGATCAATTCAACCAATTCAACACTGAAAATTCCACCGATGCTCAAGGCAATCCCATTGCCTTCAATCCCACTACTCAAGGCACTAACGCTGCCTTTAACTCCACTGTTTTTGGCACTCCTAGTGTCACCACTGATCATGGCATTTCTAATGTCTTCCCAACTACTGCTTTTGGCATGTCAAGTGCCACTGTCACTGTTTTTGGTACGTCAAGTGCCACCGCCAATGCCTTTGGCACAACCAATGCCTCCACTGCTGCTTCGGGCACTTATAGTGCCTTTGCTCCTACCCAAGACGTCAACAACAACTATACTCATGTTGGAGGCATTCACAATGCCTTTGCAACTCCTCAAGGGGGCACTACTGCCCCAACACCTGCTGGTTTTCACCATGAACGTCCTGAAAAGTTCATGGGTGCTCACTTTAAGAGATGGCAACAAAAGATGCTATTTTTCCTGACAGTTTTGGGAATGTCACATTTCCTAACCGAAGATCCTCCACTAATTGGGGAAGACGTGGAACCTCAGCCAAATAATTTGGCGGGAGGGGGCCAAGGTAACCATGTTGCTGACGACATGAGGATGGTTCACGAAGCATGGAAACATAGTGATGTCATGTGTAGGAACTATATTCTAAACAGTTTGTCCGATCCACTATACACGGTATATTGCACCGTTGAAACTGCCAAGCAGTTATGGGATAAACTTCAGAAAAATTACAACACCCAAGATGAGGGTAGTAAGAGGTTCATCATTGGGAAGTTCCTGAAATTTCAAATGGTGGACAACAAAAGTGTGACATCCTAAGTCTAGGAATTCCAAATTATTCTACATCACCTAGATTTGGAAGGATTAAAGCCCAATGAACAATTCTTGGTTGGGCATTAATCGAGAAGTTGCCTCCCTCGTGGACTGAGTTTATGAACTATCTAAAACTCAAAACGAAGGAGATGACCCTAGATGAACTTATTGTCAAACTCCAGATTCAGGAAGACAATAAGAAGGTCATGCCAAAGGGAAAATAACCCGCTGAGGCTAAGGAAAACCTGACGGAAGTCAAAGGGAACTCAAGCAAGAAGCGGAAGTTTCAGAAGGAAGACAAGCCCCAAACAACCGAAAAGTTCAAGGGAAATTGTAACCACTGTGGTATAGTTGGTCACATGGCCAAATACTGCCGCAAGCTCAAACGTGAGAATAAGGCCAAAGGCAAGGCCAATGCTAACATCGTTGAAGACACGCTCGTCAACGATATGATTGAGGAGTTCTCAGCGGTAGTTCTTGAAGTTAACCTCGTTGAGAATCCGGTGCAATGGTGGCTAGACACGGTGCTACCCATCACATTTGTTCCAATAACGATGCATTCTCCACATATACACCAGTCACCGATAAGAAATTGTTCATGGGCAACAATTCTTCTTCAGATGTGCTGGGGGTAGGAAAGATGGCCCTAAAGATGACGTCCGAAAAGTAGCTGATTCTGAAGGAAGTGATGCATGTCCCAGAAATTTGTAAAAATTTAATTTCTGGACCTCTGTTAGTAAATGCTGGTTTTAGGCTAATGTTAGAGGCTAACAAGTTTGTAATCACTAAAAATTGAACTTTTGTAGGAAGGGGCTTCGTCTGTGAAGGCCTATTTAAGTTCAATGTTGCACCTGTAATGCCTTCTATTTCAACTATCAATAAAATTGCACCTTCTACTTACTTGATTGAGTCATCTAATCTATGGCATCATAGATTAGGACATGTAAACTATCAATCTATCCAAAGATTGGTAAAGCTGGAATTATTGTCGTCTATTGACATAAACCCTCAACGTAAGTGTGAGGTGTGCATAGAGGCAAAACTTTCCAAGAGTCCTTTTAGATCCGTCGAAAGGGATACCGCTCCTCTAGAACTTATACACACTGATATATGTGATTTGAAGTTCGCTCAAACTAGAGGGGAAACAAGTACTTTGTGAATTTCATAGATGATGACACAAGGTTTTGTTACATTTACTTACTAAAAAGTAAAGATGAAACCTTTGAAACATTCAAACACTACAAAGCAGAAGTTGAGAATCAACTAGGCGGACGGATTAAAACTATCTGTAGCGATAAAGGGGTAGAATATGTAGCGTCTTTTGAAGAACTTTGTACCCAATCGGGTATAGGTCATCAAACAACGGCTCCTTACTCACCTCAATCGGGGTTGCTGAACGCAAGAACCGAACACTTAAGGAAATGATGAATGCTCTACTCATCAATTCGGGCCTCCCTCAAACCATGTGGGGAGAATATGTCCTTACCGCAAATATGATTCTTAACAGAGTCCCACACAAGGGTAAAGACAAGACTCCATACGATGTATGGAAAGGAAAGAAATCTACCTACAAGTATTTGAAGGTATGGAGTTGTCTGGCCAAGGTAAAAGTACCTATGTCAAACCAGGTCAAGATTAGACCTAAGACTGTAGATTGCGTATTCATCGGATATGCCAATAACAGTAGTGCTTATCGCTTCATAGTGCACAAGTCGGATCATCCAGATATTTATGAAGATACGATCATGTAATCAAGGAACACATAGTTCTTAGAAGACACATTTCCATATAAGGAAAATAACATAACCTCTCGCAAACGAAGTTATGAGCAAACCTCTGATGAACTAGGAGTCACTGACTATCTATATCGAAACGGTTCAGATCTAGTAAATTCTGAAGTAGCTGATGATCCAGAATTTAGTATTTAAGATTCTCAGGACTTGGAAGATTCATATATAGAACCAAGGCAAAGCAAAAGGGCACGGAAGGACAAGTCCTTCGGTCCAGACTTTGTAGCTTATTTGGTTCAGGATGAACCACGGACAATCGCCGAAGCATTGTCAACTCCAGAAGCACCGCTCTGGAAGAAAGCTTTAAAAATTAAAATAGAATCTATTCTGCATAACCACACCTGGGAGTTGGCAGAACTTCCCCCAGGACACAAACCGTTGGGTTGTAAGTGGATCCTTAAACGGAAGTTAAAGGCAGATGGTTCTATCGACAAGTACAAAGCTAGGTTAGTAGTCAAGGGTTATCGCCAAAAGGAGGGCCTTGATTACTTCGACACCTACACTCCAGTGTCAAGAATGACATCCATACGTATGTTCATAGCTATCGCCGCCTTGCGGGATCATGAAATACATCAAATAGATGTTAAGACTGCCTTCTTAAATGGTGATTTGGAAGAAGAAATATATATGGATTAACCTGAGGGGTATGTGGTTTGTTAGGCGTATTTTATATACACCTTTTAAGTCATTTTTAGTTAGTCTTTGGCCCATTTTTGTACAAATATGTGTCATGTTATGATATATTTTCTTTCTTTTGAGTCACAGTGGTTTAAAATGACACATTGGCGGAAAAAAACAAAAAGATGGCAAAAACAGAGGTTCCAGAGCACAAAGAGACGAAAAGCTGACACCCCAGATAAAGTACAGGCGGCGCCGTGGCGCCAGTCCATCAGGAGCAGCAGGGCCATGGCGCCTAGATCGCTGGACAACTGCAGGAGTTTCGGCGCCACGACGCCGGTGTCAGGGTCGTGGCGCCGACGCGGGTTTTCAGCCAAATCCTAATGGGAATGTGCCAAGACCAAGAGGGAAAAGTTGGAAACGTTTTTGGAGGATATAAAAAGGCCCTAGGGCAGATTTTTGAAGGGTTCCACAATCCCTAACTTTACACAACACATAGTTCTTGAAAGTTTCAAGATTGGAGGCTTGTTCTTGAGTAATTCTTTTTCTTACTTTATTTATTTTTCAGCTTATGTTGGATAATCTTTTAGTTCTTAGCATGTCTATGGCTAGGAGCTAAACTTTAATTAGGGTTTTCCATTCGAATCACTTGAACCTCGTTTTATGATTTAATGCATGGTTTTGGTTTCTTCTTTATATAGTTGAGATTTATTCAATAATTGCTTTAATTGCTTGGTAATTAATTGATCACTAATTATCATCACATATATGATTTCTAATCGAGATCCGAAATGGGAGATTGTGAATATGCTATAGTTGAATAAATATAAGTTAAAATCGTGGACGAAAGTACTCCAATACTTGTGTAGTTTAATAGGTTATTGTTCTTAATCTTCCTTTGTGGTAAATCATATCATCGAAAGATAGAAGGGTTCTGCATCGGGATTGAGTGTTTATATATCCTAACTGGAATATAAAATGACTTAGTTAACCTGCTATCTCAATATAGAAGACAAACCTTTATCATTGCATTAAAGATTAAAGCGAGTGGACAGTCGAGGAGATTGGAAGCCCTATTTCCACCATATCTGATTTAAGTAAAGTAATTTAGTTAACTATTATAATTGCTTAGTAGTCGTAGATACAAACAACCATCAAAATATCGATCACCAAATAGATACCATAGGATAGAAATTGGTAATTGAACACTAATCCCTGAGGACGATATTCGGTCTTACCCAGACTATATTACTTGTCACGATACGTGCACTTGCGTTAAGCGTGTGGATAAAATCGCTAACATGATTCCAGGACAAGAGACAAAAGTATGTCGGCTTGTTAAATCATTGTACGGGCTGAAACAAGCCCCTAAACAATGGCACGAGAAATTTGATAGTACTCTACTACTAAAATGATACGCCATTAATGGAGGTGACAAATGTGTCTACATGAAAGGAAATGTCAAATCCTTCGTCATGATATGTCTATATGTAGATGACTTGTTGATCACTGGATGCAGTCCTGGAATAATCCTAGAGACTAAGAACATGTTAAAACAGTGTTTTGACATGAAAGATATGGGCATTGCAGATGTCATCTTAGGGATCAAGATCTCTAAGACATCTAATGGACTGGTCTTATCTCAATCTCACTACATCGAGAATGTACTGAAGAAATTTGGGATGTTCGACAGTTCACTAGTATCAACACCATTGGATATAAGTCAAAAGCTTGACAAATATCTGGGTAAGCCCGTACGCCAGGAGCGATATGCGCAGGTGATTTGTAGTATGATGTATATCACAAACTGCACTCGACCTGATATCACTCATGCAGTCAATAAATTGGATAGGTTCACTCGAAATCTAAGTGAGCATCACTGGAAAGCGTTGAACATGATACTACGGTTCCTAAAGTTCACGATACATTTTGGGTTACACCATTCAAGATATCCAGCGGTACTAGAGGGGTACAGCAATGCAAACTGGATATCTGATAGCGATGACATCAAGTCCACCATCGGATATATTTTTACAATCGGTGGTGGAGTTGTGTCCTGGAAATCCTCTAGACAAACTCTTATTGCTCGATCCATGATGGAGTCAGAATTTATCGCTTTAGATAAAGCGGGAGAAGAAGCTGAGTGGCTTCATGGTTTTCTAGAGGATGTCCCATGTTGGGATAAACTCGTGTCTTCTGTAATGATCCACTGCGATAGTAAGTCGGCTATAGGAAGGGCACGAAGTTCAATATACAATGGTATGTCTCCTCATATTCGACGGAGACATGAGTCCGTTAGGCAGTTGATCACCTCGGATATTATTTCCATTGATTACATAAAATCTAAGGAAAATATCGTAGATCCCTTGACGAAGAGAATACCCAAAGATCAGTTGTTCTGCCTGTCTAGGGGAATGGGCTTAAAACTCAAACAATAAGAACCGATATAGTGGACACCCAACCTTACAGACTTGAAGTCCCAAGAATAAGGTTCAAAGGGAAAACTAAACTGTAAAGGTTCCGTGAGCGCTTCGGTGGAAGCAAGAGCACTTCGGATAATGTGTCTTTCTTAAGAAACATAATCCAAGGCCATTTCCGTGATAGACAAAAAGTGCTACCTGTAAGAGGGGTAAAGGATAAGTTTCCAAACCTTTAATGATCCTTAAAAGTTGAGGTTAGGTTGGTAAAAATTTTAATGGTTCCTAACGCTTGTGTAGTGGGGTATTACAGGATACCTTGTAGGAGTCCACCTATCTAAGTGCGAGGACAGGCCGCCTCAAATAAACGCACTTAAGAATCCAAGGGTGTCCACGGCCCACGATGGAAACCACTAGAAAGATTGAGTAGGAAAGGTGTTGTGTTGGTACCATTGTCTTGTAATATACTAAACACTGACGGTTTAAGACATCACGTTCACCGCGCAGTAAATATGTCTGATGGTATTCTACTATGGAAGGTTCAAAGCTCCGACTACCTCTCCGGATGCAACATCGTTCCGCCAAGTGATTGTTAGAAAGGCACCATGTGTGTGCACCAAAATCTCTTCCAAGAGGGGATTGTTGGAAATATTTATTAAACGTGAAATAAAGTAAATTCTATTAATTATGAATCGAACAATTGGGGCCCCGCACGTAGGAAACCTTGTTTCCATACACGTGCACACGTAGTGCCAATGATCAAAATTTCCTTAATGAAAGAGATATTGGTACGTATACAAATTGTTTGAGACATAAGGTAATAGAAGGTTATTGGTCAAATGAAGAATGATTTCACGTTGGTAAATGAAGGAAGAAGTGTATAATGTGTAAAGATGAATAGAAAGCACCATGAAATCGGGTGCGGTCGCGGCGCTGGCGGCCGCGCTCCTCCTCCGGCGGTCGCGTCTACTGATGTTTCAATTCCAGTAACTCACTGGAATTGAAGGGCCGCGACTCTAATTGACATTCCGATTCGGTGAGTTCTTTGGGCCGAATCGGGTCGCGACTCGATCGCTTTCAACTGTCTGAGGTGAATTAAAACCTGATTCTTGGGCTGACTTTGGAGTATTTACTCTCCATTATTTTGCTCATGAATTCAGTCATTACTTGACTGAATTGTAACTCCAAATTCAAGGCATTAACATGACATTCATGGCCATTACTTAGCCATTTGTAGGGTCATCATCTACACACTATATAATGAGACACAAGGCTCATTTGGAAAAATGCTTGACATCTTACACTCAATAATTCTCTGAAATTATCTTCCTCTCTTGCAATCACAAACACTCAAAGATCTTTCTTCCAAAGCAAACACTTGAGTTCCCTTTGCTCATTTGTTTGATTGTTGTTTTATCTTGGGAGATAAGTTGTCATTACAACCGTTGAAAGGATATACGGGGCAATATTATCTTAAGGAAAGATCAAGAATTTGGTCGACTCATCAAACCCTCTTATTTGATCATTTTCATATTTCTAACAAATAGGTGTTGTTGTTATTTTCCCGTTCTACACATTACTACTCACAGAGTCATAACTCAATTCACCCAACTCTTATATATGAAGTTATAATTTGTATTCTTATAGTTAGTTAATACCTACAAGAATAATTTTTCTTTATTATGACTTTATATAACATATTTAAAAAATAGATAACATTTCTCATGGATCAATTTGGAATACATAAAAACTTAAATTTTAGATGAACTTAATTATATCGAGCGAGTCAAAATAAACTGAGTTGATTAAATGGAACAGGTTGGTTGGGGGGTTGGGGGTGGGGTTCTGAAGGGTTGAGGAAGGGGGAGTTCACGTTTCTATTGGCTAATTTTATGACCGATATATTTAAGGCATTAGAGAGCCACTTTTATTAATTTAATTTTGTTTTAACACGCTTTTTTAGGTGTTAGCCTGATGCTTTCTCATAAGCGCATCACATAAAAATTTCGTTTATTAATATATGAGATTTGCAAGGCGAATCCGGGATTTCAATTTTATGGATTCAATCTTAAGACTTTTAGCATTGAAATCATTATACTTTTAAAGGTATGGATTCATATCTATTATTATAACGAGCAAGAAAGGGCCCCTTACTATAGATAGGGCCAACGCGCTTTACTAATAACAAACATATATAGGGCTTACTTTTTTCAGCTTGATCGGAATCGATTCTATGATTGAATAGCAGAAGTGCTACTTAGTAGTAGAAACTCGGAGAGACAGACAGAGCGCTACATTTAAATTGGTCTGAGGTTGAATCATTTTTTTAATCCGTTCTTTGAATGCAAAGGGCGAAGAAAAAAATTGTCCAAAATAATTTTTGTAATTTTATACACGTAAATTTATACTTCGCGTCAAAAGTTAGGGTTCAATTGAACCTGCTTACAAGGTTAGATACGCCTCTGAAAATTTGTATCAATGACTTCTACATACTCTAATGTTATATTAAAGTACCCTGCTTACAAGGTTAGATACGCCTCTGAAAATTTGTATCAATGACTTCTACATACTTTAATGTTATATTAAAGTATGTTAATCATTTTATTTAAAAGTTTAAATTATAATAAAAAATTACTCGTTTAACTGTAAACGTGTAACAAGACATATCCCATCATAATTAGAATATATCTCATATATTGTGTAAATATTAGTGATATGTAATTATGGTAAACTAGGATTCCTCTTGTAATTAGGACTAGGATCATAGTGTATTAGGGATACATCTTGTACATTATATGTATTGATATTAATGAGAAAGGCTCCTCAAGGGAGATTAATATCATCTTACATAGTATCAGAGCCTAAACCAAAAACCCTAGAATTTTTTGTTGAGCAGCCACCGACCCCCGACCCCCCCCCCCCACGCCCCCTCGAGCATCTCAGTCGCGGCGCCTCACCCTCCCCTCCCAAAATTCTTGGTTTTTCTTAAAGGCGACTATGATTTCGGACACTAAAATGGTGTTGCAATTGATTGCAGGCCTTCCCAAAGGCGACTATGATACGTTAGCCACCATGATTCAACAGACAGATCCATTACCCTGTTTTAACAAAGTTCGCTCGCAGTTGTTGCTCGAAGAGACTCGATGTGCTAAGCAAGATGAGCACAATCAGAAGGCGTTAGCTGTCGAAACGCGCTCCCAAGATCCAACGCCGCCAGAAAACTCTCAACCGCAGCAGGGACGTGGTGGTAAGGGTGGCAAGGGCCACGACGGCAGAGGAGGCCGTGGTCGTGGCAAGGGTCGCGGACAGAATAAGCAGCAGCAACAACAGGGCCCGCAGAACCAGTTCAGGGCCGCGGTGCCCCAACAGTACCATTACAGCGCCGCGGCGCTGCCGCAATTCGCAGCTGACTTCAACCAAAGACTCCGCTCCAACCCTCGGCAAGTTCAGTACCCGCAGCAAGCCCGCCCGGCCTTTGCCGGTTCCGACCCTCGTCTATGACACCCACTGAGTTAGGTCAGGCCTTCAGCAGCCTCAATCTGCAACAGCCTGACAACAACTGGTACATGGCCTCCGGAGCCACATCTCACCTCACCATGTCTGCAGGTAATATTCTTAAACTGTTCAGTTTAAAGCATCCTCAATTTATTACAGTTGGTAGTGGTCACCGCATTCCAATAAAGGGTTATGATACATCCTACACACCACCTCCTCATCAATTTCCCCTTAAAAATATCATATATGCCCCACATATAATTAAGAACCTAATCTCTATCCATAAATTTACTCGTAATAATTTTGTCTCTGTTGAATTTGACCCTTTTGGTTTCACTGTGAAGGATCTTCATACGGGGACACCTCTTACGAGATGCAATAGCACGGGGGATCTCTATCCATTCACTCCCACCTCCATTGTCAGATCTTGCTCTCTCGTTTCTCTAGCGACCATTTCTTCTTCAACATGGCATTATAGGCTTGGTCATCCAGGAGCACCAGTTTTTAATTTTCTTAGAGGCAATAATTTCATTACTTATAATAATGGGAAGCTTGCCCAAAATTGTGTTTCTTGTTCTTTAGGCAAACATACTCGTCTTTCATTTAAATCATCTACCAGTGTTACCTTTCCACCATTTTATATTATACATGACGATTTATGGACATCACCTGTTGCTAGTTCTCTCGGTCATAAATACTATCTTGTCTTACTAGATGATTTTTTCCACTTTGTCTGGTTATATCCTATCAAATTTAAATCGAAAGTGTTTGCCAAATTTCTTGAGTTTAGACAGTTCATCCAAACACAATTTGAAAAAGGTATCAAATCATTTTAGTGCGATAATGGTCGTGAATTCAATAACTCTATGTTTCACCATTTTGTACTAATAATGGCATGGTTTTTCGCTTCTCCTGCCCTCACACCTCCCCACAAAACGGTAAAGCTGAAAGAATCATCCGCATTATAAACAACATGATTCGCACTCTATTGATTCATGCCTCTCTCCCTCCGTCCTTCTGGGTATATGCTGCTAAAATGTCAGAATACATTCTCAATATTCTCGCAACTAGCACTCTTCACAATATGACCCCTACCAAAATCTTCTATCATAGAGTCTCATCTTATGATCATCTTCGTATATTCAGTTATATATGTTATCCTAACCTTGCCTCTACTGCCCCTCACAAACTAGCTTATCGATCCACTCAATGTGTCTACCTAGGCTTCCCGCCGAACCATAGGGGTTATCATTGCTATGACTTGTCCACTCGTCAGATCCACATCTCTCGTCACGTCACATTCGACGAGACCATATTCCCGTTTTCGAATCTTAAAAAGTTCCAAAAATTGGATTACTCTTTTCTTGATGAGTCTGTCATCTCTCCCATCATTCTCAGTCAACTAGATCATAGCACGCAATGTAATTACCTTCTCGCCGGTGGTTCTTCTTCGTCAGACCGCAGCGCCAAAGTTCTGCGGCGAGTCCCAAATCCGTCGACAGCGCAGTGGCCCTGTGATGAGGCGCCGCGGTGCCAAAACTTCAGAGAGGACTGTCAGTCGATGTTGCGATATTTCTAGATGCTTACGCAAGTGTATGTATCGTTCAAGTAATAAAGATCTGTAAGACCGAGTTTATCGTCCACAGAGACTGGTTTATTAAGTACCGATTATCTATCATATGGTATCTATTTGGTTGACGTTCTTTAGTTTGAGAATTATACTAAGAACTATGACTAAGTGCAGAAAATAAACTAAAGATTATAATACTTTGAGTTTATAACAGTTATGAAGGAAATAGGGCTTCCAATCTCCTCAACTATCCACTATTTCACGTGTTAATGCAATGATAATGATTATTCTTCTTCTTAAGATAGCAGATTAACTAATCTGTCATTATATTCTGGTTAGAAAATACAAGAGTTCAACCTTGTGCAGAAACCTTCTATATTTCTATGATAGATTTTTACCAAACAGGAGGATTAAGAACAGTAATCTTAATTACTACATAAGTATCGGTGTACTTTCTTCCACGATTTTAACCTATGTCTAGACAATTACAACATATTCAAATCTCCCCTCTCGGATCTCGATTCGAAATTATATAAGTTAAGACAATTAATAGCTAGTTAATTATCAAACAATCAAACCAATATTGAATAGATCTTAATATGCTGAAGAAGAACTCAAAAACTATGCATTAACTATATGAAAGAGCTTCAAGAAGATTCGATGGAAACCCTACTAAAGTATTTAGCTCATAAACATTGTCATGTCAAGAACTAAATTACAATCCAACATAAACTGAAATAAAATAAAGGAAAGAAAAAGAACTTGAACAAGAGTCTCCAATTGTAGCCTCCTTCCTGCCTCCCCAAAAAGTATGATTTGTAATATGGTATATGGTATGGCATAATGAGCAGGGTTTTAGGATTTTATACTTGAGAAAACTTGCGCTTCAGACCCTTTTAACCCTCTGAAATTCAGCCCAAAAATCAAATTTTTCGCGTCGGCGTCGTGGCCCTGCAAGCTGGCGCCACGGCGTCGAAAATACTGAAGCAAAATCAGATGTCACAGATGTTTTGGCGCCGCGGCGCTCACGACGTGATTGGCCAAATTTTCTGATTCTGTGTCTTTTTTTCGTCCGGACTTCGTCTGATTTCTTCTATACTTCCCGGGACTTCTTAGACTTTATTTTTTGGCATTTTCTTGTGCAATTTCATCCTCAAAAGTAGTATCTTCTCCTTTATAACCGTTGTGACACAAAAGAAACAAAAACACACCTAACACTATACTAAACGCGAAATAAAAGAGTAAAATACTAACTAAAAAGGACTCAAAATAGTGTATAAAATACACTCAACAAATACCCCTAAACTTACACTTTACTCGCACTCGAGTAAAACACTAAACAATAAACAAAAAAAATAATAACAAAGACTCTATGAAATGGATCAAGTAGTTATAGCACTGCTTCTTCAACATCATGGATGAAAGTTGGGATAATATGTTAGAATATACATAGCATGAATATTTAGCAATCTAGAATTTCAAGTTAGATATTTCGCAAATTCACTTAGATCATGATCAATGGAAATACAAACACCTAACCTATGGATGTCACTTTCATTCCATCTTTCTCAAAATGTTATAGACCTGTTTACTTGTTATTCTCCACTAATCATAAACATACACATTAAAGATCATCAGGACTTTCAAAGGTTGTAATGTAGGCTTAGGCTGGGGTAGGTAAAGTAGGCATTTAGGCTCACATCACGTACCATAAGCATTTTTCATTCAACTCATTTTTCTTTCTTTTTGACTTTCTTTTTAGTCTCATACCTATATTCTCCTCTTTTATTTTGAGAGTGATATGTATTATAAATAACAGGCACCCCAAACTTAGGCTTTTGCATATTTTTTATTGGGGTGCATCAACTTTTCACTCTCTTCTGGTTTCTTTTTCAACACTTTTCATCTCAATATTTTCAATTATTACTTATGACACAAACCGGAAATCATAAGGGTCAAAGAAAGCTATTATTTTAGGCTCAAAGGGGATGACTAGTGATACAATTTATGTCAGGATAGGTAATGAATGGTCAGAAGGGCTATCAAAAAAATGTGTCTGAATCATCTCCCTAAAAATGTATCTTAACTATTTCGCCTCAAATAACAGGCAAACATATTTTCTAGACATTTTTCAACCTTTTCTTCCATAACTGACACACATAGGCTAAGCACAAATATCCCAAATAACTAGATGTCATGAATTTTTGGTATATCTAACTTAAGCACACAGATTGTCGCTTTTAATTCTATTACATTATCCCACTTTATACACTCAATATCTTTAGCAACTACACATACATGATCCATAAAAAAAATTACGACTCAAAAACACATAAAACAATACAAAGACAATAAAAAAGACTCAAAAACAAAACGATAAAACAAAATAAGACACCCCCCAAACTTAATCGAAACATTGTACCTAATGTGTGAAGACTAAAAATAAAGGGACAACTTACTGACATAACACAGCGGTCATAACGGAGGTCTGAGAGGAAAATTCTGGAAATTGCACGACATCTAGGCTCTCTGAAGTTTCAGCGCCGTGGCCCTGCATTTTGGAGCCACGGCGTTGTGCTTAATTTTCTGAATTCCAGCATTTTTTTATCCTTTTTCCAGTTAGGGTCAGTTCCTAGTCCACCTGCCATCAAACATAAGACAAAACCCAAGACCGTGAGACTGTTCAAGACAAAATAAAATAATTAAAACAAGAATTAAAATAACATAATTAAAACCATTGGGTTGCCTCCCAAGTAGCACTGTCTTTAACTTCTTTTAGCCGGACGCAGTTTACTTACTAAATCAAGGGGGTAGAGTATCCCCTCCGCATATCCATTTTAGCATCATTCTCTTTCTCCTCCTCCTCTTTTTTTCGCAGTGCTGATTTCAGAGGAGTTCAATTCTTTTTCATCAACTGCTTGTTCAGAAGTCTTACCATCAAGGGTATCAGTACCCTTGGAACTTTTATGAGGAACTTTTTTATCAACTACACCAACAGCGAAACATCTATCATAAACTTGTGGTTCAGAGGATGGTCTGAGAACTTTGAAGATCATATCCTCATCTTGAACTCTGAGCTTCAACTCTCCCCTCTCAACATCAATAAATGACCTCCATGTGGCTAGAAATGGTCTCCCAAGGATGATGGACATATTTTCATCTTCATCCATGTCTAAAATGAGGAAATCAGCAGGAAAGATGAATTTACCTACTTGTACCAACACATCTTCGATAATTCCTTCAGGATGCACAATCGAGCGATCAGCTAGCTACAGGGTGACTGTGTTTAGTTTTGCCTCCCCCAAACCAAGTCTTTTATACACAGAGAGGGGCATTAGGTTGACACTTGCCCCCAAATCACACAAAGCCCTTTTACATGTAACCTTCCATATGGTGCCAGGTAAGGTGAAACTCCCTGGATCTTTCAACTTAGGGGGAAGTTTCTTCTACAAAATAGAACTGCACTCCTCTGTCAGCGCTATTGTCTCATAGTCATCCAACTTCCTCTTCTTAAACAGGATGTCTTTCATGAACTTCACATAAGCTGGCATCTGCTCCAAAGCTTCAAAGAATGGAAGGTTGATATGCAGTTTTTGAATACCTCCAAAAAAATTGAAATTTGTTTATCCAAAGTCTTCTTCTGCAGTCTTTGAGGAGAAGGAATTTTGTCTACATATTCTCTCATGACTACTGGTGGAGCTTTCTCTACAATAGGGCGGTCCTCAGTAATTCCTTTTTTCTCTGCCTCAACTACTTTCTCCAACCCATTCTCCTGTTCAACCACTGGCTGTGGTGCAACATGTTCTAACTGCTTCCCACTCCTCAAGCTAATTGCTTGGCACTGTTCTTTTGGGTTAACCATAGTATTGCTGGGAAGATTCCCTTGCTCTTTATTGTTCAGCATGTTAGCTAGTTGTCCCACCTGCGTCTCCAAATTCTGGATGGATGATATGGTTTCTGTCATGAACTGAGTCTGGGAATTTGTCAGGGTTAACAAGGCTGCTTGCAACTCACTCTACTTCTCTTGTGGGTGTGGTGGGTTGAACTGTTGTGAGGATGATGCCTGAAATTATGGTTGCTGCCCTTGTTCATTCTTCCATGAAAAAATTAGGTGATTTCTCCATCCCGGATTGTATGTGTTGGAGAATGGATTATTGTAGGGCCTCTGAAAATTCCCCACTGCCTGAACCTGCTCTATGGACACATTATTCGGGTCTTCAAAAGTATGGGGCCTCCACAGATTCACATCTCACTGGTGTCTGAACCGCTTTAACTGCCATGGTGCTCTGCTGCATCTGTTTTGTCAAAGTGGCAACCTGCACATTCAATGCAGTGATAGCATCAAACTCATGAATCTCAGCCACTTTCCTATTGTTCACTGCTCTCTCATCGGCCCCCTGATGGTTGTTTGTGGTCATGTATTCTAACAAATCATGTGCCTCATTGACACTCTTTTTCATGAATGTTCCCCTGCTACAGCATCAATAATGGTACGAGTTGTACCACACATCTCTTTGTAAAATATGTGGACTAGCATCCACTTCTCAATCCCATGATGTGGGCACTTCCTCTGCAAATCTTTAAACCGCTCCCATGCATCATATAGTGATTCTCCCTCCAGCTGATAAAGGTTATTCAACTCACCTCTGAGCTTTGCTGCCTTAGCTGGGGGGAAGAACTTGGCAAGAAACTTCTGGGCTAAGTCTTGTCATGTAGTGACGGAGTTCGCCTGTAATGAGTTCAGCCAGTACTTTTCTCTATCCCTGAGTGAGAATGAGAAGAGTCTCAACCGAATGGCATCATCAGTAACACCATTGTACTTAAAAGTTGCACACAGCTCCAGAAAATTTTCTAGATGCAAATGGGGATCTTCAGACGGTAGTCCCCCAAACTGAACTGAGCTTTGAACCATGTGCATTATGGCTGGTTTGATTTCAAAATTGTTGGCTTCAACAGCTGAAAGCCTGATACAAGTCTGCACCCCTGTAATTATAGGCATCACATAGTCCCCCAAGCTCCTTTCTGCAGGGACTTGTCTTAAAACAGACGGTAACTCATCATTCTCTAAATTATTATTTCGCTGATCTCTCATTGCTATCAAATCAGTTGCTCTCTTTTCTTTCTTGTTCTGTCTGCACAATCTCTCGATCTCATGGTTCAGAGGAATAAGAGTGTCTGATCCTCTCCTACTTCGCATAAACTAAGTACCTGAGACTAATCAAAAACGGCAAACAGATCACGACAGAATGTTCTAAAATAAAAATACTAAAAAACTAGAAAATAAAAACCAAATTAGAAATAAGAATAGACAATTTGATATTAACAGTACGCCAGTCCCCGACAACAGCACCAAAACTTGTTGCGATATTTCTAGATGCTTACGCAAGTGTACGTATCGTTCAAGTAATAAAGATCTGTAAGACCGAGTTTATCGTCCACAAAGACTGATTTATTAAATACTGATTATCTATCCTATGGTATTTATTTGGTTGACGTTCTTTAGTTTGAGAATTATACTAAGAATTATGACTAAGTACAGAAAATAAACTAAAGATTATAATACTTTGGGTTTATAACAGTTATGAAGGAAATAAGGCTTCCAATCTCCCCAACTATCCACTTTTTCACGTGTTAATGCAATGCTAATGATTCTTCTTCTTCTTAAGATAGCAGGTTAACTAATCTGTCATTATATTCCGGTTAGGACATACAAGAGTTAAACCTTGTGCAGAAACCTTTTATATTTCTATGATAGATTTTTACCACACAGGAGGATTAAGAACAGTAACCTTAATTACTACACAAGTATTGGGGTACTTTCGTCCACGATTTTAATCTATGTCTAGACAATTACAACATATTCAAATCTCCCCTCTCGGATCTCAATTCGAAATTATATAAGTTATGACAACTAATAGCTAGTTAATCATCAAACAATCAAAGCATTATTGAATAGATCTTAATATGTTGAAGAAGAACTCAAAAACTATGCATTAACTATATGAAAGAGCTTCAAGAAGATTCGATGGAAACCCTACTAAAGTATTTAGCTCCTAAACATTGTCATGTCAAGAACTAAATTACAATCCAACATAAACTGAAATAAAAAGGAAAGAAAAAGAACTTGAACAAGAGTCTCCAATTGTAGCCTCCTTCTTGCCTCCCCAAAAGTATAATTTATAATATGGTATATGGTATGTCATAATGAGCAGGGTTTTAGGGTTTTATACTTGAGAAAACTTGCGCTTCAGACCATTTTAACCCTCTGAAATTCGGCCCAAAAATTAGATTTTCCGCGTCGGAGCCGTGACCCTGCAGGCTGGCGCCACGGCGCCGAAAATACTGAAGCAAAATCAGACGCCGCGGTGCTCCCGAAGTGATTGGCCGGATTTTCTTATTCTATGTCCTTTTTTTCATCCGCTCCCGGAACTTCTTAGACTTCATTTCTTGGCATTTTCTTGTGCAATTTCATCCTCAAAAGTAGTATCTTCTCCTTTATAACCGTTGTGATACAAAAGAAAGAAAAGCACACCTAACACTATACTAAACGCGAAATAAAAGAGTAAAATACTAACTAAAAAGGACTCAAAAGAGTGTATAAAATACACTCAATAGTCGACAGCGCCACGACCCTGTGATTTGGCGCCACGGCGCCAAAACTCCTGTGAGCAGATTTCCTCCAGCGTCGCGACCCTGGATCATGGAGCCTCCGACGACGTCACCCCCTCCTTATCCATATCCCACCAATCCCACTGTGTCCACTTACCAAATGAAAACTCGTGCCAAGCATGGAATCTTCAAATGCAAAGTCCAATTTAACTTGTCTGTCCAAACCATTTCTTCAATTCCCAAGAATCCTAAATTGGTTAAACAAGACCCTAATTGAAATGCGGCTATGTATGAGGAATTCAATGCTTTAACTAAATAGCAGACATGGGATCTAGTACCTAGACCTGAGAGAGTGAATGTGATCCATTGCATGTGGCTATTTCGTCACAAATTCAGAGACAGTGGAGATCTTGAGAGGTATAAGGCACAACTTGTGACTAATGGCATAAATCAGGAGGGCATTGATTGTGGTGAGATCTTCAGTCCGGTTGTCAAACCGACTATTCGCACAATTTTGAGCATTGTCATAGCAAACACTGGTCGATCCATCAACTTGATGTGAAGAATGCATTTTTACATGGGGATCTGAGAAAGCGATCTACGTCGTGTAAATGCAGGTTCACCGTCCATGATTCCTCACTATGTGTGTCGTCTCCGTAAGTCACTATATGGGCTGAAACAGGCCCCCGTGCGTGGTATGATCGATTTGCCAGATATATCTTGTAGATTGAGTTTGTATGCAGCAAGAGTGATACATCACTCTTCATTTTTCATCGAGGTAGTAGCACTGCTTACTTATTACTTTAAGTGGATGATATTGTTCTTACTGCCTCCTCCGACGGGTTGAAAAATGAGATTATTGCCTTGCTTAAGTCTGAATTTGCAATGACTGATTTGGGAAAGCTGAGTTACCTTTTTGGGATATCAGTGACCAGGTCTGCCAACCACATGTTCTTATGTCAGCGTAAGTATGCAGAAGAGAATGTGTACAGGGCTAAGATGGCAAATTGCAAGGTTTCACCTACTCCAGTTGATTCAAAATCTAAGCCCAGTGCTATGGATGGTGCTCCAGTCTCCGATCCTACTCTGTATAGGAGCATTGCAGGTGCACTTCAGTATCTCACATTTACAAGGCCAGACATTGCTTATGTTGTTCAGCAGGTATGCATATTCATGCATTCCCCCAAGGAGTCTCCTTTCACTTTCCTTAAGCGTATCATCTGATACATTAAGGGCACACTTGATTATAGTTTGCACATGTATCCCTCTGCACCAAACAGGTTGCTCTCATATACGGATGCAAGGCGGGCAGTGTCTGGACACGCGACGCCCACCTCCATTGTGTTTTCTTAGGGATAATCGATTTCATGGTCCGGCGGCGGACTACCCTATCTCGCTCAAAGGTCTAGAGGAGTCTGAGCGTTGCAAATGTAGCAGCTGAGATTTGTTGGGTCAAAAATTTACTGTTATAGCTTCAGTGTCCTTTGCGTCAGACATCTATTGTGTACTGTGATAACATATTTTTCATCTATCTCTCTCACAACCCGGTTCAGCATCAACGAACCAAGCACATTGAGATAGACCTACACTTCGTTCGTAAGAAAGTTGCGCTAGGCCATGTCAAAGTGTTGCATGTTCCCTAATCCTATCAGTATGCCGATATATTTACCAAAGGACTTCCCAGATAGTTATTTCTTGACTTCAGATTCAGTCTCAGCTTCCGACCTCCTCCCGCTCCGATTGAGGGGGTGTGTAAACGTATAACAAGACAAATATTAGTGATATGTAATTATGGTAAACTAGGATTCCTCTTGTAATTAGGAATAGGATTTCTATTGTATTAGGAATACATTTTATACACTATATATATTGATATTAATAAGAAAGACTTTTCAAGGGAGATTAATATTATCTTACAATTATATATCATCCGGAGGAGAATAATGAAGATTGACTTCTCTGCTACCATGATCTAACAACCTCAATTCCTTGAAGAATTCAATGGCCTGCCTTTTAGGAAAAAAATAACGCAATAATGCTAACATGATATGTTTAAAATATATGAATGATTAAGAAAGATGCGTGTAAAGAAAGGAGAAGTAAAAGGGGTGCACGATGGATTAACAATTTAAATTTTTTGAATTTAATATATAAGAATTTTTACCCCAAATTTACTGTATTGTAGATATTATAAGAACATAATTTAAATGAAAAATGTGTATTAATAGAAATATCTTTAAATGTGATTTAAATATATCATGTAAAATATTGGAGTTAAAGAGCTATAAAATATAAATGTGATATTTTTTAAAGCGAATTAATATAGAAAGTACCACACATAAATTAAAATAGAAGGATAAATTATTTTTCCGGTTATATATTATTTTGTAATTCACAATTAACATTAATTGTATGAGATTTTTTATATTTCACTAAAAAGTGAACCCAAAATTTGAGACAAAACAAAACCCAAACATAATATTTTATTATTTTTTCTATATTATATAGTATATATGTACTCTCTTTTTTCTAAACTTAGCCCCATGTGCCTCAGCCTCAGGAAGGGGTGAGTGGGGAAGGGTTTGCATGAATACAGGCTACAAGTCTACAAGACTACAACCTAATCTGTTTTGACATGAAATGGATATATTCATATATCTCTGACTCATATTTACGAGATGATAAAATATGGCAAAAGCTATACCGAAAATTAGTTCGCGTAGGAATGGACGTATTGGTTCACGTAAGGGTGCACGTAGAATACCAAAGGGAGTTATTCATGTTCAAGCAAGTTTCAATAATACCATTATCACTGTTACAGATGTACGGGCTGCTAAACCTACTACACATGCGTGTATATACCGTGTACGACATGTACATAAAATATATCTACTGGAAAGATCCGAGACGCATTCACAGTGGCTTTGATGCTGACAACAAACTATATAGTAGTACTCAATTATGAGGTATATAATTGAGAAAAAGATTATGAGCTATATTAAAGGTAGAACGCATTGACAACTCTTTAAACTTATTAGTAAGTTAATTTAGAACCAATTTTTGAAATAATTTTTTTTATTTTTTTTAAAAATAAGTGTTTGACCATGAAAATATCAAATCCAACTTGAAATTTTATTTTAAATTTGAGAAACAACTTATAACATGTTTTCCAATTCACTTTTCACTTGTGAAGTTGTATTTAAGTACCTTCAAACATCAACATTATTCCAAACAATATTTTAAAAGACGGGCCGAATCAAACTATATCATTTAAATTGAGACAGATGGAGTATATATAAAAAGGACAGTCCTGTGCACTAAGCTCCTGCTATGTGCGGGGTTCGGGGTCCGGGGAAGGGTCGAACCACAATGATTTATTGTACGCAGAGGGAGTATATATAATAACATGAATATTATAAAAAAAATACATTATTAATTTAATAAAAAATAAGAATAAGATTAAAGTAACTCATGGAAAACAGACTTCTAACATGAATTCACAAATATAAATAATGCAATGATATAAAAGCTATTATGCAATGCAAATCACTTCTAAGATCTTATCTTGCAAACAATAAAAGAATCACAATATATTACTATCATAATATGCAATTACCTCCCTAAAAGAAAATAATTAATAAACTTTATCAGTATTATAATTAAAACATCACTCCTTCATGAATACAATTAAAATTATTTTCATGATAAAAAAATATTAAAATATGATAATTTTGAGACAAAGGACAAAATCATGAAGACAAATGACAAGTGAAGATCTAAAATTCAGCTATGTATTTTTTTTAAAAATGTTAAGTGATATTCATCTGCACGGTGTTCTCAAATAGTAAATATCAATACTACGGCTTGTTATTTGAGTTACTCTCAATCTTCTAATTACTATAGATGAAAAAAACCATTAAGCACGGTTCATTTATTAAAGAATTATGAGCGCAACAATGTTAATTGAGAAATTCAACACATAATTTGAGTAATAACCGTTAGGCGAGCCTCGAGCATTGGGCGTTAGGCATGTTTAGAGTGTATAGTCGGACACTTAGGACGTAATCCACACAGAACTAAGGCCCACACGTGAGCCCCGAGACATTTTGCCAGTGCCCCGCCCCAATTTATCTGTTAAAACACAAATTTCAAATATTGTTTACAAAGAGTATAACCAACACAATTCGATCTTCAACTTCATAAATTCTAATTACGACTATTTCAATTTAGTACATGAATACATGATAAAGTATTAATCACTTAAGACATGTCACTTCATTTGATTATACACATTAGCTTCAATAAGCAGTACACCCTTAGGACTATTCCAATTGAGGCTAATATGTATTACTAAAGAAGGTAACATATTTTATGTGATTAACGTATTTATATAATATACGATTGAAAATACATGCAAAAAATATATTCTAAAGTGACTAATAGAAACCTTTTAATTATCATGTGTTTAAGTGTTCAATTGAAATAGACCGTAATTCGAATATCTAAATAAAATTTATCAATAAATTTAAGAAGTTATCGATGTATTTCGACTATATTAAAAGTTATAATATATAATCGGTGCAAGTACAAAATACTCCCTCCGTCCCAAAAAGATTGACCTACTTTCCTTATTAGTTTGTTCCAAAATGATTGGCTCCTTTCTATATTTACAAATAATTTAACTTTACGACCACACCAATATATTTAAGATTTAT
The DNA here is from genome assembly GCA_029844215.1 of Przewalskia tangutica. Taxonomy (NCBI): domain Eukaryota; kingdom Viridiplantae; phylum Streptophyta; class Magnoliopsida; order Solanales; family Solanaceae; genus Przewalskia; species Przewalskia tangutica. The sequence goes on from CM056720.1 coordinate 147,587,721, forward strand.
TTTGGATCACACATTTCAAAAGTCTTCTTTTTATTTTTTAAATTTTATGTCAAATCAAACTAGATCAATCTTTTTTTGGGACTAAGAAGTTATATATTAATAGGGGACAAATGGAATGGGTCTAATATTCAACTTCTGGGGTGGGTCTGATGAGTTTTGTGGGCCTATAAAGAGCAAGTGTGTGGGAACTAGAAAAGCAAAATAGAAGTACTGTGAACTGAAATATGGCTAGCTCAGATAGTGATCGTCACACAGAAGAGGCTGTCAACGGGCAGCAGCTCAAAGATCGCAAAGTGTCATGGGCTAAGCTAACTCGTGTAGATTCCCTCAACTTGGAAGCTGGAAAAGTTTCTTCCACTCCGGCAAGACATGCCTCTACGGTATGGATATAACTTACGCGAAGCTGTTTCAGTTTGCGTGATACTATTTCATTATTAGTTCGTTATAAGATTGACATATTTATATATCTGAAAATAATTAATTGTATTAGTTAAATTTTTGTATAATGTTCATCTTCTATAACAACATTTTACTATATCAGTCACATTCGTCATGTTATGTTATATGTCATGTCTTCTGTACCAATATTTTGCTATAACAACTAAAAAATATTTAGACAAATAATGCTGTCATAGAGAGGTTTGATTGTACTTCTCATTTTACCCTTAATGAGAAGCATCTATAACCATACAAATGTTACAATATATTTAAGATTACGAGCTTTAAAAGTATTTCTTTCTTTCTTCATTTTGTGTCGATTTAAACTATGTCACGTAAATTGAAGCGAAGAGAATACTCTAGGAGTCAGAAATAGATCTAAAATTTAAGTTAATGACCTGTCTGATCTTGTAGTTCCTTAACATTGTATTCATTATACTTTAAAAATTATGCTCCTGTATCATTCAAAGAAAGGCTTTAGAACTGTTCAGATAAAGAAAAGACTTGGAAGTCTTCTATCACATTCATAAGATTCATCAAAAAACTCCTTATCGAATGTCGTGTTGAGATCGACATTAATATTTTTTACTAAAATATTTGTGGATTTTCACCTAAAATTTATACTCCACTCTGAAAATATTGTGTTCAGATGAATTCAGTATCCGAACATTGGATCTGCCCCTGCTGACAATGTAATTTTCATATATATAATTTAAAAGTATTGTGTTCAGATCTACAGTAATATTCATTAACTTTAAAAGTATTTCTTTTTTTCTTCATTTTGTGTTGATTTAAACTATGTCACGTAAATTGAAGCGAAGATAATACTCTAGGAGTCAGAGTTAGATCTAAAATTTAAGTTAATGACCGGTCTGATCTTGTAGTTCCTTAACATTGTATTCATTATACTTTAAAAATTATGCTCCTGTATCATTCAAAGAAAGGCTTTCGAACGGTTCAGATAAAGAAAAGACTTGGAAGTCTTCTATCCCATTCATAAGATTCATCAAAAACTCCTTATCGAATGTCGTGTTGAGATCTACAGTAATATTTTTTACTAAAATATTTGTGGGTTTTCACCTAAAATTTATACTCCACTCTGAAAATATTGTGTTCAGATGAATTCGGTATCGGAACATTGGATCTGCCTGACAATGTAATTTTCATATATATAATTTAACTTAATACAACGAATTGTGTGCATAATTTAATATTCCAGATACGTAATTACTATCTTTTAGGTAATGTGGATTTTAACTTTTGCTATACTTAAAGTATTTACTTTGTACGGAGTATATATTAAGTTGAATTATTATGCATGTGCTTATACTTGCAAGTGCAGGCTGATTGGAAGACAATATTGAGTTTAGCATTTCAGTCAGTGGGAGTCATCTATGGAGACATAGGGACTTCCCCTCTCTACGTTTATGCAAGTACTTTTACTGATAAAATTGGACACAAGGACGATATTCTCGGGGTGTTGTCACTCATCATATATACAATAATCCTCGTACCTATGACTAAGTATGTCTTCATCGTCTTATGGGCAAACGACAATGGTGATGGTAAGTTATAAAAGATGTCACTTATTGCAATCTAGTAGAATCAATTTTTTTATAACGACGTTGTTTGTTAGGATATTTTTAGATGTTATAACGAAATATTATTATTAAAATTATATAATATAACAAAACATGAATTATGTAAATACTTCACATAAAGTCAAATTTTCTTGATATTATATAAAATATTGTTATAGAAAGGTTTGACTATACTTCATTTTATTTAATTATACAATATTCTTTCGTAATTAGTCTGTTTATAAAAGAATGACATCTATTTATATAAAAATTCTTAACTTTATTTAATTATACAATATCTATTCGTAATTGGTCTTTTTAGAAAAGAATAACACCTGTTTATTTAAAAAAAAATCTTAACTTTAATTTTTTCATTTTATCCTCAATGATATGCTTTTATAATCATAAAGATATCATCATATGTTTAAAATGAAAGTTTTCAACAAAGACGGATCTAGGATTTAAGCTTTATCGATTCAACACTTAGGGATCATTTGATTGCTGGTTAGGAAGTGAATTATCGTGTATTAGAACAAACATAGATAATACCATATTTGGTAGCTTTTTAGTTGCTTTGTATAAAATTCAGCACAAAAAGTACGGTGTTTGGTTATTATTTTATAATCCCACATAACTAAAATATGTATAAGTTATGAGTCAATTTATATATTATTTTATGCAGGTAGAAGACATAATAACTTATATATGAATAATTACATCATGTATAACTAAAATCTCCATTACAAATTTCTACATTACTAATATATGCATAACTTTAACCGACAACCAAATGACCCCTTAAAGTTCTGAATTCATTACTCACTCTGTCCCAATTTATGTCATATAGTTTTACTTAGCACGGAGTTTAAGAAATAAAGAAAGACTTTTTAACCTTGTGGTCTAAAACAAGTCAAAAATATTTGTATGGTTATAGATTATCTCGTTAATCGTAAAAAGTAAAATTTAAAGTTAAATTGTTATCAAATAAGGATCATGCATCATTCTTTTTTGAATAGACTAAAAAAAATGTATCACATAAATTAGAACACTAAGGAGTATATTTTTTAATTTATGAGTTTGTAACTACTATATTGTAATTTTCATAAATTTCTCTTCGCGTTAAAAGTATTGAGTTTAGATAAATCCCGAATAGATAGTATAAATCCACCTAACTTTCAAAAGAACTTTTGATATGTACCACAAAAGTACTCCTTTATTGTCTAAACTTGGTGTTTAGTCAAAGACGATCATAAAAAGATATACAAAAGAAGGATAGATTAGTTAATTTCCTTTGTATGCAGGGGGAGCATTTGCGTTGTATTCCTTAATGTGTCGATATGCAAAAGTGAGTCTCATCCCAAACCAGGAGCCAGAGGACAGAGATCTTTCCCACTACAGTCTGGACTTACCATCCAATCAATTTAAAAGGGCTCAAAAGATCAGACATATGTTGGAGAGCAGTAAAGTTGCCAAAGTTTTTCTTGTCTTCGTTGCTATCCTCGGAACATCTATGGTCATTGGTGATGGAGTTCTCACTCCTTGCATTTCAGGTCACCAATTAATATTAAACATACACTTCTAGATTTATTATCATTTCAAACTATATAATATGATTAACAATTTTTGTTTTAATATGGTGCAGTTCTCTCCGCGGTGAGTGGAATAAAGCCCCTAGGCCAAGGTGATAATGCGTTACAATCTTTTTTTCAATGCCTCCTTTTTTATGACCATCTACCTATCACAACTGGATTTTCAAATGGATTTGTCCGTCGGAAATACAAAAACTTTTTGTAGTACGGGATGCTAATACTCCCTTCGTTTCATTTTACGTGGCAGTATTTTTAATTTGTTTGTTTCAACAAAAAATACACATTTTTATATTTGAAAATTCTCTACTTTGTATAACACATTGTTATAGCCACAAGAATCTCATTGTGGTCCCCTACATGACAAAGGAGGCTTAAGCTCAGACACTGCGGCGTGAGATCAATTCCTGGCAGAGCGTTCTCGCTTTCTGGGGTTGATCCTTATAGGTGTTATCAGTTGTTTGTCCGTTCTCAAACACTGGTTATTGGAGCACATCCCGCGATTTACTGGTAGTAGTGTTCAGGGACCGGTACTACTACCTCCAGGAGTAGTTTGACACAAGACAGGAACCTGGATATCAAAAAAAAAGAATCTCATTGTCAATTTAAGACCATAAGTTTCAAAAGTTTTTTTAGTTATTGATAAAAAACACACCTAAATTATCATCTTTTTACGAATTTTATAACTTAATCATCCATAGTTCCCTTTACCTATCTAAATTATCACTCCTTTTGTGTTAAAATAAACCTCGATGCTAAGTTTTCCTACACGCGCCTATTGTCGATTTGGAACAAATATTTGGCCACTCAGCATCGAAGTGTACTTTAATACAAGGAGAGTGATAGTTAAGGTAAGTAAAGAGAACAACGAATAGTTGACATATGAGACTCGAGGAACAGTGATATTTTTAAGTGTGTCATACCATTGACTCCTTTTTTAGAAAAAGAATACTTCACCATATAAATTGAAATGGAAGAAATATCGTCCTCTCTTTCCCTTTTTTTTCTTTTTTGGTTTTGATGAATGAACCGTTGAAGACCACTTTAAGTAAATAAAAGTGTGTGCTCCCTAACAACTTAAGATTTAAGATTGACCATTATGGTTTGTGTTAAGACTCTCACATCATATATGGAATGAGAACATGGACTTGAACAATCTTCACCCTACAAGCTAACTTTTATGTTGAGTTAGGCCAAAGATCCATTATTTACATGATATCAGAGTCAAGACCCTTTCAATTCTTTGTTCACCGATATTGGGCCCCCAAATTATATTATACATGCTTCAGTTAGCAATGTATGAGCGTGCGGGGAGTGTTAAGTGTCTCATATCGGATATGGAATGGGAACATGAACTCTTTATATGGACTTGGACAATCCTCACCCTACAAGCTAACTTTTATGTTGAGTTAGACCCAAGATCCATTCTTTACAGTTTTACATGAGATGGTCACACATTTCAACATGATATTAAAGCAGACAAAATGTCCTGGGTTCAAGTCTATACGCCACCCAATATCACAAAGAATTTTCACTTGCCTGACTCATAAGAAAGAATCAGACCCGTATATGAAGGATCGTATTGAAAATATAATTAAATAAATAGAAAGCTCTATCTAATAACTTACGTTTTTAAATGAGATAGTCATTGTTGGACATAATAATATGTATACGTTTAAATAACGTTTCACCACAATCTGTTAAACACTTAGTAACAACAGATTACACAGTATAAAATAAACTAATTAAAACCAGTACACGAAACTGACAACAAACAAAATTTGTTTTGGAAAAATAATTAAAATATTTTTTCAGAATATAATCGAGCCCACTTAGTTCAAAGTGTGTCCTTAAGGAAATTATTCCTCTCACATTACTCGAGGTTAATGGAATATCTCCTCTTAGGATAAAACGATTATCTTAACAGAATAGTAGTACTCCAAATTCAGGTAGCGGCGAACCACTCAACGGCAGTAAATTACATTGGAATTTATTTGTGCAGAAGAAGAAGAAGTTTCAGAAAGTTAGTAAAATAATATTCTGAGGAATCAAACGAATTTATAGCCTTGAAAGTACTGTTTCTGAAGGTTTGCAACCCTTCTGAACAGTCACTTTAAAACTGGTGGGAAAATAAATTTCTGGGAAAGAATTCCGCGTCGGCGCCGCGGTGCCAAATGTGCTGCAGCTTTCAGGACTTCCGGCGCCGCGGCCCTGCAGGCCGGCGCCGCGGCGCCGTCGACGTGATTTTCGACGGTGCTTGCCTCGGGTCAATAAATAATAATTAATTAAGTAATTAAGGATAATTAAATTTGATCCAAAAAAGATTATCAATCAATCATTTGACCTAAGCTGAAGCCGAGCCGAGCGACGATAATGGCGCGAGGGGAGACTCTCTTCTTAACCCTTTAGCTACTTCTACTTTTAAGTAGAAGAATTTTTCTTTCCACTATCAATGAGGGACAAATGCTTATTTTAATAAGCAAAAGGGACAACTCACTTTTTTCCCTCCCTCCATTTCCCATTAAACCTGTCATTAAAACCCAACAGTCATATACTTAAATTTAACAACTAATGGATAAAAATATTTTGCAGATGCCGTTGTGGGTATTTCCATCGCAATACTGGTAGCCCTGTTCTGTGTTCAACGTTTTGGTACAGACAAGATGGGATATACATTTGCTCCAGTCATATGCATTTGGTTTATGTTTATAAGTGGCATTGGTCTCTACAACTTGTTCAAGTATGATGTGACCGTCTTACGTGCCTTTAATCCCAAATACATCATTAACTACTTCCAAAGAAACGGTAAAAAGGGATGGATTTCTCTTGGTGGAGTTTTTCTCTGCATTACAGGTTCGGATTTAACTTATATATACTGATAGTGTGAATATAATATTTATTTTTCTCTCCTGTGTTGAAAAACAGTTTTATGAAACACTGCAGGATCCGAAGCTATGTTTGCTGATTTGGGTCACTTCAGTGTGCGTTCTATTCAAGTAAGTCTTTTTCATAATCATAAAAAAAATACAGTACGCCATAGTGAAGAATTAAAATTGTATTTTAAAATGTTTATTATTATTTTTTCTTTTTTTCTGTTTCAATCTAAGCAAACTCATCATGTGTGAATAGAGATCTAGTAGTTCAGTTGGTTAACTACCTGCACTTTTATCTTGTTGGTGAGGATTTGAATCCCCACGTTATAATGCCCTCCCTGTTTCTCCTTTCCCAACCCCTATGTAATAAAACAATTTTTTTTTAAAAAACTCACCATGTGTGCTATATGTATCGCAGATAAGCTTTAGTTGCCTCGTATGTCCAGCTTTGCTCTCAGCTTACAGTGGGCAAGCTGCTTATCTCTCAAAATTCCCTGAAAATGTGGAGAATACTTTCTATGATTCAATTCCAGGCAAGTCTTACCAATCAGTGCAAAATTTCAGAAGATTTTTTTCTGGAAAATCTAGTTGAATAAAATTGACTAACAACAACAACAAATACAATGTAATCTCACACGGAGTCTGAGGAAGATATGATGAGCGCAGACCTTACCACTAGTTGAATAAAATTAACCATGGAGAAATTTTGGAACAGAGTGCATGTGATAATATACACAACTTTTCTTTTGTATTTTTTTTTTCTTTTACTCTGCTTTGATATTCTCATTTTGGTAACTTGGCACCACATTGATCTTCTTGTATTGATGGTATAAATACTATGTTTATAGTACTCCATAATATAACATCTTATAAAACAAGGAATATAAGTTTTATAAACTGAGGTTTTAACACCAGTACTTAAACAATCAGGTTAACTAAATGATAACTGCAAGTAACTCATAAGTACTGCTCAATAACCTGGAAAAACAACATGCTATAACTGATTAAATCACAATAATATAGTTAAAATTCATTACTCTGTTGACGTCTGTAGCGTATCCATAAATAAATTATACATTGAAGTGATGGATCAATTAATAATTAGTTTGTTGGTGCTGCTTACAGATCCACTTTACTGGCCAACATTTGTAGTAGCTGTTGCTGCAGCCATTATTGCAAGTCAAGCTATGATATCTGGAACCTTTTCTATTGTGGCTCAAGCCCAAAGTCTAGGTTGTTTCCCAAGGGTGAAGGTAGTTCACACGTCGGCGAAATACGAGGGTCAAGTTTACATCCCTGAACTCAATTACTTCCTCATGGTTGCTTGTGTTCTAGTTACTCTCAGCTTCAAAACAACAGAAAAATTGGGACACGCGTATGGTATTGCTGTTGTTATTGCTGAGATCATAACCACACATATGGTCACGTTAGTAATGCTTGTTATATGGAAGACTCGAATCTGGTGGATCACTCTATTCTATGCAGTGTACCTTTCCATTGAATCTACATATTTCTCCGCCCAGCTAACAAAATTCGCGCAAGGTGGTTATCTACCCATGGCATTTTCAGTCGTGCTCGTGATCATTATGGGAACTTGGCACTATGTCCAAAAACTTCGATACCAATTCGAGCTTAATAACAAGGTGTCGACTGACTACATTAGAGACTTAGCCAATAATCCAAACATTAAAAGAGTACCTGGGATAGGACTACTCTACTCTGAACTAGTACAGGGGATTCCACCTATTTTTTCTCATTTTGTCTCCAATATTCCCTCCGTCCACTCTGTCATAGTTCTCGTGTCGATTAAATCCATTCCTATAAGTAAAGTAGCACTACAAGAACGTTTCTTGTTCCGGCATGTTGAGCCTAGAGAATACAAGGTATTCAGATGTGTAGTCAGATTAGGGTACAAAGATCAACTCGGAGACACAAATGACTTTGAAAACCAACTGGTTGAACAACTAAACAAGTTCATCCGACATGAACATTATATTCTTGCAGCACATGAACAAGTTGCAGATAGAGAAACTGAACCAGTGTCTGGCCAATTAGTGCCTGGAAGATCGTCTAGGGTCCACATGGAGGAAGTCCTGCAACAAGAAGTAGATTCTAGAATATCATCACCAACTGGTTCGATTCGATCAACACACACTCCAACAGCCCACTCTAACCGTTCATCGAATAGAATACAAATAGTGCCTCCAAGTTCGAGACAAGAAGAGATGCAGTTTTTGGAAAAAGCTAAGGAGCAAGGAGTGTTCTATCTATTGGCAGAAGCGGAAGTGGTGGCTAAACAAGATGCTTCGTTCGTGAAGAAAGCTTTTGTCAACTATGGTTATAATTTCTTGCGCAAGAATTTCAGGCAAGGGGAGAAAGTTATGGCCATTCCTCAAACAAGGCTGCTAAGAGTCGGCATGACTTATGAGCTATAACAAACAAACAGTGTGATTAATACTATGATTTCTGCACTTTGTATATCTTTACTTTTTTTATCCTTTAATAATGCGTGCAAGCTTGAATAATGTAACTGTACTCTTCAAACTTGTTTGGAAATGTATTATTCCCTCTGTTCACTCTATGATAACGAAGGTACCTTGAGCCTAATTCAACATCAAAAGTTAGCTCATGTCGTCAAGATTACAAGGACATCAAGTTCCCATCCAATATGATGTGGAAACTAACACTCTATTGCACGTTCCTACTTGCTTGAGATGATTATTAGTTAATCTGTTAATGTGGTTAAATAAGTTCTCTATTATTAGTTAATCTGTTAATGAGGTTAAATAAGTCCACTAGTTAGTGGCTTCAATGCTATTCAAGGAGTGTTTGGAAAAGTTGTAATCATAGAGAACTTATTTAACCTCATAATATTAACAACAACAACATATTCAGTGAAATCGGTTGGAATTTATTAACGTGAAATAAAGTTTATGCTATTATTTATGACTCGAACAATTGGGGTCTCGCACGTCGAAAACGTCGTTTCCACACACGTGCACATGATCTACCAACGATCGTAAATTTCCTTAGTGAAAGAGATATTGGTACGTAAACAAAATGTCTGAGACATGATATGATAGACGATTGTTGGCCAAATGACGAGTGTTTCACGTTGGTAAATGAAGGAAGAAATGTATGATGTGTAAAAGATGAAACGAGTCGGAAATCGCCACGGCGCAGCACCGTCCAAGCCGCGGCACAGGAGCACCGCAACGCCTCCACCAAGAGTCGCGACGCTAAATCCTAGTTTAGTCACTGGAGCTCAGGCGCCGCGGCGCCTCTGTTGCGATATTTCTAGATGCTTACGCAAGTGTACGTATCGTTCAAATAATAAAGATCTGTAAGACCGAGTTATCGTCCACAGAGACTGATTTGTCAAGTACCAAATACCTAATCTATGGTATCTATTTGGTAACCGTTCTTTGGTTTGAGGTTTTAAACTAAGAATTAAGATTAAAGTAAATGCAGAAAATAAACTAATTATGATAATACTTCGGGTTTAAAACAGTTATGAAGGAAATAGGACTTCCCATCTCCTCAACTATCCACTCTTTCACGTGTTAATGCAATGCTAATGATTCTTCTTCTTATTAAGATATCAAGTTAACGAACATGTTCTATATTCCGGTTAGGACATATATAAACTCAACCTTATGCAAAAACCTTCTATATTTCTATGATAGATTTTACCACACAGGAGGATTAAGAACAATAACCTTAAATACTACACAAGTATCGGGGTACTTTCGTCCACGATTTTAACCTATGTCTAAACAACTACAGCATATTCAAATCCCCCTTTTCAGATCTCGATTCGAAATCATATAAGTTATGACAATTAATGGTCAGTTAATTATCAAACAATCACTACAATATTGAATAGATTTTAATATATCTGAAGAAGAAATCAATAACTATGAATTATTTGTATGAAAGAGTTTCAAGCGATTCGACGGAAAACCCTAATAAAGAAATTAGCTCCTAGACATTGTCATGCTAAGAACCAATTTAATATCCAACATAAACTGAATTAAATAAAAGAGAAAATAAAGAACTTGAACAAGAGTAGTCTCCAATCTTGTAGCATTTGCCTCATTTCTAGCCTCCAAAGTATGATATCAATAATGTGAGAGTTTCAGGGTTTTATATCTGAAGAAAACTGCGTTTTGGACCCTTTTACCCTTCTAAAATTCGGCCCAGTTTCTGAAAATCCCGCGTCAGCGCCGTGGCCCTACATTTTGGCGCCACGGCGCCGAAACTACTGCAGCTCTATGAACTTCCAGCGTCGTTGCCCTGTATTCTGGCGCCACGACACTTTATGCATGTAGACCCCGTGCGGTTGACAGTGTATTTTTTTGTCCGGATTTAGTCTGATTTCTTATGCTTCCCAGGACTTCTTAGGCTTCATTTATTTGGCTTTTCTTATGCAATTTCATCCTCAAAAGTAGTATTCTCTCATTTATGACCGCTGTGATACAAAAGAAAGAAAAATACACCTAACACTATACTAAACGCAAAAGAAAAGAGTAAAATACTAACTAAAAAGGACTCAAATGTGTGTATAAAATAGACTCAACAAACACCCCAAACTTACACTTTACTCGACCTCGGGTAAAGGACTAAACAAAAACAAAAACAAAAAGACTCTATGAAATGGATCAAGTAGTTATAGCAATGCTTCTTAAAATCATGGATGAAAACTGAGATAATATGTTAGAACATAGCATGAACTTTCAGCAATCTAGAATTTCAAGTTAGATATTTCGCAAATTCAATTATATCATAATCACAGGAAATACAAGCACCTAACCTATGCATGTCAATTTCATTCCATCTTTCCAAAAAATTTATAGACCTGTTTACTTGCTATTCTCCACTAATCCTAGACATACACCTTAGAGATCATCAGGACTTTCAAGGGTTGTAATGTAGGCTTAGGAAGGGGTAGATAAAAGTTGACATTTAGGCTCAAATTACGTACCATAAACATTTTTCATTCAACTTCTTTTTGACTTTCTTTTTAGTCTTATACTTATTTTCTCCCTTCTTTTCTTTTGAGATAATGAGACACATTATAAATAACAAGCACCCCCAAACTTAGGCTTTTGCATATTTTTCATTGGGGTGCATCAAATTTTTCACTCTCTTTTTATTGAATTTTCAACACTTTTCATCCCAATAATTTTCCATTATCATTCATGGCACAACCAGGGAATCATAAGGTGTCAAACAAAGATATTATTTAGGCTCAAAGGGGCTGACTAGTGATACAATTTATGTCAGGGTAGGTAATGAACGGTCAGAAGGGTTATCAAAGAATGTCTGAATCCTTTCCCTAAACATGTATATCTTAACTATTTCACCTCAAATAACAAGCAAACAGATTTTCTAGACATTTTCAACCTTTCTTTCCATAATTGAAAACACATAAGCTAAGCACAAATAGCCCAAATAATTAGATGTCATGAATTTTTGGCATATCCAACTTAAGCACACAAATTTTTGCTTTTAATTTTATTACATTATCCCACTTTATCCACTCAATATCTTTAGCAACTACAACATACATGATCCATAAAAAAAATTACGACTCACAAATACATAAAACACAACAAAAAGACTCAAAACAAAACACAAAATGAAGTAAGATCCCCCCAAACTTAATCGACACATTGTCCCCAATGTGTAAAGACTAAAAATAAAGGAACAACTTACTGACACAACATAACGATCATAACGGAGGTCTGGGAGGAAATTCTGAAAATTGCATCAGCGATCGGGCTCTTTGAACTTTTGGCGCCACGACCCTGCAGATTGGCGTCGTGGCGCTGATGACGGGAATTGCTCTCTGAAGTTCTGGCGCCACGGCCCTACATGTTGACGCCGTGGTGCTGATGACGGGACCTGCTACCAATATTTCCCCTTTTCAGCATTTCTGTCCCTTTTTACACTTGGGGTCAGCTTCCAGTCCACCTGTCATCCAAAAACATAAGACAAGAAATCAAGACCGTGAGACTGTTCAAGACAAAATAAAATAACTAAAACAAAAATTAAAATATCATAATTAGAACATTGGGTTGCCTCCCAAGTAGCGCTGTCTTTAACGTCTTTTAGCCGGACGCAGTTTTCTTACTCAATCAAGGGGGTAGAGTATCTCCTCCGCATATACATTTCAACACCATTCTCTTTCTCATTTTCTTCTTCACATGGCTAAGGTCAGAAGAGTTCATTCCTTTTTCATCATTTGCTGGTTCAAAAGTCTTACCATCAAGTTCTTTAGGCTGCTTTAATTTTACCCCACGAGCATCAGTACTTGTGAGGCTTTTCTCAAAGACACCCTTGTTAACTATCCCAATGGAAAAACATCTATCATTTACTTGAGGTTCAGTGGGTGGCTTGAAAACAGTGAAGGTCATCTCCTCATCTTGAACTCGGAGCTTGAGCTCTCCCTTCTCAACATCAATCAATGCCCTTCTTGTGGCTAGGAATGGTCTCCCAAGGATGATGGACATATTTTCATCAGATTCGATATCTAGGATGATGAAGTCAATAGGAAATATGAACTTACCTACTTTCACCAATACATCTTCAATTATTCCTTGTGGATGCACAATTGAGTGATCAGCTAGCTGCAAGGTGACTGTGGTGGGCCTTGCTTCCCCCAAACCAAGTCTTTTAAACATAGAGAGGGGTATCAGGTTGACACTTACCCCCAAATCACACAGGGCCTGCTTGCATGTCACCTTCCCTATAGTGCAAGGTAATGTGAAACTCCCTGGATCTTTCAACTTCGGGGGAAGTTTCCTCTGCAATATAACACTGCACTCATCTTTCAGCACCACTGTCTCATATTCTGTCAGCTTCCTCTTTTTAAAGAGGATGTCTTTCATAAACTTCACATATGCTGGCATTTGCTCCAAGGCTTCAATGAACGGAAGATTGATGTGCAGCTTTTTGAAGACCTCCAAAAACTTGGAAAATTGTTTGTCAAGAGATTTCTTCACAAGTCTTTGAGGGTATGGAATTTTGTCTGTATATTTTCTCATAACTGTTGGTGGAGCCTTCTCTAAAATAGGGCAATCATCAGTAACCCCCTATTTCTCTACATCAACTATCTCCTCCACTTTATTCTCTTTTTCAACCACTGGTGGGGGTGCAACCTGCTCTAATTGCTTCCCACTCCTCAAGCTGATTGCTTGACACTGCTCCATTGGGTTCATTACTGTGTTACTAGGGAGAGTCCCCTGAGGTATGTCATTCAATTTACCTGCAAACTGCCCCATTTGTGTTTCCAAATTCCTAATAGATGACCTAGTCTCGGTCATGAATTGTTTGGCCTCTGCCATAAATTGTGTCTGGGAGTTGGCCAAGGTTGAAAGTGATGACCTGGTTTTCGCCATGAATTGAGTCTGGGAGTTGGCCAAGGTAAACAGTGTTGCTCTCACTTCATCTGGATTCTCTTATGGATGCACGAATCTTTGTTAGAGGAAGAGGATCGATTCTGTGGTCATGATTCGATTTTGGCCTCAAATCGAGATTGATGCCCTTGGTCATTCCTCCATGAAAAATTTGGATGATTTCTCTACCCCTGATTATATGTGTTGGAGAATGCATTGTTGTAGGGCCTCTAAAAATTTCCAACTGCCTGAACCTGCTCCATAGGTACATTGTTTGGATCTACTGTTGTGCATCAATCAAAAGTGTGGGGACCCCCACAAATCTCACAACTCACTGGTGTTTGAACAACTTTAATGGACATGGTATTATGCTGCATCTGTTTTGTCAAAGTGGCAACCTGGGCAATCAATGCAGTGATAGCATCCAACTCATGAACCCCAGCCACTTTCCTGTTGTTTGTAGCTCTCTCATCGACCCCTTGATGGTTATTTGTGGCCATTTCTTCTAGCATCATGTGCCTCATTGGCACTCTTCTTCATAAACGTTCCCCCTGCAGCATCATCAATTATAGTACGTGTAGTACCACATAACTGTTAGGCATATTTTGTATACACTTTTTGAGTCATTTTTAGTTGGTATTTCCCCCATTTTTATTGAAATAAGTGTCGTGTTAGGGTCGTTTTTCTTTCTTTTGAGTCACAGCGGTTCGAAATGGCAAAATGGCAAAAAAAAAATCTAAAAGTAGGCAGAAAAGGAGGCTCCCGAAGCGAAAAGAACGAAAGTTGGCAGATCCGGACGAAAGCATGCAGGGCCGCGACGCCAGACAACAGGGCTACGGCACCATAATTCCTGAGAAGCCGCAAAACATTCAGCGCTGCGGCGCCATAATGCAGGACCACAGCTCCGATGCGGGTAAATCCAGACCCGAGATAGAATTGACAAGGGGCAAAAGGGTCCTAAGCACACGTTTTTGACAGCATATATAAACCCTTGGGACAGATTTTAGGGAGATACCGCTTATATTCTAACACAACTTTGGAGGCTAGAAGATTGGAGACCTAAGTTCAAGTTATTTTCTTTTCTCTTTTTTTTGTTTTATTTTCAGTTCATGTTGGATATTGAATTAGTTCTTAGCATGTCTATGGCTAGGAGCTAAACTATTAATTAGGGTTTTCCATTGAATCGCTTGAAACTCGTTTTTATGAATTAATGCATTAGTTTGGTTTTTTCTTCATCTTGTTAAGATTTATTCAATATTGGTTTGAATGTTTGATAATTAACTGATCACTAATTGTCATAATTATATGATTTCGAATTGAGATCCGAGATAGGAGATTTGGATATGCTGTAATTGAATAGACATAGGTTAAAATCGCGGACGAAACTACCCCGATACTTGTGTAGTAATTAAGGTTACTGTTCTTAATCCTCCTATGTAGCAGAATCTATCATAGAAATATATAAGGTTTCTGCATAGGGTTGAGCTTTTATATATTCTAACCGGAATATAAAACAGACTAGTTAACCTGCTATCTTAACATAGAAGAAGAGACCATTGTTGTTGCATTAAGGATTAAAAAGAGTGGATAGTCGAGGACATTGGAAGCCCTATTTCCATGATAACTGATTTAAACCAAAGCATATTTAGTTTAATTCCTGCAAATTACTCTAGCTAGTTCTTAGATAAAAACCAAAACATTCTTACGATATCCAAATAGATACCATAGATTAGATAATCGGTAATTTATCACCAGTCTCTGTGGACGATATTCGGTCTTACAGACTATATTATTTGAGTGATATGTACACTTGCGTGAGCATAAGTAAAATCGCTAACAATAACCCATTGTAGAAGATATGGACCAACATCCACTTCTCAATCCCATGATGCGGACACTTTCTCTGCAGATCTTTTAACCGCTCCCACGCATCGTAGAGTGACTCTCCATCCATCTGATAGTAATTATTAAGCTCTCCTCTAAGCTTTGCTGCTTTGGATGGAAGGAAGAAATTGGCAAGGAACTTCTGGGCTAAGTCTTACCATGTAGTGATGGAGTTTGTTGGCAAGGAATTCAACCAACACTTGGCTCTATCCCTGAGTGAGAAAGGGAATAGCCTCAATCGAATGGCGTCATCAGTAACACCATTATACTTGAATGTAGCACACAACTCCAGGAAATTAGAAATATGCATGTGTGGGTCTTCAGACGGCAACCCCCAAACTGGACTGTGCTCTGTACCAAGTGCAGAATGGCTGGTTTTATCTCAAAATATTTGGCTTCCACAACTGGAAGCCTGATGCAAGTCTGCACACCAGTGATCATAGGTAGAACGTAGTCTCCCAAGCTCCTCTCAGCAGGAAGATGGACTCGTTCTCTCAACACAGCCGGTAACTCATCATTCACCTCATTCCGATTCTGCTGATCTTCCATTGCTAAAGAATCAGCAATTCCTGTTCTGTCTGCACAATCTTTCAATTTCAAGGTTCAAATGGATATGAGTGTCTGCTCCTCTCCTACTTCGCATAAACTAATTTTCTGAAATTGATAAAAAAAACACACAGATCACGGCAAAATGTTCTAAAATAAAAACCAAATTAGAAATAAGATTAGTTAATTCGATATTGATAGTACGTCAATCCCCGACAACGGCGCCAAAAACTTATTGCGATATTTCTAGATGCTTACGCAAGTGTACGTATCGTTCAAATAATAAAGATCTGTAAGACCGAGTTATCGTTCACAGAGACTGGTTTGTCAAGTACTGAATACCTAATCTATGGTATCTATTTGGTAACCGTTCTTTGGTTTGAGATTTTAAGCTAAGAATTAAGATTAAATTAAATGCAGAAAATAAACTAATTATGATAATACTTCGGGTTTAAAACAGTTATGAAGGAAATATGACTTCCAATCTCCTCAACTATCCACTCTTTCACATGTTAATGCAATGCTAATGATTCTTCTTCTTATTAAGATATCATGTTAACGAACATGTTCTATATTCCGGTTATGACGTATAAAAACTCAACCTATACAGAAACCTTCTATATTTCTATGATAGATTTTACCACACAGGAGGATTAAAAATAATAACCTTAAATACTACACAAGTATGGGGGTACTTTCGTCCACAATTTTAACCTATGTTTAAACAACTACATCATTTGCAAATCTCCCTTTTCAGATCTCGATTCAAAATCATATAAGTTATGACAATTAATGGCCAGTTAATTATCAAACAATCACTACAATATTGAATAGATATTAATATAACTGAAAAAGAAATCAATAACTATGCATTAACAGTATGAAAAAGTTTCAAGCGATTCGACGAAAAATCCTAATAAAAAAATTAGCTCCTAGACATTGTCATGCTAAGAACCAATTTAATATCCAACATAAACTGAATTAAATAAAAGAGAAAAGAAAGAACTTGAACAAGAGCAGTGTCCAATCTTGTAGCTCTTGCCTCATTTATAGCCTCCAAAGTATGATATCAATAATGTGAGGGTTTCAGGATTTTATATCTGAGAAAAACTGCGTTTTGGACCCTTTTACCCTTCTGAAATTCGTCCCAGTTTCTGAAAATCCCATGTCGGCGTCGTGGCCTTGCATTTTGGCGCCACGGCGTCGAAACTACTGCAGCTCTCTGAACTTCCAGCGTCGTGGCCCTGCATTCTGGCGCCACAACTCTTTATGCCTGTAGACCCCGTGCGGTTGACAGTGTATTTTTTTGTCCGGATTTCATCTGATTTCTTCTGCTTCTCGGGACTTCTTAGGCTTCATTTCTTTGGCTTTTCTTGTGCCATTTCTTCCTCAAAAGTAGTATTCTCTCCTTTATGACCGTTGTGACACAAAAGAAAGAAAAACACACCTAACACTGTACTAAACGCAAAATAAAGGAGTAAAATACTAACTAAAAAAGACTCAAATGTGTGTATAAAATAGACTCAACAACCTCCCTGGCTAAGCAGCGGCGCTTCACTGGCAGTGAGGTCGATGAAAGCTGAAAAGTTTCTGACTTTGGGCTGGTTTGGGGCATTGATTCTCCATTACTTAGCACATGAATTCAGCCATTATTTGGCTAAATGAAACCTCTCAATAAGTGCCATTACATGGCTATTGATTGCTATTAGTTGGCTAGATCAGAGGTCATCTTTCTCACATTATAAATTGAGGCATTTGGCTCAATTGAATAACTCACTTGCAATCAGAAATTTTTGTGTACTTCTTCCTCTCGAAGCTTTCTTTCACACTCAAAAGGTTCTTCTTCTAGTAAACATTTGAGTTTCCTTTGCTCACTTGTTCGTTGTTGTTTTATCTTGGGAGACAAGTTGCCAATCACCGTAAAAGGATTTATACAGGGCAATATTGTCTTAAGGACAGAGTGCTAATGTTAAGCGTATTTTGTATTCACTTTTGAGTCCTTTTTTAGTTAGTATTTTACTCTTTTATTTTGCGTTTAGTATAGTGTTAGGTGTGTTTTTTTTTTATTTTGTGTCACAGCGGTCATAAAGGAGAAGATACCACTTTCGAGGATGATGAGCTTAATTGAGATGAAAATTGCACAAGTACAACCCAAGGAAGGAAGCCTAAGAAGTGCCACGAAAAATAGAACAAATAAGGCGGAATCAGACAAAAATTAGAGAGGCACCGCGGTGCCTAGCCAAGCAGCACCGCGGTCAATAAGAATTAGCGTCGCGGCGTAAAATTTCCAGAAAGTCTGAAACTGAATCACCGTCGAAGGCACCGCGGTGCAAAGAAGAGGCACCGTGACCCAGATTTTCCAGATACTGCACATCGAATTCTAAGCCAATTAGCACCGCTGTGCTAGGCATTGGCACCGCGGTTCCGACGCGTAATTTTCACGTTTTTTGGGCCGAATTGGACATGGTTTTTATGGTCCTAAAGGCAGTTTTTCTCAGATATAAATACCCTAAATTCTGTCATTATTAAGCATTCTACTTTGGAGAGGAGAACGACGGCTACAAACTACAATTGGAGATATCTTATTGTTCAAGTTATTTTCTATCCCTTATTTATTTCAATTTATGTTGGACTGTAATTTAGTTCTTGACATGACAATGTTTAGGAGCTAATTACTTTAGTAGGGTTTCCATCGAATCTTCTTGAAGCTCTTTCATATAGTTAATGCATTAGTTATTAATTTCTTCTTCAGCGTATTAAGATCTATTCAATATTGTTATGATTGTTTGATAATTAACTAGCTATTAATTGTCATTACTTATATGATTTCGAATCAAAAGTCTGAAAGGTGAGATTTGAATATGCTGTAATTGTCTAGACATAGGTTAAAATCGTGGACGAAAATATCCCGATACTTGTGTAGTAATTAAGGTTACTGTTCTTAATCCTCCTGTGTGGTAAAAAAATATCATAGAAATATAGAAGGTTTCTGCATAAGGTTGAGCTGTCGTATGTCCTAACCGGAATATGATGACAGATTAATTAACCTGCTATCTTAATAAGAAGAAGAATCATTAACATTGCATGGACACGTGAAAGAGTGGATAATCGAGGAGATTGGAAAGCCCTATTTCCTTCATAACTGTTATAAACCCAAAGTATTATAATCTTTAGTCTAATTTCTGCACTTAGTCATAATTCTTAGTTACAATTCTCAAACTAAAGAACGTCAACCAAATAGATATCATAGAATAGATAATCGGTACTTAATAAACCAGTCTCTGTGGACGATAAACTCGGCATTAAAGATCTTTATTACTTGAACGATACGTACACTTGCGTAAGCATCTAGAAATATCGCAACAGCTAACACTCGACTTAGCAAATTCTTTGTTGTAGTTTACTTTTCTGTTCTTGTTCCAGTTTGTAGTCCAAGTAACAGTTTCTTACTTTCTATTTCCTGTATTCATCATTGTACTCACAATGTATAGAGAATTACTATAAGTTGAGTGCTAACGATCCGTAGAGAATAAATCGACGAAATTATGAATAACGTAGCAAGAAGGATTCTGATAATTGGGAAAACTATAACCCTAGACCTCCTTAATCTTATTTCCAAATTCATCCTCTTTAGTTGATAGGGCGTACGCCTTATAATTTGGGGCGAAAGTTCCGGGTGCGAAAGCGTAAGCCCCGCATAAAAGTGTATGCCCTGGGCATTAAATTTACTTTTTTTAAAATTAAAAGTATTTTTGCAATTGATTATAATTTTTATTATTGGTGTAATGATATTTATACTTTATGTTATCATGTTGTATTAATTTTTCCAAAAATATATAAATAACACTGCCATAAATAATTTTTTTAAATTTCTATGTTTGAAATTGGTAGAATTGAGATTTCATAGCACTATGTTGCTGAAGCAACTTTTTCCATTTTTTGTCGTTGCTATTACACTTTTCATCCTTCTCTTTCTTTAAAATATATAAATAAAAGTCAGTGCAATATTAGTTGAGAATGGTAAGAACTAATAGATGTGGAGATTAATAACGAAGTGGATGAAGATTTTATCTTAAAAATTATCTAGGCTATTACGAAATATCATTTTTTTGTTGTTATCTTTCTCATATATAATTATAATATTTTCTTTATATTATTGGTGATTTATTTGAATTTACTTGTAAAATTTTAATGAAAATTTTACTTTTGCTTATCTTTTTAGTATTAAAATGATAAAATTGAGGATACATGAGTCATTCACTCTGTAGATCCATGGAACTTACGCCTTGTGTCTCCGGGATTATACCTCGCCCTGCGCTGCGTAAAACGTCTCGCCTCACACTCCGCGTATTAAAATATTGATTCTCATTACTTTATTACTTTCCAAATGGTATTTTCTGCAAGGTAACAATAAAATCCCGATTACGAAATAACATACACCACACTAATTGAACTTCTTCATAATGACTTTTTTACATGTCTCATTTCGAGTAAACCTTAGAGTAGGGGTGTTCACCGGTCCAGAACCGGACCGGACCGGAACCGGACCGGACCGGAACCGGAATGGACCGGAACCGGAATCCAGAAATTTTCTGGACCGAGGACCGGAAAATTCCGGTCCGGTCCCGGTTTTGGACCGGTTGGACCGTTTGTTTTTTTTTTAAATGCAATTTATAAATTATAAATTTTTAAGAATGTGTTCGTTTATCAATCTCATTAAATATGTTTGTTTTTTTCCTTATCCTTCAATAAACTTTATTTCATTAATATGACTAACTTAAAGAAAATCACCAAATGTACTTGGTTCGTATACGAACTACTGAACTACTCATTAATTAAAGTTACACACCACATTTATATTTTCTATTTTCTATTTGGAATTTGGACATTCACGAAACTAGGTGCACAAAAGGTTAAACCGACCGACCAAGACCGAAATTACAGACACTCGGACCGAATGATTTGCCCCCACCCCCTACCACCACTCCCACCCGCCAGTTCCCCCACCAGGCCCCATCCACCCACCACCCCGCCCACCCATCACCCGGACGTATTGACATATCTAATATAGGTTGTAAATTGATCAAACTTTATATACCATAACTTTGCGCTCGGACGTCTGCTTTACCTAATTATTTTTGATTTCGTATTTTTCGATACGGGGGTGGCCAAACTGCATAAGCGGTTTGATTCCACCGATTTCTCCAAAAATGTCCTTCTTGCCCCTCAATTTCTCTTTTCCCCCAAATCGTTACGTTTTTCCCATTTTCAAATCTAAATATCTCGCGATGTACAATAGATTTCAACGTAAAAATTTCGTGGTACCGCGTTCGAGAATGTCAATTTCAGTATTGGAAATTCAATTTAAAAAAAAAAAAAAAATCCGGTCCATTCCGGCCCGACGAAAATTCGGTTTTACGACCGACCGAAAACCGGAATCCTGATTTTGACGGACCGAGGACCGATCGAATCAACCGTCCGGACCGTCCGTCCATTCCGGTCGATTCGGTCCGTCCATTCCGGCCCGGCTTCCTGGCCCTGCCCGATCCGATTTTCCTGGCCCATTCTATTTTGTACACCCCTACCTTAGAGTGACTATATTTAATTATATTCAATTTATATGTGAATTTATGATAGAAGATCCCAATCAATTACTCCATCGTCTCAAATTATTTATCGTGGTTATTAAAAATAGTTGTCTCATATTGTTTTGTCCCAAATTATTTATCGTGGTTACTAAACATATTTATTTTAAATTATTTGTCATTTTAAAAATTCAAGACATAAATTATTATTTTCTCCATTTTATAACCATTTGTCATTAATGAACATAACACATAAATAGAGTAATATTTAATAGACGGAGATTATAACTTAGACATAAATAATGATATAGTAGGTCAAATAGCCCTCCTAATTAATTTCTTAAGAGGCTTGTAAACCCAAAAAAATGACAAATAATTTGAGACGAAGGGAATACTCCCTCTGTCCCAAAATACTTGTCTCATTATGCTTTTCAAAAGTCAAACAATATGAACTTTGACCAGCAATTTAAGCTATATTTTTCATTATATTAATATGAGAATAAATGCAACTTATAGTAATCTTCGTATAGTTTCCGAATATCTAAATTTTAATTTTAAAATATTGAATTAATGAAATATAATTTAGGTTTGAAATATAGTCAAATTGATTTTTAAAAAGAAAAACATGACAAGTAATTTGGGATGGAGGGAATATTATTTATTGTTTTAGAAGTTCAAGTCATAATTAATTATTTTCTCCATTTTACCTTTGTCATTAATAAAGATGACACATAAATAGAGTAAACATTTAATAGAGAGAGATTATAACTTAGACATAAATAAGGGTGAAGTTGGTTAAATATCCCTACTAATTAATATTTCTTAAATGACATATAAACCAAAAAGACAACAAATAATTTGAGACGGAGGGAGTACTACACTTTCTCAAAATTTACACTAAAATTATACTCTTAACAGAATTAAGGGGTGCTTTTAATGTAAATGTTAAGAACGAACGTGATATACACTTCTTACCATAAGTGTATTATAGGGTTTTGTCAGGTTCGTACACGCATCGGAATTTGAAAATTTATATTTCAAACCCGACGGGCGGTCAAACTGATGGATGATTAAATAATGTAAAACACATAGATAACTGTAATACTTCGAAAAAATACTTACAGTTTAGCAAATATGAAATCTTCAAGTTTTAAGTGTGTAATCCGACAGTGAGCACACAACCGTTCCTCGATTTGCAAGTCAAGACTCCGATGTAATTACTCTTTCGGAAAGCTATGAAATCCGGCAGAGTTTTAGCAGAGAATAATTCAAGTGAATTGGGCGTGTTAAAATAATGATGGAACTCTCTATTTATAGATGAAAATCAGCTAGGGTTTCCCACGTGGGCCAGGCCCAGAAATCGAGGCAGAGTGGGTCATTCAAATTAACTGGACACGTGGCACCGCGATGCTCAATGAGAGGCGTCGCGGCCCTTGGTCCCTTGAGTTGTGGCCCTTGTCCAATTCTGCCTCGTTTCTATTTTAATTAAATCCGAAATATCATCTCGATTTAATTAAGCAATCATTATTTATTCTAATGTCTCGATTATAAACCGAACATTTATATTCTCTCTGATTACATCCTTGAATCAACGGAACAATTGACTTAGTGTTACCCTACATGCCTTCACATATCAACACTAATAACATTAGAGTCTACACGAAACTCTAGACGGCGCCGGAAGACGAACTCAATATGTGAAGTATAGTTACACAAAACCTGTGAACTGAACCTATATGTGGGAAGATAAAATTCTTTCATTCACGATACACTCGATCAAGCTTAGGATCTTCCAAGTGTCTATCCAAATGGCTTGATCATTATATCTCATCTATATTAGTTGACAACAAGACAATATCAAAGATATGTCTACTGCATTGGCCAATGACTTAGTCAACCTAATACCATATGAGAATATGAGTGTTCTCTCGAAGATACATTCGAGGAATGAATCATAATATTGGCTCAACTACCACATTTAATCTACATCGCAATATACTCAATACAAGCTGCGTCTCAACCTATAAGACATTTGAGCTTAGGACAGGATCAAGTACATTACTCTGTAAACAAGATGCGTATCGACCTCAAGTCTAAGGACTTCTATGTCACTCCCCGAATCTCGGGCCCGCGACTGGTGCCCTACCTGGGCACCCTTCTATTCATACAACACAATAAATCGCGAAAGATAAATAACACTCATTTTTTTCTTAAACAAAGGCAAAGCCGATAAGGCTGCCATAATATAAGTCACCCGAAAGGCTCTACACTGTTCAACAATGTATATACAACTCTAGCCAGTCCAGCCCACATATGAATACAGACCTCTAAGATTTTGGACAAATACTATAACGGGACAAGGCCCCGCCGTACCTCTGAATATACCTAGCCATAATGACAAGCTCCGGAGCATTGGAGCTATCCCATAAAACTGAACAAGGATCCTAAGCTCGCGGATCCACAACTGAGTATCTAGACCTGCGGACATGAACGCAGCCCCCCGAAGAGGGTCAGTACAACAGGTACCAAGTATGTAACGGAAATAAAGTACAGTATTAAAATCATAACTGTACACAAGAATGACAGGGGCAAGTATGAAAATCAAATACTAGATCCTACCGTGTCATATAACAATCAGAGCCAACAAGATTTTGTATCATCGTACCATCAGAATACACCATACCACTTTCACATATGAAAGCCATGTCAAAATCAGGGACACCTGCCCTCAGCATATAATATCACAGAAGCATGCTCGTGGAATACAACATCACTGTCAGCGTGTAACAAGTATAATATACAACCATCATCAGATAAGCATGTCCGTGGAATTCCAACATCACTGTCGGCATGTAACAAGTATAATAATCAAATACCAGTACACTGTGCCTTTTTAAAAGTAGAGTAATACGAGTAAACTTTACATGCTTTAAAATAGGAAGCTTATGATCAATCTATGACCACCCGCCCGTAGTATCATTATGCAATCCTACTCCTGGACTATTTCACCCGCAAGGATCTTGTGGACCCGCATAGGACAATTTGCCCCACATAGAACTATTTCACAGGACTATTTCACTCGCTTAGGCCCTACGGACCCGCAATGAGCATATACGCAATACTCGCATCGTGGAGAGCAAATCCACGGATATGTATAATATCTTGGGGTTTTACCCCGCAATTGTACTTAAAACACTAGCACTAATGGCTATCATGAACAACATATGCAAGTTAAGTAATCTTTAACTCTCATTAGACAAAATGAATGCACCGTCTTTTTAAACAACCAAGGAAATACCATGTCTTCCTTTTAAAACAAACAAGACAATACTATGCCTTCCTTTCTAAAATAACCAAGACAATACCATGCATTCCTTTCTAAAATAACCAAGACAATACCATGCCTTCTTTTCTAAAACAAACAAGACACTAACAAGTATTTCATTTTATAACACCAAGGCACTATCACACCTTGCAACACTAAGGATTAAAGTCCATTACAACAATTGTACATTCACTTTATAAACTAAATTTTCATTTAGAAAAGCCAAGTACTACATGTATCACTAGGAAGTAGGATCCAATACATGTATCATTTTGAAACCATCGTTTAGAAAATCAAGACACTTATCATACCAAGTATCTTTCTAAGACATGGTTTTGGCAAATCAAGGCACTAGACATCACGTATTACTTTAAAACATCTTTAAAAATCAAAGTGTCGCGTATCATGTACTATATTAAGGACATAATCATGGACATTCTCACATGATTTCCTTTCAACATTTTAAACCCTCTCTTGACTTTCCACAAACCTTGTTATAACAAACTTTCCATAAAGCCGTTATAACACTTTCATTTCTAGAAAACTAAAGCACTACCACATCTTTCCTTCTAATACAACCACGGCACTATCATGTCATGTAAGGGATTTGAACACAAAGTACTATGTACGTCTATTCTTTATAAAAGAATCGCTTCATGCAATATTTAGGGAGTTGAACCCAAAAGCACTTTCACTATTAAAACCAAGTTACTTACCCTTTTAAACTCAAGTAACTTCTACTTTCAACATTAAGGCAATTATTCCTTTAACTCAAGTAACTCATTCTTTTCAAATAATGTTACTCCTATCTTTTAAAATCAAGTCATGCAGTCTCTTTAAACCAAGTAATCTATACTTGTTAAAATAATTCTAGTCTCATGACTTTCAAATAACTCTAGTCTCATAACTTCCAAATAAATCAAGTTTCTTAACTTTAGAAATCAAGTCTCATAACTTGAAAAATAAAGTCTCAAACTTTTCAAATAAATCAAGTCTCTTAACTTTAGAAATCAAGTCCCATAACTTGAAAAATAAAGTCTCATAATCTTTAAAAAATTCAAGTCTCATAACTTTAAATCAAATCTCATAACTTTAAAGTACTTCAAGTAACTTATACAATTCAAACCAAGTCACTCATCCTTTCATAATCAAGACTCATATACTTTCAAAATCAAATTTACTTACTTCAATAAATCAAGTCACATAGACTCACCAAAATCAAAACACATAGACTTTCCAAATAATCATGTCAAAAGAAGGAAGAAGTTCACATACCTCTTGACGACTAACCCAAACGACAAGTAGTAATACGCTCCAATGTACTTCAACCTTATCGTCTATTCCACATTCCAAGTAGAATATGCTACACGTAGTACTTCAACCTATAATGACGATAGCACTTCTATCAATATCATACTTACTAGAATAAGACTTATACCTAATAATTGTCCTCTAATTCTACGGAAATTTGGGCAGCACTTCCTTTGTTTCTACGTACTTTTCCACCTTTTCCAAGGCCCGTATTCATCAACCAACAAGCCACATTTAAGGCACAACCAACAGTTAACCAAAGGGGATTACACGCCTAACTGGACGTGTAAAATTCTGCCCCATAATCTATACAAAACAGTCCATTATAACAGTCCATAATAAACTAACATTAAGGGTACAATGTGAAGCCTTTAACACCCTTATTCCTTAGGACTTTCATTAGAAATTGCTACACTTAAACATGCATATTGGTGGCTGAATTTTCAGAATTCTAACTCCACAAAACAGTCCATAAAAACTGCACAACAATGCCCCACAGTTTACTACATTTCTCGGCCAACAACACCTAATACGATTACCCTTTCCTTAATCCTTTTTAATCTGATTCGAGTTCCAACACTTCTATATATGGCATATCAACTTATCAACAACCATTACTTCATCTAATATGCAATAGGTGTAGATAACTACAATAAAAATCCACGAACCCAATGGCTCGGAAACTACTAGCTCTCTGCCTTACTCCAAAAAATGGGACATGCACACCTTATTTTCCATATCTTCCTTAATACAAGTTCATCTATATATTATAACAATGAGTAATATCTAATTACTGCGGAGGAAGAAGAACTTTTACCTCAATTTTGTGCCCAAAAATGTCCTGGGCAGAATGCTAAGTTTTGGTCCGCAATTTTCGTTTCGCTCCACTTCTTCAAGATCCAATCACATATATGTATCCCCTACAACCTTAGGAGAAACTTCTCTTCACGTTTCGCTTCCAAAAAGTCGACGGAAACCCCTAGGGTTTCATCACCATTTTCGGCCCAACCTAGATTTAGGGATTAAGGGTGCTTAATCTTGCTAATCACTTGATTAGGGGCCTTAATCTTGTATAATAAACTAAGCTTGGAAGATTTGGGAATTTAGGTCTTCCATATTTGCCCTTGGTCGAGAGTTTCTCCAAGAAGGGAGATATATTTCTTGTTGAAATTTGGCTAAGTGTTGGAAGACAAGTTGTGCCCCTCTTATGTGTATATATAGAGCAACCAAGGGTTGAGATCAATCCAAGTGTAGGGTCGAGATAGTGGACAAGTGTGGGTAGGACCCACAAGTCCATTTGTCTTCAAAATATCTCAAGACA
This sequence comes from Przewalskia tangutica, assembly GCA_029844215.1. Classification (NCBI taxonomy): domain Eukaryota; kingdom Viridiplantae; phylum Streptophyta; class Magnoliopsida; order Solanales; family Solanaceae; genus Przewalskia; species Przewalskia tangutica. The sequence goes on from CM056720.1 coordinate 147,615,570, forward strand.
AGCCAAAGTCAAAGTCAAAGGGGAGAGGTGACACCTGTCACCCTCCTATTGATCCGAAAATATTTTATCCCCCAAAAACGTTCATATTGGCCAAAATATCGAAAAATATTGTGGGCCCCACAAAACCGTAAAATTTTCCCGTGGGCCCCACGTGATCAAATTCGAACTTAAAAATCCATAATTCTACTATATTCCAAAAGTCTTAAATACCAAATTTGAGAACCAAATTCCAATTAATAAACATTTTCCTTCACAAGTTCCCGATATTTTTCCTTAAGAAAAAAATAATCTTTCTTTCGTTCTAAGATTCAAATCTTATTTTCACGCGTACGTTCTCATCTCATTGCCTTGGAATTACGTGGTGTAACATCCTGCCCCCCCCCCCCTTAGAAACATTCGTCCTGAATGTTCATATTAGGTTCAATCTAAACATATGTCAGTACAGTCCCCTTAAACTACACTCAACGAAACCAATTATGCCACATATGGCCACAATATATCACGCATGCATATACATCTCAAAATCCAAATGAGGAATCAAATCTAGAGTGTATATCACCACTATTAACTCTCATTCATGGCCTAAAAGGATTCTCCTTTCGTACTTTTATTAGTCATAACTATAAACACTTCAATTTTTTTAACACTTGTTCGCTCCTTTTCTTACTTGTCATACTCTTCTCGCACTTCCACACTTATTCTAGTACACGTACATAATTTCAAACACTGCTTATATTTTTCAAATCCTTGGAGTTACTATATTCAAACTGGGTCATTATACTTAGATTCAATTTCCGTTAAGGCCCTTCTCGGCCCTCACGACCCAGTTCTGGTGGAACGCGTCCACAAACTCGTACAACGATTAATTAGACTTGGGCCTTGCACCCTCGTGACCCTATCACATAGCGGGACCACCCCCAACTGGCCCTACTCCATTTCGGGCTACGGGTTGACCCATAATCAGCCCTCAACTCGACCTGTTGTCGCACTTAACTCTCATTCTTGGTCTGAAATAAATCTTACTGCCCGAGAAGGCCTTGTACATCTAAGGTCTCAGTGGTCATCAATATTCTAAAGTTCACAATTATTCTATGTCTCAAGCCTACATTATCAGTCCCCACATGTTATACCCCGTAGTTCTGGCCTTACGTGTGAGAGTGTACGAAAGGGGGTAAGACTTAAAATTTTTGAAAGGTAAGTTGACGGATTGTTTCGGACGGGTTTTAGTCAACTTTGGGGCGGGTTATGACCCGGTACCTTGAGAGTTCCTAAGTGTTTCAAAGTCCTAGTGCGTAGTTCGTTGAGTCTAGTTTCCAACGTAACCGACCGTTCGTCGATAGGACATCGGAGTAGAAAGTTATGGGAGTTACAAGTTCAGTGCGCAGTCGGACAGAAATGTGTTTCGGGCAGGAGCCACAGGGCCGCGGCGCCGGATATCCTGGGGGGTAGCTGAAGTTGCAGCGCCGCGGCGCCGGATATCCTGGGGGGTAGCTGAAGTTGCAGTACGCGCCGGAAAGCAGTGCGCGCTAAGTTCTGAAGGTGGCGGAAGATTCGCCGCACGGCCGCAGGGCGCGCACGAGGCGAGAATTCGCGGAAAACTGAGGAAAATCAGATTTCTTCTTTTAAAAGGCCATGGGAGGGTGACAAGTGTCCCCATCTGATTTTTGCCTGTCCTATATATTGACCAAGTCTTGAAGACTTGGTCATCTTTCAAAGTCTTTCTCTCTCTCTAAAGCTAGAGCTCTCACTTCTCTCTAGAATTCCAAGAGGAATTCAAAGCTTAAGGAAAATCTGCAAAGTTAGGGCAAGAAGGAAGCTTGTGGCTAGCTTGTAAGGGTTGTTGTGGTGGTGTTCTTGGAAAAGAGGCTAGCAAAATTGTTGGAATAATTTTGGCTAAAGCTCTAAGGTAACAATTCTTCTCTTGTAGCTAGTTATTGATGTTGCATGTGAAGAAGAAGGAACTTGTAGTAGTAAATAATGCTCTTAGATTCATTGCATGTATGAAATATGGTTTGGATATGAAAGAATTGGTTAAGAAGATTATGTGAGCATGTTGTAGCCTAAAAACTACCTTAGACTTGTTAAGATAATTGTTGTACCTTATGGGGCAGAATTTTACACACCCAAGTTTAGGTGTGTAATCCCCTTTGAAATGTTTGGATTGTTGGGCCTTAAATGTGGCGTTTGGATGTTGAATTCGGCCTTGAAAAAGGTGGCAAAGTATGTAGAAACAAAGGAAATGCTGCCCAATTTTCCATAGGATTTAGTGACTTGAACTTGGATTATTCTACATTGAATTAGAGGTTAATAAACGTATTATGGTCATTATAGGTTGACATATTACGTGCGATATTTTGGATTTAGCAAGTGGATTGACCAAAGAGGTATGTGGAACTTTCCTATCTCTTGAGCATGAATGGTTTTACCTATGTAGTACGATATACTTACAAGGTTGATATCCCTTACTTGTTTTAAGGATGTCTTGAGTTTTCAAAGTTAAGGGACTTGATGTGTTCAAGTGTTTGATTCTTGTTTTCCTTAAAAGTGTAAGCCCCTTGTGTTTTAGGAAAATGTACTTGACTAAGGTATAACATTAATATAATGGCTTTATGGGAAGTTGATTATATTAGCTTTATGAAAGGTTAACAAAGAAAGATTTACTCTAAGTAAAACAAGTGCGGATAAATGATTTGAGGTTGTGGAAGACAAATGGGTTTTAAGGCATCAATTGCCCAAAAGTTTTATGTGAAAAAGAGTCATTTTAAAAGAGTGGAAGTATGTAGTACTTTGGGTTAAGTCCCCGGATTTTCTCTTATTTATATTATGTATGATGACCGGTTGAGCTAGGGTAAGAGTATAAATGAGGGGTAAGTCCCCAAGATCGTTATACCACCTTCTCCAGGGTAAGAGTATAAATGAGGGGTAAGTCCCCAAGATCGTTATACCACTTTCTTCAGGGTAAGAGTATAAATGAGGGGTAAATCCCCAAGATCGTTATACCACCTGTTCCGTGGATTTGCTACCCACGATGCGAGGAATACCTCATGCGAGTCCGTAGGGCTCATGCGGGTGAAATAGTCCCATGCGGGTGAGTACAGCCTATGCGAGGAATACCTCATGCGGGTCCACATGACCCATGCGGGTCCACATGACCCATGCGGGTGAAATAGTCCCAGGAGTAGGAGTGCTTAATGATACTGCGGGGCGGATGACCTTGCTTTAACCATGAGCTTCCTATTTTATGCAGTATGGTATATGTTGATATTCTCATTATTGGTAAGGCACATTGTTCTGTAAACTGATTTTTATACATGTCTTCAGTTATTTTATACTTGAGGTATTTTCAGTATTTTCCAGTTTCGCATACTTAGTACATATTGTGTACTGACCCCCTTCCTCGGGGGCTACGTTCATGCCGCAGGCAGAGGTAAGCAGGTGGTGGATCCTCATTCTTAGGATCACTGTTCCGGTGTCAGAAGCTCCATTCCTCCGGAAGCTTGTTTTGTTGGTACGGTTCTTCCCTGATGCTATAGGTATTGTGTACATTCAGGGGTATGGCGGGGCCCTGTCCCGCCACAGTTGTTATTCTTAGAGGTCTGTGGTCACGTCTGTGTTTTGGGCTATAAGAATAAGTTGTACTTTTGATTAAGTATGTTTTTATGGAAGCACTTTATCGGTGGCGGTGATGTTACTTTATACGAGTTATGTGAGATGTATGTTCATTGCTATTCTCTCGATGTATACCGTCGGGTGCGGGTAGGGCACCGCCATGCCCCGGGTCGGGTCGTGATAAAAGTGGTATCAGAGCAGTTAGTCCTCGGAAAGTGTCCACAGACCGTGTCTAGTAGAGTCTTGATTATCGGTGTATTGTGAACCACATCTATAATCAGGAGGCTGCAGGATATTTAGGATTGGTTTCCATTCTTTCACTCTAAAGATCGTGAAATAGAGTTGTGATATAGGTTGAACTTCCTCTGATATCTTCCTTTATGTACCAGTTTGTCACGACCCGACCCCGGGGCCGCGACTAGTACCCTTCCGGGGTACCCTGTCATGTATATGTCAGAGAATAGCAGCGGAACATACATAAAACAAATCTGTATAAGGTAAACATCACTAGCAAGCCGATAAGGCCGCCTTTCATAAAATAACTTAACCGATAGTGAAACAGTACAACTTTATTCTTACAGCCCAAACCACAAACGTGACTATTGCACTTCAGAATAACAAGCGTGGCGATGACAGGGCCCCGCCATACCCCCTGAATGTACGAAAGTTTATAACCTCAGGGAATCCTACCAAAAGACAAAGCCTCCGGAGGGATGGAGCTTTCCCGGAAATGAACAGTGATCCTAAGAGTGCGGACCAGCAAGTTACGATCTCGACTGCGGCATGAACGCAGCCAAGGAGGTCGATAACAGTACCAAGTATTAAATCGGGAAAATACGAAAATACCTCATAAGTCTAAAATAGCGGGGACATGTATAAAATCAGTTTACGTAACATCGCACTTACAAACAATGAGAAAATCACCATATACTATCCGCATGAAAATAGGAAGCTCATAATCAACACGTCCAAGTAAACTCATATAGAGACCATGGAAGCATACCCGTGGAATCCTTCATCACTGACGGCACGTCCAATAAACTCATACTAAGACAATGGAAGCATACCCGTGGAATCCTTCGTCACTGGCGGTACGTCCAATAAGCTCATACTAAAACAATGGAAGCATACCCGTGGAATCCTTCATCACTGGCGGCACGTCCAATAAACTCATACTAAAACAATGGAAGCATACCCGTGGAATCCTTCATCACTGGCGGCACGTCCAATAAACTCAACAGGTGGTATGACGATCTTGGGGCTTGCCCCTCATTCATACTCTTACCCTGAAGAAGGTGGTATAACGATCTTGGGGCTTGCCCCTCATTTATACTCTTACCCTTCATATTGCATGCCTCGGAATCCTTCATCGTAAGCATGTCCAAGGTGCATACCCGTGGAATCCTTCATCACTGGCGGTACGTCCAAACAAACTCATACTAAAACAATGGAAGCATACCCGTGGAATCCTTCATCACTGACGGTATGTCCAAGCAAACTCATACTAAAACAATGGAAGCATACCCGTGGAATCCTTCATCATGGCGACGCCCAAGTAACTCATAATCGAACAATGGAAGCATACGGTGAATCCTTCATCATCGGGCGATGCGTCCAAGTAACTCATAACTGAACAATGGAAGCATACCCGTGGAATCCTTCATCACTGGCGGTACGTCCAAGTAACTCATAACTTCTTTAGGCTTTCATTAACATACAAAATGAATCTCATTTTCATGACCTTATTCAAGAAAACCCAACTCTTTAACCTTTCATAAAGTTATTATAACTAACTCCCATAAAGCCGTTATACTAACTTTATGCTTTAAAGCTTTAGACGTTCATACTCTTTCATAAGGCCATAACTAACCTCCCATAAGGTCGTTATAACTCCTTATGTTTCAAAAGATTTTGTTCTTTTTATTAACCAAGAGACTTATACTTCAAATCAAACTCACACAATTTCCGTAATACTTCTTCATGTCACGAAATCCTTATCTACCTTATTTAGGTTAAACCATTACTTAGGAATAAGTGGGTTAGCTCTCTAACCCAACCAACTTAGACATTTTCAGAAACAAGTCAAGTACAACAAATAGATTTACTTCATTTAAAACACGACGCTCACCGTACTATATAGTTCAAACTACTCATGCTCAAGAGATAAGAAAGCTCCACATACCTCTTTGGTCAATCCACTTGCTAAGCTCAACTACCGCAAGTAATATTTCAACCTATAATAACCATGATATGTTCATTAACCTCTAATTCCAATGTAGAATAATCTAACTCAAAGCCACTAAAATTCTATAGAAAATTGGGCAGCATTTCCTTTGTTTCTACTCACTTTGCCACCTTTCTCAAGGCCGAATTTACCATCAAAACACCATCAGTAAGGCTCAATCAATCCAACATTTTAAAGGGATTACACACCCAAATACCAATTCTGCCCCATAAGTTTACAACAATTCACTTAACAATCCTAAGGTAGTTTTTAGGCTTCAACATGCTCATAAACTCTTCTTAACCCATTTTTCATATTCAAAACACATTTCTAGCATGCAATGACTCTAAGAGCATTATTTACTACCACAAGTTCTTTCTTCTTAACATGCAAAACTAAATCTAAAGAAAGAATCATTACCTTAAAGTTTTAGCCCAAACTTATTCCAAATATTGCTAGCTTCCTTGCCAAGAACACCACCACAATAATGCCCACAAGCTAGCTACTGAAGCTTCCTTTTTGGTTCTTAACTATTCAGATTTTTCTAAGGGTTTTTAGAGAGAAGGGGGAGCAATTTGAGAGAGAGAGAGAAGATGAAAGATAGAAAATGTCCAAGTCTTGGTCAATATATTGCATGCAACAGAAAATCAGATGGGGGGGGACACTTGTCACCCTCCCATGGTCTCTTTTAAAACAAAAATCAGACTTTTCTAAGTTTTTCCGCCAAAAATCGCCGCTGCTGCCCGCGCGGCGCCATGGCCAAAAACCTCCGCTCTCTCGATCTTTCGCGCGCGGCCTCGCTATTCGGCCAAGGCGCTGCAACTTCAGCGACCCTTCAGAACTTTAGGCGCCGCCCTCGCATCCGCGCCATGCCGCGCCGCCTTCGCCCGAAACACATTTCTGTCCGACTGCGCACTGAACTTGTAACCCTCATAACTTTCTACTCCGACGTCCTATCGACGAACGGTTGGTTGCGTTGGAATCTAGACTCAACGAACTACGCCCCAGGCCTTTGAAACACTTATGAACTCTCAATGTACCGGGTCATAACCCGCCTTAAAGTTGACTAAAACCCGTCCGGAACAATCCATCAACCTATCTTCTGAAAATTTTAAGTCTTACCCTTTCGCACGCCTCATGCGCGCATGACCTGAACTACGGGTGTAACACGCTTATGCCTCCACGCAAGGCAACCGCGCCCGGGCGGTAAGGCAGCTGAGGGAGCTGCTAGTGGGACGCGGAGGGTCACGAGGGCACAGGCCCAGTCTTTACCAGAGATGATGTTTCGGGCGGCGAGTTCCACGACGTCGCCAGCCTCAGCGGAGTTCGAGGCAGCGGCAGCGGCTACTGAGACCGCGGTACCGGAGCCTCCAGTCCCACAGCCAGGGGCTGAGTATAGAGATTACGGGGAGCAGATCCGGTTATTGACCAGCATAGTGGCAGGGCAGCGCCGACAGGAGCAGGCAGCCAACCCTAGAGCCGACAGTTTACGGATTCGGGATTTCCTGGGTTGTCATCCACCCGAGTTCTATGGTTCGAGGTCCGAGGAGGATCCTCAGGAGTTCGTTCGGCAGTTACAGCGGACTATGCAGGTGCTTAGGGCCTCGGAGACTGAGTCCGTCATGTTAGCCTCTTACCGGTTACGCGACATTGCGTTGAATTGGTTTGAGTCATGGGAGTTGTCGAGAGGTGAGGATGCTCTTCCAGCTGTTTGGGAGGAGTTCACAGAGGCTTTCCTGGATCACTTCTTACCTCCTGAGATGAGGAGAGCCCGCGTAGATAGATTCTTGACCTTGAGGCAGAACGGGAGGACTATCAGAGAGTACGGCCTGGAGTTTGACTCCTTGGCCAGATATGCGCACACCATTGTAGCTGACATGGCAGACAGAGTTCATAGATATGTGATGGGGCTAGACCGTCACATGATTACTGCTTGCTTAGGAGTGGCTCTTCAGCCAGGGATGGATATTGCCAGGATGCAGGCGTATGCGCAGGGGATTGAGGACAGAGAGAGGGAGGATCAGCTAGACTTAGGCCAGCCCAAGAGGGCCAGGCGTGAGCAGGTCTCGGGCGCTGAGGCGGGCAGCCTCAGCAGCAGACTAGGTCCACTTTTCAGCCAGCACAGAGTGCTCCTTCTCAGTTTTCTGGTAGGAGGTCTGATCAGCCGGGTCATTCAGGAGCAGGTCAGGGCTCCAGGACTTCGGGGTTGAGGAAGAGATCGCATCGATCGAGACCACCCCATCGCAGGTGTGCTCGATGCGCTAGGTCTCACCTGCAGTGTCGTGTTCCTTCAGGAGCTTGTTACTCTTGTGGCCAGCAGGGCCATTTGAGGAGAGATTGTCCGTCCAGAGGTGGCGGAAGTGTGATGGTTCAGCCGATAGGGTCGGGCTTTGGATCTTCGCTCGACGGTTATGTGCCCCGAGGCGTGGTGTTTACTGGGCCAGCCGCGCAGAGGTCGTGGTAGGGTTCCCAGTTCCAGCGGTCCTCAGAACCGCATTTATGCTATGTCCAGCCGCCAGGACCAGGAGGCGTCACCAGATGTCGTCACAGATACATTATTGGTTTCTTGCTATGATGTATACGCTTTGATAGATCCAGGTTCTACCTTGTCCTATATATCTCATCATATTGGGGGTAGAATAGGGATAGAGCCCGAGTCCATAAAACCTTTTGAGGTGGCTACGCCAGTAGGTGATTCGGTAGTAGCTGAGCGGGTATATAAGGCTTGCCCAGTGACTATAGACAGTCGTCAGACTCTAGCCGACTTGATAGAGTTGTATATGACAGACTTTGACGTGATTATGGGTATGGATTGGCTAGCCTCTTGCTATGCCAACGTGGACTGTAGAGAGAGATTAGTTCGGTTCCAGTTTCCTGGTGAGCCGGTTATCGAGTGGAAGGGGAATACTGCATCGCCGAGGGGTAAGTTTATTTCTTACCTCAAGGCTATGAAGATGGTGCGGAAAGGGTATATCTACCATGTGGTTCGAGTATTCGACATCGAGGTCGAGATACCGACCTTCGCCGGGCCCGTTAGAGAGTTTTTAGACGTATTCCCGCACGAAGCTCCGCATCCTCCTCCCGAGAGGAGATTGAGTTTTGCATTGATTTGGCGTCGACACTGACCGATATCTATTCCGCCATACAGATGGCACCGCCGAGTTGAAGGAATCAAGGACCAGTGAAAGATTTCCGAGAAAGGCTTTATCGGGCCAAGTGTTTCTCCCGGGAGCGCCATGTTATTTGTAAAGAAGAAGGATGACGGACGTGCATGTATTGATTACATGGCGGTGAACAAGGTAACTATCAAGAATGATATCCTCCCGTGATTGATGATTTGTTTGACCAGTTGCAGGGTGCGAGATGTTTTTCCAAGATAGACCTGCGATCTGGTTATCATCAGGTGCGAGTTAGAGAGACAGATATCCCGAAGACTGCATTCAGGACCCGGTATGGGCACTATGAGTTCAGGGTGATGTCTTTCGGGTTGACCAACGCTCCAGCGGTATTCATGGATTTGATGAATAGGGTGTTCAGGCCATTCTTGGATATGTTCGTGATAGTTTTCATTGATGATATCTTGGTGTATTCGCGCACAGAGCAGGAGCATACAGATCATTTGAGGACGGTATTGGGAGTCCTCCGGGACCGGCAGTTGTATGCCAAGTTCTCGAAATGCGAGTTTTGGTTGGCTTCAGTGGCTTTCTTAGGGCATGTTATCGGGGCCGATGGTATTCGGGTTGACACAGCGAAGATTGAGGCAGTCAAGACTTGGCCCAGACCCACTACACCAACGGAGGTGCGCAGCTTTTTGGGCCTTGCAGGTTATTATCGGAGGTTTGTGGAGAAGTTTGCTTCCATTTCAGCACCTTTGACTAAGCTGACTCAGAAAGCAGCTATGTTCCGGTGGACGGATACTTGTGAGGAAAGTTTCCAGTTGCTAAAGGAGAAATTGACGACCGCCCCAGTTCTTACTCTTCCAGAGGGTTTAGATGGATATGTGGTTTATTGTGACGCGTCAGGTGTCGGGCTTGGGTGCGTACTGATGCAGCACGGCAAAGTTATAGCTTACGCATCTCGACAGCTTAGGAAGCATGAGAAGAACTATCCCACACATGACTTGGAGTTGGCAGCAGTGATTCATGCCTTGAAGATCTGGAGACATTATTTATATGGAGTTCATGTGGACATTTACACAGACCACAAGAGTCTCCAGTATATCTTCAGCCAGAGGGAGCTGAACTTGCGGCAGAGACGGTGGTTGGAGCTGCTTAAGGATTATGATGTCGACATTCTATATCACCCAGGGAAGGCCAATGTAGTTGCAGATGCCCTTAGTCGCAGATCGATGGGTAGTCTGTCTGATGTGCAGCCAGAGAAAAGGGATATGGTCCGAGAGTTACATCAGCTAGCGAGCCTTGGGGTTCGTTTGGTTGATTCTGATAGTAGTGGAGTTCGGGTTCGAGAGGTTGCCGAGTCTTCCATCGTCGAGGAGGTGAAGAGGCGACAGTATGAGGATCCGATTATGGTACGGTATCGAGATGCAGCACTTCGGGAGGAGAAGAGTCTATTTGAGGTAGCACCTGACGGGGTGCTAAGATTTGAGGGCCGGTTGTGTGTTTCCGATGTGACAGGACTTCGTCAGCAGATTCTGGGGGAGGCGCACAGTGATCGTTATTCTATTCACCCGGGGTCGACTAAGATGTACCATGACCTCAGATGTATCTATTGGTGGGACGGCCTGAAGAGGGACGTTGCGGAGTTCGTGGCATAGTGCCCGAATTGTCAGCAGGTTAAGGTTGAGCACCAGAAGCCCGGTGGGCTGTTGCAGGCTTTTGATATTCCGACTTGGAAGTGGGAGGTGGTAAATATGGATTTTATTACAGGGTTACCTCACACTCAGAGGAAGCATGACTCTATTTGGGTTATCGTCGACAGACTGACGAAATCAGCCCATTTTCTTTCAGTCAGGACGACTTTTTCTACGAGGATTATGCCGATCAGTATATCGAGAGATTGTGAGACCGCACGAGTTCTGACGATTATTTCGCATGCAGGAGCCAGTTCACGGCTAACTTCGGAGGTCTTTCCGAAGGGATTAGGGACGCAGTGAGTCTCGACGACGCTTCACCTCGTGACCGACGATGCATCGAGCGCACTATCCGCATACACGAGGATATCTGCGGGCTTGTGTTATTGATTTCGGGGTAGCTGGAGGATCATTTACCTCTCGTGGAGTTTGCTTATAACAACGGCTATCATTCTAGTATTCGACGGGCGCCATGAGGCCTTATACGAGGAGGTGCAGTCACCGATAGGTTGGTTTGAGGTGGAGAAGTGCGGTTGGTCGGGCGGACTTGGTTCAAGAGCGATGGATAAGGTGAAGCTTATCCAGAGCGGTTGTTGGCGGCTCGAGTCGCATGTAAGTCGACGCAGATCATCGGCGTCGACACTTGGAATTTGAGATAGATGATTGGGTTTTCCTAAAGGTATCACCCATGAAGGGCGTGATGAGATTTGGAAAGAAGGGGAAACTTAGCCCAAGGTACATTGGGCCTTATCAGATTGTTCGTAGGGTAGGCAAGGTTGCCTATGAGTTGGATCTGCCGTCCGATCTGGAGGCAGTACATCCAGTGTTTCACGTATCTATGCTGCGAAAATGTGTTGGAGACCCATCTAAAGTGCACCCGATTCATGATGTCCAGGTAACAGAGGGGTTATCGTATGAGGAGAGTCTCATAGTGATACTCGACCGTCAGGTTAGGCGACTTCGGACCAAGGATGTGGCTTCCGTCAAGGTATTATGGCGAAACGAGAACAGGGAGGAGATGGCGTGGGAAGCAGAGGATGACATGTTGAAGAAGTATCCTCACTTATTCCCTATACCTCCAGGTAACCCACTTTCCTGTTTGTTAGTTTTAATTTGGCAGTTATGCTTAAGTATTGTTGTGGCATGTGGAGCGTCTTTAATTGCAAAAAGGAATAGTTAAGAGGGTCTATGTCGATATTGTGATTTGAGTAAGCCTAGAAGGAACATTCGGGACGAATGTTTCTAAGGGGGGAGAATGTTATACCCCGTAGTTCTGGCCTTACGTGTGAGAGCGTACGAAAGGGGGTAAGACTTAAAAATTTCGAAAGGTAAGTTGACGGATTGTTTCGGACGGGTTTTAGTCAACTTTGGGGCGGGTTATGACCTGGTACCTTGAGAGTTCCTAAGTGTTTCAAAGTCCTAGTGCGTAGTTCGTTGAGTCTAGTTTCCAACGCAACCGACCGTTCATCGATAGGACATCGGAGTAGAAAGTTATGGGAGTTACAAGTTCAGTGCGCAGTCGGACAGAAATGTGTTTCGGGCAGGAGCCACAGGGCCGCGGCGCCGGATGCAGGGCCGCGGCGCCGGATATCCTGAGGGGTCGCTGAAGTTGCAGCGCCGCGGCGCCGGGAAGCAGGGCCGCGGCGCCGGAAGTTCTGTAAGGTGGCGGAAGTTTCAGCGCCGCGGCGCCGGCTGCAGGGCCGCGGCGCCGAGGCGGGAATTCTGGCGGAAAAACTGAGGAAAATCAGATTTCTTCTTTTAAAAAGGCCATGGGAGGGTGACAAGTGTCCCCCCCATCTGATTTTTGCATGTCCTTTATATTGACCAAGTCTTGAAGACTTGGTCATCTTTCAAAGTCTTTCTCTCTCTCTAAAGCTAGAGCTCTCACTTCTCTCTAGAATTCCAAGAGGAATTCAAAGCTTAAGGAAAATCTGAAAAGTTAGGGCAAGAAGGAAGCTTGTGGCTAGCTTGTAAGGGTTGTTGTGGTGGTGTTCTTGGAAAAGAGGCTAGCAAAATTGTTGGAATAATTTTGGCTAAATCTCTAAGGTAACAATTCTTCTCTTGTAGCTAGTTATTGATGTTGCATATGAAGAAGAAGGAACTTGTAGTAGTAAATAATGCTCTTAGATTCATTGCATGTAAGAAATATGGTTTGGATATGAAAGAATTGGTTAAGAAGATTATGTGAGCATGTTGTAGCCTAAAAACTACCTTAGACTTGTTAAGATAATTGCTGTACCTTATGGGGCAGAATTTTACACACCCAAGTTTAGGTGTGTAATCCCCTTTGAAATGTTTGGATTGTTGGGCCTTAAATGTGGCGTTTGGATGTTGAATTCGGCCTTGAAAAAGGTGGCAAAGTATGTAGAAACAAATGAAATACTGCCCAATTTTCCATAGGATTTAGTGACTTGAACTTGGATTATTCTACATTGAATTAGAGGTTAATAAACGTATTATGGTCATTATAGGTTGACATATTACGTGCGGTATTTTGGATTTAGCAAGTGGATTGACCAAAGAGGTATGTGGAACTTTCCTATCTCTTAAGCATGAATGGTTTTACCTATGTAGTACGATATACGTACAAGGTTGATATCCCTTACTTGTTTTAAGGATGTCTTGAGTTTTCAAAGTTAAGGGACTTGACGTGTTCAAGTGTTTGATTCTTGTTTTCCTTAAAAGTGTAAGCCCCTTGGGTTTTAGGAAAATGTACTTGACTAAGGTATAACATTAATATAATGGCTTTATGGGAAGTTGATTATATTAGCTTTATGAAAGGTTAACAAAGAAAGATTTACTCTAAGTAAAACAAGTGCGGATAAATGATTTGAGGTTGTGGAAGGCAAATGGGTTTTAAGGCATCAATTGCCCAAAAGTTTTATGTGAAAAAGAGTCATTTTAAAAGAGTGGAAGTATGTAGTACTTTGGGTTAAGTCCCCGGATTTTCTCTTATTTATATTATGTATGATGACCAGTTGAGCTAGGGTAAGAGTATAAATTAGGGGTAAGTCCCCAAGATCGTTATACCACCTTCTCCAGGGTAAGAGTATAAATGAGGGGTAAGTCCCCAAGATCGTTATACCATCTTCTTCAGGGTAAGAGTATAAATGAGGGGTAAATCCCCAAGATCGTTATACCACCTGTTCCGTGGATTTGCTACCCACGATGCGAGGAATACCTCATGCGAGTCCGTAGGGCCTACGCGGTGAAATAGTCCCACGCGCGAGTACAACCTACGCGAGGAATACCTCACGCGGGTGAAATAGTCCCGCGAGTAGAGTGCTTAATGACATCGGGGCGGATGACCTGCTTTGACCATGAGCTTCCTATTTTACGCAGATGGTATATGTTGATATTCTCATTATTGGTAAGGCACGTTGTTACGTAGAACCGATTTTTATACATGTCTTCGCTATTTTATACTTGAGGTATTTTCGGATTTTCCGCCGCATACTTAGTACATATCAGGTATCGAATTCTTCCTGGCTGCGTTCATGCCGCAGGCAGAGGTAAGCAGGTGGTGGATCCTCATTCTTAGGATCACTGTTTCGTTGTCAGAAGATCCATTCCTCCGGAAGCTTGTTTTGTTGGTACGGTTCTTCCCTGATGCTATAGGTATTGTGCACATTCAGGGGTATGGCGGGGCCCTGTCCCGCCACAGTTGTTATTCTTAGAGGTCTGTGGTCACGTCTGTGTTTTGGGCTGTAAGAATAAGTTGTACTTTTGATTAAGTATATTTTTATGGAAGGCAGCCTTATCGGCTGGCCAGTGATGTTTACTTTATACAGGTTATGTGAGATGTATGTTCCGCTGCTATTCTCTGATGTATACCTGTCGGGGTGCCCGGGTAGGGCACCAGTTGCGGCCCCGGGGTCGGGTCGTGACACCACATACGGGAAATGTAGCTTCTTAATAACTCATAATCATGTTGTCTTACTCACAACAACTATATTTACTCCATACCAATATTATTCACACAATCACTTAAGCGTACAACACCGCTTCATCTAACAACATGCTATGTCCTTAAGTCAATTGAACCTGATCCTTTAAGATTCTATCACAATCTTAGATAGTTCATTACCTCCTGACTATTCCAAATTAGCACATATATTATGCCTAGGTGTGGATTCAATAAACTGTTTCACACCTTCCAAGTAATTATTAAGGCTTAACCAACTCATGGTAATCCATAATCATTTTAGACAACAAACATGGCCCCAAGTAAATACGCTCGTACAGATATACATCATCATAATACCATCTATACGATAATTTTACCAACCTGGATACGCAATCCATATAATCCTTTCTGGGTCACTGTTGTCTTTCTCAAAGCTGCAATCACAATAAAACGTTAGGGAGAGACTACCCTAACAACACAGCTCTATCGCACGATCTCAGAGTGAGAAGAAGGGAAACCAATCCTAAATGTACTATAGCCTCCTGTTTATAGATGTGGTGCACAACACACCGATAAACAAGACTCTACTATACACGGTCTTTAGATATTCCAAGGACTAACTGCTCTGATACCACTCTGTCACGCCTCGAACCCCGTGCCCGCGACTGGTGCCCTACCTGGGCACCCTTCTATTCATACAACACAATAAACCGCGGAAGATAAATAACACTAATTTTTTTCTTAAACAAAGGCAAGACCGATAAGGCTGCCATAATATAAGTCACCCGAAAGGGTCTACACTGTTCAACAATAAAAATACAACTCTAGCCAGTCCAGCCCACATATGAATACAGACCTCTAAGATTTTGGACAAATACTATAATGGGACAAGGCCCCGCCGTACCTCTGAATATACCTAGCCATAATAACAAGCTCTGGAGCATTGGAGCTATCCCATAAAGCTGAACAAGGATCCTAAGCTCGCGAATCCACAACTGAGTACCTAGACCTACGGACATGAACGCAGCCCCCCGAAGGGGGTCAGTACAACAGTTACCAAGTATGGAACCGAAATAAAGTACAGTATTAAAATCATAGTTGTACACAAGAATGACAGTGGCAAGTATGAAAATCAAATACTAGATCCTACCGTGTCATATAACAATCAGAGCCAACTGTACCTTGTATCACTGTACTACTGTAACACCGTACCACTTTCACATATGAAAGTAATGTCAAAATCAGGGACACGACCCTCAGCATATAATATCACAGAAGCATGCTCGTGGAATACAACATCACTGTCGGCATGTAACAAGTATAATACACAACCATCATCAAATAAGCATGCCCGTGGAATTCCAACATCACTGTCGGCATGTAACAAGTATAATAATCAAATACCAGTACACTGTGCCTTTTTAAAAGTAGAGTAATAAGAGTAAGCTTTACATGCTTTAAAATAGGAAGCTTATGATCAATCTAGCGCCACCCGCCCATAGTATCATTATGCAATCCTACTCCTGGGACTATTTCACCCGCAAGGATCTTGTGGACCCGCATAGTACAATTTGCCCCGCATAGGACTATTTCACTCGCTTAGGCCCTACGGACCCGAAATGAGCATATACGCAATACTCGCATCGTGGTGAGCAAATCCACGGATATGTATAATGTCTTGGGGTTTTACCCCGCAATTATACTTATAACACTAGCACTAATGACTATCATGAACAACATATGCAAGTTAAGTAATCTTTAACTCTCATTAGACAAAATGAATGCACCATCTTTTAAACAACCAAGGCAATACCATACCTTCCTTTCTAAAATAACCAAGACAATACCATGCCTTCCTTTCTAAAATAACCAAGACAATACCATGCCTTCTTTTCTAAAACAAACAAGACACTAACAAGTCTTTCATTTTATAACACCAAAGGCACTATCACACCTTGCATCACTAAGGATTAAAGTCCATTACAACAATTGTACGTCCGCCGTACATTCACTTTATAAACTAAATTTCCATTTAGAAAAGCCAAGTACTACATGTATCACTAGGAAGTAGGATCCAATACATGTATCATTTTGAAAACATTGTTTAGAAAATCAAGACATTTATCATACCAAGTATCTTTCTAAGACATGGTTTTGGCAAATCAAGGCACTAGACATCACATATTACTTTAAAACATCTTTGAAGATCAAAGTGTCGCGTATCATGTACTATATTAAGGAATTAATCATGTAACTCAAGTAACTCATTCTTTTCAAATAACGTTACTCCTATCTTTTAAAATCAAGTCATGCAGTCTCTTTAAACCAAGTAATCTATACTTGTTAAAATAATTCTAGTCTCATGACTTTCAAATAACTCTAGTCTCACAACTTCCAAATAAATCAAGTCTCTTAACTTTAGAAATCAAGTCCCATAACTTGAAAAATAAAGTCTCAAACTTTCCAAATAAATCAAGTCTCTTAACTTTAGAAATCAAGTCCCATAACTTGAAAAATAAAGTCTCATAATCTTTAAAAAAATCAAGTCTCATAACTTTAAATCAAATCTCATAACTTTAAAGTACTTCAAGTAACTTATACAATTCAAACCAAGTCACTCATCCTTTCATAATCAAGACTCATATACTTTCAAAATCAAATTTACTTACTTCAATAAATCAAGTCACATAGACTCACCAAAATCAAATCACATAGACTTTCCAAATAATCATGTCAAAAGAAGGAAGAAGTTCACATACCTCGTGACGACTAACCCAAACGACAAGTAGCAATACGCTCCAATGTACTTCAACCGTATCGTCTATTCCATATTCCAAGTAGAAGATGCTACACGTAGTACTTCAACCTATAATGACGATAGCACTTCTATCAATATCATACTTACTAGTATAAGACTTATACCTAATAATTGTCCTCTAATTCTACGAAAATTTGGGCAGCACTTCCTTTGTTTCTACGTACTTTTCCACCTTTTCCAAGGTCCGTATTCATCAACCAACAAGCCACATTTAAGGCACAACCAACAGTTAACCAAAGTGGATTACACGCCTAACTGGAAGTATAAAATTCTTCCCCATAATCTATACAAAATAGTCCATTATAACAGTCCATAATAAACCAACATTAAGGGTACATTGTGAAGCCTTTAACACCCTTATTCCTTAGGACTTTCATTAGCAATTGCTACACTAAACATGCATATTGGTGGCTGAATTTTCAGAATTCTAACTCCACAAAACAGTCCATAAAAACTGCACAACAATGCCCCACAGTTTACTACATTTCTCGGCCAACAACACCTAATACGATTACCCTTTCCTTAATCCTTTTTAATCCGATTCGAGTTCCAACACTTCTATATATGGCATATCAACTTATCAACAACCATATTACTTCATCTAACATGCAATAGGTGTAGATAACTACAATAAAAATCCACGAACCCAATGGCCCGGAAACTACTAGATCTCGGCCTTACTCCCTGTAACACCCCTATTTAACCGTTGTAAAAAACGGGAGTACTACGTATGGTTGATTGCTAGATGTATCCCCAGTGGAGTCGCCATCTGTAACACCCCTATTTAACCGTGGTAAAAAACGGGAGTACTACGTATGGTTGATTCCTAGATGTATTTAAAGGAGTCGCCACCTAATTAATTAAGTGAATTAGGACACTTGATTTATTGCAATAAAAATACTGCAATTAATCTTCATTTAATGGTCTGCGAAATTAATGAGATTCTGGATCAGGGTTCTTTATTATCCTAAAGGGAAGGGGTTAGGCATCCTTTAAGATCCGCTAACTTGCGGCTGTCCGTTCAAACCTAGGTTAATTATATATTGACTTTTATTCTACCTATTCTAAACATTTTACATAATTTACAATTAAAATAAAATGCAATACAAAAATAGTAAAACTAAAATTTAAATGTGGCATAAGATAAAACTCCAGGACATCTTTAGCCCTTTTTAGGGCTTCTGCACAAGATGACCTCCGGGTACCTGCATAAACACTTAGTAAAAATGTTAGTAATAGAATAAACAATTAAAAAACAATAACAAGAATTAATAAGTAAAGCCAAAAATAAATCCGTCTTTTGTACAAGGGAAGACCTTGGAAATCAGACGGAGATTCCTTCATCGGCCAGTATTGCTAAAAAATAATAAAATAAATACAACTTTCAGATCCGCGCCAAAACAGTAATATTTTTAAACACGGAGGGCTCAGATATAAAAATATAAAGTGGGACAGCCTAAACAAGTGCGGCTGCGAGAATTCGTCTTGCCAGCGCATGTTGGTTATCCGGTGTAAGTGAAAGAAATCATCATTGCCCAGAAAGCTTCATTTATTTTATTTTCCGTCTTTGCAACTGTGGAGGCCTCAAAAATCGGCGGATAACTTTTTCATTGGCCAACAAGTGTAGTATCCTTGTTCAAATCAGAAAAATACCAAATATTCAAGTGCATCAACTAGCAATATGTTCAAAATCAGTAACTTTTTCAAGTAAAGCAGTGCAAGTAATGCATCAAAAATGAAAACAACCGTCAAGTGTAGCATCTATTCAAAAAATCAGTTTTTGCACGAAAAGAAAATGAATTCAGTCCAATAGTTTGCGAAACAAACAACAGCCGACACAAATGGCAAAATAGTGGCAAAGCAGCCCAAAACGGAACAAAATCCATCATTCACGCGCTAATCGAGCAGATATCCAGCGGTAGAACTATGAAAATCATCACGAACTGAATCATAACAATGGGCGCAGTAACAGTCGAGAACTAGTAGCAAAACAAGAACAAAACAACACCCGAATGGAATAAAATAGAGTATAATCCATAGCACAACTAGAGAAGTAAGAAACAACGTCGAGATCACCCGGGTCCAAAATGTCAAAAATCAGCCCATTAACGACAAAAACCGAGGAATCCGATTCGCCGAAAAAAACAACAAGGCTCAATATAATCACAATAGCGAAAATAACCAACAAGAGAACAAAGTTAGTCCAACAACCAAGATATACATAATAGCACATAAAGAAGAACCAAACAACGCCTCCGCCAGTCGCCGGTGGTCAGCTCCGGCGAGGCAGAGACGGTGCTGCATAACAAGGGGGTTATGTGGGTTGTGGTGTGGTGGTCGACGAGCAGTGGGGATTCGACGGGAAAGGTGAGGAGGTCGGCGATGGTGTATGTGTGTGTGAACAGTGGGTTGTTCGCCAGAGTGAGGGAGAGTTGCGGCTGTGTGCTGCTGGTTTTTTAGTGGGGCTGCCCTAGGTTTTTTTTTGTAGTAGTAAGGGGCGGCGGCGACGGGTTTGAGGGTGGAGGAGATGTTAGGGCCAAGGGGTAGGCGCGACAGGTTGACAGGTGATGGCGTGTGGGTGGTTCGCCGACTGGGGCGGCGGCGACGGGAAGCAGGGGCTTAAGGGTCAGGGAAAGAGGGTGATATGGGCTGCTGTGTGTGCGTGGGTGAAAGTGAGGTTCGCCGGAGCTTGGAGCTCGTAGAAGAAGGGTGAGGGATGAGGGAGTTAGGGCTGGCTGAAAGTGAAGTAGGGCTGGGGTGATGAAGTGTGCGGCTGGGGTATAATAGGGTAGCTGGCCTAGGTTTTCAAATGGGGGTAAGGTTGTATTTATAGTGTGGGATTTAGGTTTAGGGTTTTGGGTATTGGGTTTTGGATATTCGGTATTGGGTATTGGAGGGAAAAGATGAAAGTTGTATTGGGCTTCAGTTTGGGCTTCGGTTTTTGGCGGATTGGGTAGTCAGTTGTGTCTTAATTTGGATGGTTTGGCAAAAATGCAAAATGGATTAATTATTTAAAAAAAATTATTTAAAGATACAAAATTATTAAAATGCAAATGCCGATGCAATAATAATAAAACACAATATTTAGCAAATATTTAATGCCTGATTAAAAGAGAAGACGGGATGTCAGTTAATTATTTAAAGAGATGCAAAATTAGTAAAACAAAATGATCGCGCAACAATAATAACATAATATTTAAAAATGTTTAATACCTAATTAAAGTAAAAAACATGATGTCAATTTACAAAAATAAAACATCATAGAATGTTAGGTAAAAAATATACAAAAATGTCAAAAATGGTGATAAAATGCGGTGTCCTAAAATGCTTAAAATTGTAAGAAATGACTAAAAGATGGGTCAAAATTGGGTGTCAACACTCCCAAAAATGGGACATGCACACCTTATTTTCCATATCTTCCTTAATACAAGTTCATCTATATACTATAACAATGAGTAATATCTAATTACTGCGTAGGAAGAAGAACTTTTACCTCAATTTTGTGCCCAAAAACGTCGGGCAGAATACTAAGTTTTGGTCTGCAATATTCGTTTCGCTCCACTTCTTCAAGTTCCAATCACATATATGTATCCCCTACAACCTTAGGAGAAACTTCTCTTCACGCTTCGCTTCCAAAAAGTCAACGGAAACCCCTAGGGTTTCATCACCATTTTCGGCCCAACCTAGATTTAGGGGTTAAGGGTGCTTAATCTTGCTAATCACTTGGTTAGGGGCCTTAATCTTGTATAATAAACTAAGATTGGAAGATTTGGGAATTTAGGTCTTCCATATTTTCCCTTGGTCGAGAGTTTCTCCAAGAAGGGAGATATATTTCTTGTTGAAATTTGGCTAAGTGTTGGAAGACAAGTCTTGCACCTCTTATGTGTATATATAGAGCAAACAAGGGTTGAGATCAATCCAAGTGTAGGGTCAAGATGGTGTACAAGTGTGGGTGGGACCCACAAGTCCACTTGTCTTCAAAATATCTCAAGACAAGCCAAAGTCAAAGTCAAAGGGGAGAGGTGACACGTGTCACCCTCCTATTGGTCCGAAAATATTTCATTCCCCAAAAATGTCCATATTGGCCAAAATATCAAAAAATATTGTGGGCCCCACAAAACCGTAAAATTTTCCCGTGGGCTCCACGTGACCAAATTCGAACTTAAAAATCCATAATTCTACTATATTCCAAAAGTCTCAAATACCAAATTTGAGAACCAAATTCCAATTAATAAACTTTTTCCTTAACAAGTTCCCGATATTTTTCCTTAAGAAAAAAATAATCTTTCTTTCGTTCTAAGATTCAAATCTTATTTTCACGCATACGTTTTCATCTCATTGCCTTGGAATTACGGGGTGTAACATTCTATCTCCCACACGCTGATGATACTTTAGACATATATAACAAACAGTACATCAGCAGGGTATATCAATACTTCTACAAGTATCTATGTGTCCATCACGAGTTACCATAACTCGTAGCAGGTGAGACATCTACATGTTGACACCCAATTTTGACCCATCTTTTAGTCATTTCTTGCAATTTTAAGCATTTTAGAACACCGCATTTTATCACCATTTTTGACATTTTTGTATATTTTTTACCTAACATTTTATGCTGTTTTATTTTTGTAAATTGACATCATGTTTTTTACTTTAATTAGGTATTAAACATTTTTAAATATTATGTTATTATTGTTGCACGATCATTTTGTTTTACTAATTTTGCATCTCTTTAAATAATTAACTGACATCTCGTCTTCTCTTTTAATCAGGCATTAAATATTTGCTAAATATTGTGTTTTATTATTATTGCATCGGCATTTTCATTTTAATAATTTTGTATCTTTAAATAATTTTCTTTTAAATAATTAATCCATTTTTGCATTTTTACCAAACCAGTCAAGTCCAAGACACAATCTGGACCAGTCCAATCCGCCAAAAACCGAAGCCCAAACTGAAGCCCAATACACCTTTCATCTTTTCCCTCCAATACCCAATACCCAATACCCAATATCCAAAACCCAATACCCAAAACCCTAAACCTAAATCCCACACTATAAATACAACCTTACCCCCCCCATTTGAAAACCTAGGTCAGCTACCCTATCATACCCCAGCCGCACACTTCATCACCCCAGCCCTACTTCACTTTCGGCCTTCTAACTCCTCATCCTCACCTCTTCAGCGCGCGAGCTCCAAGCTCCGGAGAACCGCACGTTCACCCCCGCACACACAGCAGCCCACCTCACCCTCATGCCCTGCCCCTTCAGCCCCTGCTTCCCGTCGCCGCCGCCCCATTCGTCGAACCACCCACACGTCATCACACAACTGTCGCGCTACCCTTGGCCCTAACATCTCCTCCACCTCAAACCCGCGCCGCTTACTACTACAAAAACCTGTGGCAGCCTAAAAACCGAAGACCTGACGCAACTCTCCCTCTCACTGCGAACAACCCACTGCTCACACACATACACCATCGCCGACTCCTCACCTTCCCGTCGAATCCCCATCGCCCACACCACAACCCACATAACCCCTCGTTACGCAAAGCACGCGTCTGTCGACCACCTGCTCATGGCGCGAGGCGTTCTTCTTTATGTGCTATTATGTATATCTTGGTTGTTGGACTAACTTTATTCTCTTGTTGGTTATTTTCGCTATTGTGATTATATTGAGCCTTGTTGTTTTTTTCGGCGAATCGGATTCCTCGGTTTTTGTCGTTAATGGACTGATTTTTGACATTTTGGACCCGGGTGATCTCGACGTTGTTTCTTACTTCTCTGGTTGTGCTATGGATTATACTTTATTTTATTCCATTCGGGTGTTGTTTTGTTCTTGTTTTGCTGCTAGTTCTCGACTGTTACTGCGCCCATTGTTATGATTCAGTTCGTGATGATTTTCATAGTTCTAGCATTGGATATCTGCTCGATTAGCGCGTTTAATGATGGATTTTGTTAGTTTTGCTTTGCCACTATTTTGCCATTTGTGTTTGGCCGTTGTTTGTTTCGCAAACTATTGGGAATTCATTTTCTTTTCGCAAAAACGATTTTTGAATAGATGCTACACTTGACGGTTGTTTTCATTTTTGATGCATTACTTGCACTGCTTTACTTGAAAAAGTTTCTGATTTTGAACATATTGCTAGTTGATGCACTTGAATATTTGGTATTTTTCTGATTTGAACAAGGATACTACAAAAGTTGGCCAAAGAAAAAGTTATCCGCGATTTTGAGGCCTCATACTGCAAAGACGGAAAATAAAATAAATGAAGCTTTCTGGGCAATGATGATTTCTTTCACTTACACCGGATAACCAACATGCGCTGGCAAGACGAATTCTCGCAGCCGCACTTGTTTAGGCTGTCCCACTTTATATTTTTATATCTGAGCCCTCCGTGTTTAAAAATATTACTGTTTTGGCGCGGATCTGAAAGTTTTATTTATTTTATTATTTTTTAGCAATATTGGCCGATGAAGGAATCTCCGTCTGATTTCCAAGGTTTTCCCTTGTACAAAAGACGAATTTATTTTTGGCTTTACTTATTAATTCTTGTTATTGTTTTTTAATTGTTTATTCTATTACTAACATTTTTACTAAGTGTTTATGCAGGTACCCGGAGGTCATCTTGTGCAGAAGCCCTAAAAAGGGCTAAAGATGTCCTGGAGTTTTATCTTATGCCACATTTAAATTTTAGTTTTACTATTTTTGTATTGCATTTTATTTTAATTGTAAATTATGTAAAATGTTTAGAATAGGTAAAATAAAAGTCAATATATAATTAACCTAGGTTTGAACGGACAGCCGCAAGTTAGCGGACCTTAAAGGATGCCTAACCCCTTCCCTTTAGGATAATAAAGAACACGATCCGTAATCTCATTAATTTCGCAGACCATTAAATGAAGATTAATTGCAGTATTTTTATTGCAATAAATCAAGTGTCCTAATTCACTTAATTAATTAGGTGGCGACTCCTTTAAATACATCTAGGAATCAACCATACGTAGTACTCCCGTTTTTTACCACGGTTAAATAGGGGTGTTACAGATGGCGACTCCACTGGGGATACATCTAGCAATCAACCATACGTAGTACTCCCGTTTTTTACCACGGTTAAATAGGGGTGTTACAGATGGCGACTCCGCTGGGGAATATCAGGTTCTTGACCATAACAAACCTAGGTTTATTATTGCTTGACTTTATTTGCTCTTATTTGTTTTAAATGCCTTAAAATTGTTTGCTTTAATTTTGTATGCTTAACTGTTATTTGCTTTTACTGCTTTCCTTAAATTGACATTCCGCTCATATTTCCTCCATTCTGGAAAATTCACATTGTCACACACAACACGCGGGTGTGCTTTGCGCACCTGCAAATTTCTTTCAAACACTCAAATTTAAGAGAGTTGGCGTTTTGCGCGGAGAATCCGGTCCAACCGGTGGTCGCGTAGCCTTCTCACTCGAGTAGTCCGCTCGGGAACCTTGCGTCTAGTAAGCCAAATCTTAGAAACTTAGGATAGAGCTATACCACCCTTTTATATTAAGTCATGCATGCATAAACCTTAGGTGGGTTAATCCTTGGTATTAACGCCACAATTAAAAATCCACCAAAACTTGTCGACGAGTTTCACAACCCAACGACCCATTAGCATACTATGTGTAGCGTGATGATGATAGACGGATCCAAGCCTGGTCATTACACACTGAAATTGGAAAAAGTGCACCGTCATTTGGTTGCCATTTCCAGCAAAACATTGCAGTTTAACGGCTTGGACCTATTTATCATAATCTCGCATATCTGGCGTTTAGGCCCACCTCTGACATAAGAGAGGTCCCATGCATATTAGGCGCGCACTTGATTTGCATGTTTTTTGTTTACTATTGTTGTCACTAGCAATTCTGTACATATTATTTAATGCAATAATTACCCTTTTAACCTCTGTATATATCATGCTTATAATTCCGGCCACGAGCATTTGCATTTTTGCACTTTTTGTTGTCACATTGCAATCAAGACTTCTACTGCGTAAATCGCTCTTGAACAACGTGATTTGGACTTTGTGAAGCATCAACCACCAGTCCGGTCGAACCAAGCAGGGGAGTCTTTGACTATATTGTCACGCCCTTACATTTTACTATTTTTGTGGCTTGCATACTCTCACCCATTTGTCATATTTTTTGCAGGAAGACCGTCCTCGCAAATAGTCGAGGGCGGACGACAACTAAAAAGAGGAAGAAAAGAAAAAAAATCATCCCAAGAATGAGCTGAGTTATGTTGACGGAAAGAAGTCGGCTTATACATACAGTTGATAAAGCATCATACAGGTCTTATATTTTGTATTTTTATACATATTTGCAAATCCAATTGATATGTCTAGTATTGATTACATAATTCGTTATCATGCATTTTTCAACATAATCATCCCGAACTACGCGTGTCTGATTCTCACCATACGGTGTGATACGTAGGCAACCCATCTAGGGTTCGACACCACCACAATAAAAAATAAAAAAATAAAATAAAAGAGAGGGACATATTTGGTCCACTCATTCATTGCATTTATCCAATCACGGACATTCATTATTGCATTTCAATCATTCTATCTCATTCATTCATGCATTTCATTCATTCTATCACAACCATTCATTTGTTTTTTCATTACATCCCTTTACTTTGCATTAGTCTTATAGTGAACAATCATTTGTTTCGTATAGCTTTTACTTTTGCATTTCTTTCATGAATAAATTCTTTTAAATCATACGTTTTATAACATATCCGAACGAACTACGCACACCTGATTCTCGTCAAAGATGAGATACGTAGGCAGCCCTACTCGGGTTCGGTACCATTTATTCAAAAAAAAAAAAACAAAAAAAACAAAACAAAACAAAAACAAAGCTCTTTTAAGTATCATTGTTTGACTTGGTTGATACCAACACAGTTAGGAGTGTGCATGGAAGGACCGAGTAATAATCAGTATGGGTTGACTTCGTGGTAAACCATAGATTCTTTTGGTACCTCTTATTCACCCGTAAATGACATTGTCTTGCATGTTTTCAAGATAAGAATGAAACTAACCTCATCGTTTCATATGCATTGTGTGGTGAGTTTTAGAATAAGTTCAATCACATTGCATTGTGATCTAGAACTTGACCCGAATGTTTGTTGAGGCGAAATCCTGAGTAACACTCGGTGTAGGAAATGATCGTAGGCTTTCTTTGACCCGTTTGAGTTTTTTCAGCCTACCAAATAACATTATCCGTAGTACACCCCTTTTGAGCCTAAAGCCTATTCTTTTAACAACCGCATATTACACCTATACCCTTTCTGAGTGCGTACGCACTATCCCTCTCTTGGCCCGACCTCCTTGAGCGCTTTGGAAATGTGCAAGTGGCTGACAAAGTTCTGCGTCGAGGTTTGCAAAGACAAAAGTTGTCAAAGTCCCAAAAGGGAAAAGAAAACACAAATGACGACTTCACAAAAGAAGAAATCAAAAGTCCCGGCATTATAAACAAAAAATGAATGAAATGAGAGAATAACTTTGGAAAAGCGGGCTCCAAACGAAAGATTCAAAAGAAATCAGTACAGAAAAACTGGGACAAAAAAAAAGAAAAAACACAAGGGCAAATAAGCATTAAAGCACACAAATGTCAAGCAAGGACATAGTCCAACGCTCGAGGAAGGATTAGTCACTTTTTCCCAAATGATATCCATCCCTTTCCCCAAACCTACATTACAAGCCCGTGACAAGCCCTACATGATCTTATACTGAGGGTTCTCACATTAGTGGATACTTACATGACGGTCAAGTATATGGTATCACAATTGCATTTACTGAACATCCTTTTGAGTGTGAGCGTGCTTCTCTAAACGTCCCAAAATTCAAAATACTGGAATATATGTGAGAAATGGGACTTTCTTTCAGTGAGGGCATTTGAAACGTGAGATTACGTGTAGTTCGAAACCTTG
The DNA here is from genome assembly GCA_029844215.1 of Przewalskia tangutica. Lineage (NCBI taxonomy): Eukaryota > Viridiplantae > Streptophyta > Magnoliopsida > Solanales > Solanaceae > Przewalskia > Przewalskia tangutica. The sequence continues at coordinate 147,642,905 of CM056720.1, forward strand.
GCTGCAAGCAAGTGTGTCGATACTTAGGTGTCTGATGTACCATTTGAAACTATAGGAATTACCCAGAAGTCAGTCTTGGTTAGACTGGAAGTAAATAACGGAATTCCTAAGCACAATACTAATTGTTAGTATCAACTGAAGTCAGAACGTGATGCTGTCTTTCCACTTTTCAAAAAAATGCATATAAAATAGTCATTTTGCATCATGAACTACGTCTTGATCTGATTCCCTCGACGAGATACGTAGGCAGCCACATTGGCTTCGGTCCACATTATTTGAAAACCCATAAAAATCCTTATTTTTTGCATCACGAACTACGTCTTGACCTGATTCCCTCAGCGGGATACGTAGGCGGCCTAAATCGCCTTCGGTCACACCGGTTAGAAATCTTCCCATTGGCTCGTGTGCGACGGAATGCGTTTGATTATTACGAAAGAGATGAGCAATTTCGCGAGTTAAGTCTTGCCATGCGCCCGCATAACGTAGCCAGGACAATTTTGGGAAATGCACCATGAAGAGATCATAATAAAGATTCCAAAAGCAATCAGCAATCGCAGCATTCAACAAGCATTCGCAGCATCCAGCAAGTCCGCACAGAGACTGCATCAGCGCTCGCAGCTTTCAGATCTTCATATCAGCAAAGGCGGGAGGACAACAATAAGCCCATGCGGGTTACAAACGCACAACGTCTATGCAATGACGTTATCTCAACCCGGGCGAGTCACAAAGCAGGTACGTCCATAAAATGACATCATTTCATTGCAAGCCTATGCAACGGCTTCATCTATGTTTCGTCTATGCAACGACGAGCATCTGCATCACGTCTATGCAACGACGCCATTTCATGTAAGCATATGCAACAGCTTCATCCATGTTTCGTCCATACAAGACGACAACGCCCATACAAGGCGTCATTTGCATCTCGTCCATACAAGACGACAACGCTCACACAAGGCGTCATTTGCATCTCGTCCATTCAAGACGACAACGCCCATACAAGGCGTCATTTGCATCTCGTCCATACAAGACGACAACGCCCATACAAGGCGTCATTTGCATTTCGTCCATACAAGACGATAACGCTCATACAAGGCGTCATTTGCATTTCGTCCATACAAGACGACAACGCCCATACAAGGCGTCATTTGCATTTCGTCCATACAAGACGACAACGCCTATCTGGCGTCATTTGAATTTCGTCCATACAAGACGACAACGCCATCTGGCGTCATTTGCATTTCGTCCATACAAGCGACAACGCCCATCTGGCGTCATTTGCATTTCGTCCATCTGAGCGACAACGCGCCCATACTGGCGTCATTTGCATTTCTTTCATACAAGGCGACAACGCGCCCATAAGGCGTCATTTGCATTTCGTCCATACTGAGCGATAACGCCCATACTGGCGTCATTTGCATTTCGTCCATACAAGACGACAACGCCCATACAAGACGACAACGCCCATACAAGACGTCATTTGCATGTCGTCCATACAAGACGACAACGCTCATACAAGGTGTCATTTGTATTTCGTCCATACAAAGCGACGCGCCACACAAGGCGTCATTCGCATCTCGTCCATACAAGATGATAACGCCCACACAAGGCGTCATTTGCATTTCGTCCATACAAGACGACAACGCCCACACAAGGCGTCATTTGCATTTCGTCCATACAAGACGACAACGCCCACACAAGGCGTCATTTGCATTTCGTCCATACAAGACGACAGCGCCCATACAAGGCAACATTTGCATTTTGTCCATACAAGACGACAACGCCCATACAAGGTGTCATTTGCATATCGTCCATACAAGACGACAACGCCCATACAAGGCGTCATTTGCATTTCGTCCATACAAGACGATTCCGCTCATACAAGGCGTCATTTGCATTTCATCCATACAAGACGACAACGCCCATACAAGGCGTCATTTGCATTTATTCCATACAAGACGATAACGCCCATACAAGACGTCATTTGCATTTATTCCATACAAGACGATAACGCCCATACAAGGCGTCATTTGCATTTCGTCCATACAAGACGACAACGCCCATACAAGGCGTCATTTGAATTTCATCCATACAAGACGACAACGCCCATACAAGGCGTCATTTGCATTTCTTCCATACAAGACGACAATGCCCATACAAGGCGTCATTTGCATTTCGTCCATACAAGACGACAACGCCCATACAAGGCAACATTTGCATTTTGTCCATACAAGACGACAACGCCCATACAAGGCGTCATTTGCATTGGTCCATCTGAGGCGACAACGCCCATCTGGCGTCATTTGCATTTCGTCCATACAAGCAGCAACGCCCATCTGGCGTCATTTGCATTTCGTCCATACAAGCGATAATGCCCATCTGGCGTCATTGCATTTCTTCCATACAAGCGATAATGCTCATACTGGCGTCATTTGCGTATCCATCTGAAGACGACAACGCCACATGGCGTCATTTGCATCTCGTCCATACAGGCGACAACGCCATAAGGCGTCATTTGCATCTCGTCCATACAAGCGATAACGCCTCATGGCGTCACTTGCATTCGTCCATACAAGCGATTCGCCCATACAAGGTGTCACTTGCATTTCGTCCATACAAGCGATAACGCGCCCATCTGGCGTCATTTGCATTCGTTCATACTAGCGATAACGCCCATCTGGCGTCGTTGCATTTCGTCCATACTAAGCGACAACGCCACACATGGCGTCATTTACATTTCGTCCATACAAGACGACAACGCGCACAAGGCGTCATTTACATTTCGTCCATACAAGGACAACGCTATCTGGCGTCATTTGCGTTCGTCCATACAAGCGACAACGCCCATACAAGACGTCATTTGCATTTCGTCCATCTGAGGCGATAACGCCCATACAAGGCGTTATTTGCATTTAAATCATCTACAAACGACAACGCCATCTGGCGTCATTTGCATTTCGTCCATACAAGACGACAACGCCCATACAAGGCGTCATTTGCATTTCGTCCATACAAGATGACAACGCTCACACAAGGCGTCATCTGCATCTCGCCCATACAAGACGGCGTATCATCACACCACTTCATTACATCTACAAACACCATGTCTTTTCCAGCACCACATCACCTGCAACCCAGTGTCAATCATACTTCGACACTGGGATAAATTTTGAATTTTGCGTCTGCCTGCTTTTATTTTCTAGCATTGCAGCAACCCAGTGTTCTCATAATTCGACACTGGGACAAATTTTAAATCTGCATCAGCTTTGTCTTTTATCTTGGCATCACAACGACCCGGTGTCGGCTTTTGCCCACTCTTTGCTTGATCTTTGTTTTAATTCTGACGATGGGAAAAAAATTGGCTACAAGTCAACGTTTTTATCCGAAAACTCTTTTATCGTCTTCGGTCAAAGAGGGACAACTGTTGACACCCAATTTTGACTCATCTTTTAGTCATTTCTTGCAATTTTAAGCATTTTAGGACACCGCATTGTATCACCATTTTTGTATATTTTTTACCTAACATTCTATGCTATTTTATTTTTGTAAATTGACATCAAGTTTTTTACTTTAATTAGGTATTAAACATTTTTAAATATTATGTTATTATTGTTGCGCGATCATTTTGTTTTACTAATTTTGCATCTCTTTAAATAATTAACTGACATCCCGTCTTCTCTTTTAATCAGGCATTAAATATTTGCTAAATATTGTGTTTTATTATTATTGCATCGGCATTTGCATTTTAATAATTTTGTATCTTTAAATAATTTTCTTTTAAATAATTAATCCATTTTGCATTTTTGCCAAATCAGTCCAGTCCAATCCGCCAAAAACCGAAGCCCAAATTGAAGCCCAATACACCTTTCATCTTTTTCCTCCAATACCCAATACACAATACCCAATATCCAAAACCCAATACCAAAACCCTAAACCTAAATCCCACACTATAAATACAACCTTACCCCCCCCCCCCCATTTGAAAACCTAGGTCAGCTACCCTATTATACCCCAGCCGCACACTTCATCACCCCAGCCCTACTTCACTTTCAGCCAGCCCTAACTCCCTCATCCCTCACCCTTCTCTCGCGCCGCCGCCGGAGCTCCAAGCTCCGGCGAACCTCACTTTCACCCACGCACACACAGCAGCCCACATCACCCTTTTTCCCTGACCCTTAAGCCCCTGCTTCCCGTCGCCGCCGCCCCATTCGGCGAACCACCCACACGTCATCACCTGTCAACCTGCCGCGCCTACCCCTTGCCCCTAACATCTCCTCCACCCTCAAACCCGTCGCCGTCTTCCATTACTACAAAAAAAAAAACCTAGGGCAGCCCCAATAAAAAACCAGCAGCGCACAGCCGCAACTCTCCCTCACTCTGGCGAACAACCCACTGTTCACACACACATACACCATCGCCGACCTCCTCACCTTTCCCGTCGAATCCCCACTGCTCGTCGACCACCACACCACAACCCCCATAACCCCCTTGTTATGCAAAGACCATCTCTCGCCACGGAGTGACCACCGCGTCAGCGGGCGTTGTTTGGTTCTTCTTTATGTGCTATTATGTATATCTTGGTTGTTGGACTAACTTTGTTCTCTTGTTGGTTATTTTCGCTATTGTGATTATATTGAGCCTTGTTGGACCCGGGTGATCTCGACGTTGTTTCTTACTTCTCTGGTTGTGCTATGGATTATACTCTGTTTTATTCCATTCGGGTGTTGTTTTGTTCTTGTTTTCTTTGCTAGTTCTCATCATTCGCGCTCATTGTTATGATTCGGTTCGTGATGATTTTCATAGTTCTAGTATTGGATATCCCGCTCGGTTAGCGCGTTTAGGTGATGGATTTTGTTCGTTTTGGACTTTGCCACTATTTCTCCATTTGTGTTTACCGTTGTTTGTTTCACAAACTATTGGGTGAATTCATTTTCTTTCGTGCAAGAACCGATTTTTGAATAGATGCTACACTTGACGGTTGTTTTCATTTTTGATGCATTACTTGCTTTACTTGAAAAAGTTCGATTTTGAACATATTGCTAGTTGATGACTTGAATATTTGGTATTTTTCGATTTGAACAAGGATACTACACTTGTTGGCCAATGAAAAAGTTATCCCCGATTTTTGAGGCCTCATGATTCTGAAGACGGAAAATAAAATAAATGAAGCTTTTTGGGCAATGATGATTTCTTTCACTTACAGGATAACCAACATGCTTGTGAGCAATTCTCGCATGCACTTGTTTAGGCTGTCCCACTTTATATTTTTATATCTGAGCCCTCCGTGTTTAAAACTATTACTGTTTTGGCGCGGATCTGAAAGTTGTCTTTATTTTATTATTTTTAGCAATCTTGCCGATGAAGGAATCTCGTCGATTTCCAAGGTCTTCCTCAGTACAAAAGACGGATTTATTTTTGGCTTTACTTATTAATTCTTGTTATTGTTTTTTAATTGTTTATTCTATTACTAACATTTTTACTAAGTGTTTATGCAGGTACCCGGAGGTCATCTTGTCGAAGCCACAAAAGGGCTAAAGATGTCCCGGAGTTTTATCTTATGCCGCATTTAAATTTTAGTTTTACTATTTTTGTATTGCATTTTATTTTAATTGTAAATTATGTAAAATGTTTAGAATAGGTAGAATAAAAGTCAATATATAATTAACCTAGGTTTGAGCAGACGTATGAGTTAGCGGATCTTAAAGGATGTCTAACCCCTTCCCTTTAGGATAATAAAGAACCCTGATCCATAATCTCATTAATTTCGCAGACCATTAAATGAAGATTAATTGCAGTATTTTTATTGCAATAAATCAAGTGTCCTAATTCACTTAATTAATTAGGTGGCGACTACTTTAAATACAACTAGGAATCAACCATACGTAGTACTCCCGTTTTTTACCATGGTTAAATAGGGGTGTTACACTACATCCCTAAGGATATGATGCAGACCACATGTCGACGTATCGCATATCATCGATATCTCATTCTCTATGATCATTGGTCGAGGCAATTTAAGAGTTACGTTATAATATTAATAACCACGTAACCTCTAGGGATGCAATTATAGAATATTACAGATAATCAACAAATAATTCAATAACTGCAAATGCCATAATATTAATCTCCATTAATATAAATATGAATGTGTATAAAGTATATTTATCCTAATATTGATTGTCTCTAGGACATAAATATACTTTCATGTATATCATGATTTAGTCTTCAAATTAGTGCAATATTTTAATGTATGTCATCCTCTGACTACATGAAAATATGTGGCTGATATTATATTGACTACCTCTTCTGATGCATTACGCCAGTTTATCATGATAATGCTCAGTTCTGAATTTGCAATAAAAGACTTGGGGCCCTTGAGTTACTTTTTGGGGATTGCTGTCACTAGGGGTGCACAAAAGGTTAAAACCGGACCGGACCGGACCGAGGACCGAAAAGTCGGATTGTCCGGACCAAGCCGGGCCATTTCTCGGTCGGTCCGGTCATTCGGTCCGGTCGCCCATCGACCGATGGACTGTCCCCCTCCCAGCCCAGTCCCAGCGATCCCCACCAGCCCGGCCCAGCCACGGCCCCCACCACTCACTGCAGGCCCACGCCAGCGCCCCCAGCACGCCCGGCACCCCAGCCAGCCCGGCCAGCCCAAGCCTCCAGCCAGCGCAAGACGGCCACGCCCGGCCGGGACGTATTGACATATCAAATATAAGTCGCAAATTAGTGAAACTTTAAATGGTCGTAACTTTGCGCTCGGACGTCCGTTTGATCTAATGTTTTTTTGATTTCGCGTATTTTTTCGAGACGAATAATCACAAATGGACCGATTTCTCCAAAAACGTCCATCTTGCCCCTCAATTTCACTTTTCCCCTAAATCGTTACGTTTTTCTCCTTTTGAAATCTAAATATCTCGCGATGTACAATAGATTTCAACGTACAAATTTTGTGGTAATGTGTCCGAGAATGTCAATTTCAGTATTGAAAATTCAATTTAAAAAAAAAACGGGCCCCGGAACCCGACCCGGAATTATATCTATATTATATATATTAGGGATTTAGAAAATTATAAATTATATAATTCAATATATATTAGAAATTATATATATTATATATATTAGGAATTATATAAATTATATATATTATTAAAAAAAAATTAAAATTTTAGTCGGATCGGACGGACGAATTTGGACCGGACGGACCGAAACTTATATTTCAAAGGGCCAAGACTGAAAAATTCGATGCAGTTCGGTCCGGTCCAAACAGGTCCGGTCCGGTCCATTTTTTCGGTCCGGACCGATTTTTGTGCACCCCTAACTGTCACTCGTCATGAAGGTGGGTTGTTCTTATCCCAGAGGAAGTATGCAACTGAGATCATTGAGAGGGTTGAGATGTCATCATGTAAGTCTATTTCCACTCTGGTTGATACTAAGCTCGCTGGAGTGTTGCGGTGGCTCGCTTCTGAGATCGACCCGTATCGCGATCTTGTAGGAGCCGCCCGATATCTTACGTTCACGAGATCAGATATTACGTATGTCATACATCATGTGTGTTTATATATGCATGATCCCAGGATTGAGCACATGAATGCGCTCAAACGTATTATTCGATACATTCAGGGGACACTTGACTATGTCTTGCATTTATATCCTTCGTCGACGTCTACACTTGTCTCATATACAGATATTGATTGGGGTGGTTGTCCAGACACCAGACGATCTACGCCTGGCTATTGTATGTTTCTTGGTAATAACTTGGTCTAATGGTCTGGAAAGCGTCAGTCGAGTATCGAGGGGTAGCCAATGTGGCCTCTGAATTCTATTGGTTACGTAATCTTCTTTTAGAGTTTTATTGTCCTATTCAGAAAGTTACATTGGTTTATTGTGATAATATTAGTGCCAAAGGTCTTCCCTCGGTCCTTTTTGAAGATTTTAGGAACAGTCTCAGCGTACGAAGATCATTCGCTACGCCTGCGGGTGTGTGTTAAGAACGGATGTGATATACACTTCTTACCATAAGTGTTTATCATGGTTTAGTCTTCAAATTAGTGTAAATATTTTAATGTAAATTTTGTATTAATTAGTATTGTACACTTACCATAATTATAGAATTCTTGTACTACTAGAATAGAGTTTTAGTATTAGAATAGGGTTTTAGTATTAAAATAGAAATAAAATTTTCTTATTATGGAAATTGGAGGAAAAATCGAAAGCTGAATCATGATTTGAAGTTTATAAATTTTAAATTTTAATATTTTAAGTGAATTCTAAACTAATAATTCATAAATATCCAATAAAGTTTTAAAATAAATACCGAATTTGAATTAAAGCTATAGAATTTGCAGATGACGCTCCCTCTCCGCGCCCGGGGAAGAAACAAAAAAGCAACACCAATTGTACTGCCACCAAATTAATCAGGCTGAATTCATTTGAAGCAGAAAAAGTCTAAGATTAAGGCCCTCTTTCACACTCCACTAAATGTCAAATAGAATGATTGTACTGTTTAGTCCTGTCGTGAACTAGCTTTTGAGTTGCATGGAAGCTTATACTATCTCCGTCTCAATTTAAGTGTTTTAGTTTAATTTTGTGCGCAGTTTAAGAAATAAAAGTAGACTTTTGAATTTTGTGTTATTAAATTAAAAATGTGTGATGTCTTTAAATCTTGTGATTTTAAACTTGCATTGCAATTGAAAAACTTACTAAATATAAAAAAAGACATTCTTTTTTAAACAACTCAAAAAGAAAAGTAAAACACTTAAATTGGGACGGATGAAGTATGTTTTTTTAAAAAAATTATTTTGTATTTAAAATTCAATGTCTCGACTAATTTTTACGCACTATAAGATTCATACCGTTCCCGATTTAAAAAAAAAAATCATTTTCAAAACTCAAACTCAAGATATTTAATTAAAGATATAGAAATCTCTTGCATCTCACCCGTCACTACACATGTATGAAATTCCTATATTTCTTTGGTGTTCCTCGAGGAATTGCATTTCTTCCTTCTAATTTCCTTTTTCTTTTAACATTATCAAGGAAGTAATTTCGACAAGACTGAAATAGACTTGCAATCTTCTGAAATTGAACTAGCGCTTAAAGGTAGGAGTAACATATTAGGCGCCCAAAATAATAGTCTTGATTCTTGAAAACTAATTCACACTTGAACCTGATTATCCTCAGTGGAGTCGTCATGCTGTCACGCCTTTTTTTTACCGCGATATTATTCAGCGAATCATACCTACTATAAAAATAAAATAAAAATGCTAAAATGTGCTAAAGGCTAAAAAGGTGCTAAAATGCTAAAAGGGGTGCTAAAGGCTAAAAATAATGCTAAAGGGTTCGTGAAGTCGTCACCTAATTAGTTTTGGTGAATTAGGACACCTAAATGTAAACTAAGTCAAGTCTACATTAACTCCATTTAAATGGTCTGCTAAACTATGTGAGATTCTGGACAAGGATTCTTTATTAATCTAGAGGGAAGAGGTTATGTATCATCTAAGATCCGCTAACTTGCGGTTGTCCGTTCAAACCTAGGTTATTATTATGTTAAAGAAAAATGCATATTTTTAAAATAGGTCTAACATGTAAGGTGTCTAAAATTATTTTCCTATATAAATGCTAATAAGAGAATTTATGAGAAAATTGATTAGAAATATAATATCCTAGCTACATAAATGGTTATGTGAGTGAAGGTTATTAAGTGATTTAGTATAACTTAAACAATGCATGGCTAGCCTAAGATAATTAATTTGAAGGGAAGCAAATTTCTAGCGTTAAATTACTTTCCAATATATTGATTCAAGGTTTAACTATTCTAAGTATTCTATTAATTAGTGTAGCGTTAGACAAATAATTTACAACAAATAAATGAGGGGCGGGAAGGAAATAATAATGACTCGAAGGAGAGGCGGTGTCATTCCACCTATGGTTTTGGAATTTCCTTTTTTGGGTAGCGAACTGAGGCGGCGATTCGACTCGTCGGATCTACTCGGATGATATTGCGATGCGATTGAAGGGAATGAAGCTCTGAGTCAATTTTTTTCTTTAAGGGAATTGATTTCTATGTTCTGAAGGCTAGTGTTACGCAAGAATAGGGGTTTGAGAATATTTTGACTCTTGCCCTTTTATTGTTATTCCCCTCTATTTTTAAGGATATTGAAAGGGAGTATTAACTGTGTGTTCCCTCCTGCTATTTTTTTTTCCGGTCCCCTAGTTCTTGCTGATTTTCTCAATTTATATAGTCTTGATTTGGGTTTCGATTTATGGTAAGCTTGAGATAATTTTGGACTGATTTTATTGCAATCTTTTGGTACTGATTCTTGTGTTGTTCCTATTATGGTAGACTCTAATTTTGGGGAGGGTTTAGGGTCGATTTTGAGAGATTCTTACCAAAACTAAGAGGGGATTTTATGGTAAGTTTGGATTGATTTGTATTTTGAGCAGAAAGCGCGGAATTTGGTGTCATCTGGGCGTGATTTTGGTGGGGCGACTGAATTGAAGATGGGATTAGGGTTTGTTCTTTATTTATTTAAGCTTTGGGTATATTTGGGAAGAAGGTGGATGATAAATAGGCTGGTGGGCTGCATTTTGGTGGTCTGAGCCGCGGGTTATACAGCTTATTGGGCTAGGGGAGTGGGATTTTAATGGATAGATTTTTTAGGTGTTGAGTTTAAATTTAGTGGGGAATAAAATGGGTTCAAATTATAAAGAATATTTGTAAAATTATTTTGAGTATGATTAAATAACAAATGCGGATATGATATTTAAGGAGTGCTTAATGTTTTTATAAATGCGACGTCATTATTAAATTGCTTATTTATGCATGTATTAATATTTTATTATTGCGTATTTATTTTTATAAAAATTATTTTGCGGTGTTTAAAAAAATTAGTTTAATTTATTAATTATTAATTGAAATAGAGGGTAAAAATTGGGTGTCAACAACTTGTCCCTCTTTGACTGGAGATGATGGAAGAGTCTTCAGACAAAGACGTTGACTTATAGCCAATTTTGTCTCGATCATCAGAATTAGAACAAGATTAAGAAAAGTAAGGGCAAATGTCAATTAAAAAATTATCTCAGTGTCGAATTATGATAACACTGGGCTACTGTGATGACACTAGGTTGTTGGTATTGGAAAATTATGGAACGGCTGACAAGCGGGCTGAAACAAATTTAAAATTTGTCACAGTGTCGAATTATGACGACACTGGACTACCGTGGTAAAACACTAAAGGCGGGCTGACGCAGATTTAAAATTTGTCCCAGTGTCAAATTATGACGACATTGGGCTACTGTGACAGTGTCAAAGGTATAGCTGATATGGATTCAAAATTGTCCCAGTGTCGAATTATGATGACACTAGGTTATTGATGTTGCGGGATGATGGAGGAGAGTGGATCAACGTTCGAGGCCGTCTTTGCATTTTGTTGGGTAGCTTGACTTCCCTAAAAAAATTGTCTCAGTTCGCTGTGTAAGAGGTAGGTCCACGTTGTGCTCCGCTCCTAAATTAAGGTACATGCAGGCTAAATCTTAAGAAAAAGTTAGTGCGTAACTGCTAAGACAAAATAATAAAGCATGAATATATAAGAAATGCAATTCTTAGAGTAGAGATATCGCCCCTGCGCAGATGTGATATGTTGATGGCGTCGTTTTTGGACGGGCGTCGTTTCAGACTTTGCGTCGTTTTCAGACATGTCGTCGTTTTCGGACTTGGCGTCATTTTCGGACTTGCGTCATTTTCGGACATGGCGTCATTTTAGGTCATGGCGTCGTTTTCGGACATGGCGTCATTTTCGGACATGGCTTCATTTTCGGACTTGGTGTCATTTTCGGACATGACGTCGTTTTCGGACTTGACAACGTTTTTGGACATGGCGTCGTTTTCGGACATGACGTTGTTTTCGGACTTGGCGTCATTTTTGGACTTGACGTCGTTTTTGGACTTGGCCTCATTTTCGGACTTGGCGTCGTTTTCGGATTTGGCGTCGTTTTCGGACATGGCGTCGTTTTCGGACCTGACGTCATTTTTGAACCTGGCGTCATTTTCGGACATGGCGTCGTTTTGGGACACGGTGTCGTTTTGGGTCATGGCGACGTTTCAGACACTGTTGATGATGTCGTTTTCGGACGTGATGTTAATGAATACGTCATTGACAATGCTGATGAAGGCGTCATTGTGTTGATGCTCCTGCTCCTGCAAGTTAATGCTCCTGCAATCTAAGCTTAAGAAATAATTAGTGCATAACTGTTAAAACGAAATGATGAATATATGAAAAAGGTTATTTTGTGAGTAGAGATGTCGTGCTTGTATGATGTGTAGGCACCCTTGCATAGAGGTGTCGTAACTGTAGATGTTGAAATGTCGTTCTTGCTCGGACTTGCTGGATGCTGCGAATGCTAAGATGTCGTCTCTGCACGGACTTGCTGGATGCTGCGAATGCTGAGATATTGTCCTTGCATGGACATGTTGCTGCTGCGAATGCTGATGTCACCCCTGCACGGACTTGCTGGATGCTGCGAATGCTGAGATGTCATATCTGCACGGACTTGCTAAATGCTGCGAATGTTAAGATGTTATCCTTGCACGGATATGCTACTACTGCGAATGTTGATGTCATCTCTGCACGGACTTGCTGAATGATGTGAATGCTGAGATGTCGTCTCTGCACGAACTTGCTGGATATTGCGAACGCTGATGTCATTTAACTGCATGGATTGCAATGATGTCTTTGATCTAGATTCGATGCGTTTGTGAACCACCTGGATTGCACCGATGCCCTTGATCTTGGTGTTGTGCGTTTGTGAACCGCATGGATTGTTGTGATGCCCTTGATCTAGGCGTTGTGCGTTTGTGAACCGCATGAGTTGCCTTTGATTTGAATGTTATGCGTTTGTGAACCGCATGAGTTGCAATGACGTCTTTGATTTAAATGTTGTGCGTTTGTGAACCGCGTGGATTGCAATATGACTATGTGGCCGAGCTGATGCGCCAGATTTTAAAACAGAATTTTAACTTTGATTGTTGTTGTTCCTTTCTGCTTCTGCTGCTTCGCATAAACTAGATGACTGCAACAGATCAAAATCAACAAACGGATCACGACGCACGGTTCCACTAATACAAAAAAAGAAAATAATAAAAAGAAAAATAAAACCCAAATTAGAAATTAAGAATAGATAGAATGATATTGATCTACGTCAATCCCCGGCAACGGCGCCAAAAACTTGATGTGCGATTTATGCACACACTAAACGCAAGTGCACGTGTCGTGACAAGTAATATAGTCTAGAAGACCGAGTTATCGTCCGCAGGGATTAGTGTCAAATTATCAACCTCTATTCTGTAGTATCTATTTGGTAACCGATAATTTGATGAATTATTTATAGCTATGATTATAGATGCTAACTAAATTACTTTACTTTACTTCAGATATGGTGGAAATAGGGCTTCCAAATCTCCTCAACTATCCGCTCGCTTTACTCGTTAATGCAAATAATTATGGTTCTTCTTCTATTTTGAGATAGCAGGTTAACTACGTCGTTTTATACTCCTGTTAAGGTAATATAAACACTCAACCCAAAGTAAAACCCTTCTATCTTTCGATGACAAGATTGACTACAAAGGAGGATTAAAAGCAATAATCTATTAAGCTACACAAGTATCGGGGTACTTTCGTCCACGATTTAAACCTATGTTTATTCAACTATAGCATATTCACAATCTCCCCTTTCGGCTTTCGATTAGAAATCATATAAGTTATGATAATTAGTGATCAATTAATTATCAAGCAATCAAAACAATTATTGAATAAATCTCAACAATAATAAGAAGAAACCAAAACATGCATTAATTCATAAGAACGAGGTTCAAGCGATTCGACATGGAAAGCCCTAAATTAAGTTAGTTCCTAGCCATAGACATGCCAAGAACTAAACTAATATCCAACATACACAAAAAAGAAATAAAAGAAAGAAAAAGAAATTACTCAAAAGTAAGTCTCTAATCTTGATCTTCAAGTTGTGATGAATTGTAAAGTGTGGAACCTTTCAAATCTGACCTAAAGATCCTTTTTATATCCCCAAAAACGTCCCAAACCTTTTCCTTCTTGGCCTTGGTCCATTCCTATTCGGATTTGACAATTTTCCCGCTTTGGCGACGGCCTGGCCAGCGCGGCTGCAAACCTGCGACTCTACTTCTTGGGCACCGTGGCGCTCTGCTGTTGCTGGTTGGTTGGCGCCGCGGCGCCGCCCTGTTTCTCGCCCGGATTGCCAACTTTTTCGCTTTTTGAGCTCTGGAACCTTTGTTTCTGCCCTCTTTTCGCTCATTCTCGCCAATGTGCCACTTTAAACCATTGTAACTCAAAAGAAAGAAAATCTATCCTAACACGACACATATTTGTACAAAAATGGGCAAAAGACTAACTAAAAATGACTCAAAAGGTGTATATAAAATACACCGATCAAACACCCCCAAACTTAACATTTGCTCGCCCTCGAGTAAAGATAAAAAAAATATAAACAAAGACACGAAAGAAAATAAAAATAAAAAGACTCAAAAGACATTGATCAAGTTGTTGCATCATTGTTACTTAGAAAAGCATGAAGGTTAGTAGAATAATATGCAGGAACATATAGCATGAATTTTTAGCATTCTAAACACATCAAGTCAGATATTTCGCAAATTCAATTTAATCATGCTCAATGGAAGTAAGAATACCTAATTATGCATGTCAATTTCAAAATCCTATGGCATGTTTACTTGTTATTCTCCACTAATCATGGATACACATATTAGAGATCTTCAGGGCTTTTCAGGGTTGTAATGTAGGCTTAGGCAGGGGTAGGTAAAAATAGGCTTTTAGGCTCAATATTACGTACCATAAGCTCTTTTGCTTTCGATTCTTCCCTTTTCTTTCTGATTTTCTTTTTTTCCTCATACCTATCTTTCCCCTCTTTTGTTTTGAGAGAATGATGTGTATTATGAATAGCAGGCACCCCCAAACTTAGGCTTTTGCCTATTTATTATTATTTTTCATTGGGGTGCATCAAAATTGTTCACTCTCTTTTGTCTCTTTTGTCTCTTTTTCAATACTTTATATTCCAATCATCTCAATTTTTCACTTATGGCACAAATATGGAATTATAGGGTGTCAAAGAAAGGTCATATTTTTGGCTCAATGGGGCTGACTAGTGATACAATTGTGATGTCAGGGATAGATAAAAATTGGTAAGAAAGGGCTAACAAAGAAATGCATGAGTCATCTCCCTAACATGCATATCCTAACTATTTCGCCTCAAATAGCAAGCAAGCAGATACATAAGTTTAATCACTAACAATGCATAAATCAAGCAAGATACCCCAAATAGTTTGACTTCATGAATTTTTGGCATATCTAACTAAGTGTTCAGATGGTTGCTTCTAATTCTATTACATTATTCAACTTTACTTCACTAGGCGTTTTAAGTAACTACAACATGCATGATCATAAAAAAAATTAGAATCAAATAAACATAGAAAATAACACAAAAAGACTAAAAAACACATCAAAAATAACTAAGAACTCCCCCCCCCCCCCCATCCAAACATAAATCACACATTGTCCCTAATGTGTGTAAGACTCAAAAATAAAAGAAAAATGGGACAACTTACAAACTTGGTTTAAAATGGTGGCGGTGGCGGCGGATAATGCATGGACCACTGGTTTAACAAGGAACTCATCTCATCAAATCTCAGGTTCAATTGTTGTTGCTCCTGCCTTATTTCGTGTTGTCCTTGTCTCAGGTCCTGTTGACCTTGTATCATTGTGTCAAAACTCTACATCATCCTCTGCTGGTTCATGAGCAACTGCTCCATCATAGGCACCGGCGGTTCGATTCAGTGTGGCGGCTTTGCACTGCCTCATGTTGAGCCTCTGTCTCAGGCTCATCTTCATCCCTGGAAGCCTCTGCTGCTGCTGCTGCTGCTGGTGGTGGTCTCTTTCTTGCTGCTGCTGGAGGGACTGGTTCTGGGAAGGCATGCACTATCCCATATGACACAGGAGGTTGGCCCTTCTCATATGTATCAGTAGCTATGGTTGGGACTCCATGTCTAGAACATAAACTGCAAATAAGTGATCCATTTCTCAACCCACATGTAGTGACCAACCTACTGGTTTCTCCAATGTTCTGCAATATCTCTTTCCCAACATCAATCGTCTTCCCTTCCATAATTTCATATATCATTTTTATTCTATCCGCTGGCACTCTGGTGAAGTGCGTCGATGGAATCAGGCGGGCACTGACGAAATATAACCAACCCTTGGCTGTTTTGTTGAACTGACATTTGCTCAGTCCTCTTGATCCATTTCGTGCAATATAACACTCAGCCCCATGGTAGCATAATGTGCTTGCGACGATATCCCAATCGATGTTGTTGGCATCTTTAGACCATGTTCTGAAATAGCTTCGATCATCGCCTCTTTCTTCAACATCAGCTATTCTTAATAGCTCATTCACTACCTCAGCCGTCACAGGCACATACTGTCCTCTCACAAAGTATCTACCATTTACCCTTTCCGAAAAGTTAGTATAGAGTTTTTTCACCATTACGGTTTTCTGTGGTACTATTCTCTCCGGATTAACAAATCTCTTCCACCCAATGACCTCTATCATTGCCCGAATAGGCTCATAGACATCGCCGTCCCAAATGACTCCCTTTGGTACTCCATTCCTCGCTCAGGGATCAAGGGTCTAGTACTAAGTTTGTAATATCTGTCTTCTGCTTTTTGACTGACAAACTTAGTAGCGTCATATTGTGGAACGGAGACGGATGTGGAAGCTCTTTTTTTTCTGGTAGACATTTTGGATTTTTTTTTTAGCAGCGTTTCCTCTGTTTCAGTGAGATTACCCAGCAACTTTCAATCACACCAATCAACACACATCGTGATCAGCAAACTACAACACCATTCAACCCCCAAACTTCACTCAAAGCACCGGTACAACACCCCACGATCACTACGTATATCTTATCGCGAAATTTTCACACCAAACTTCAACACACCCCACACTATCCACCAATAAAGCACATCCCCAAACTTATGAATTACCTCCCCTGATTGCTTTGAAAATTTCAAGAAAAGTGATGAAAGTTACCTTGGACGGTGTTCTTCAAGATTTTCTTGTTCCTAGTGATGGATTGAGGCAATGGAATGAGGGTTGTTGTTTGTGATGGTTAAGGGTGCAAGGAATTTAAGTACTTTGGTTGTGATTGAGTTTAGTTTGTGGAATATTTTTAGTAAAGGAGGCTGATTTCGTGGGTTTTGGAGAGAGGAAGGGTTTTGGGTTTTTGATTTGGAGAAGGGAAATCGGATTAGGGCTCCTTTAAATTTCAGTTTTTCCGTCGCGACGCCACGGCCCTGAGATCGGCGCCGTGGCGCCCAAACATCTGCGACCCTCTGAACTTCCGGCGTCGTGGCGCTCTGATTTGGCACCACAGCGCCCAAACTTCAGAGGCCTTCTGGACTTTCGGCGTCGCGGCTCTCTGATTCGGCGTCGTGGCGCCCAACTTCCTACACCCTTCTGCATTCTCGGTGCCATGGCCCTCTGCTGGGCGCCGTGGCGCCGAGCCAATTTTTCTCCTCTCATGTTTTTCGTCCTCCACTTTTTTAGCCCTGAACCTGTCATCACAACATGTAAACAATACCTTCCGTGAGACTGTTCTAACTAAAACTAAATTGCATAATTTAAAACCAAATTAGAAATTAAGAATAGATAGAATGATATTGAACTACGTCAATCCCCGGCAACGGCGCCAAAAACTTGATGCGCGATTTATGCACACATTAAACGCAAGTGCACGTTTCGTGACAAGTAATATAGTCTAGAAGACCGAGTTATCATCCTCAGAGATTAGTGTCCAATTACCAACCTCTATTCTGTAGTATCTATTTGGTGACTGATAATTTGATGAATTGTTTATAGCTATGATTATAGATGTCAACTAAATTACTTTACTTTACTTCAGATATGGTGGAAATAGGGCTTCCGAATCTCCTCAACTATCCGCTCGCTTTACTCGTTAATGTAAATAATTATGGTTCTTCTTCTATTTTGAGATAGCAGGTTAACTACGTCGTTTTATACTCCTGTTAAGGTAATATAAACACTCAACCCCAATGTAGAACCCTTCTATCTTTTGATGACAAGATTGACTACAAAGGAGGATTAAGAGCAATAATCTATTAAGCTACACAAGTATCGGGGTACTTTCGTCCACGATTTAAACCTATGTTTATTCAACTATAGCATATTCACAATCTCCTCTTTCGGCTTTCGATTAGAAATCATATAAGTTATGATAATTAGTGATCAATTAATTACCAAGCAATCAAAATAATTATTGAATAAATCTCAACAATAATAAGAAGAAACCAAAACATGCATTAATTCATAAGAACGAGGTTCAAGCGATTCGACATAAAAAACCCTAAATTAAGTTAGTTCCTAGCCATAAACATGCCAAGAACTAAACTAATATCCAACATACACAAAAAAGAAATAAAAGAAAGAACAAGAAATTACTCAAAAGTAAGTCTCTAATCTTGATCTTCAAGTTGTGATGAATTGTAAAGTGTGGAACCTTTCAAATCTGACCTAAAAGTCCTTTTTATATCCCCAAAAACGTCCCAAACCTTTTCGTTTTGGCCTTGGCTCATTCCTATTCGGATTTGGCGATTTTCCCGCGTTGGCGCCGCGGCCCTGCAACCGGCGCCGTGGCGCCAAAACTTCTACGGCTCTCTGCTTCTTGGGCGCTGTGGCACTCTGCTGTTGTTGGTTGGTTGGCGCCGCCCTGTTTCTCGCCCGGATTGCCAACTTTTTCGCTTTTTGAGCTCTGGAACCTCTGTTTCTGCCCTCTTTTCGCTCATTCTCGCCAATGTGCCACTTTAAACCATTGTGACTCAAAAGAAAGAAAATATATCCTAACACGACACATATTTGTACAAAAATGGGCAAAAGACTAACTAAAAATGACTCAAAAGGTGTATATAAAATACACCGATCAGGCGGTCGATTCGTATTGAATTTGCAGCTTTGATGCTCGGACGTTTGGCTTGTTCGGATCTGCAACCCCTATCTGTTTTCAGGTCCCATTATAGAACATCTCTGTGCTCTGCATCCCAATTAAGTGTCCATCGGTCATATGTTGGGTGATTGTGCCTTTGATCTGGCGAAGTACGTGCATTCTGCCACCTCTTAGTCAAATACGAATCGACCTTTGGTTGGGAGAAAAATAATAAGACATTCAAAATGTAGCAAGTCATGTTAGTATAAGGCATATAATTATTGCAAAGGTACAGATAGCACATAGCAAGCATATTGCACAAAAAATACACCAAAAGCGAATCCTAACATGTATGGAGCCTCTTTATGCCAAAGGTAAGCTTAAACGCCAGATATGCGAGATTATGATAGATTAGTTCAAGCCGTCAAACTATAATACTTTTGTTGGAAATGACGACAAAATGAATATGTGTTTTCTAATTTCAGCACGTCATGTTTAGGCTTGAATTTGTCTATCATTGTCACGCTACACATAATATGCTGATTGGTCGTTGGGTTGAGAAACCCGTCGACAAGTTTAACGTTTTCCTAATTGTGGAGACGTTGTCAAGGACCGACCCACCTAAGGTAAATGCATGCATGCCTTAAAAAGAGTGGTATAGCTCTATCTTAAGTTTGCTAAGATTTGTCTTACTAGACGCACGGTTCCCGAGCTGACTACTCGAGTGAGAAGGCTACGCGGCCACCGGATGGTCCGGATTCTCCACGTAAGATGCCAACTCTCTTAAATTTCTCGCGTATAGTGTGTGACAGTGTGAATTTTCCATAAGGGAGGAAATATGAGCGGAATGTCAGTTTAAGGAAAGAAAGTAGCAATTGAAGCAGTTAAGCATACAAAATTAAAGCAAGCAATTTTAAGGCAAATAAAAGCAAATAAAGCCAAGCAATAATAAACCTAGGTTTGTTATAGTCAAGAACCTGATTATCCCCAGTGAAGTCGTAAATGTTTGTCACGCCACTTTTCTGTGACATTATTATAATCACACTCGCTATAAAAATAAAATAAAAATGCTAAAATGTGCTAAAGGCTAAAAGGGTGCTAAAAATGCTAAAAGGGGTGCTAAAGGCTAAAAATAATGCTAAAGGGTTCGCGGAGTCGTCACCTAATTAGTTTGGGTGAATTAGGACACCTAAATGTAAACTAAGTTAAGTCTACATTAACTCCATTTAAATGGTCTGCTAAACTATGTGAGATTCTGGATAAAGGTTCTTTATTAATCTAGAGGGTAGGGGTTAGACATCCTCTATGATCCGCTAACTTGCGGTTGTCCATTCAAAGCTAAGTTATTATTATGTTAAAGAAAAATGCATGTTTTTAAAATAGGCCTAACATGTAAGGTGTCTAAAATTATTTTCCTATATGAATGTTAATAAGAGAATTTATGACAAAATTGATTAGAAATATAATATCCTAGCTACATGAATGGTTATGTGAGTGAAGGTTATTAAGTGATTTAATATAACTTAAACAATGCATGGCTAGCCTAAGATAATTAATTTGAAGGGAAGCAAATTTCTAGCGTTAAATTACTTTTCAATATATTGATTCAAGGTTTAACTATTCTAAGTATTCTACTAATTAGTGTAGCGTTAGACAAATAATTTACAACAAATAAATGAGGGGCGGGGAGGAAATAATAATGACTCGAAGGAGAGGCGGTGTCATTCCACCTATGGTTTTGGAATTTCCTTTTTTGGGTAGCGAACTGAGGCGGCGATTCGACTCGTCGGACCTACTCGGATGGTATTGCGATGCGATTGAAGGGAATGAAGCTCTGAGTCAATTTTTTTCTTTAAGGGAATTGATTTCTATGTTCTGAAGGCTAGTGTTACGCAAGAATAGGGGTTTGAGAATATTTTGACTCTTGCCCTTTTATTGTTATTCCCCTCTATTTTTAAGGATATTGAAAGGGAGTATTAACTGTGTGTTCCCTCCTGCTATTTTTTTTTCCGGTCCCCTTGTTCTTGCTGATTTTCTCAATTTATATAGTCTTGATTTGGGTTTCGATTTATGGTAAGCTTGAGATAATTTTGGACTGATTTTATTTCAATCTTTTGGTACTGATTTTTGTGTTGTTCCTATTATGGTAGACTCTAATTTTGGGGAGGGTTTAGGGTCGATTTTGAGAGATTCTTACCAAAACTAAGAGGGGATTTTATGGTAAGTTTGGATTGATTTGTATTTTGAGCAGAAAGCGCGGAATTTGGTGTCATCTGGGCATGATTTTGGTGGGGCGGCTGAATTGAAGATGGGATTAGGGTTTGTTCTTTATTTATTTAAGCTTTGGGTATATTTGGGAAGAAGGTGGATGATAAATAGGCTGGTGGGCTGCGTTTTGGCGGTCTGGGTCGCGGGTTATACAGCTTATTGGGCTAGGGGAGTGGGATTTTAATGGATAGTTTTTTTAGGTGTTGAGTTTTAATTTAGTGGGGAATAAAATGGGAAATTATAAAGAATATTTGTAAAATTATTTTGAGTATTATTAAATAACAAATGCGGATATGATATTTAAGGAGTGCTTAATGTTTTTATAAATGCGACGTCATTATTAAATTGTTTATTTATGCATGTATTAATATTTTATTATTGCGTATTTATTTTTATAAAAATTATTTTGCGGTGTTTAAAAAAATTAGTTTAATTTATTAATTATTAATTGAAATAGAGGGTCAAAATTGGGTGTCAACAAGACTTGTCATCACCAATAAGACGGTCTTTGTGCCTTTCAAAAGAACCATCAGATTTATTTTTATGATAAAAAAAATCCACATAGAGCGTATTATATTTACATTAGAAGGACGGGGCACCAACTCCCACGTCTTATTTTTAATAAGAGCATCAATTTCATCTAAGCCTCTCAATTCTGGTCTGATAAGACATCTTTTAAGCTTCGGGTAATCGGTGATGGTTGGACAGAGGATGTCATATTAAAATGACGCTTAGGGTGCAAAATCCCATGCATGGCACGAGTTTCAATTCACCGGGGTGGGGCCAAAATAGACTGTTGGGGCAGTGGATGGTTATGGGTTTGATTCTCGATTGGGTGAGTATTGGGCCTGGCCTGCCATTGGATCATGGGAGAAGTGGGCTCCCTCGATTTGGGCTTGAGGCATTGGACCAGACACCTAGTTCGGTGAAGATGGAGAAGGAGCAGTGAGCTCCCTTATTTGGGTTGATGTGGTTCGGTAACTGGACTAGGACATGGCTGATGGTGAGGGAGTAGTCGGCTCCCTCATTTGGGCTGACCCAGTTCCGCTAGGGGCTGGACCGACGGCGATGGAGAGGAAGCAATGGGCCTCCTTGTTTGGTCTTATGGATATGGGTTGTTTAAATGATATTGCATATTGGATGTAGCCCGTCGTCCAAAAAATCATACGAATATGGGAAAATGTGTGTACATTAACAAACGGAAATTTGGACTCATCGAAAATAATATGACGAGAGATGATAATTTTCTCACTAGACATATCATAACACTTATATTCCCTATGATGTTGTGGGTATCCCAAAAATACACATGAAGTGGAACGGACTTGAAGTTTGTTTATGGTTGTGGAAGGAAAAAAAAGGATAACACAAACACCAAAAAACTCTCAAATGTGTGTAGGAGGAATACGATGATAAAAAAATTATGTGGGTGATAGATTTGAAAGTAACTTAATAGGGAGAATGTTTAAGAGATAGGTGGTCATTTGAAGAGCATGATGCCAAAATGATGGTGGTATGGACGAATGGGCAATAAGTATGTGAATTAAATTATTGATTGTTCATATTTTTCGTGCGGCTTTTCCATTTTGAGGAGAAGTATGCGAACACGAGAGATCAAATGACATACTATTTTTGTGACAAAACTCCTTAAATTGCTCATTTAGGAATTTTCTCCCATTGTCACATTGAAAACATATAATAGACTTCTCAAATTGGATTTGGATGAAAGTACTAAATTGCATGAAAATAGTGTCAACCTGTGTTTTTTCCAATGGGAAATGTCCATAGTAAATTAGAGTAATAATAAAAAATAATCATGTAATACTTGTGACCTGCCGAACTTAAAACTGGGGATATCCATAAGTCAATATGCATAATATCATATGACATACTGGTGTTTGAAATAGATAAAGAGAAAGTTAATTTAACACATTTTCCAAAAACACAAGACTGACAAAAATGAGAAACCAAAGATTGTTTATAAGCAATAAATTTATTCTTTCTAAGAGAATTTAACAAGATGCTCTCGGGTGTCCCAAAGGATTATGCCATAAAGTAAGAGAGAGATCAACAAAAGTTGATGGATAGGTGGCTTGGTTGTTGGTGGTGGTGGTGATGAGATATAAATCCTCGGTGCTATCACATCTCATTAGTGGCATCCCTGTCCAAAAATCTTTCACAGAAACCCAAATGGATCAAAATCAACAGAAACATTATTGTTAGTGGTGAACCAACGCACATATACCAAGTTTTTAATAAGTTTGGGTGCATGTAGGACATTATATTTAACTCTAAATATGGGTAAAGGGGAAGGTTTAATTGCTGAATACCACGAATTGGAATTTCGTGCCCACTGCCAACCATAATATTTTTATTACTGCTCATATTAAAATAAGTCGAGAGAGTACCTTGAGATGTCATCATGTGTGAGGTTTCCCCCGTGTCCATATACCATGTGTCATCGGGAACATTGAGGGTCATATTGTTCATGGCTTGCTCGATGTCCGTTGGAACATAACTCGAAGAAGATGGTCCATGGACTGAAAATGCTTGTTGTGGACGGCTGCCAAGGATCCCGTGTTGATGTGTTGGGCCTTTCCCATTGTCTTTGTAAGTGCAGGGTAGGAGGCCCCATCGTTATAGGTTCGGCCCGCGGTGGGGCGGCCCCATTGCGTTGTCATTATCTTTGTTATTCGCCGGTGGGGTCGGTTACGCCCCTGCTTGCCGAGTTGGCGCCTCCGTCGGAGTAACTCCCACAGCTACGGCCTCACCCACTTCCACCATTATTTTTTCCTTTGTTGTTGTTGCGATTTTGACCCCATTTCAGTCCATTGTTGTTGCGATTTAAACCACTGCCCGAACCAGAATTTTGAGGGCCAAAATCATCGGTAGACGCATTGGTGGAAAGGAGGGCGGTGCCGACATTATTTGTCGTTGTCACCACCTGTTTTAGTTTAAGGGTTTCTTCAAGAATCAACCTCGAACGAACCTCATAAAATGATGGTAATAGATTATTTTGTTGAATAAACGTAACAACTCAATCATATTGTTCATTCAAACCCGCAATTAATTGAAGAACTAACCTTTGATTTGTCATATGTGTACCAACGTTGGATAGTTGATCGATAAGTATTTTTAACTCTTGACAATATGCAGAGACATTTGGAAAATCATCCAATTTGATATTGGTGAATTGATTTTCGAGATAAACCGCACGAGAAATCTTGTTATCTTGAAAAATATTTTGCATACACTCTCATGCTTGTTGTGCCATCGAATCTGGTTCCAATATGGTGTGCAAAAGGTCGTTCGATATGGTGTCGTAAATCTATTGAAAGACAATAGCATCCAAGCGAGACCATAGAGCCGTATCAATGGTGGTGGATTTGTCAGTTTTCATGACACCCGATTGAGGCTTTTGAGGAAGAATATGGTCAATAACTTGGTATGCGCGCCAATAAATATTAAATAACTCCGCCAAAGAGGAATATTACCCTTTTTCCATCTCAAGATTTATCGGAATGAAGTTCTTGATGTTATTAACGGCAAGAGCGGGATGAAATTTGTTTTGGTCGGCCATTGTTACCCAAAAGATACAAGAAAAGAGGAGGAGATAATCAACAAAAAAGAAAAAAAATTATTTGGTGATGTCGGACTAGGGTTCTGACGGGTGGGGGTGGTGGCCGACCGATTGGTTAGGATAATTTAGGGCTAGGTTTAATTTTTGGCTCTTGATACCATGAAAGAAATATTTTTCGTAATAATTTTATTCCATAATGTAATATTATATATAAGTTTACAAGCCTTAATTTATACTAATAATATACTAAGAATATTTACATTTAAATATAAATTATTTACTTTGATTATGGAAATAGATATATGTACTATTTTAGGCATCGAAACTGATGAGATGTGGGTCATGCTGCAATTATGTTTTTGCATGATTTCACTTGGAGAAGTTTGAAATCATGTGAGTGAAATACCAGTATAATTTCACTTGAAATATTCTTCGAACTTAGTTTAAATTTTCAATTATTTATTTCAAGTTGAAATTGAAAAAAACAAACAAAACAGAAAAAATGAACATCGATTTGCACACACTATTTTAGTATTTTTGAATTGATATGGAGTTTTCAAAAAAAAATTGAAACTTGTGATCTAAAATATTCTACTAATATTTATAATTTTGTATGACTATACAAGTTGTAACCCTTTACATGCAATAACATTTGTGTGATTATAAAATTGGTTAAAAATTAAATGAAAAGTCTAAAAGTAATTATTTTCAAATTCAAAATATGATATTCTTTTTAGAACAAATAAAAAAAAGTATATTTCATAAACGATAAATATCAAATATCGAGGGCGTTCTTTTTTTATGTTGGTGTACTACACCATATTAGATATTCACATTAGAATTCGATTATATCTAGTAGATATAGAGATCAACCTCACCACGTCCTTTTACGATATCGAGGGAGTATTTGGTTATGTAATAATCCACTTCCAAATTCATCAGGACAAGTTTTGGTCACTCGCCGATTCACCTTTTGACAGTGATTGATGACTTTGCGGCACAATGTTTTTAGCTGGTTTAGACTTTAGACCCAATTTTTCTTGGTTCCCCACTAAAAGGAATCCTAGATAAGATAAAAGAAAAAGTGGGATAAAAAGGCCAAATTAAAACGAAACTAGAATCATATTGACAAATTTCCTAGAAGCCATCATCCGACTGTCTCCTATAAGGGGCTACAAATATCCAATATTCTGCTAGTACTGATTCAATAGTATCACGAATCACTAAAATGCCCCACTCAATATTTATATTAATCCTATAAATGCATACTACATATCTTTAAACATTTTTGTCACTAATTATAGCTTGTTTGGATGGTTGTTAACTTGTTAGTTATTGTTTCATAGTAACATATTATATTGTATCATTGTAATGAATACAACATTTAGCTATATTATATCGTTTTTGGTCGTTTTATAATGTCATGTATCAATAACTTAAAGAA
The DNA here is from genome assembly GCA_029844215.1 of Przewalskia tangutica. NCBI lineage: Eukaryota > Viridiplantae > Streptophyta > Magnoliopsida > Solanales > Solanaceae > Przewalskia > Przewalskia tangutica. Next base: position 147,669,239 of record CM056720.1, read on the forward strand.
TAAACATACTGTATTAGAAAGAAAAATATGATATGAGTACAATTATTATAAAGAAAATAAGGTAGAGAGTAGAATAAGATTATTAATAATAAGTAAGGGCAAAGAATGAGAGAAAAATAATATAAGGTAATGACGGGATCATACTGTTGAAAATTTACTAAAGTGGAATTAAGTGTAATCCATTATTTATGACTCGAACAATTGAGGCCTCGCACGTTAGAAACGTCGTTTCCACACACGTGCACACGTAGTGCCAAGTATCGTACATTTCATTAGTGAAAGAGATATTAGTACGTGAGTAAACGTTTTGGACATGAAATGATGGACGATCGTTGGTTAAATGACACGTGTTCCACATTGGTAAATGAAGGAAGAATTGTACGATGTGTAAAGGATGAAACGAGACGGAAATCGCCGCGGAGCCGTGAAGGGCCGCGATGCAACACCGTCGGAGCCGCGGCGCAGGAGCACCTTGGCGGTAGTTGGTCACTGGAGTTGCGGCGCCGCGGTGCTTCGGAGGCAGAATGGTCGACAAAAGATGAGAAGTTTCTGACTTTTGGGCTGGTTTTGGAGCATTGATCCTCAATTACTTGACACTTGAATTCAACCATTATTTGGCTGAATAAAACCTCTCCATAAGTGTCATTACATGGCCATTGATTTCCATTAGTTGGCTAGATGAGAGATCATCTTACACACACTATAAATTTAGGCCCTTGGCTCAATTGTAGAACACACCTCACCCTTGTATAGTTCAGGTTTTTCTCAACTTCTTCCTCTCTAGCATATCTTTCACACATTCAAAAGTTCTTCTTTTAGTAAACACTTGAGTTTCCTTTGCTCATTTGTTTGATGCTGATTTATCTTGGGAGACAGTTGCTCATCAACGTAAAAGGATATATACGGGACAATAATATCTTAAGGACAGAGTGCTAACACTCGACTCAATACAGTTGTAATAAGTAAAGATTTAATGTTTCTTGGTTTCAGGTTATCAAGATCAAGGAGCTTGTTGCAATTGGAACGAAGATCCAACGACAGAAGATTCAAGGCGGATACAAGATAAAAGATCAAGATCACAAGACTTGTTATTGTTCTCACAACTCTTGTTAGGCTTCAAGCCTGTTGTATTGTAAATCAATATAGTTTATCCTTTCGAAATACTAGTAGTAGTTGTATACTATTCCCGTACATCCATTGTGTAACTCACAATCTTAAGACATTAATTGTACTAGTGTTAGAAAGATGTTTGCTAGTAGATATGGTCCCACATCTGGCAGTGGCTTTCTTGTTAAAACCAGTTCTGTTGACTGTTCTATAAACAATTCAAACATTGTCTATGTCAACAAATCTGGTTCTAGCTTTGGATCTTTCTTTGATGATAGTTACACGTCTGTTTTCGTCAAAGAGGAGATCTCAGTCGCTGATCCTAAACTTGAAGATATTGCTGATAGTCATGATGGCAAGAGGTTGTTCATGTGAAGCAACACCACTTCTAAACTAGAAGGAGTTGGAGAGGTTGTCCTCAAAGGACTTAAGGGAATGGGATCACTATTACAAGAGGTGATACATGTACCAAACTTGGTCCCAAATGAATGATATATTTGTAATCGGTGCATATATGCCTTCATATATTAAGATACATTAAATAGAAAGTCATTCCAAAACTAATTAAGTTGAGATTGTTGTCGTTTGTCGACATAAACCCTCAAATGATTGTGAGGTAGGCGAAGAGGCAAAAACACATTTCCATTCCGTCGAAAGAATAGCGAAAGAAGCACCGCTCATCTATAACCCAGTCACACCTACATGGGTTATTTGAAGCTTGTACAAATAGAGGGGGGATACAAGAACGTTGTGACCTTCATTGAAGATGGTACAATGTATTGCATCCTTTGTTGTAGAACAAAGATGAAGCTGTTGAAGCGGATGAACGCTACAAAGTAGAAGTTGAAGAGCCTGCGGATTGAGAAATTCATAGTGATAGAGGGGGAGAATGTGAAGCATCATTCATAGAACGACTGCTCCTTACTCACCTCAGTCTAACGGTGTTAGCCAAACGTAGATCTGTACGCCTAATATATGTGGGGCAAGGCAATCCTTACCTCTAATGTGATTCTTAACAGAACTCCACCTAAGGATAATTCTCCATGTGAAACATGGAAATAATCCCATATACAAATGTTGTGATATGGGGTAGGGTGGCAAGTGTTGAGATACCAAATCCAACCCAGGTCAAGTCAGACCTAAGACTGTAGATTGTATATCCAATGGATCTGCAAAGAACAGTAGTGCGTATCGCACCCTGGTGCCAAAATATGTTGAACTCTTTGAAGATAACTTTCCTTAAGAAGGAAAAAATAATAATTGCTCAAGGTTAACAAGAACTCGCGAGTGTCTGATCGTACGGAACTAGACATTCCAGATCTATAGGACTCGGAAGTTGCTGACTATCCGGAACTTAATGTTCCAGATCTACAGAACTCAGGAATTCTAGATGTTGAACTAAGACAGAGCAAAAAGAGGGGACAAAGACCTGTTCCAGTCCTTCTAACTTATATGGTTGAGAATGAACCATGGACAATTAACAAAGAATTGTCATCTCCAGAAGCGCTACTTTGGAAATAAGCTAAAAAGAGTGAAATAGACTCCATCAGATAGAACCACACTTGTGTGATGGTTGATCTTCCTCCGATAAAAGAACCTCTGAGTTGTAAAAGTGGATACTCAAATTAAGTATAAAGTAGATGAATCTGCTAACGAGTAAAGCCTCGGCTACTTGGATATGTGCTCATATGTGAATATCTTAAATATTTAGGGTCACCGCAGTCTTGCGTGACATGGATGTTGAGACAACATTCCTAATCGGAGAGTTGGTTTAGTAGACTGTTGGGCTTCTTCTTGAACTTCCATGTTGGTCCCTGAAATGTTTACATTTTGGTCCTGAAAGTTTCAGATAAAACAGAAATAATGAATCTGACTACAGAAACATTGATTCTGAAGCTAGAAAACCAACAGTTGGAAAACCAAAAGTCCGAAAGTGGAAAAGAAAGTAATACGAAATAATCCGAGGGGTATGTGGTTCCAGGGAAGAGAAGAAAGTTTGTCGACTTGTCAAATCTCTGTGCGGGCTAAAACAAGCTCTGAAGCAATGATGCAAAAACTGTGATAGCTCTCTACTATCTAAGGGTTTCTCCATTAATGAGTGTGACAAATGTGTCTACATGAAAGGTAATTCTGATTCGTTCATGATATGTCTTTACGTAGACGACATGTTGATCACAAGAAGTAGTCTTAGTTTGTTACTAGAAACTAAGGATATGTTGAAACGATGTTTCAACATGAATGATATGGATATTACAGATGAAATCTTAGGAATTGGGAATTCCAAGACATCTAACAGACTGGTCTAAACCAAACTCATATGTGAGATGTTTTGACAGTCTCGTTGAAGTCACCAATGAATATGAATCATAGAATTGATTGGAATCATGGTGCACCTATACATCAAGAGCGATAGACGCATGCCACATGTAGTTCAATGCATCTTACACACTACAACTGACCTTGTATCGGCTCATAAAGAAGATCGGTCGAACTAAGATTTACTTATAATGATCAATAGAAGGCGTTAAATCGGATGTGACAACATCTGAACTATTTGCTTATCTATGAATTATGATATTCTGGATGTCCAGCGGTTCTGGGAGAACTCAGTGATGCAAACTGGACATCAGACTTGAAGAACACCAGTGCCACAAGTGGATGTGCATGGTGTGTCTATGCAAAATCCTCTAAGCAAACTTGCATCGGCCGATTTGTGATGGAATCAGAGTTTATCGCTTTGTACAAAGCATGATGAGAAGTCGAGTAAATTCACGACCTCTTAGAGGGTATCCCTTATTGGGATTAACTCATGCCTTCGTCAGTTATACACTGTAAGGGCATGAATGACGGCGCCTGGACATATCTGTCGGAGACATAAGACCATATGAAAGTTGATCGTCTCGGGTGACACATCCTTGATTACTGAATCAAAGGATATACCAGACCCTTTAATTAAGGAATTACCCAAATATCAAGAGTTCTGACGGTCTAGGGGAATGGACTTAAAACCCAAACAATACAAACTGATATGGTGGATACCCAATCATACTGATTGGAGATGCCAAGAATTTGGTTCAATGAGAAAAATAAGTCGTAAAGGTTCAGTTGAGTGCTTCGGTGGAAGCAAGAGCACTTCAGATGATGATTTCTGTAAAGAAACATGAATCCAAAGTCGTTCCCGCGATAGACATTAAAGTGCTACTTGCATGGTGGGTAAAGGTTAAGTTTCCAAAACCTTTAATGATCCTCACCGGTTGATGTTAGGTTTGGGGAAACTTTTAATGGTGCCTAACACGTGTGAAGTGGGGTATAGCAGAATACCTTGCAGGAGACCACCTATTTAAGTGCGAGGACTGACCGCCTCAAATGAACGCACTTAAGAAATCAAGTGTGTCCACGACCACAACGGACAAAACATTAAGAAGAACAGAGTAAGGAAAGTTGTTATGTTGGTACCATTGTCTTGGCTTACACTAAACACTGACGATTCAAGATATCACGTTCACCGCACAGTAAGTAAGTCCGATGGTATTCTACTGTGGAAGGTTCAAAGCCACAACTACATATCCAAATTCAACATCGATCCACTGAAAGATTGCTAGAAAGACACCATGTGAGTGCGCCAAAATCTCTTTCAAGAGGGGATTGTTGGAAATTTACTAATGTGGAATTAAGTTTAACCCATTATTTATGACTCGAACAATTGAGGTCTTACACGTCGGAAACGTCGTTTCCACACACGTGCACGCGTAGTGCCAAGTATCGTAAATTTCATTAGTGAAAGAGATATTGGTACGTGAGTAAACATTTGAGACATGAAATGATGGGCGATCGTTGGTTAAATGACACGTGTTCCACGTTGGTAAATGAAGGAAGAATTGTACGATGTGTAAATGATGAAATGAGTCGAAAATTACCGCGGAGCCGTGAAGGGTCGCGGCGCCTTGGTGGCAGTTGGTCACTGGAGTTGCGGCGCCGCGGTTCTTCGGAGGCAGAATGGTCGACGGAAGATGGAAGGTTTCTGATTTTTGGGCTGGTTTTGGAGCATTGATCCTCCATTACTTGGCACTTGAATTCAACCATTATTTGGCTGAATAACACCTCTCCATAAGTGTCATTACATGACCATTGATTGTCATTAGTTGGTTAGAAAAGAGATCATCTTACACACACTATAAATTGAGGCCCTTGGCTCAATTGTAGAACACACCTCACTCTTGTATAGTTCAGATTTTTCTCAACTTCTTCCTCTCTGACATATCTTTCACACACTCAAAGGTTCTTCTTTTAGTAAACACTTGAGTTTGCTTTGCTCATTTGTTTGATGTTGTTTTATCTTGCAAGATAGTTGTCCATCAACGTAAAAAGATATATACTGAGCAATAATGTCTTAATGACAAAGTGCTAACACTCGACTCAACACAATTGTAACAAGTAAATATTTAATGTCTCTTGGTTTCAGGTTATCAAGATAAATGAGCTTGTTGCAATTGAAACGAAGATCCAACGACAGAAGATACAAGACGGATACAAGACAAAAGATCAAGATCACAAGACTTGTTATTGTTGTCACAAATCTTATTAGGCTTCAAGCCTGTTGTATTGTAAATCATTATAGTAGTTGTATATTATTCCCGTACATTCATTGTATAACTCACACATATCAAATCAGTCATTACATAAAATGAACTTTTCATATTATATAACAATAGTTTAACAATATAATATGGATTATCAAAAATTTAAGTAACAACTAAAATAAATAAATATTGTATTTAAAATAACAATACAATACAATAGGTAACCCGTATCCAAACAAGCTAAACCATATTAAATTAGTACTCCCTCAGTCCAATAATTTATATAAAGATGTTTGGCTGGATACGAAATTTAAGAAAAAAATGAAGACTTTTGAAATTTATGTTTTAAAATAAGTCATAAATATTTATATAATTATAAATCATCTCATTAAAGTAAAATGAACTTTTTAAAATTAAACTGTTAGTACTATATATATATATATATATAGAGAGAGAGAATAATATCTTCTTCTTTTTTTGTGGACGGACAAAAAGGGCGAAAAAATCTCCCATGAATTGAGACGAAGGGAGTATATTTTCATCTTAATTTATGATTTAGCGCTTAAACTAATATGATTTGATATAAATATAAGTGTGAGTAAGTTTCTCATTTATGCTCACTACGTACTTGTACAGTAGGCCATCTTATTTGACTATCCATTCTTTGTTCTATGTTGCTTTCACACTTTTCACACGAGAGAAATAGAGTGAAGGAGTGGTTATTTAAAACCTGAGTCAATTTATTTCTTCTTCCTCTTGAAGAAATCTTTGAATTTCAAGAAATTTAAAAATGGCAAAGATATTTGGGATTTTTGCATGCTTAGTGATTGTGGCTTTAGATGCTGTAGCTGGGCTTCTTGGAATCAAAGCTGAAGGAGCTCAAAACCAGGTAATATCTCATCCAATGCCAATCTCATTACTGTACCAAAAATTGCATCACCAAGAAAAATAAAATGAGTCCTTGAAAGCCTCTTATTTAGCTTATTTAGTTGTGTTGACTACGGCTCCCTTTTGTTCGAATGCATTTTATATTGCTTTAATTACTTATCTGAGTTTGATCGTTTCTCTTGTTTTACTATTTACTCTTTATTCTTGTTTTATTCTTGTTTTGTTTTGATTGTCCTGCTTTTGATTATGTTTTGTCTTGAGCCGAGGGTCTCCCGAAAACAATCGTTCTACCTACAAAGGTGGAGGTAAGGTCTGCATACACTCTATCCTACCAGATCTCACGGTGTGGTATTACACTGGGTATGTGGTTATTGTTGCTTATTTAATCATTTATAAATTATAGTAGTATATACATAGACAATATAATGATTTTCATAGTATCAATGTAAGTATCCAGACTAGTTTTTCAAACTTATTTTAACAAAATTTATAACCAAACGAGCCCTAAGTTGAACTAGAATAATAAGTCTTTAAAGCAAGCTTGATATGATAACATAGAAAATAAAATAAAAACCTGCTATAATTGATTAAATTGAACTAATGGTACCAATTTTTTTTATATTATTAGTATATAAAATTTAAAATCATTTATCATATTATCAACTACTCCTAATATTTATTACAAAATTTTATCTGCAATTTTCTTAACCTTGAATGTATAAATACTTTTATACACAATGCATATATAGAACTTAATTAAACTCTTTTATTTTGTAATTTTGAAGGAAAAACACTTGAAGCTATGGTTTTTCGAGTGTAAAGAGCCAAGCCATGATGCATTTATTCTAGGTTTAGCTGCTGCTGGTCTTCTAGTTGCTGCTCATATTCTTGCCAACCTTGTTGGAGGCTGCAGCTATTGCTACTGCACTGGTGATGATATTCAGAAAGCACCTCCAAGCAGACAATTATCACTCGCTTGTCTTCTTTTCACATGGTACGTTATCATAGGGGTGTTTTAAACATTTTGGGGTCGTGTTCTAATTCGTAAAAATGGATCCTTAATTGGGCTAAGACATGCGAATTATGGACCCTTAAAGTAAATTCTAGCTAATACTACTTAATAAAAATGGAAAAATGAGCCTTAAATTTTTCGTTTTTCGGGGGCTATGTGCGGTAGCACACCTTGCACAGGTCCAAAGACGGCACTGGTTATCATTGTCATTAAAGTGGCAAAATTATTGTTTGGTTCATTATAATCACTTACCAAATTGAATCTATATAAGGTTACGTAATTTTTTTATGTCTTATTAAGGTTACTAAACTATGTGTTAATTGCCTAAAAATATAATTCACTAAAAAAAATTAATTTCCGGCACCAAAAGATGAAATGTCAACAATTCTTTTTATTTTGAAAAAATTCAGATAAGTGTAGATGTAGTAGATTCAACTTTTTGTTGTCTCCCTCCTGATTTCTCTAATATAGTACTCCCTGATCCTCTCAAATAATTAACAGTCATTTTAGCTTAAAAAATTATCCTTAACTTATTATTTTAGGAATTCAAGACGATGGTTGACAATAATTTTCAAGTATATTTTTAATTTTAATAATGATACTAAATATTGGAATCCAAATTTATATCTTATCAAATATAAAAAGAGTCTTTCTCTTTTAAGACGGACCAAAAAGAAAAGCAGGACACATATTTTGAAATGAGAGCGTAAAAACATGTAATAGTAAAACCATATAGGAGAGGATGTAATTGACATGCTAAGTTCGATCAGTTGAGATTTTCAACGAGTTACTTCTTCATTTTCGTTAAGTGACATATATATATAAATCTCATGATCATTTGCTGTATGGCGTTTGATCAGGATCATAATGGCAGTAGGAATGGGAATGTTGGTGATCGGGACAATGTCAAACAACAAATCAAGAGCTTCATGTGGATTATTACATCGTCATTTCTTCTCAATTGGTGGCATGTTGTGTTTCGCACATGCCATCTTTTCTGTTGCATTCTATGCCACATCTACTGTCGCACTTGCCTAGTCACATTTTCCTAATATAGTTTACTCTGCAAGTCTTATAGTTGTTTCATTTTTTCTTTGTTTGATCATAGTTGCGAGAATTAGTTCTTGAGATGACTGATCTTGTATGGGTGTAATCTAGGGCGTTTGATGTTTTAAACTAATGGCAATTGCATCATTATTAATCTTCAGCAGCTTCTTGCATGTTTTATATGTTTCCCATAGTACAAGTGTTGAATTAATTTCACTTATGATCACTACTTTATCCACTATTATATTAAAGCAATTGAATTAATAGTAAAGCTGACCTGCAATAATGGGGGTTACTTGAATGGAATTTCATGCTAACTCTAGCAGCTCAGAGAAGGTTGCTTACAAGAGACAGATTGGCTACATGAAGGATTACAAATTAGATTGTGTGCCTACTGTGCTATATGGAGAACGAATCGATTGAACACTTGTTTTTTAGCTTCTCTTCCTCCACTAGTGTTTGGAGTAAAATATTGAATTGACAAGGCATTCGTAAACCCATACTAGGGTGGCAAAAAGAGTTGCAGACTGAAATTGATTGTGCCAAAGGACATTCTGCTAATGCCATAGTCTATAGGATGGTTGTTGCTACTAATTGTATATTACCGCCTTTGGCAAGAGAGGAACCTGAGGATTTTTCAACATCAAAGTAGGCCAGCAACTAGGGGCGGAGCCACTAAAGGCCAAGGGGATTCGAAAAATTTACATATGTGTATATAAGGTTAATTTTTTTATATTTATATAGTAGATGTTGAACCCCCTTGACTTCTTTGTATGCTTACTTCTTTATATTCTTAAACCGCCTAGTAAAAATTCTGGCTCCAAAACAACAACATAAACCAGCAGAATAGACCAAAAGAGGGAAAACAGGACCCACATGCCACAACATGGCAGAAAAGGGTGGAAGGACCAACACCTGCTCCTGCCACCAAGCCAAATACAGTAGCCAAGCCCATTGTGACTGAACAGACCAATCCCAAGTGATGTTTAGAACCCCATTACCTGAACAGAGGAGACAGATGGTAGAGCAGTCAAAGAACAATAAGCAGCAAGTTGCAAATACTAAGGGACTTGATGTGTTTAGCCCAGTGGAGTTTCCACCTATGAAGGTAAACTAAAGGCAGCAGGAAGATGGGCAAAGTGGACAATGTAGCTACCATGTGGATGCTGGAAGACCACCACACCCCTCAATGTCATTATGAAGTTGATTTCATGGAATATGAAGGGTTTCAATAATATAAGCATACTGAGTTAATAAAGTTGTGAAGGCAACATAATATAGGGATGATAGCTATTGTAGAGCATAAAGTACAAGAACAACATGCTAGAAGAATAAAGAAAAAGGTGTTCTGTTGGAATTATGATAGTAATGGTAAAGGAAGGATATGGCTAGCTTGGGATTCCAATGAATTTTGCTTTCAAGAGTTGGTAATGGACAACCAGTATATACATGGAAGAGCAAGAGTCTTATCTATTCAAATGGAATTCTATCTTACCATGGTCTATGATCTGCACACAATAGCAGATAGGAAATCACTGTGAAGTGCACTTAAAAGTTAAAACTATCAATAGTGCAATGCTTGATCCTTGGGTGATACTGGGTGATTTTAATGCTGTTAGGGGAATAGATGACATAATTATGGAATCTCCTGTACAAGAGTTTGAAGTGGCAGACTTTAATGAATTTATGCTTGACACTGACCTCAATGAACTTAAAGTTGTAGGGAGGAGATATACATGGACAAATAGCCACACTCATAGCAAGATAGACTGGGTGATAGTGAACGGAGAATTGGTTACTAAGTATACACATTTGGAAGTTGTGGCAATGGATCCCTTTTGCTCTGATCATACACCTCTAGCTATTGAAATTTAGGATATTCCAGCTTAGTATGCCAGGACATTCAGATTTTTAACTATCTAGCACAAAATCCTCAGTTTTCAACAGTATTATCACAAAATTGGAGTCAGCGTGTATACAAGGGAGGGATGTAAAGTATCTGGATAAAGTTGCATAGGATGAAAGGTAGTATCAATGAGTTAAATAGTAAAGAGTACTCCAATATAGGGGAGAATATGCAGAAATACAGAAGGGAGCTGACTGGATTACAAAGTCAAATGAGACGACCATCAAGTTTAGCAAATTTATTTGAGGAAGAGACTAAGATTGCAGCTTGAGAAATGGGACATGATTGAAGAGAGTATACTAAAGTCTGAAATAGAAGTCTAGAGTGAAATGACTACAATTGGGTGACTCTAATAATGCTTATTTCTATGCTTGTATAAAAGAGAGAGTAGCTCAGAACCAGACAAAGAATTTGAACACCCTAGCTAGGGTAGTGGCACACAATGAGCGGGAGATACATGATGAGATTATAAGCTTCTATAAGGGGTTGTTGGGGTCATCTGCCTTTTTATTGCATGTCATTAGGGAGGAAATCATGGAGAAATGGTATATGCTTGATAGAGTTCAACAACTACAGCTGATTAGTCCTATCACAAAGGAAGAAGTAACAGAGGCTCTAATGGGGATAGACGACCAAAAAGCACAAGGATGTGATGGTTTCAATGCACACTTCTTTAAAAGAAGCTGGGATGTGCTTGGTGAGGAGGTAATAGAGGCAGTAATGACATGTTTTCACATGGGAGACATATATAAGCCAATTAACTGTACAGTAGTGACACTGATTCCAAAGATCAAGAATCCTTCCACAATCAAGGATTACAGATCAATCTCCTGTTGCACTAGAAGTTATCTCCAAAGTGATCACTACTAGACTGAAAAAGGATCATGGATAGTCTAGTTGATCATAGCCAATCTGCTTTTGTTCTAGGCAGAGTTATTATAGATAACATAATCCTCAGTCATGAGCTAGTGAAAGGATATGGAATGAAGAGTATTTATCCAAGGTGTATGATTAAGATAGACATGCAGAAGGCTTATGACTCTGTGGAATCAATTTTTATTAAGCAAATTTTGTATGGTCTACATTTCCTTGGCAAGTTCATATAGTGGATCATGACATGTCTCAGAATAATATCATACTCTATCACCATCAATATCAATGGGAAAACATCTGACCATTTGATGCTAAAAGGGGCTTGAGGCAAGGTAATCTAATGTCACCTTACCTGTTTGCGTTTGGTAAGTGAGTATCTAAGCAGACTATTGAAGAAGATGACAAGAGAGCGTATATTTAAATTCCATCCTATGCGTGCAAAATCTAGAATCACCCAGCTAGAATTTGTAGATGACCTGATTTTGTTTTGTAAAGGGGAACTAGCATCAACACAATTACTACATCAGTGCTTTATGAAATTCTCACAAGCATCCGGGTTGATAGCAAACAACTCAAAGAGTACAGTGTACTTTGGAGGTGTTAAGCCTATAATTTGGGATTCATTAAAGGAGACCTTCCCTTCAGGTACTTGGGTATTCCTCTCAGTTTCAAGAGGTTGTCCATTATCCAGTGCCAACCTTTACTAGATAAGATGTTTGGTAGAGTGACAATATGGACTAGCAGGTTCCTATCCTATGCAGGTAGGGAGCTCTTGATTAAGAGTGTGTTGTTTTCCATCTAAACGTTTTGGTTCCAGGCTTTTGTCTTGCCAAAGAATGTGATAAAGAAGCTGATAACTATTTATAAAACTTTCTTATGGACTGGGGATAAAGAGAAACCCAACAAGGCACTGATTTCTTGGGATGTCCTGTGCACTCCAAAACAGGTGGTCTGAACTTTACTGATCTGGAGACCTGGAGCAAAGATGCAATATGTAAACCGTTTTGGAGCCTATGTCTAAAAAAAGATAGGTTATGAATCAGGTGGGTACATGCATATTATGGAGGAGCAGGTCATATATGGAAGACAAAATGTGAGCAAGCTTCTTGGTTAGTTCAGAAGATCATCAAGGCTGATAAGTATCTCACTCAGGCTGGAATTCCAATATTAATAAATTATATCATAAGCTAAGAGGAGATTATGCCAAAGTGAAGTGAAGGAGGATGACATGCAATAATGTGTGAGCACCTAAGTGGATATTTGTGTTTAAACTAGCTGCCCACAACAGGCTCTATACAAGGGATATGCTAGCAAAATGGGGGTCTCGGTGCTGGCCCACTATGTCCTCTATGCAACCAAGTAAATGAAAGTGCTAGCCATCTTTTCTTCCAATGTAAGGTAGCTACTGATGTGTGGGAAAGGCCGCTACAATGGCAAGACATAACCACAAAATCAATGGCATGGGAGGCTGAATTACAATGGGCAATAACACACTACAACGGGAGAAATGCAAAAGCAGAAGTACATAGGATGGTGTTATGTTGCAGTGTATATGGAATCTGGCAGGAATGAAATTGCAGGGTATTTCAGAGCAAGCAAAGGAGTACTGATGTCTTGGTGCGACTGATAGTGCAAGAGGTTATGTTCAGAGGGGTCACAAGGCCTAAGCTATTAAGATGCGGGAAGCGAGGTTGAGATGGTTCAGGCATGTGCAGAGGAGAGACACAGATGCCCCAGTGCGGAGGTGTGAGAGGTTGGCTATGGACGGGTTCAAGAGGGTAGAGGTAGGCCAAAGAAGTATTGGGGAGAGGTGATTAGACGGGATATGACGCATGTGCAACTTACTGAGGACATGACCTTAGATAGGGGGTTGTGGAGGACACAAATTAGGGTAGAAGGGTAGTAGGTAGTCGAGCGTAGTCCTCTTTACTCTTACAAAATGATAGTGTAGTATTATTACTATAGGCTCGATTAGCTTGTCACACTTATAGGCGCATTATTGCTCTATAGTACTCTGTAGTTTGATTCCTGCTGCTATGTGTTCTTTAGTGTAATTTATTCATCTTATTTAGTTGTGTTAGCTACTGCTTTCTTTTTGGTAGAATGTCCTATCATTGCGTATTTGATTTTTACTATCTGTTGTCCAAAATGTTTTAGTTTCTCGTCTGAGTCTGATAGTTTCTCATACTTTATTTTGTTTTGCTTTGCTTGCTTTGTCTGATTATTTTTTGTCTTGAGCCTAGGATTTTCCGGAAATAACCGCTCTATCTACCAAGGTGGGAGGTGAGGTCTGTGTACATTCTACACTCCCCAGATCCCACATTGTGAGATTTTCACTGGGTATGTTGTTGTTGTTGTATCCTTAGGTTCTTGATTTGCATACTGTTGGTATAGAGCCGAAGGATGGGATTATGTCCATTCTCAGTTTTTTCTGTTTTGTAACGTTTACTTGGTAATAAAATGATAATTTAGTTACCAAAAAAAATCTGGCTCCGCCACTGTCAGTAACCCTTATCATTAGAACAATAATCCAAGAGGTTGTAGGAAGGGCTGCACTGTAAAAGAAGCTTACAAAGAAGCTATCTGAGCTCAATGTTTATCTTTAGTGTGTGGTGGTTTAATCTCTTGCAGAAATGTAAGATAAGGTTGCTCATAATATATAAACTCTTAGGAGTTAAGGGCCCTTCTCCAGACATGCGCTTAGCTGAAACTCAGTGTACGGTTTTTTTTTTGTGTGTGTGGTGGTTTAAGTAGCATATTAGAGTTGTAGAAGAGTTGTTTTTTATTTCTTGAGAATCATTGTTTTGTAATGTTATATTTTTTAGTAATAAAATTCGTTAGTTGCCAAAAAGAAATAGCAATTAAAGTTACATTACAGACTATTCGTGTTGCGTTAAAGTAATTAAATTCTACCCAATATAACAGTAAAATAATTAATTCACTATAATGATGAAACATATATATCTATCAAGATAACTTTACAGTTATATTATAAGTTTAATTTTGTAATTTATTTTATAGTGGGCAAAGATTTATGACTTTACTGTTGTGATGAAAAGTTCAATCACTTTAATGTGATAAAACATATTCTATGATTTTAATATTATAATAAACTTGTCGCTAAATTGAAAACTATACTTAAGCTAGAAGTAAATTTCAACTTGTTATCATTCTTAATCTAATTTGATCAGCTATACTGCTAAGTTTGACAAAATGATCGTGCAATTTTACGTAAATTGGCTAACTAACAATATATATAATGACTACACTGAATGTCAAATGGGGATGTAGCTCAGATGGTAGAGCGCTCGCTTAGCATGCGAGAGGTACGGGGATCGATACCCCACATCTCCACTTTGTGTTTCTTTTTGTTTTTGCTACTGATAGATTTCTTGTTGTGGAAAAATTAATTACTCCTTCTTTTTGTTTTTGCTACTGATAGATTTCTTTTTGTGGAAAAATTAATTACTCCTTCTCATTTTATGTGGATCATTTTTCTTTTTTATTTGTACCAAAAAGAATTGAAACATTTCCTAAAACAATCTAACTTTAATATTTTTATTTTCCTTTTAATTAGATAATTTATAGTTATACAAATGTTTATGTCCTGTTTTAGATTATAAGTTTCAACTCTTTATTACTTTCTTAAATTTTGTACCAAATCAAACACTGTCATATAAATTGAGACAGATGAAGTGTTATTTTTGTGAGTTGGATGAATATACACAGATCTCACCTCCACCTTGGTAGGTAGAGCGGCTGTTTCCGGGAGACCTGATCGGTGTATTTTATATACACTTTTTGAGTCGTTTTTAGTGAGTCTTTTGTCCATTTTTGTACAAAAACGTGTCGTCTTAGGATAGATTTTCTTTCTTTTGAGTCATATTGGTTAAAGTGGCTCATTGGCGGAAAAGGAGCAAAAAGAGGGCAAAAACGGAGGTTCCAGAGCTCGAAATGCGATAAAGTGGCGAACCAGACACATACAGTCAGCCGCGGCTACCCGGCCAGCGGGCGAGCGCCACGGCGTCGAATTGAGGCTTGCGAGTTCGGCGCCCAGCGACGCAGAAAAATCAATTCGATGAATAATGGGTCGAACTGAAGGAAAACTCTGCACTCGGTTTTGAAACTATAAAAGGAGAACCTAGAAGCGGTTTAAGGGTTCCCTTTCTTGCCAATTCACAACACATCTTGGAGTTCAAGATTGGAGACCTTTCTTTAGTAATTTCTTGTCTTTCTTTTACTTTATTTTCAGTTTATGTTAGATATTGAATTAGTTCTTGTCATGACTATGGCTAGGAACTGATTCTAATATAGGGCTTTTCATGTCAATTCACTTGAACCTTATATTTATGAATTAATGCATGATTGTGGTTTTTCTTCTTATTGTTGAGATTTATCCAATATATGTTTTGATTGCTTGGTAATTACTTGATCATTAATTATCATAACTTATATGATTTCTAACCGAAATCCGAAAGGGGAGGTTGTGACTATGCTGTAGTTGGATAGACATAGGTTGAATCGTGGATGAAAATACCCCGATTATTTGTGTAGCATTAATGTTACACCCCGTAGTTTGGGTCATGCTTAGGGGGACGTACGAAAGGAATTAAGTTTTAAATTTTAGAATGATGGGTTGACGAAATGTTTCGGACGGGTTGTTGGTCAACTTTGGGGCGGTTTATATCCCGTTACATTGAGAGTCCCTAGGTGTTTCAAAGGCCTAGTACGTAGTTCGTTGAGTCTAGGTTCCAACGCAACCAACCGTTCGTCGATAGGATACCGGAGTAGAAAGTTATGGAAGTTGCAAGTTCAGTGCGCTGTGGAGCGGAAGCAAATTTTCGGTCAGGGGCCGCGGCGCCGGATTTTCTGAGGGGTCGCGGAAGTTGCAGCGCCGCAGCGCCGGAAATTCTGAAAGTCCGCAGAATATTCAGCGTCGCGGCGCCTGCTGCAGGTCCGCGGCGCCGTGGCGGAGTTTCTGGCGGAAAAACTGAGGAAAGTCAGATATTTTCTTTTAAAAAGTCCATGGGAGGGTGACAAGTGTCCCCCCCCCCCCCATCTGATTTTTTGCATGTCCTATATATTGACCAAGTCTTGAAGACTTGGTCATCTTTCAAAGCTTCTCCTTCTCTCTAAAAAGTTCTTCCTTCTCTCTAAATTAAAGCCCTCCCTTCTCTGTAGAAAATCAAGAGAAAATCAAGGCTTGAGAAAAATCTGAAAAAGGTGGCAAGAAGGAAACTTGTTGGCAAGCTTGTAGGAGCTTTTGTGGTAGTGATTGTGGAAAGGAGGCTAGTAAATTTGTTGGATTAATTTGGCTAAAGCTCTAAGGTAACAATTCTTTCTCTTGTTGCTAGTTTTTGGTGTTGCATGTGAAGAAGAAAGAACTTGTAGTTGAAAATATTGCTCTTAGATAAATTGCATGTAAGAAATATGGTTTGGATATGAAAGAATTGGATAAGAAGGTTGTGTAAGCATGTTGTAGCCAAAATATTACCTTAAACTTGTTAAGTTAGTTGTTATGCATCGTGGGGCAGAATTTTACACATCCAAGGTTAGGTGTGTAATCCCCTTTATTTTGATTGGATTGTTGGGCCTTAAAAGTGGCGTTTGGATGTTGAATTCGGCCTTGAAAAAGGTGGCAAAGTATGTAGAAACAAAGGAAATGCTGCCCGATTTTCCATAGAATTTAGTGACTTTGCACTTGGAATATTCTACGTTGAAACTAGAGGTTAATAAACGTATTATGGTCATTATAGGTTGACGCATTACGCGCGACATACTCGACTTGGCTTGTGGATTAAGCCGAAGAGGTATGTGATTCTTCCTATCCTCTTGAGCATGATATTTGTGAAATATATATATAGTGCGGTAGACGCACGTGTGTTAAAGGAGTTTGATTTTCCTTTTATGTCCGTGACTTGATTCTAAAGTTAAGTGACTTGTTATGAAATGTTAAGGACTTGAATTGTGTTAAAAAGTGTGAAGCCTCATTCGTGAGTAATGGGTGCTTAGTCTTTTAAGAGAATAAAGTTATCTTGATTTCAGAAATGAGAGTAGTTGTCCTTGGTTGGTTTAAAACATAAAGGGTTATAATAGCTTTATGGAAAGTTAGTTATAACAACTTTATGAAAATGAAAGAAGGGTTTTATTATTGGATTTAAAACGATAACTTGGCATTTTAAAAGTTAGGAGGTTGGTTTCCTTAAAAGATATGAGATTTGATTCAAAGATTATGAGACTTAGTTTTGAAAGTAAAGAGACTTGACTTTAAAAAAAAGGGGAGAAGTGATTTGGTTTTAAAAAGAAAATGTATGTACGTAGTACTTTGGGGTTAGAACCCGGATTTTTGACATAAAATAAAAGTACCTTGAGTGTGAGTAACTTGCCTATGTTTGCTTGTGATAGCCTTGTTGTGCAAGTATTGTATCCTTATGCTACCGCGTCTCTCGATGGAGGGCCGGTCAGGTTATTCTTGATCGCTTTGGGCATACTGATTCGATGGATGGTCCACGGGTATGCGGCCATGATGAGGGTTCGTTCCCTGTTGATAGTGTTATTCCATGGACTAGCTCTCCATGAGGTCTACTGATGCAGGGTGGATCTGGTAGCTAGCCCTCGTACTTGCCCCGGTCGTTGCTGATGCAGGATGGATCTGGTAGTTGGCTTTCGTACTTGCCCCGGTCAGTGTTAGGACGAAGTTCTGTGATGCAGGGTGGATCTGGTGGTTAGCCTACGTACTTGCCCCGGTCAGCGACGTGATGCAGGGTGGATCTGGTAGAGGCTATCGTACTTGCCCCGGTCAGCTTCGTGATACATGTATTTAGTATTGTTGGTACGGTAGGTTCTGGTAGCTGGCTTTCGTACTTGCCCCGGTCAGTTGAGGATGCACGGTGGATCTGGTAGCTATGCCTTCGTACTTGCCCCGTACGGTTCTTATGGCACAGGTGGGACCTGGTGTTCATGTATAATCTTTGATGTTATTATATCATAGACTGCCGGCAGTGAGGAAGGAATTCCACGGGCATGATTGATATTGTGGGCATGAGACCCATGGTTATATTTGAGTGATGACTTAGAGGGCGTGAGTCCCTGACTTGACATGACTGCGTATATGTTGTGTACTGTAGTTTGGCTATCATGCATGTCTCCTGCTTTATATAGACTATTACGATTTCATTCTGATTTTCGTTCACATACTTGTACTGTTATCGACCTCGCCCGAGCTGCGTTCACGCCGCGAGTTGGTACATAGCTTGCTGATCCGCACTCTTAGGATCACTGTTCAGTTCTCGGGAAGCTCCACTTCTCCGGAGGCTTTGTCTTTTGGTACGATACCCTGAAGTTGTAGACTTTTGTACATTCAGGGGTATGGTGGGGCCCTGTCCCGTCATAGTGGTTACACATTCTTATAGGTCTGTAGTCCTGTTATAAATTGTTGTAAAGGATGTAACTGTTCAGTATTAGTTGTATTCATATTTACGGAAATGTAGCCATTTTGGGTTAGCCTGATTCATGTGTTATATTAGTTCTTGTTTGTGAGTTTATTTCCGCTGGTTTTCTCTGATGTTGTATCACAAGGGTGCCCGGGGTAAGGCACCACTCACGGATCCGAGGTCGGGTCGTGACAAAAGTGGTATCAGAGCAGTTAATCCTCGGAAAGGGTCTACAGGCCGTATCTAGTAGAGACTTGATTATCGGTGTGTTGTGCACCATATCTATAATCAGGAGGCTACAGGATATTTAGGATTGGTTTCCATTCTTTCACTCTAAGATCGTGCAGTAGAGCTGTGTTATAGGTTGAACTCCCTCTGACATATTTCTATGTATCAGTTATGCCTCCACGCAAGGCAACCGCGGCCCAGAAGGGCAAGACAAGCGAGAGCCGCTAGTAGGACGCTTGAGAGTCACGGGGAGCCTGCACTCGATCTTTACCTGAGGTGATGTTTCGGACGGCGAGTTCCACGACGTCGCCAAATTTCACCGAGTTCGGGCAGCAGCTGCCATCGAGACCGCAGCGGTACGAGCCTCCGCCATTACCGAGCGGAGGATATGGGTTACAAGGATATGACCCAGTTATTGGCCAAGATCGTGGCAAGGAATGAGGACAGACGAGAGACAGCGGTTCCGGTAGTACCCGTAGTTCACCCTAGATCAGATAGCGCGAGACTTAGGGACTTTTTGAGTTGCAGCCCACCAGAGTTTTATGGGTCGAGGACTGAGGATGATCCTCAGGAGTTTATTCGACAGTTGCAGCGGATCATGAGAGTGATCAAGGCTTCGAAGACAGAGTCGGTGGTCTTAGGTTCGCATCGGCTGCGTGATACTACAGTCGACTGGTTTGATTCATGGGAGTTGTCCCGGGGGGAGCATGCGCTTCCAGCTGTTTGGGACGAGTTCTCCGAGGTATTTCTTAGCCATTTCCTGCCGCCACAGATGAGGAGAGCTCGGGCAGATAGATTTTTGGTGTTGAGGCAGAACGGGCGGACGATCCGGGAGTACAATGTAGAGTTTGACTCGTTGTCTCGGTATTTCCCCGCTTTAGTGGCAGACATGGAGGATAGAGTGCACCGTTATGTCACAGGGCTCGATGATTACTTAGTAGAGAGTTGCACGGGGGTAGCTCTTCAGCCGAGCATGGACATTGCCCGCATGCAGGCTTATGCACTTGGGTGTGAGGAGCGTAGAGGTCGACGGAATAACCAAGATCAGCGGAAGAGGGCCAAGACATCAGGGTCCTTTGGTAACTTTCGAGGCGGACCGCCTCAGCAGCAGGCTAGTTATACGCCTCCACCAAGATGCAGTGGTCCTCCGCGATTTCAGACGCCCAGGTATTCGTGAGCGGTCGAGGCTCGAGGTTCAGGTTTTCGGGAGAGTGGGGGCGTTAGTTTGAGGAAGCCACCTCTACCTCGGTGTAGTCGATGTGGTAGGACCCATTATGGGGAGTGTCGTGCTAGTTTGGGAGATTGCTATACATGCGGCCAGCAGGGCCATTTTGCGAGGAACTGTCCGACCAGAGATAGCACGGATGTAGAGATTCAGCCTTCGGGATCAGTGGTTGGTTCATCGCCTTTCTTTTGCTATGCGCCGTGCAGGGCAGGATCATGATTAGAACGACAAGGGGAAAGTGAAGCAATAGTTACAGGTATATCCTTAACCCTCTAACGATTAGTGGGTATGATAAGATGGTTACATGTTAAGTGTTATGTGCGGGTAATTTTATGTAAATTGTGATTTTATAAAGCCTGGTTTGTAGAAGGGGTAAGTTTGGGGACATGGAAGTTGTGAGCCTTAGAATTCTGATGACCGTGGGAACCTTAGATACAGGGCCATTTTGAGTGAAAGATTCTACAGGGGACCTTTGTCGAGGAACATAGTATACGTGGGGTATACTTGGGTGATAAGTCCATGAGTGGTGTGAAATAATAGTGGGTAGCTAAGCTAAGGAAACCACTAGGTTTTCGTGACTTGAATAGTAAGATTGTCTCGGATCGGGAACAAGAGTGTGGTACGTATACTAGAAAGAGTCGAGTGTGCAAAGAGGATACGACAAGTGGAAGAAACAGCGAACATGTGTTAAGAGGATGGGAGTGATCATTTTGTGAGGAGGATACCCTTAGACCATGGATGAGAACTAATAAGTTGTTATACGTTTTAGAGGTAATTCCTCGTTGGCTGGGAGGTAAGCTTTTGCGTGGTTAGTATATTATGGCCATATGTGGCATAATTGATTTTATAGGTGTAGTAGTGAAGGTTACACCGGTGATGCGCGATTTAATGCACACACTTTAACGCAAGTGCACGTTATCGTGACAAGTAATATAGTCTAGGTAAGACCGAATATCGTCCTCAAGGATTAGTGTTCAAGTACCAATTATCTATCCTTTGTTATCTATTTGGTAACCGATATGATTATAACTAACAATTATAAATACTAATTAACTAAGTGTTTACTTCAGTGATGATGGAAATAGGGCTTCCAAGTCGCCTCAACTATTCGCTTATATTACTTATTAACGCAATGAATTATGGTTCTTCTTCTTTTGGAGATAGCAGGTTTACTAATTCGTTTTATACTACCGTTAAGGCTATCTAAACACTCAACCCCAGTAGCGCTCCTTTCTACCTTTCGGTGATAAGGATGACTCTATAGGAGGATTAAGAACAAAAACCTTGTTAATCGTCACGCACCTTGCGTGAAATTAGGTATTTAAACCCCTATTAACGCTACACAAGTAATTGAGGTATTTTCATCCCCAATCCGACCTATGTCTACCCAACTTACAGCATAGTCACAACCTCCTCCTTTCGAAGTTTGATTAGAAATCATATAAATAATGATAATTAGTGATCAATTAATTACCAAGCATTCAAAGCAACTATTGGGTAAATCTCAACAATAAGAAGAAAAACCATAAACATGCATCAATTCATAACATAAGGTTCAAGTGAATTGACATGGAAAGCCCTATAATGGAATTAGTTCCTAGCCATTGACATGACAAGAACTAATTCAATATCCAACATAAAAACTGAAATAAAGTAAAAGAAAAGAAAAGAAAATTACTAAGTAATGGTCTCCAATCTTCAACTCCAAGAAGTCTTGTGTTTGTGCAAGAAAGGGAACCCTTGAAAACTGCCTAGGGTTCTCTTTTTATAGCTTCAAAACCGCCCTTAAGGTTTTCCTTCAGGCCTGGACCATAAAATCGTCTAAAACCTGATTTTTCCCGCGTCGGCGCCGCGGCCCTGCTATCGGCGCCATGGCCGAACTCTGCGATGTTACGGTGATTAGGTCCGCGACCTACTGCGCTCTTTGTAGAGCGCCGCCGCAACTTCTGCAGGTCTCTGATCATTGGGCGTCGGCGCTGCCTCTTGGTGAAAGCGCCGTGGCGCCCGTGTCCGTGTCTGGTTCGCCACTTTCTCGTCTTTTAAGCTCTGGAACCTCCACTTTTGCCCTCTTTTCGCTCCTTTTCCGCCAAAGTACCATTTTAACCAATTTGACTCAAAAGAAAGAAAATCTATCCTAAGACGACACATATTTGTACAAAAAAGGACAAAAGACTAACTAAAAACGACTCAAAAAGTGTATATAAAATACACCGATCAAATACCCCCAAACTTAACCTTTGCTCGCCCTCGAGCAAAGATAAAAAGAAAGAAATAAAAACTCAAAAGGAGAAGAGAAATAAAAGACTCAATGACATTGATCACTTTGCTGTATTAGTGTCACTTAGAAAAAACATGAAGGTTAGCAGAATAATATGCAGGAACATATAACATGAAATTTTAGCACTCTAAACACATTAAGCTAGATATTTCGCAAACTCATTTTTATCATGCTTAATGGAAGTCAAAATACTGAATCATGCATGTTAATTTCAAAAATACTATGACATTTTTACTTGTTATTCTCCACTAATCATGGATATGCATCTAAGAGATCTTCAGGACTTTTAAGGGTTGTAATGTAGGCTTAGGCACTAGTAGGTAAAAATAGGCATTTAGGCTCATTTTTGTGTACCATAAGCTCTTTAGCTTTTCAATGTTTCCCTTTTCTTTTGATTTTTTCCTTCACTTAAAATCTATATTTCCCCTCTTTTGTTTTGAGAGCGTGAAGTGTATCATAATAACAAACACCCCCAAACTTAGGCTTTTGCCTATTTCTTATTACTTTTTTATTGGGGTGCATCAATCTTGTTTGCTCTTTTTGTCTCTTTTTTAACACATTCTATTCCAATATTTCACATGTTTACTTATGGCACAAGTATGGAAATATAGGGTGTCAAAGAAAAAGTTTCATTTTTAGGCTCAATGGGCCTGACTAGGGGTATTTTAAATGTCAGGGATAGAAAAGAGTGGTAAGAATTGGCTAACAAAGAAACGCCTGAGTCATCTCCCTAACATGCATATCCTAACTATTTTACTTCAAATAGCAAGCAATCATAACACATAGGTTTTAATCATTTAGCATGCACAATTCAAGTAGAAAACTCCATATAGACAGATTTCATGAGTTTTTGGCATATCTAACCTAAGTGATTAGATAGTTGATCTAATTCCATTACATTATTCCACCTTACTTCACTAGGTGTTTCTAGTAACTACAACATGCATGATCTTTGACAGACAATTATGACTCAAAAGAAAAAATAATTATGACTCAAAAATACACAAAACAATCAAAAAGACTCAAACATACTATAACAATAAGACACAAATAAGACACTCCCCCCAAACTTAAATCACACATTGTCTCAAATGTGTGCAAGACTCAAAGATAATAAAAAAAAGGACACTTACAGACTTGGTTTAAAATGGTGGCGGTGGCGGTGGCATTGGATAGTGCATGGACCATTGGTTGAACAAGGAACTCATCTCGTTAATTTGCTGCCTCGTTTCTTGTTGTCCTTGTATCACCGTGTCCAAACTCTGCATCATCCTTATCTGATTCTGGAGTAACTACTCCATCATGGGTACTGAAGGTTCTGATTCTGTAGGTGGCTGGTGGCTGCTTACTGCCGCATATTGAGCCTCTAACTCAGGCTCATCTTCGTCTATGACGGCCTCTGCTGCTGCTACTGGTGGTGCTGGTGCTCTTCTTCTTGCTGCTGGGGGACTTGGGTCTGGGAAGGAGTGCACTATCCCATATGACACAGGCAATTGGTTTCTCTCATGAGTATCAGTGGGTAGGATTGGGACCCCATTCATGGCGCATAAACTAGTGATAAGTGAGTCATGTCCCAACCCACCTGTTGTTACCAACCTGCTGGTTTCTTCAATACTTTGCATTATCTCTTTCCCCACATCAATCGTCTTCCCCGTCATGATTCCATATATCAATTTGATTCTGTCTTCTGGCACTCTGGTAAAGTGCGTTGATGGAATCAGACGGGCACTGACGAAATACAGCCAACCCTTGGTTGCTTTGTTGAACTGACACCTGCTCAGTCCTCTTGACCCATTTCTGGCAATATCAAATGCAGCCCCAGGGTAGCTCACTGTGTCTGCGACGGAATTCCAGTCGATGTTGGTGGTGCTTCTAGACCATGTTCTAAAGTAACTCCAATCACCATCTCCTCCTTCAACATCAACTGTTTTTAGTAACAAATTTATCGCTTCAGCCGTCACAGGCATATATCTTCCCCTCACAAAGCATTTATTGTTCACCTTCTCCGGAAAGTTAGCATAGAATTCACGCACCATCACTGTGTTCATTGGTGCTATCTTTTCCGGGTTTACAAATCTCTTTCACCCCATCATCTCAATCATTGCCCGAATGGGCTCATAGACATCCTCCTCCCCAAACGAATCCCTTTGATAGTTCATTCCCCTTTCAGGGATTAGGGCCTAGTACTAAGCTTTTTGTATCTTTCATGAGCTTGTTGGCTAATAAACCTAGTATCATCGTATTGAGGGGCTGAGGTGGATGTGGAGGCTCTTCTCTTTCTGGCAGACATGGTTAAATCACTTTTTGCAGCGTTTTCTTAGTATCACAAATGTTCCCCAACACTATCACACAATAACTAGCAGCTACAACACTATTACCCCCAAACTCCAACTCCTGCACTACACAATACCCACACCCTCCTTGTATACTCCTCCTCTAAATTTCACAACCAATTTTTCAACACCCCAACGACTTCAACAATGCAACACTCCTCCAAACTACTACCTCCTTTGACTATTGTAAAGCTTTCAAGAAAAGATGAAGATTACCTTTTTGACGGTGTTCTTCAAGGTTTTCTTGCTTCTAATGGTGATTTGAGGCACTGGGATGAAGTTTTGTTGGTTGAAATGGTTAAGGGTTTAGGGACTTTAAGAGTTTTTGGTTGTGTTTGAGTTTGATTTATGGAAGATTTGTGGGTGAGGTTTGAATTTTCGTGGGTTTGGTGGAGAGGAAAGGTTAGGTATTGGTTTGAAATTAGGGAAAATCGGGTTTTTGGGCGTCTTTTAATTTCTGGATTTCCGCCAGCCTTGTGACCACTGCATTTGGCGCCGCGGCCTAACTTGCAGACTTCTGGGAATTTGCGTCGCGCCACCTTTCTGGCGCGCGTAGACTTCACGAAATTTTATGGATTTTTGGCGCGCTTGCCTGCTCTGGCGCGCGCTTTAACTTCAGCGCCTTTCTGCTCTTTTGGCGCGCGACCTGCTCAGCTCGCGCAACGCCTTTTCTGGAAATCCCTGGCTATTCTTCAGTTTTTCGCCCTCCAAATTTTCGTTGACCTGCACCTGTCAACACAACACAAATACTACCTCCGTGAGACTGTTCTTAGTAAAAAAATTAAAGTAAAATAAATCAAAATACCTTGGGTTGCCTCCCAAGTAGCGCTGTCTTTAACGTCTTTTAGCCGGACGCAAGTTCCTTAACTCAATAAGTGTGGGGTAGATTAATCCCACAACCAATCCATTTTTTCCACATTTTTCTTTTTCTTCTTCTTCTTTTCTTCTTAAAATTATCTTCAAGGGAAGGTTCAGGAACACATACCTGCTTTTGCGGAGGTTCGACATCACATACCTGCTTTTGTGGGCTCATCTCCCTTGGTTTGGCTTGTACTGGCTCACAGGGGGTTCTGATGGTGCTGATTGCAAAACACCTGCTCATGATTGGTGGCTCAATAATGTGTTTGTGTTTAAATACTTTAAACACCATTTCTTCCTTCTCCACCCTCAACGTCAGCTCTCCTTTTTCTACATCGATCAGGGCTCTCCCTGTCGCCAAGAACGGTCTCCGCAATATGATGGGGATCTCTGCATCTTCTTCCATGTCAAGAATGAGGAAGTCCGCAGGAAAAAAAGAATTTTCCTACTTTAACAAGCACATCCTCAATCTTTCCCCTTGGGTGCACCACTGTTCTATCGGCTAGTTGCAGGCTCACCGTGGTTGGTTTTGCCTCACCTAGCTCCAACCGTTTAAATACTGATAAAGGCATAAAATTTATGTTTGCCCCTAAATCACAGAGGGCCCTATTGCATGTCACCTTGCCAACTGTGCAAGACAATGTAAAGCTCCCTGGGTCTTTTAGTTTAGGGGGTAACTTCTTCTACAGGATGGCACTGCACTCCTCAGTCAGCGCCACCATCTCATACTCCGCTAGTTTCTTCTTCTTCCCCAAAATCTCCTTCATGAATTTAAAATAAGAAGGCATTTGCTCCAACGCCTCTATAAAGGGTATGTTGATATGTAGCTTCCTGAACGTCTCCAAGAATTTGGAGAATTGTTTATCAACTGCCTTCCTCTGCAATCTCTGTGGGAATGGGATCTTCTCAGTATAATCCTTCTCTGGAGTTTTCTCTACTACTGGGCGAGCTTCAACCACCTTCTCTTTCTCTATTTCTGCCCTTTGTTCAACTACCGGCTGAGGTATCGCCGCTCAACTGTTTACCACTTCTCACCATCTTGCTGGCATTGTTCTCTCGGATTCATCTCTGTGTTGCTTGGCAGTGTACTCTGTGGCCTGTTGTTCGATTGCTTTGCTAGTTGTCCACTTGTGTTTCCAAGTTCCTGAACGAGGATCTAGTTTACATCGAATGGGTGCAGGCGTTGGTGAGTGCCAACAAAGCTGCTCTCAGCTCGTCTGGCTTTTCTGGCTGAATAGGTGCATTGAATTGTTGAGAAGGTGGGGCCTGAGTGAATGGCTGCTGATTCTGGTGCTGCTATTTTTGGTACTGCTGGTTTTGGTACTGGCCTCTATATTGATTCTGCTGCCCCTGGTCTCCTCTCCATGAGAAATTTGGGTGATTCCTCCACCCTGGATTATATGTGTTAGAGTATGGGTTGTTCTGGGGCCCCTGATAGTTACCCACAGCTTGGAACTCTGCCTACTCGATTGACATATTATTAGGATCAGTTGAAGGACATCTATCGAATGTATGTGGGCCACCACATATTTCACAGCTCTTAGGCATCTGCACTGCATTTACTGATACTGTATGTTGTTGCAGCTGCTTGGTCAACAGGGCAACTTGGGCATTCAGGGCAGCGATGGCATCTATCTCGTGAACTCCCACTGTTATCTTTCCACTAATTGGTCTATCTTCTGTGACATGGTTGTTGGTGGTCATATCTTCTAATAAGTCGTGAGCTTCGTGGGCTGTTTTCCTCATAAATGCCCCACTTGCTGTTGCATCAATAATTGTTCTGGTTGTTCCGCTCAGCCCGTTATAGAAGATGTGGACCAACTTCCACAACTCGATACTGTGGTGTGGGCACTTTCTCTGCAGGTCCTTGAATCTTTCCCACGCTTCGTATAATGACTCTCCATCTGCTTGGTAGAAATTATTCAGCTCCCCTCTCAATTTCGCTGCCTTGCATGGTGGGAAGAATTTTGCCAAAAATTTCTGTGCCAGCTCTTGCCATGTAAAAATCGAATCAGCTGGCAGGGAATTTAACCATACTTTTGCTCTGTCCCTGAGTGAGAAGGGAAAGAGCCTCAATCTGACGGCATCATCAGTAACGCCGTTATATCTGAATGTTGCACACAGCTCCAAGAAATTAGCTATGTGCATATATGGATCCTCTTATGGCAACCCTTCAAACTGCACCGTGTTCTGCACCATGCTTAGAATTGCCGGTTTGATCTCAAAGTTATTTGCTCCTATTGCAGGGAGCCTAATACATGTCTGTGCTCCGTTCACCCTCGGCAGCACGTAGTCTCCCAAGCTTCTTTCTGCCTGGACTTGAACTCTCTCCTCGACATCCATAGGTATTCGCCGAGGCATTCCTTGGTTAGGTTGATTTTCACCTAACCCCTCTCTCAGCACATTGTTGTTTTGACCGTCGTCCATCTCTATCAAGGCTGCAATCCGCTGGTTCTTTCTGTTCTGTTTACAGGTTTTCTCAATCTCTGGATTGAAGGGAACAAGAGTGTCTGCTCCTCTTCTCCTTCGCATAAACTGATTTCCTGAAACAGATCAAAAACAGACAAACAGATCACGGAAACTGGTTCTCACAAAAATAAATAAAAAAAACGTAATAAGTAAAATAAAAAAAAAGTAAAACCAAATTAGAAATTAAAAATAGATAAAATTGATATTGAACTATGCCTAATCCCCGGCAACGGCGCCAAAAACTTGATGCGCGATTTAATGCACACACTTTAACGCAAGTGCACATTATCGTGACAAATAATATAGTCTAGGTAAGACCGAATATCGTCCTCAAGGATTAGTGTTCAAGTACCAATTATCTATCCTTTGTTATCTATTTGGTAACCGATATGATTATAACTAACAATTATAAAGACTAATTAACTAAGTGTTTACTTCAGTGATGATGGAAATAGGGCTTCCAAGTCGCCTCAACTATCCGCTTATATTACTTATTAACACAATGAATTATGGTTCTTCTTCTTTTGGAGATAGCAGGTTTACTAATTCGTTTTATACTCCCGTTAAGGCTATATAAACACTCAACCCCAGTAGCGCTCCTTTCTACCTTTCGGTGATAAGGATGACTGTATAGGAGGATTAAGAACAAAAACCTTGTTAATCGTCACGCACCTTGCGTGAAATTAGGTATTTAAACCCCTATTAACGCTACACAAGTAATTGAGGTATTTTCATCCCCAATCCGACCTATGTCTACCCAACTTACAGCATAGTCACAACCTTCTCCTTTCGAAGTTTGATTAGAAATCATATAAATAATGATAATTAGTGATCAATTAATTACCAAGCATTCAAAGCAACTATTGGGTAAATCTCAACAATAAGAAGAACAACCATAAACATGCATCAATTCATAACATAAGGTTCAAGTGAATTGACATGGAAAGCCCTATAATGGAATTAGTTCCTAGCCATTGACATGACAAGAACTAATTCAATATCCAACATAAAAAATGAAATAAAGTAAAAGAAAAGAAAAGAAAATTACTAAGTAATGGTCTCCAATCTTCAACTCCAAGAAGTCTTGTGTTTGTGCAAGAAAGGGAACCCTTGAAAACTGCCTAGGGTTCTCTTTTTATAGCTTCAAAACCGCCCTTAAGGTTTTCCTTCAGGCCTGGACCATAAAATCGTCTAAAACCTGATTTTTCCCGCATCGGCCATGGCCGAATCTGCATTGCGGTGATTAGCGCGCGGCCCTGCACTCTGCTGTCTAGAGGCGCCGCGGCGCTACAACTTTTGTAGGTCTCTGATCATTGGGCGCCGGGGCGCTGGCCCTGCTGGCGGGAGGCGTCGCGGCGCTGGCCCGTGTCCGTGCCTGGTTCGCCACTTTCTCGTCTTTTAAGCTCTGGAACCTCCACTTTTGCCCTCTTTTCTCTCCTTTTCCGCCAAAGTGCCATTTTAACCTATTTGACTCAAAAGAAAGAAAATATATCCTAAGACGACACGTATTTGTACAAAAAAGGACAAAAGACTAACTAAAAACGATTCAAAAAGTGTATATAAAATACACCGATCAACCGGCGCATGCGTTTTGGAGACGTAGAAGGAACATTCGGGACGAATGTTTCTAAGGGGGGAGAATGTTACATCCCGTAGTTCGGGTCATGCTTAGGGGGACGTACGAACGGAATTAAGTTTTAAATTTTAGAATGATGGGTTGACGAAATGTTTCGGACGGGTTGTTGGTCAACTTTGGGGCGGTTTATGTCCAGTTACATTGAGAGTCCCAAGGTGTTTCAAAGGCCTAGTACGTAGTTCGTTGAGTCTAGGTTCCAACGCAACCAACCGTTCGTCGATAGGATACCAGAGTAGAAAGTTATGGAAGTTGCAAGTTCAGTGCGCTGTGGAGAGGAAGCAAATTTTCGGTCAGGGCCACGGCCGCGCCAGATCTGAGGCCGCGGCGCCAGATGCAGGCATGGCGCCGGATTTTCCGGAGGTCGCTGAAGTTGCAGTAGCCGCTGGAAATTCGAAAGTTCGCAGAAGATTCAGCGTATGACGGCAGGCTGCGGCCGCGAGGCGAGTTTCGCGGAAAAGCGAGAAAGTCAGATATTTTCTTTTAAAAAGGCCATGGGAGGTGACAAGTGTCCCCCCATCTGATTTTTTGCATGTCCTATATATTGACCAAGTCTTGAAGAGTTGGTCATCTTTCAAAGTTTCTCCTTCTCTCTAAAAAGTTCTTCCTTCTCTCTAAATTAAAGCCCTCCCTTCTCTCTAGAAAATCAAGAGAAAATCAAGTCTTGAGAAAAATCTGAACAAGGTGGCAAGAAGGAAATTTGTTGGCAAGCTTGTAGGAGCTTTTGTGGTAGTGATTGTGGAAAGGAGGCTAGTAAATTTGTTGGATTAATTTGGCTAAAGCTCTAAGGTAACAATTCTTTCTCTTGTTGCTAGTTTTTGGTGTTGCATGTGAAGAAGAAAGAACTTGTAGTTGAAAATATTGCTCTTAGATAAATTGCATGTAAGAAATATGGTTTGGATATGAAAGAATTGGATAAGAAGGTTATGTAAGCATGTTGTAGCCAAAATACTACCTTAAACTTGTTAAGTTAGTTGTTATGCATTGTGGGGCAGAATTTTACACATCCAAGGTTAGGTGTGTAATCCCCTTTATTTTGATTGGATTGTTGGGCCTTAAAAGTGGCGGTTGGATGTTGAATTCGGCCTTGAAAAAGGTGGCAAAGTATGTAGAAACAAAGGAAATGCTACCCGATTTTCCATAGAATTTAGTGACTTTGCACTTGGAATATTCTACGTTGAAACTAGAGGTTAATAAACGTATTATGGTCATTATAGGTTGACGCATTACGCGCGGCATACTCGACTTGGCTTGTGGATTAAGCCGAAGAGGTAAGTGATTCTTCCTATCCTCTTGAGCATGATATTTGTGAAATATATATATAGTGCGGTAGACGCACGTGTGTTAAAGGAATTTGATTTTCCTTTTATGTCCGTGACTTGATTCTAAAGTTAAGTGACTTGTTATGAAATGTTAAGGACTTGAATTATGTTAAAAAGTGTGAAGCCTCATTCGTGAGTAATGAGTGCTTAGTCTTTTAAGAGAATAAAGTTATCTTGATTTCGGAAATGAGAGTAGTTGTCCTTGGTTGGTTTAAAACATAAAGGGTTATAATAGCTTTATGGGAAATTAGTTAAAACAACTTTATGAAAACGAAAGAAGGGTTTTATTATTGGATTTAAAACGATAACTTGGCATTTTAAAAGTTAGGAGGTTGGTTTCCTTAAAAGATATGAGATTTGATTCAAAGATTATGAGACTTAATTTTGAAAGTAAAGAGACTTGACTTTAAAAAAAAAGGGAGAAGTGATTTGGTTTTAAAAAGAAAATGTATGTACGTAGTACTTTGGGGTTAGAACTCGGATTTTTGACATAAAATAAAAGTACCTTGAGTGTGAGTAACTTGTCTATGTTTGCTTGTGATAGCCTTGTTGTGCAAGTATTGTATCCTTATGCTACCGCGTCTCTCGATGGAGGGCCGGTCAGGTTATTCTAGATCGCTTTGGGCATACTGACTCGATGGATGGTCCACGGGTATGCGGCCATGATGAGGGTTCGTTCCCTGTTGATAGTGTTATTCCATGGACTAGCTCTCCATGAGGTCTACTGATGCAGGGTTGATCTGGTAGCTAGCCCTCGTACTTGCCTCGGTCGTTGCTGATGCAGGCTGGATCTGGTAGTTGGCTTTCGTACTTGCCCCGGTCAGTGTTAGGACGAAGTTCCGTTATGCAGGGTGGATCTGGTGGTTAGCCTACGTACTTGCCCTGGTCAGCGACGTGATGCAGGGTGGATCTGGTAGAGGCTATCGTACTTGCCCGATCAGCTTCGTGATACATGTATTTATTATTGTTGGTACGGTAGGTTCTGGTAGCTGGCTTTCGTACTTTCCCTGTACGGTTCTTATGACACAGGTGGGACCTGGTGTTCATGTATACTCCTTGATGTTGTTATATCATAGACTGCCGGCAGTGAGGAAGGAATTCCACGGGCATGAGACCCATGGTTATATTTGAGTGATGACTTAGAGGGCATGAGTCCCTGACTTGACATGATTGCGTATATGTTGTGTACTGTAGTTTGGCTATCATGCATGTCTCCTGCTTTATATAGACTATTACGATTTCATTCTGATATTTCGGTTCACATACTTGGTACTGTTGTGCGACCTCGCCCGGGGGCTGCGTTAAATCTGCAGTTGAGGTACATAGTTTGCTAATCCGCACTCTTAAGATCACTGTTCAGTTCTCGGGAAGCTCCACTTCTCCGGAGGCTTTGTCTTTTGGTACGATACCCTGAAGTTGTAGACTTTTGTACATTCAGGGGTATGGCGGGGCCCTATCCCGTCATAGTGGTTAGACATTCTTAGAGGTCTGTAGTCCTGTTATAAATTGGGTTGTAAAGGATGTAACTGTTCAGTATTAGTTGTATTCATATTTACGGAAAGGTAGCCATTTTGGGTTAGCCTGATTCATGTGTTATATTAGTTCTTGTTTGTGAGTTTATTTTCGCTGGTTTTCTCTGATGTTGTATCACAAGGGTGCCCGGGGTAAGGCACCAGTCACGGATCCGAGGTCGGGTCGTGACAATTAATAAGGTTTCTGTTCTTAATCCTCATCTAGAGTCAACCTTATCACCGAAAAGTAGAAATGTGTTGTACTGGGTGTTATACCCCGTAGTTCGGGTCTGGATCGCGGTCAGGGGCCTCGCACGCGACGCCACGTGGCGGGCACGGCTAAGCGGGTTATCGTAGGTCGCGGCGCCAGAAACAGGCCGCGGCAAGTAAGATCCGGCGGTCGCTGAAGTTCCAGCCGCCCACCGTAAGAAAGGCGCGCGGAAAGTCTAAGAGGCGGCAGAGTTTCAGCGCCATGGCCTGCAGTGGCCAAGGCGGGTTCTGCGAGTTAGTGGAAATTTCGCCTGCTTTGTTTTAAAAGAGGTCATGGGTGGGTGACAAGTGTCCCCCCCATCTGAAATGTTGCATGCCTTATATTGACCAAGTCTTGAAGACTTGGTCATCTTTCATCTCTCTCTCTATCTCTAAGCAAAAGCTTCCACTTCTCTCTAGAATTCCAAGAGGAATTCAAAGCTTAGGAAAAATCTGAAAAGTTAAGAACAAGAAGGAAGCTTGTGGCTAGCTTGTAAGGGTAGTTGTGGTGGTGTTCTTGAAGAGGAGGCTAGCAAAATTGTTGGAATAATTTTGGCTAAAGCTCTAAAGGTAACAATTCTCTCTTGTAGCTAGTTATTGATGTTGCATGTGAAGGAAAAGGAACTTGTTATTATAAATAATGCTCTTAGATTCATTGCATGTAAGAAATGTGGTTTGGATGTGAAAGAATTGGTTAAGAAGCTTATGTGAGCATGTTGTAGCGTAAAAACTACCTTAGACTTGTTAAGTTGGTTGTTTTACCTTGTGGGGCAGAATTTTACACATTTAAGTTTAGGTGTGTAATCCCCTTTGAAATGTTGGATTGTTGGGCCTTAAATGTGGCGTTTGGATATTGAATTCGACCTTGAAAAAGGTGGCAAAGTATGTAGAAACAAAGGAAGTGCTGCCCAATTTTCCTTAAAAATTAGTAACTTGAACTTGGAGTTTCTACATTGAAATTGGGGGTTAATAAACGTATTATGGTCATTATAGGTTGACATATTACGTGCGGTATTTCGGACTTAGCAAGTGGATTAACCGAAGAGGTATGTGGAACTTTCCTATCTCTTGAGCATGAGTATTTGTACCTATGTAGTACGGTAGACGTACAAGATTTGATATCTTTCACTTGTTTTAGAGTATGTGATACTTGTGCCATTTTTTAAAAGTATAAGTCCCTTGGATTTAGGAAAAATGTATTTGACTAAGGAATAACGCAAATATAATGACTTTATGGGAAGTTGGTTATATTAGCTTTTGAAAGGTTAACAAAGAACGGTTTACTCTAAGTAAAACAAGTACGGGTAAATGATTTGAAACTGTGAAAGATGGATTGATTTTTAGGCATTGATTGCCTAAGGTTTTAAAGGAAATGAAGTCACTTGATTTAGAAGCTTATTATATTTCTAAAAGGAAATGTGACTTGTCTTGAAAAGAAATCGTAACTTGATACTATGGTTATTAGTATCTTGGAATTTTTCTATAAAAAAAGTTATTTCTTAAAAGGTTAGAAGTACGTGGTACTTGGGTTGAATTTCCGGATTTTCTCTTAAAAGACATGTTAGTGCCTTAGGTATACTAAAATGAGAGGATATATATATTTTGGTAAAGGTTAATAAGAAGTTAGGGGATTTCTTAACTTGCTTATGTTATGATAAGCCGGTAGTGCTTATGTTATGTATGATAGGCCGGTAGTGCTTATGTTATGTATGATAGGCCGGTAGTGCTTATGTTATGTATGATAGGCCGGTAGTGCTTATGTTATGTATGATAGCCGGATGAGCTATGTTATATCTATATATTATTACGGGGTAAACCCCGGGTTATTACTTATGCCATGGATTTGCTACCCATGATGCGAGTGCGGCGCTTGTACTCATGCGGATCCGGACCACAGGATCCATGCGGGTGAAATAGTCCCATGCGAGTACGGCGATGGTACTCATGCGGGTCCACAGGATCCATGCGGGTGAAATAGTCTCATGCGAGTGAAATAGTCCCATGACGAGGCGGATGACCTCATGCGGGTCTACAGGACCCATGCGGGTGAAATAGTCCCACAAGTAGGATTGCTTAATGATACTACGGGCGAGGTACCCTGTTTTGATCATGAGTCTCCTATTTTTATGCAGTAAGATTTATACTTGTTACTCTCATTATTAGTAAGGCACAGTGCAAGGTAAATTGATTTTCGTCTATGACTCCAGCTACTTTTGACTTATGATATTATTACAGTATTTTCCAGTTTTACATACTTGGTACATATTGTGTACTGACCCCCTTCCTCGGGGGTTGCGTTCATCTGCGCGGTAAAGTAGCGGTGGTGGATCCTCATTCTTAGGATCTTTGCTCAGTGTCGAAGCTCCATTACTCGGAGGCTTGACTTGATTTTAGTGCAGTTTTCCACGGCGTTGTAGGTTTTGTGTACATTCAGGGTATGACGGGGCCCCTGTCCGTCATGGTTGTTACAAACTCTTAGAGGCCTGTAGTCAGGTTATAAATTGGGTTATCAAGGATGTAGCTTTATTCGATTACATTTTATTTAAGTTACGGAAAGGTAGCCATTTTTGGGTTAGCCTATTTTATCTTATATGGTTCTTGTTTGTGAGTTTATTTCCGCTGGTTCTCTGATGTTGTATCACAAGGGTGCCCGGGGTAAGGCACCAGTCACGGATCCGAGGAGTCGTGACAAAAGTGGTATCGAGCGATTAATCCTCGGAGAAAGGTCTACAGCCGTATCTAGTAAGTCTTGATTATCGGTGTGTTGTGCACCACATCTATAATCAGTAGGCTGCAGGATATTTAGGATTGGTTTCCATTTCTTTCACTCTAAGATCGTGCAATAGAGTGTTATAGGTTGAATTTCCTCGGCGTGAATTTTGTATGTATCGATTATGCCTCCACGCAGGCAACCGCGGCCCGAGAAGGCGGCGATAGAAGAACTACTAGTAGGACACCGGGTTACGAGGCAGCCTAGTCCTTACACGAGATAATATTTAGGCGGCGAGTTCCACGACGTCGTCGGCCCAGATGCTGGAGCGGCGGCGGCTCATCGAGACTACGGTGCTTGAGCCTCGATTACGGCTGGAGCGGAGGATATGTGCTCTGAGAGATGGCCCGATTATTGGCGAGATAGTGGCTAGGCATGAGGGCAGAGCGAGAGGCGGTTCGGTTGCACCGTGGTTCCTCGCATCCGATAGCGTGAGACTTGGGACTTTGAGTTGCAGCCCACCAGAGTTCTATGGGTCGAGGCCTGAGGATGATCCTCAGGAATTTATCCGACAGTTACAGCGGATCATGAGGGTGATCAAGGCCTCGGATACCGAGTCGGTTGTACTGAGTTCGCATCGACTGCGTGATACCGTAGTTGACTGGTTTGATTCATGGGAGCTGTCCCGGGGGGAGCATGCGCTTCCAGCTGTATGGGACGAGTTTTTGGCGGCGTTTCTTGGTCATTTCTTGCCTCGCGGATGAGAGCAACGCGGTAAGATTTACGACATTGAGGCAGTGGGCGGGCGGTCGGAGTACAACGTAGAGTTCGACTCGTTGGCTCGATATGTGCCCACTTTTGTAGCAGATATGGAGGACAGAGTGCACCGCTACGTCACAAGGCTCGATGACTACTTGGCGAGAGTTATGCGAGTAGCTCTTGTTGGGCATGGACATTGCCGCGCACGTGCCTATGCACTTGGTGTGAGGAACGCGGGCCGGATTGATAGGTATCGAGAAGAAGAGGGCCGGGGCGGCGTCCTCTAGTAGTTCGAGGTAGACGGCCTCAGGCCAGACGGTTGCATCACGGCCGGTTGAGCGCTCTCCACCATCTTCCGGCCGTCACGAGTATTGAGGCGGGAGCGGTCCTGTGGCCGGGTTTCGAGAGGACGAGTTCGATCGAGATGAGGCCACCTATGCCTCGGTGTGGTCGATGTGGTGATTGCCATTATGAAGTGTCGTGTTCCTCCAGAGCTTGTTACTCTTGTGGCAGCAGGCCATTTGAAGAAGATTGTCAGACCGAGCGGCGGAAATGCTATGGCTCAGCGAGTTCGATTCTTTGAGTCTTCATCTTGATGGTTATGCGCCGGGCGGCGGGGTGTTCCGCGGGCGGCAGCGCGGCGGGTCGTGGCGGGGTTCGATTCAGCGGTCCTCAGAACCGCATTTATGCTATGTCCAGCCGCCAGGACCAGGAGGCGTCACCTGATGTCGTCACAGGTACATTGTTGGTTTCTTGTTGTGATGTTTATGCTTTGATAGACCCAGGTTCTACCTTGTCCTATATATCTCCTCATATTGCTGGTAGAATAGGGATAGAGCCCGAGTCCATAAAACCTTTTGAGGTAGCTACCCCAGTAGGTGATTCGGTGGTGGTCGAGCGAGTGTATAAGGCTTGCCCAGTGACTATATCTGATCGTCGGACTCTGCCGACTTGATAGAGTTGGATATGACGGACTTTGATGTGATTATATGGATTGGCTAGCGTCTTGCTATGCCAATGTGGGTATGAGAGGTCGATTCGGTTCGTTCCGGTGAGCCGGTTATCGAGTGGAGGGGGAATACTGCATCGCCGAGGGGTAGGTTTATTTCTTACCTCAAGGCTAGGAAGATGGTGCGGAAGGGGTATATTTACCATTTGGTTCGGGTATTCGATCATCGAGGTGAGATACGGACCTTGATCGATTCGGTTGTTAGAGAATTTCGGACGTATTCTCGACGAGCTTAGGGTATCCTCCCCGAGAGGAGATTGAGTTTTGCATTGATTTGGCGCCAGACACTCGACCGATATCTATTCCGCCATACAGGATGGCACCTTCCGAGTTGAAGGAATTGAAGGACCAGCTGAAAGATTTGCTGGAGAAAGGCTTTATCAGGCCAAGTGTTTCTCCCAGGAAGCGCCGGTGTTATTTGTAAAGAAGAAGGATGGGGCCAGCGTATGTGTATTGATTCTGAGCGGTGAACAAGGTAACTATCAAGAACAGATATCCCCTCCCCAGGATTTATGATTTGTTTGACCAGTTGCAGGGTGCGAAATGCTTTTCCAAGATAGACCTGCGATCTGGTTACCATCAGGTACGAGTTAGAGAGGCGGATATCCCGAAGACTGCATTCAGGACCCGATATGGGCACTATGAGTTCAGGGTGATGTCTTTCGGATTGACCAACGCTCCAGCGGTATTCATGGATTTGATGAATAGGGTGTTCAGGCCATTCTTGGATATGTTCGTTATAGTGTTCATTGATGATATCTTGGTGTATTCGAGCACAGAGCAGGAGCATACAGATCATTTGAGGACGGTATTAGGAGTCCTTCGAGGCCGGCGATTGTATGCCAAGTTCTCGAAATGCGAGTTTTGGTAGCCAGTGGCTTTCTTAGGGCATGTTATCGGGTCGATGGTATTCGGGTTGATCTGACAAAGATCGAAGCGATCAAGACTTGGCCTAGACCACTACAAGCGGAGTGCGCGACTTTTGGGCCTTGCAGGGTATTATCGGAGGTTTGTGGAGACGTTTGCTTCCATGTCAGCGCCTTTGACTAGGCTGACTCAGAAAGAAGCTATATTCCAGTGGACGGATGCTTGTGAGGAGAGTTTTCAGTCACTGAAGGAGAAATTGACGACCGCCCCAGTTCTTACTCTTCCTGAGGGTTTGGGTAGATATGTGGTTTATTGTGATGCGTCGCGTGTCGGGCTTGGGTGCGTGCTGATGCAGCACGACAAGGTTATAGCTTACGCATCTCGACAGCTTAGGAAGCATGAGAAGAATTATCCCACACATGACTTAGAGTTGGCAGCAGTGATTCATGCCTTGAAGATCCGGAGACATTATTTGTATGGAGTTCATGTGGATATTTACACAGACCACAAGAGTCTCCAGTATATCTTCAGCCAGAGGGAGCTGAACTTACGGCAGAGACGGTGGTTGGAGTTACTCAAGGATTATGATGTTGATATTCTATACCACCCAGGGAAGGCTAATGTAGTTGCAGATGCCGCAGTCGCGGTCGATGGGTAGTCCGCGATGTCTGACAGAGAAGAGGGATATGATCCGAGAGTTACATCAGCTAGCGAGCCTTGGGGTTCGTTTGGTTGATTCTGATAGTGAGGGAGTTCGGGTTCGAGAGGTTGCCGAGTCTTCCATCGTCGAGGAGGTGAAGAGGCGACAGTATGAGGATCCGATTATGGTACGGTATCGAGATGTCGCTTGTCAGAAAGAGAAGAGTATATTTGAGGTAGCGCCGGATGGGGTGCTAAGATTTGAGGGCCGGTTGTGTGTTCCCGACGTGACAGGACCGTCGGCCGGTGCAGGGGAGGCCCACAGTGCTCGTTATTCTATTCATCCAGGGTCGACTAAGATGTATCATGACCTCAGATGTGTGTATTGGTGGGATGGCCTGAAGAGGGACGTTGCGGAGTTCGTGGCGCAGTGCCCGAATTGTCAGCAGGTTAAGGTTGAGCACCAGAAGCCCGGTGAGGCATTGCGAGCTATTGATATTCCGACCTGGAAGTGGGAGGTGGTAAATATGGATTTTATTACAGGGTTACCTTCCACTCAGAGGAAGCATGATTCCATTTGGGTTATCGTCGGCGTGTGAAATCAGCCCATTTTCTTCCGATCGGGGCGACTTTTTCACGAGGATTATGCTAGACTATATATCGGAGAGATCGTGAGGCGCACGGAGTTCCTATATCGATTATTTCGGACAGAGGAGCCCAGTTTACGGCTAACTTCTGGAGGTCTTTCCAGAAGGGATTAGGGACACAGGTGAGTCTCAGTACGGTGTTTCATCCTCGACCAAGCCGGACGGGCGGCGCACTATCCGAACAACGAGGATATGTTGCGGGCTTGTGTTATTGATTTCAGGGGTAGCTGGGAGGATCATTTGCCTCTTGTGGAGTTTTCTTATAACAACTACCATTCTAGTATCCGGATGGCGCCTTATGAGGCCTTATACGGGAGGAAGTGTAGGTCACCGATAGGTTGATTTGAGGTGGGAGAAGTTCAGTTAGTCGGGCCGGACTTGGTACAGCAGGCAGTGGATAAGGTGAAGCTTATCCAGGAGCGGTTATTGTCAGCTCAGAGTCGACAGAAGTCGTATGCAGATCATCGAAGTCAACACTTGGAGTTTGAGGTAGATGATTGGGTCTTCCTGAAGGTATCACCCATGAAGGGTGTGATGAGATTTGGGAAGAAAGGGAAACTTAGCCCAAGGTACATTGGGCCTTATCAGATTATCCGTAGGGTAGGCAAGGTTGCCTATGAGTTGGATCTGCCGTCCGATCTGGAGGCAGTACATCCAGTTTTTCACGTATCTATGTTGCGGAAATGTATAGGAGACCCATCTAGAGTGCACCCGATTCATGATATCCAGGTGATGGAGGAGTTATCGTATGAGGAGAGTCCCATAGCGATACTCGATCGTCAGGTTAGGCGACTTCGGACAAAGGATGTGGCTTCCGTCAAAGTATTATGGCGGAACGAGAACAGAGAGGAGATGACGTGGGAAGCAGAGGATGACATGGTGAAGAAGTATCCTCACTTATTTCCTATACCTTCAGGTAACCTACTTCTTGTTTGATAGTTTCATTTGGAAATTTTTCTTGAGTATTGTTGTGGCTCGTGGAGCGTCTTTATTTGCAAAAGAGTAGTTAAGAGCGCCTATGTCGATTGTGATTCGAGTAAGCCTAGAAGGAACATTCGGGACGAATGTTTCTAAGGGGGGGAGAATGTTATACCCCGTAATTCGGGTATGGATCGCGGTCGTGGCCTCGGCGCGGTGCCGTAGGCGGCCGCGGCTCAGCGGGTGATTGTAGGGCGCGGCGGAAGATCCGAAGGGTCGCTGAAGTTTCAGTGGCCGGGAAGCAGTCATGGCGCGGAAAGTCTTGAGAGCGGCGAAGTTTCAGCGCCACGCTGGTGCGAGCGTGGCGGCGGGTTCTGCGAGAGTTAGTGGAAATTTCTG
Organism: Przewalskia tangutica; assembly: GCA_029844215.1. NCBI lineage: Eukaryota > Viridiplantae > Streptophyta > Magnoliopsida > Solanales > Solanaceae > Przewalskia > Przewalskia tangutica. The sequence continues at coordinate 147,710,139 of CM056720.1, forward strand.
CACTGTTTTGTTTTAAAAGAGGTCATGGGTGGGTGACAAGTGTCCCCCCCCCCCATCTGAAATGTTGCATGCCTTATATTGACCAAGTCTTGAAGACTTGGTCATCTTTCATCTCTCTCTCTATCTCTAAGCAAAAGCTCCCACTTCTCTCTAGAATTCCAAGAGGAATTCAAAGCTTAGGAAAAATCTGAAAAGTTAAGAACAAGAAGGAAGCTTGTGGCTAGCTTGTAAGGGTGGTTGTGGTGGTGTTCTTGAAGAGGAGGCTAGAAAAATTGTTGGAATAATTTTGGCTAAAGCTCTAAAGGTAACAATTCTCTCTTGTAGCTAGTTATTGATGTTGCATGTGAAGGAAAAGGAACTTGTTATTATAAATAATGCTCTTAGATTCATTGCATGTAAGAAATGTGGTTTGGATGTGAAAGAATTGGTTAAGAAGCTTATGTGAGCATGTTGTAGCCTAAAAACTACCTTAGACTTGTTAAGTTGGTTGTTTTACCTTGTGGGGCAGAATTTTACACATTTAAGTTTAGGTGTGTAATCCCCTTTGAAATGTTGGATTGTTGGGCCTTAAATGTGGCGTTTGGATATTGAATTCGACCTTGAAAAAGGTGGCAAAGTATGTAGAAACAAAGGAAGTGCTGTCCAATTTGCCTTAAGAATTAGTAACTTGAACTTGGAGTTTCTACATTGAAATTGGGGGTTAATAAACGTATTATGGTCATTATAGGTTGACATATTACGTGCGGTATTTCAGACTTAGCAAGTGGATTAACCGAAGAGGTATGCGGAACTTTCCTATCTCTTGAGCATGAGTATTTGTACCTATGTAGTACGGTAGACGTACAAGATTTGATATCTTTCACTTGTTTTAGAGTATGTGATACTTGTGTCATTTTTTAAAAGTACAAGTCCCTTGGATTTAGGGAAAATGTATTTGACTAAGGAATAACGCAAATATAATGACTTTATGGGAAGTTGGTTATATTAGCTTTTGAAAGGTTAACAAAGAACGATTTACTCTAAGTAAAACAAGTACGGGTAAATGATTTGAAACTGTGAAAGATGGATTGATTTTTAGGCATTGATTGCCTAAGGTTTTAAAGGAAATGAAGTCACTTGATTTAGAAGCTTATTATATTTCTAAAAGGAAATGTGACTTGTCTAGAAAAGAAATCGTAACTTGATACTATGGTTATTAGTATCTTGGAATTTTTCTATAAAAAGAGTTATTTCTTAAAAGGTTAGAAGTACGTGGTACTTGGGTTGAATTCCCGGATTTTCTCTTAAAAGACATGTTAGTGCCTTAGGTATACTAAAATGAGAGGATATATATATTTTGGTAAAGGTTAATAAGAAGTTAGGGGATTTCTTAACTTGCTTATGTTATGATAAGCCGGTAGTGCTTATGTTATGTATGATAAGTCGGTAGTGCTTATGTTATGTATGATAGGCTGGTAGTGCTTATGTTATGTATGATAGGCCGGTAGTGTTTATGTTATGTATGATAGCCGGATGAGCTATGTTATATCTATATATTATTATGGGGTAAACCCCGGGTTATTACTTATGTCATGGATTTGCTACCCATGATGCGAGTGCGGCGCTTGTACTCATGCGGATCCGGACCACAGGATCCATGCGGGTGAAATAGTCCCATGCGAGTACGGCGATGGTACTCATGCGGGTCCATAGGATCCATGCGGGTGAAATAGTCCCATGTGAGTGAAATAGTCCCATGACGAGGCGGATGACCTCATGCGGGTCCACAGGACCCATGCGGGTGAAATAGTCTCAGGAGTAGGATTGCTTAATGATACTACGGGAGAGGTACCCTGTTTTGATCATGAGTCTCCTATTTTTATGCAGTAAGATTTATACTTGTTACTCTCATTATTAGTAAGGAACAGTGCAAGGTAAATTGATTTTCGTCTATGACTCCAGCTACTTTTGACTTATGATATTATTACAGTATTTTCCAGTTTTACATACTTGGTACATATTGTGTACTGACCCCCTTCCTCGGGGGCTGCGTTCATGCTGCAGGTAAGGGTAAGCAGGTGGTGGATCCTCATTTTTAGGATATTTGCTCAGGTGTCAGAAGCTCCATTACTCTGGTGGCTTGACTTGATTTTTGGTACGGTTCTCCCTGACGTTGTAGGTTTTGTGTACATTCAGGGGTATGACGGGGCCCTGTCCCGTCATGGTTGTTACAAATTCTTAGAGGCCTGTAGTCCGGTTATAAATTGGGTTATCAAGGATGTAACTGTTCAGTTCTGTTTTATTTACGTTACGGAAAGGTAGCCATTTTTGGGTTAGCCTATTTTATCTTATATGGTTCTTGTTTGTGAGTTTATTTCCGCTGGTTTTCTCTGATGTTGTATCACAAGGGTGCCCGGGGTAAGGCACCAGTCACGGATCCGAGGTCGGGTCGTGACACTGGGGTTGAGTGTTTATATAACCTTAACAGGAGTATAAAACGGATTAGTAAACCTGCTATCTCCAATAGAAGAAGAACCATAGTCAATTGCATTAATAAGTAAGTTAAGCGGATAGTTGAGGAGATTTGAAAGCCCTATTTCCATCATCTGAGTAAAACAACATAGTTAATTAGTTTTTTCATAATTATAGTCATAAACAACAACTCAATTATTGGTCACCAAATAGATAACAAAGAATAGAATTTGGTACTTGAGCACTAATCCCTGAGGACGATAACTCGGTCTTCCAAGACTATATTACTTGACTCGACACGTGCACTTGCGTTTAAGTGTGTGCATAAATCGCGCATCAAGTTTTTGGCGCCGTTGCCGGGGATTGGCGTAGTTCAATATCAATTTTATCTATTCTTAATTTCTAATTTGGTTTTTATTTTTGTTTTTATTTATTAATTTTTTATTTGTTTTTTTTTTGTTTTTTTTGTGAAAATCAGTGTGCCGTGATCCGTTTGTTTGTTTTTGATTTGTTTCAGGCACTCAGTTTATGCGAAGGAGAAGAGGAGCAGACACTCTTGTTCCCTTCAATCCAGAAATTGAGAAAACTTGTAAACAGAACAGAAGGAACCAACGAATTTCAGCCATAGTTGAGATGGGAGGCGTACAAAACAACAACGAGATGAATGAAGGGTTAGGTGATCATCAGCCTAATCAAAGAATGCCTCGGAGAGTGCCAATGGATGTAGAGGAGAGAGTTCAGGTCCAAGCGGAGAGAAGTTTGGGGGATTATGTGATGCCGAGGGTGAACGGAGCACAAACTTGCATTAGGCTCCCAACAATAGGAGCAAATAATTTTGAGATCAAGCCGACAATTCTAAGTATGGTGCAGAATACGATTCAGTTTGGAGGATTGCCGTCGGAGGATCCTCACATGCATATAGCTAATTTCTTGGAGTTATGTGCAACATTCGGATCTGATAATTATTCGATGGCCGTCAGTTGAGGTTATTTCCGCTCGGGGATAGAGCGAAAGTGTGGTTGAATTCTTTGCCAGCAGATTCGATATTTACATGGCCGAGAGGGGAGTTGAATAATTTCTATCAAGCCGATGGAGAATCATTATATGAATCCTGGGAGAGATTCAAGGACTTGCAAAGGAAGTGTCCACACCACAGTATTGAGTTGTGGAATTTGGTCCACATTTTCTATAATGGGCTGAGCGGAACGACCAGAACAATTATTGATGCAGCCGCAGGTGGAACCTTTATGAGAAAAACAGCCCATGAATCTCATGACTTATTGGAAGACATGGCCACCAATAACCATGTCACAGAGGATAGACAAGTGAGTGGCAGAGAACAGTGGGAGTTCATGAGATTGATGCCATCACTGCCCTGAATGCCCAAGTTGCCCTTTTGACCAAGCAGCTACAACAAAATACAATGTCTGTAAATGCAGTGAAAATACCAATGAGTTGTGAAATGTGTGGTGGTCCACATACCTTCGACAGATGCCCATCAGCTGATCCTAACATTATCTCGATCGAGCAAGCAGAGTGCCAAGCTGTAGGGAACTATCAGAGGCCCCAGAACAACCCATACTCAAACACCTACAATCCAGGGTGGAGGAATCACCCAAATTTCTCATGGAGGGGTGAGCAAGGGCAGCAAATCCAATTTAGAGGCCAGTACCAAAATCAGCAGCCATTCACTCAGGCCTCATCTTCTCAACAATTCAGTGGCCCTGTCCAACCAGAAAAGCCAGACGAGCTGAGAGCAGCTTTGTTGACACTCACCAACTCCCAGACCCAGTTCATGGCAGAGACTAGATCCTCTCTTAGGAGCTTGGAAACACAGGTGGGGCAACTAGCAAAGCTAGCAACCAACAGGCCACAGGGTACCCTGCCGAGTAACACAGAGATGAACCCTAGAGAATAATGCGAGCGGTAACCGAGAGTGAAGCGGTTGGAACAGCGTGCACCTCGGCTGTGGTTGAGCAGGATGGTGGAAACAGAGAGAGAAAGGGTTGTTGAAGATCGCCCAATAGTAGAGAAAGCTCCAGAAAGGAGTACACCGAGAAGATTCCTTTCCCACAAAGATTGCAAAGGAAAGTAGTTGATAAGCAATTCTCCAAGTTTTTGGAGACATTCAGAAAGTTACATATCAACATACCCTTCATCGAGGCGTTGGAGCAAATGTCTTCTTATTTCAAATTTATGAAGGAAATTTTGGGGAAGAAGAAGAAATTGGGAGAATATGAGATGGTGGCACTGACTGAGGAGTGCAGTGCCATCCTGCAGAAGAAATTGCTCCCTAAACTCAAGGACCCAGAGAGCTTTACATTGCACACGATTGGCGGAGTAACATGCAATAGGGCCCTTTGTGATTTGGGGGCGAGTATAAATTTGATGCCTTTGTCGGTGTTTAAGAGGTTGGAATTAGGTGAAGCCAAACCAACCACTGTGAGCTTGACTAGCGGACGAGCGGTGGTGCACCAGGGAAGATTGAGGATGTTCTTGTTAAAGTAGGAAAATTCTTTTTCCCTGCGGATTTCCTCATTCTTGACATGGAGGAGGATGCGGAGATTCCCATCATATTGGGGGGACCGTTCTTGGAAACAGGGAGAGCCCTGATTGATGTAGAGAAAGGAGAGCTGACACTGAGGGTAGAAAGTGAAGAAATGGTTTTCAAAGTGTTCAAACACGTTATTGAGCCCCTATCACGAGCAAGCATGTGTTGCAATCAAGATCGCCGTAACTTCGTGAGCGGTGCAAGCCAAAACAAGGGAGATAGGCCCACCAAATCAGGTACGTGATGCTGAACCTCCGCCAAAGCAGGTATGTAATACTGAACCTTCTCTTGAAAATAATTATAAGAAGAAAAACAGAAGAAGAAAAAGGAAATGTTAAATAAATGGATTGGTTGTGGGGTTAATCTACCCCACACCTCTTGATTTAAAGAAGTTGCGTCCGACTAAAAGACGTTAAAGACAACGCTACTTGGGAGGCAACCCAAGGTATTTTAAATTGTTTATTTTTAATGCAGTTGATTTTTACTTAGAACAGTCTCACGGAGGTCTTGTTTATGTGTTGTGATGACAGGTGCAGGGCCAACAAATTTGGAGGGCGAAAACTGAAGATAAGCAAAGGGATTTCCAGAAAATCGGGTTCGCGCCGCGTGAAAGTGGTCGCAGCGCCAAAAAGAGCGTAAAGGCGCTGGTTTGAGCGCCGCGCGCCCGCAGGTGGTCGCGCGCCGAAAGAGCGTAGCGCGTAGGAGATTGCCGCCGCGAGCCAGAGCGTGAGCGCGCGCCAAAAATCCATAAAATTTTTGAAGTCTAGCCGCGCGCCATCGCCAGGGTCGCGCGCAGAAATTCCGTAAGAGCGATAAATCAGCCGCGGCCGCCATGGGCTGCGCGCCAAGGCGGAAATCCAGAAATTAAAGACGCCCCAAATCCGATTTTTCCCCAATTCCAAATCAAAACCTAAACCTTTCTCTCCACAAAAACCACGAAAATCCACACTTTACCTAAAAATCTTCTATAAATCAAACCCAAACACAACCAAAGTTCTTAAATTCCCTAAACCCTTAACCATCCTTAACAACTACCCTCATCCCATTGCCTCAAATCATCATTAGGAGCAAGAAAATCTTGAAGAACACCGTCAAAGGTAACCTTTATCTTTTCTTGAAAGTTTTACTGTAGTCAGAGGAGGTGGTAGATTGGATGAGGTGGTAGATTGGATGAGGTGTTGTATCTGTGAGGTTGTGTTGGGGTGTTGAAAGTGGTTGTGAGATTTCGAGGAAGAGTATACGAGGTGAGTGTGGGTGTTGTGCCGGAGATTCTTAAGTGAAATTTGGGGGTGACAGGTGTTGTAGCTGCTAGTTGTTGGGTGATAGTGTTGGGTAACATTGTTGATACAAAGGAAACGCTGCAAAAAGTCATCTCAACATGTCTGCCAGAAAGAAAAGAGCTTCCACATCCACCTCAGCCCCTCAATATGATGATACTAGGTTTGTCAGCCAAAGAGCTCATGAGAGATACAAAAAACTTAGTACCAGGACCTTAATCCCTGAAAGAGGAATGGATTATCAAAGGGAGTCGCTTGGGGAGGGGGATGTCTATGAGCCCATTCGGGCGATGATTGAGATGATGGGGTGGAAAAGATTTGTGAACCCGAAAAAGATGGCACCAATGAACACAGTGATGGTGAGACAATTTTATGCTAATTTTCCGGAGAAGGTGGACGATAGATGCTTTGTGAGGGGACGATATGTGCCTGTGACGGCAGAAGTGGTGAATGTTTTATTGAAAACAGTTGATGTTGAAGGAGGAGATAACGATTGGAGCTATTTTAGAACATGGTCCAGAAACTCCAACAACATCGACTGGAATGACGTCGCAAGCACAGTGAGCTACCCTGGGGCTGCATATGAATTTGCCAGAAATGGGTCAAGAGGATCGGCGGTGTCGTTCAACAAAACAACGGCGGTTGGTCAGATTGTCGATGCCCACCTGATTCCATCAATGCACTTTACCAGAGTTCCAGAAGACATAATCAAATTGATATATGGAATTGTGTCGGGGAAGACGATTGATATTGGGAAAGAGATAGTGCAAAATATTGGAGAGACCAGCAGGTTGGTAACGACAGGTGGGTTGGGACATGGCTCACTTATTACATATTTATGCTCCATAAATGGGGTCCCAATCCTACCCACTGATACTTATGAGAAAAACCAACTTCCTGTGTCATACGGGATAGTGCACTCCTTCCCATACTCAATCCCTCCAGCAGCAGCAAGAAGAAGACCACCAGCAGCACCAGCACCAGCAGCAGAGGCTGCCACGGATGAAGATGAGCCTGAGACAGAGGCTCACTATGAGGCAAGAAGCAGCCAGCAGCCACCCACAGAATCAGAACCTCCAGTGCCTATGATGGAGCAGTTGTTCCAGAACCAGAGAAGGATGATGCAAAATTTTGACACGGTGATACAAGGACAACAAGAACTAAGGCAGAGAATTGACGAGATGAGTTCCTTGTTCAACTAATGGTCAATGGACTATCCACCGCCACCGCCACCATTTTAAACCAAGTCTGTAAGTTGTCCTGTTTCTTTTATTTTCTTTGAGTCTTGCACACATTGGGACAATGTGTGATTTAAGTTTGGGGGGGTGTTTTATGTGTGTCTTATTGTTTTAGTATGTTGAGTCTTTTCAATTTGTTTTTGTGTATTTTTTAGTCATAAAAAAAATTAAAGTCATAATTTTCTGTCAAAGATCATGCATGCTGTAGTTACTAGAAATACCTAGTGAAGTAAGGTTGAATAATGTAATGGAATTAGAAGCAACTATCTAAACACTTAGGTTAGATATGCCAAAAACTCATGAAATCTGTCTAATTGGGGTTTCTGCTTGAATTGTGCATTGTTAAATGATTAAAACCTATGTGTTATGATTTATTGCTATTTGAGGCGAAATAGTTAGAATATGCATGTTAGGGGAGATGACTCAGGCATTTCTTTGTTAGCAATTCTTACCACTCTTTTCTATCCCTGACATAAAAAAAATATCTCTAGTCAGCCCCGTTGAGCCTAAACATTAAACTTTTTTCTTTGACACCCAATATTCCCACACTTGTGCCATAAGTAAAAATATGAAATGGTTGGAATAGAATGTGTTAAAAAAAAGACAAAAAGAGTGAACAAGTTTGATGCACCCCAATAAAAAAGTAATAAAAAATAGGCAAAAGCCTAAGTTTGGGGGTGCTTGTTATTCATAATACACTTCACTCTCTCAAAACAAAAGAGGGGAAAGATAGATATGAAGTGAAGAAAGGAAATCAAAAGAAAAGGGAAAAATTAAAAAGCTAAAGAGCTTATGGTACACAAAATGAGCCTAAATGCCTATTTTTACCTACCCATGCTTAAGCCTACATTACAACCCTGAAAAGCCCTGAAGATCTCTTAGATGCATATCCATGATTAGTGGAGAATAGCAAGTAAAAATGTCATAGGATTTTTGAAATTGACATGCGTGATTCAGTATTCTTACTTCCATTAAGTATGATTAAAATGAGTTAGCGAAATATCTAGCTTAATGTGTTTAGAATGCTAAAATTTCATGCTATATGTTCCTGCATATTATTCTGCTAACCTTCATGTTTTTCTAAGTAACACCAATGCAGCAAAGTGATCAATGTCGTTGAGTCTTCTGTTTTTCTTTCTTTCTTGTATTTTTATTTCTTTCTTTTTTATCTTTGCTCGAGGGCGAGCAAAGGTTAAATTTGGGGGTATTTGATCGGTGTATTTTATATACACTTTTTGAGTCATTTTTAGTGAGTCTTTTGTCTATTTTTGTACAAATACGTGTCGTCTTAGGATATATTTTCTTTCTTTTGAGTCATATTGGTTAAAGTGGCTCATTGGCGGAAAAGGAGCAAAAAGAGGACAAAAACGGAGGTTCCAGAGCTCGAAATGCGAGAAAGTGGCGAACCAGGCACAAACACAGGTCAGCGCCGCGGCGCCTCCAGCCAGCAGGGCCAGGCGCCACGTCGCCGAAGATTCAGAGGCTTGCAGAAGTTACGGCGCCGCGGCGCCGACGCGGGAAAATCAGAATTTCGACTGAATAATGGGCCAGGCCTGAAGGAAAACCCTGCACTCGTTTTTGAAACTATAAAAAAGAGAACCCTAGAGCAGTTTTAAGAGTTCCCTTTCTTGCCAATTCACAACACATCTTGGAGTTCAAGATTGGAGACCTTTCTTTAGTAATTTCTTGTCTTTCTTTTACTTTATTTTCAGTTTATGTTGGATATTGAATTAGTTCTTGTCATGTCTATGGCTAGGAACTAATTCTAATATAGGGTTTTCCATGTCAATTCACTTGAACCTTATATTTATGAATTAATGCATGATTGTGGTTTTTCCTCTTATTGTTGAGATTTATCCAATATATGTTTTGATTGCTTGGTAATTACTTGATCATTAATTATCATAACTTATATGATTTCTAACCGAAATCTGAAAGAGGAGGTTGTGACTATGTTGTAGTTGGATAGACATAGGTTGAATCGTGGATGAAAATACCCCGATTATTTGTGTAGCATTAATAAGGTTTCTGTTCTTAATCCTCCTCTAGAGTCAACCTTATCACCGAAAGGTAGAAAAGTGTTGTACTGGGGTTGAGTGTTTATATAACCTTAACATGAGTATAAAATGGATTAGTAAACCTGCTATCTCCAATAGAAGAAGAACCATAGCCAATTGCATTAATAAGTAAGTTAAGCGGATAGTTGAGGAGATTTGGAAGCCCTATTTCCATCATTACTGAGTAAAACAACATAGTTAATTAGTTTTTTCATAATTAGAGTCATAAACAACAACTCAATTATCGGTCACCAAATAGATAACAAAGAATAGAATTTGGTACTTGAGCACTAATCTCTGAGGACGATAACTCGGTCTTCCAAGACTATATTACTTGACTCGACACGTGAACTTGCGTTTAAGTGTGTGCATAAATCGCGCATCAAGACCCTCGGCTCAAGACAAAGCATAATCATGCAAACCAAGCAAAGCAAAACAAAGTATGAGAAAAAGTCAGACTCAGACGAGAAATTAAAGCATTGTTGACATGCAGATAGTAAAAATCAAATACGCAATGGTAGCACATTCTAACAACCGGAAGCAGTAGCTAACAGGAAGCAGTAACTAACACAACTAAATAAGATAAATAAATTGCACTAAAGAACACATAACAGCAGGAATCAAACTACAGAGTACTATAGAGCAATAATGCGCCTATAAGTGTGACAGACTAATCGAGCCTACAGTAATAACATTACACTATCTCCTTAAACAATCTCTAACTTTAATATTTTCATTTTCCTCTTATTTAGATAATTTATAGTTATTTTATGTCTTGTTTAGATCATAAGTTTTAACTCTTTATTTTTTTCTTAAATTTCGTATCAAATCAAATAGTGTCATTTAAATTGGGACGAATGAAGTACTATTTCGAGAGGTTGGATGAAGACATAAGTATTTCCCGCTCCTTAAATAACCCTCGACATATTAATATTTGATATTCTTCTTGATAACCATAAAAGAATAAAATAGACTATAACTAAGTTCAAACGGTAATGCCTCTTAAACATACCTATATTTCGTTTTCTTTAAATACTTTAAGTACAATCAGCTTCAGAGGAATTCAACAAGGAAATATCACTTATTAAATACCTCAAAACTTATCTATATTTTGCATTTTATTTTTCCGCTCATTTGTATATGATTATTATGTTAAGGTTCCTTCAAATCAGGCACTGAGAAAAAGGATATCATTTTTATATCGACTAGTTAATATATAAAGGAAAAATGGTCATATTTGCCCTCAAACATAAGGGAAAATATTATATTTGCCCTCAAACTTAAGAAAAAGGATCATATTTGCCCTCAAACTTAAGGAAAAAGGTCATATTTGTCATCCGTTAAAGTTTGGGGTCAAATATGCCCCTTTTGGTCTAAACTTGTCACGTGTTATCCACATCAGCAGGTGGGACCCACATCACCTCCCCCGCTGCTTGCTCCACAACCATCACTACAGGCGAGCACGTGACACCGGGAAATTCCATTTTGATCCAACGGAGTTGAATTCGTCGGATTGTTGCTGTGTGGATGTATTAAGGGAGGAAAATCATATGAGATGGGCTGCAGGTGGTCAGGCGACGCCGCCGCTGCCATCGCCGCCAGTGAGTCGTCGGAAAATCCCAAAACTGAAATTCGAACTTCGGGATTAAGTGTAGGTTGTAGAGAATGGTGAGACGAACACAGTGGTACCACCCACTGTCCTCGACGCAACCTGAGCTGATCGGAAAATGCCAATAAACCGTCGAAAAAATTGATTTGGTCGACCGACTGATCTGAGACGAATTGATGGTTGTGAGTTGGTGTAGAACGTCGGCAAGAGGACGGCGAAGCTACTTTACCCAACCACGACCGTTGATATTCGCCGCTGGAAGCCGCTTGGCGCGGCCAGATTTCGGGTGATGAAATGATTTCGCCCATGTGGATGCTGATGTGGATCACACGTGGTGTCCACGTGACATTTCTGTTAAAATGGACAAATATAACAAGTTTAGACTAACGGAGGGCATATTTGACCCCAAACTTTAACGGAGGACATATTTGACTCCAAACTTTAACGGAGGAGAAATATGACCCTTTTCCTTAAGTTTGAGGGCAAATATGACCATTTTTCCATATATAAAATATGTCTACAATTCAGATAATCAACTTATTCAAATTTGTAGAGAGTGGTTGATATAACTTTGTTGACCAAGAAGAATTGCATAATTTGGTTAGTGAATTTTTTTCTTTCACTTGAAAAACTTATCAAACCCAGAAATTGGTCAAACGATTATGATGAATCGCCATAAACGTACAGTGTAAAAGTTTCACCAATACGTTTTGCTTTAAAATTGATCCAAACTAGTTCAAATCAACTCTAAATGATTTCAATATTTGATATTAAACCTTCTAATATCAATTCCAATAATTTTCAATGATTAGATTCAACTCAAACCTTCAAAACCCTCTAGGTGCACCCTCAAGGTCCTCAAAACCTTGTGTCAAAATCCAGCCTTGAAATTATTGTCTAATGCTCGTCGACCACATCGTCCTTACATATATTTTCACACCTGATGATTGCCAAAGTCGCACCCGTCATCATTTTTTAGTGACACTAAATCAATTTAGGGTCAATCACAAAATCACAATTTTGTTACTCCAGAAAAGCTCTCCAAATTCACACCCATGCTCGAGTACGAACGCTCAAATATTTCCTCAAATTAGTCCACTTTGTTAGTCTCCAAGTCAGTCAAATGGTCAACAAATATTGTCCACTCCTTAGGTCGTCCTTTAATGTCTTCCATTTTGGCCGAATTTTGAACTATTCTATTTCAAGCAAAATAAATGTTACATGCTTTATTTATTATGACCAAAGGACCAACACAAACACCTTTTGAGTTTTTCTTTTGATTGACTCATGGGGACCACCAAAGGGTTTCTGTTATGAAACTTAACTCATGATCCTCTTTAGCCAATCCATGCGCTACGCTATCATGATTTCACAAGATTCAAGACCCGAGGTCAATCGTATCCTATGTCCTTAATATCGGGGTGTCTAACACTTTTTTCGGAGGATCATTTGAACCCTTACCCGAACTCTGATTAATATTAGATTTTTCTCTTATTTTGAAAAACTCTTTAAATAATGGTTTTCCTATTTTTCCTTATAAAATAGGTGGTGATTCTAAAAAATAAAATAATCTCCAGAGTCTACAAGTTATCCAGTAGCTTTTATACACCACGTAAAGTGAACAATAACACAGAGCCTTAACTTTTTGTTAGGGTTTTAATAAGAGATGACCCATATGTTTAATGGTGTTGTAGAAAAGGACGTCTCCTATTTATTATGGCATGAAATTTTTGATATGTTTAATATAACAACATACATTTTATGCTCGTAATGACAAAGATTTATTTATCATAAAAGGAATTTTTTATTGATTCCCTTTACTTACAAATGTGAAGACAGTTACAAGAATAATCCGGTTGTCATCTAGTCTGGACAGTCCGGTTACACATATGTTGAATATTCGGGCAATCCCCAGCATCTGGGAACTCCCTAGTGTCGGTGCTCATTAGAAGCGTTAAAATTTTAAAATCTTCACCTCATTTCGGGTGTGTATGCCCCCCAGTATCTGAGACTTCATGCTATGAAAACTTGGATACTGGATAATTTCCTTCGGTAGCAAGATCATCAACATTCTTATATTGTGATGTTGCCTCATTAAAACTTTACCAGAAAAACCCAATTGAGACAAAAACCAGTCGAAGAGAAAAAAAGTACAGCGCATGATTCGATCTACTAACATAGTATTTCTTCAAATGAATTACATTCTAATTGCTAGAAAGCTCCTTTACCGGCAATACCGGTAACCGTATATGGTCCTTCTCAATTTTCTTCGGACTTTCCAGCGTTACGTTCTAGGGCACTCTAAGTGACTCTTCGGAGCACCAAGTCTCCGAGTTTAAAGTATCGAAGATTTGTGCACCGATTGTAGTAACGCTTCATTCTCTGCTTTTGGGCTACCATCCGGACATATGCTAAATCTCGACGTTCCTAAAAAAAATCCAGGTGTAAGGACATTGACTCTGCATTTGATTCCTCCTCAGCCCGAAGTTACCTCAAGCTGAGGGTCCGACTTCTATCGGGATCAAAGCCTTTGCACTATAGATCAGGGGGGAAAATGTATCTCCGATACTCATTTTTACCGTGGTTTGACACGCCCATAAAATCTCTGGTAGTTCGGACGACTAGTTTCCTTTTGCAGCCTCCAATTTCTTCTTCAAATTCTGGATTACAGTCTTGTTTGTTCACTCTGCTTGTCTATATGCATGGGGATGATAGGGAGTAGAGGTGATCCGTTTGATATTCAACTCATCAAGGAAATTCGTGATCTTGGATCCGATAAAATTGCAGCCATTGTCACAAGCTATCTCCTTAGGGATGCCAAAACGACAAATAATATGTTGTCAAATGATATCCTTCACCCCTTTCTCCCGTATCTTTACGTAAGCTGCAGCTTCAACCCAATTAGAAAAATAGTCAGTCATAAAAATAATTTTAGATACATGTCATGGAGCAACTGGAAAGGGTCCGACGATGTCTATCCCTACTTTATAAATAGCCACAGAGACATTAGCGGATGCAGCTCTTCTCCCAGCCGGTGTAGCAGTTGTGCACGACCTTGGCACTTATCATATTTTCGCACAAATGCCTTCATATCTTTTCTCGATCTAGGGCCAATAGTAACCGACCATTATGAGCTTCCTCATTAGGGATTCTGCTCCTAAATGATTTCCATATATTCCTTCATGGACTTCTCTTATCATGTAATTTGCTTCACCAGGGCCTATGCACCTGGCTAAGGGACCATAAAAAGACCAACGGTAAAGTTTTTCGTCTACGACATAGTACCAGGCAGCCTTGGTCCTTAGAGCTTTGGGTCCTCCTAGAGCTTTTCGTTAATGAGTTAATCCAAGAATTCATTTATTCAGTCCCAAGGTAGGTTGGTTGAATTTATTTCATCATATCCAACGGGATCCAGCGCCGAATGCAATAACTAAATAACTGACTCGGTTTTAGAACCCTAGGCCTCCGTGTTGGAGCCTAAATTTGTGAGTGCATCTACCTCTGTGTTTTCCTCCCGGGATATATGTACAACCGTCCATTCTTGGAAATGGGACAATAGCTTCAAAGCATTTTCAAGCTATCTCGACATACGCTCATCTTTTACCTCGAACACTTTGTGGATTTGATTTACTACTGGCATCGAGTCACATTTAACTTTGATGATTTGTAAACATTGCCCTCGAGCTAGTTCTAAACCTACAATCAAAGCCTCATACTATGTTTCGTTGTTAGTCAACAGAATACTATGTATTGCTTGCCTTAAGACTTTACCGGTGGGAGTTCGTAATAAAACACCAAAACTGGTCCTCTTGACATTGGAAGCACCATTTGTAAAAAGTGTCGAGACCCCGGGGGTAATCTCTGAGACCAGGATAGCCACTTTTTCCGCCTGTGGGATTACTCCCGGACTTAAATCGGCCACAAAGTCTGCAAGGACTTGCGATTTCATTGCAGTTCGGGATATATACTCAATATCAAAATCACTTATCTACCACCCACTTAGCCAGGCGCCCGAAAAGTTCATGCTTATGAAATATATTTATAGAGGAAATATTGTCATTACGACAATTGAGAGGAATTGAAAATACGATTTAAGCTTTAGTGATGACATTACTAAGGCAAAAGTCAATATTTTAAGTAATGGGTACCGGGTTTCGTCCCCTGACATTACTCTACTCACATAATAGACAAAATATTGTATACCTTTTTCCTCCCGAATCAATACTGCACTTACATCTACCTCCGAGACCTCTAAGTATATAATTAATTGTTCTCCGTCCTTTGTCTTTGACATGAGCGGAAGACTATATAAGTAAGTCTTCAGGTCCCTTTAAGCCTGCTGGAACTCGAACGTCCATGCGAAATCTTTCTACTTTTTTAGAAGTGAGAAGAACCTGTGACATTTTTCCGAGGACCGGTATATAAATCTGCTTAAGGCCTGAACACGCCTGCTCAATCGTTGAACTGCTTTAACATCTTCCAGTGTGTCCGATATGTCTTTGATAACTTTATTTTGTCACAATTTATCTTGATCCCCCTCTAAAAAACCAAGAAATCCAAAAATTTACCAGAG
Organism: Przewalskia tangutica; assembly: GCA_029844215.1. NCBI lineage: Eukaryota > Viridiplantae > Streptophyta > Magnoliopsida > Solanales > Solanaceae > Przewalskia > Przewalskia tangutica. The sequence continues at coordinate 147,725,895 of CM056720.1, forward strand.
CCAACCCCAAAAGCACACTCAAGGTTTAGCTTCATGTTATACTTCCTCAGCACTTCAAAGGTTTCATGCAAATGACTTAATTGGTCTTCTGCACGAAGACTCTTAAGAAGTATATGATGCTCGATTTATACACACGCTAAACGCAAGTGCACGTATCGTACAAGTAATATAGTCTGGGTAAGACCGAATATCGTCCTCGGGGACTGGTTTTCAAGTACCGATTATCTATGCTTTAGTTTCTATTTGGGTAAAGTTAATTGGGTTGGAATTCTAAACTAATAATGTAGGAAATAAACTAATTATGAAAATATTTTGATTTAAAGCAGTTATGATGGAGAATTAGGGCTTCCAAGATCATCAACTATCCACTTTATTCAATCCTTAATACAATTAGACTAACTTCTTCTTCTACGTTAAGATAGCAGGTTAACTAAGCCGTTTTATACTCCTGTTAAGGTAATATAAACACTCAACCCCAATGGAGAACCCTTCTATCTTTCGATGACAAGATTGACTACAAAGGAGGATTAAGATCAATAACCTATTAAGCTACACAAGTATCGGGGTACTTTCGTCCACGATTTAAACCTATGTTTATTCAACTATAGCATATTCACAATCTCCCCTTTCGGATTTCGATTAGAACTCATATAAGTGATGATAACTAGTGATCAGTTAATTATCAAGCAATCAAAACAACTATTGAATAAATTTTAAATAAGTGAAGAAGAAACCAAACTAATATATTAATTCATGAGTAGAGTTTCAAGTGAATCACAAGGAAATCCCTAATAAAGTAATTAACTCCTAGCCATAGTCACACTAAGAACTAATATAATCTTCATACATGAACTGAAATAAACAAAGCAAAAGAAAGAAAAGAAAATACTTGAAAAGCCTCCAGTCTTAGCCTCCTAGGTTGTGTTGTATGTACAATGGATGAAAAATCCCTCCTCTAGAGAATGATGTAGAGAATATATATATCCCAAGAATCCTTTAGGTCAAGGGTTAGGTATTATGTAGGTAGGAAAAGTTATCCATTTTGGAACCTGAAAACGTGTCAAATTCGGCCCAAAACGTCAAAAATACCGCGTCGGCGTCGTAGCCCTGCAGTCGGGTGCCACGACGCCTGAAAATCAGAGAGTTTTGGACAACTTCAGTGGTCGGCGCCGCGGCGCTTCTGCCAGGCGCCGTGGCGCCGGTGGCGTTTTTTCGGCGGTTCTTCGCTTCGTCGTTCAGTTTTCATCCGGGCTTCCTCTGATCTTTTCTATACTTCCCGGGACTTCTTAGACTTCATTTATTGGCCCCTTTAAGTGTGAAATTCCATCTAAATTAAGCTCATTTCATCTTATTTTGGCCATTTCTCCATTTCTGATCGCTGTGACACAAAAGAAAGGAAAACGACCCTAATACTATAATAAATATAAATGAAATGAGTAAAATACTAACTAAAAATGACTCAAAATGTGTATATAAAATACACCGATCAGTATATCATCAATGTATACCTCCATTGTCTTACTAATTTGTTTTTCAAATATTCGGTTTACTAAAAGTAACCTTTGATATGTGGCCCCCATCATATTTTAGACCAAAGGCATAACGTTATAACAATAAGTACCAAAAGTATTTTAAAAAGATGTTTTTCCTGATCTTTTGGGTGCATCCTTATTTGGTTGTACCCGAAATATGCATCGAGAAAACTCATTAACTCGTGCTAGGTCGTAGCATCGATTATTTGATCTATGTTTGGTAGAGGGAATGAGTCTTTATGTCATGCTCTATTTAAATCTTTATAATCAATGCACATTCTAAACTTATTTCCCTTTTTAGGTACTACAACTACATTTTCTAGCCAGACTGGATATTTTACCTCCCGGGTTGATCTTATGTTGAGTAGTCTAGATACATCTTCCTTAACAAACATGTTGCGGAGTCGGCTATAGGTTGTTTCTTCTGTCGCACCAGAGAGAAATTGAGATCCAGGCCCAACTTATGAGTTGTGACTTCTAGAGGAATGCATGTCATATCTTCATGAGACCAAGAAAAACAATCTCGGTTAGATATAAGATATTTAAGAATTAAATTCCCGAGTTCCAGGGTTAATCGGCTGACCATGTATACCTTTCTATCAGGGGTTTTCAGATGTAATGCAATCTCCTCTATAGTGGATTTGGTGACATCCGATTCATCTGGTACTTGAAAGTATCTGGGTACTTGATATCGGTCTGAAAACTACTCCTCTGATAGGCGACTACTGATTCTACAGGAGGAACCAGTTGAACTTCCTCTGGTACCAACTCTGCTTCCTGTAATTGCTATTTAGAGTCTACTTCCACCTCTGGTTCCTCTATTGCAAACATTTTCCTGGCAGAAGGATGTTCACCTCAAATTTGTTGAATTCCTTCTCGTGTCGTAAATTTTACCAACAAATGCATTGTCGATGGGACAACCTTCATATCATGTATCCACAGTCTTTTCAATATTGCATTGTACCTTATATCCCTTTCGAGAACATAAAACTTTATCATCTTAATAACTCTAATTGCATCCATCGGTAGGTCTACTTCTCATTTTGTGGTTTCACTCAACATGTTGAAGCCTGAAAGGGTTCTGGCAACCAAAATTATTTTATCTGTCATATTCATTTCTTCTACCACCTTCAGCCTAATTATATTAGTTGAGCTCTCGGGATCAATTAAAACTATTTTCACATGGAAGCAGTCGATAGGCATTATGACCACCAATTCATCATTATGATAGAAGATTACATCGGCATCGTCTTCTATAGTGAACATGATAGTATGTTCATCAGGTATCTCCCAGAACGTCTTTTGTCGGGTCGCATAAATTTTTGTCCTTTTAGCCACCGTGAAAGACGTGTCGACAATCATTAATTCACCATAAATCATATTTATGACATGGGCTGGAGAAGCCGGATTAGGCTTACCTTTTGCGTGTGGTCCCGCTCATAGTTGTTCCTAGCTCTCTCGCTCAAATATTCTCAGAGGTGGCCTCTGCTTAGCATTCCTGCCACCTCTTCTCATAGATGTTTACAATCCGCAGTTTTATGCCTGTGAGTTCCATGAATATCGCACCAAATGGGCTGATCTCTTTTACTCGGATCAGACTGTAGTGGTTTCAGTGATCGAGATGTTGAATGAGTTCTTAACACCACCACTATATGTTCTTCATCGGAGCCTCTTTTATTATTTGATTTATCAAAGAAGCGGAAATCTTGTCCTTCTTCTTGTTTTTTGATGAGAGAATAAGGTTGATAATGACTTTTTAAGAAATTCCCTTTCTCTGCCTTTGTGAAGATACTCCCGGGCTTAGATCCAATCATATCATCCTTGATCTGGATCTTGGACTCATATCGATTCGTCTTCCTAAGTTGTTGCCTGGAATTCCAAAAGATTTTCCTTAAGCTTTCGTGAAGCATCTGAACTTAAAGGATTCAGGCCCTCTATGAAAGCCTCTGCAGTCCATTCATCTGGGACGGCGGGTAGTAACATTCGTTCCTTCTGGAACCGAGTAACGAAGTCCTTAAGGGGTTTTGTTTCTCTTTGTGCAATACGTAAGATATTCGTTGTGCGTGTCTTTACTTTTCGAGCCCCCGCATGAGCCTTTTATTAACATGTCGACGAGATAGATGAATGATCCAATCAAGTGCTTATAGATTTGTGAATACCATGTCAAAGCCCTCTTAGCAAGTGTTTCAGTAAATATTTTTATCAGAACCGATTTTCTATTTCATGTTCTCTTAAATCATTCCCTCACGGTCGTAGTATAGGCCAAGATGTGTTCCTGTGGATCGATAGTTCCATCATACTTGACCACATAAATGCATTTTGAACCTTTTGGGGATCAATTCTTGTGCAGTCTCTGGATTACTCCAATTGAATATATTTCTTTGCATCCAAACCATCAACCACGGGTGGAGCACCCGGTAATTGACTGAACTAGTGTCGGAACTCCTGGGCAAATTTTCTGCCTTTTTTGCATTGGTATAAACTTTTCTAGTCATGTCTTTCATGAATTTCAAAACTTTTTTTTTTGGAATGAGTTTTCAGGGGCCTCACTCTCTGAACCATCATTTGCAGATTTGCCTTGATCATCACCTATTCTGCCTTAACCATCAATGATTTCTCCATGTATATTTGGTGGAGGAACCAACTTCCTGTTGGAGTATTGCCCGCATTTTTGGACATGAACTCCTCTTGAAACCGCTTCAGACGCTCTATCTCTTCGCTCATTGCAACATTCTGCTCCCGAAGATTATGTATAGCTTCTTCAGTTGTTTCATCAGTGGGAACATCCGTATATTGACCGTCCTCGAAAGTGACTCTGTTAGTATGCATCGGATCTTTGGGCATCGTCGTTCCTCTTGACAAACCATCCGGCGCCATATTGCTCGTGTTGTCTCCGATGTTACGATTGCTTTCTCCTAGTCCTACCATTTTGTCTGATTAGAACAAAAAATAAGACTTAAATAAAAAAACAGATTAGTCGAGGGGTCACTTGTGACACCACAATTGTCCAGGCACCTGAGTGCCAAACGGTTTACCCATAAAATGGTACAATTGAATTGTATACGTGGTCAAGGACACATGGATCTCAAGTGACACGTCAGATAGAAATCATAGATGAATTATACTAAAAATGAATATTAACAAGACAAGATAAAGTAAAGTTTATCCTGAGCCTTATGACATCTTCTAGGCAAAATGGCGGTAACGTATATGAAAGCACATAAATCAAGAGAATAACAATCAGTATTTTTTAATAGCTAGAATATGATGGATTACAATGGAATGAAGTGCTCTATTTATACATGAGTTACACGGATACACAACCTATAAAATATTCCCTCATAAATACAGGAGAATGAATGTTGTAATAACTGGACAATCAATCTCTCAATAAATGTCATTAAAAGGTTGTTGGAAGTCGTATGACCGGCTTTAGTAACGGTCGTCCATTACGATGCAAATGACTCTTAACCTTCTTTATTATCGATACCGGACTTGCTTGTGTCTCTCCCGTTACCATGCATACCAAACCAGTAGTGTTGTAATCTGACGTGGATCTAACTCGGCATTATGCTCCATGTGTCATACCATCCGTACAACTGTCTTATACGAATTTACCCTATACAAGAGGGAAACTTTTATTCAACTTGGTAGTTATCTGTACAATGTGTGGGTATTTATAACTCTCATCCGGATAAATACAAGTGGGCGAAGCCCAATACAAAAATATCCTAATAAACTAACTACCCTGAACTAATTAACCAATTACACTAATTGTGACTCTAATATCCCCTCAAGTTGGTGAGTGATAAGACACCCAACTTGACAAGATGAGAATGATGAGGACCACCAGGGAGAGGCTTAGTGAATACAATGATGAGGACCACCAGGGATAGGCTTAGTGAATACATCAACAACTTGAGTGGAACTGAAAGTGTGAAACAATGAGACCAAGCCTTCATGTAACTTGCTTCTGACAAAATGACAATTCAACTCTATATGTTTGAACATTGCTACTTAGAAATGTGCATTGCAGCTGGTTATCACAGTAGACAGAAATTTGAGGTGGAACAGAAAGACCAAAATCTGAGAGTAATCTGAAAATTCAAGTGACAGGCTGGGTGGCATGTGCATATTAATTTCAGGCAGCAGCAACTGAGAAAGCCTTATTAGCTTTAATTGAAATTGTCATGTGCATATTAATTTAGATATGAATAGTATCAAGAACACATTGCATTGGCAACCCTAAACTCCAATTTTTTTACAATAAGCAACTGAAAAACAAAGAAAAGTAAAACAACTTTAAAAAGAAAACAACACTGGAATAACAAAAAGAAATGTTGTATTAGTTTATGTATATATATATTCACCTTAGGCAACATATTTGTCCATTCTTTATTCACCTTACATACTTAAGCTCAAATAATGCAACAACAAGAACTCAAGTACAAGATATTCAAACTAAAGTACATCAATATAGGATTTTTATTTCAAGCCTCCATATTATAGTTTCTATCGAACATTAGCAATATAGTAAGTATATATTTTCTAAGTTCTAGGGAGTATTAACAAAAGGGTATATTTCATATCTAAAGTTACAACTTCCACCAACAACTCTTCCTCCTTTCCCATCACAACAACTTGGAAGTTCAGTAATAATACCATCAAGACACTTCTTACAATCCTTGTTAGAAAGATCTCTTGTGCATTGAACCAATCCATACAATTTCTTATTTTCTTGAATTTCAATTTCTCCAATTGCATACAAATTCTTCTTTTTATAAGCATTTTCAGCCAAATTTCCCAACAACTCCTTAGTCTTTGCATTGAAATATTCAGGCTTACTCACAACGCGAAGATTCCACATGTCCTAAGAAATCTTTGTCGGAATATTTCAAGAGACAATTATCATACCATATGATAGCTTCTTTATCGTAAGGACAACGTTTTCCAAGTTCTTCACTAGCATCTAATACACATGACTTGCAATTATTGCTTGAAACATCGCCACGACATAGAGAAAGTCCATTTGTTTGATCATAACTTTGCCCAATTGAGCTAGTTGAGAACCCTGTTGGGGGTGTTTTTAAGTAGAGATCACCTAAGAGATTTTTCAAGTTTTTTGCATAGTAACTATTGGCTGTGAAATTTCCTGATTTTGAGCAAATGTGGAAGAGTGGATTTGCGGAGTTAATGGTACAATTGATGAAAGAAATAATAGACAAGAGATTAATTTTGAAGAACCCATATTTGAGGGAAAATGAGAATATGGTATTAAACTTCATATGGTGCACCATTTTATATACTTCAAGAAGAGGGTAAAAAGTGTCCGCTTGGGCAGTTCAATTGATTTCAAGGGGATATTTGGAGCAATGATCAAGGATCGAATCCTGTCAGAGGCAGTGTGAGGATTTCATCTTGAAATAAAGGATCCGCTTGGGCAGTTCAATTGGTTTCAAGGGGATATTTGGAGCAATGATCAAGGATCGAATCCCGTCAGAGGCAGTGTGAGGATTTCATCTTGAAATAAAGGAGGACCCCTTGTGCGCAACGTGATACTGGTCTAACCTTTGAAATCAATTGAGTCACCATAATTTACCTCCTTCACAGACCTATCGGACCGGCGTGCGGGGCTCCTGGAGTGGGAGATTCTTGGAGCAAGAAGAGGGTAAAAAATCATGTATAAAGTCATTATTGCTGACTTTTTCTTTTTGTTGCTTTTTTTAATGGTTTTGGGTGGGAAGTTGACTACATCCTCTTTGATATGCTCTTTTTATCACGGAAGCTTTGAACAGTACGGTAAACATGTATATTATAGAAATAATTGTATCCCTACCCATAATTAGAATATTTTCATATATTGTGTAAATATAATTATGGTAAGACTATGATTCCTCTTATGTATAGGCTTAGGATTTCTATTGTATAAGGGATGAATATTGTACTCTATATATACTTTGATATTAATGAGAAGACTCCTCAAGGGAGATTAATATCATGTTACTGGTATCAAGAGTCTACCACACAAAATCCTAGAAATCTCTTCTCTTCTCGCCGCCGGCCCTCCCACCTGCACTGCCGCGGCCCTTCATCAAATTTCTTGGTTTGTGCTTTTTCTTCTTTCCTCTCTTCTCTAAATGGATACGCATGATTCTTCCAATACTTCTGACACTTCCACCTCCACAAATTCCACCACCACGTTGTCATCCTCTTTTCATCCCGCACTAACCGTTACAAACATCAAGAACTCTATTCTCATTCTTCTTGATCAAGAAAACAGTCAGTATTCCCCCTGGGTGGAACTGTTTCGTAATCATGCATGTCTCTATAATGTGTTTGATCATATTGATGACACTATTTCGCGCCCTCCGGAGGTTGATGAGTCTATTTGGCGTCGTCTAGACGCCGGCGTCAAACAATGGATTTATGGTAGTATTTCTCACGATCTTCTTCATACTATCATGAAATCTGGCGCCACAGCCCTTGATTTATGGAACCTCTTGGATGAAATATTTCAAGATAACAAGCACACTCGTGCGGTGTATTTGGAGGAACAGTTTAACAATACACGCCTTGAAATTTCTCCAACATGAATGAATACTGCAGACAGTTGAAACTCTTGGCGGATCAACTCTCAAACATCGACACGCCTGTCTCGGACACTAAGATGGTGTTGCAATTGATTGCAGGTCTTCCTAAAGGAGACTATGATACGTTAGCCACCATAATTCAACAGGCAGATCCGCTTTCCAGTTTTAACAAAGCTCGCTCGCAGTTGTTGCTTGAAGAGACTCGACGTGCTAAGCAGGATGAGCACAATAAGAAGACGTTAGATGTCGAAATGCGCCCTCACGATCCAATGCCGCCAGAAAACTCTCAACCGCAGCAGGGACGCGGTGGCAAGGATGGCAAGGGCCGCGGCAGAGGAGGTCGTGGTCATGGCAGGGGTCGCGGGCAGTAGAATAATGGCATGGTATTTCGCTTCTCCTGCCCCCACACCTCCCCACAAAACAGTAAAGCTGAAAAAATCATCCGTACCATTAACAATATGATTCGCACTCTATTGATTCATGCCTCCCTACCTCCGTCCTTCTGGGTCTATGCTGCTAAAATGTCAGAATACGTTCTCAATATTCTCCCAACTAGCACCCTTCACAATATGACCCCTACTGAAATCCTCTATCATAGAGTCCCTTCTTATGATCATCTCCAAATATTCGGTTGTCTATACTATCCTAACATTGCCTCTACTGCCCCGCACAAACTAGTCCACTCCGTGTGTCCACCTAGGCTTCCCGCCGAACCATAGGGCTATCTATGCTATGACTTGTCCACTCATCAGATCCACATCTCTCGTCACGTCACATTCGACGAGACCACATTCCCGTTTTCGAATCTTAAACATTTCTAAAAACTGGATTACTCTTTTCTTGACGAGTCTGTCATCTCTCCCATCATCCTCGCTAACTCAGAGCATAGATCGCCGCAGACCGATGTCGCCATGACCAAGGTCGGCGCCAAATCTCCTGCGAATGTGTTCCTGCTTTCACCGCCGACGCCGCTACTGGCAGGCCAAGGGCGCCAAAACTTTAGAGAGGTCTGCAGCCTCCAGCCGCGCCTGATCACGGCACCACGGCACGCTGACGGCCCTTCCAAAGACCGCTGTCCTTGATCATAGCACCACGATTCGCCACGGCCAGCCCCTTCTTCATATCCAATAAATTCCTCCGCCTTGGAGCCTCCCACTATCCCTACTCACCAAATGGAAATTCGTGAAAATCATGGAATCTTCAAACCCAAAGTCCAATTTAACTTGTATGCCCAAACCATTTCACCAATCCCCAAGAACCCTATATTGGCCAAACAAGACCCTAATTGGAATGCGGCTATGTCTGAGGAATTCAATGCTTTAACTAAACAGCACACATGAGATCTAGTACCTAGACACGGCGGGTAAATGTGATTCATTATTCGTGGCTATTTCACACAAATTCGCAGACGCGAGTTCTTGGCTAATGGCACAAATCGCCAGAGGGCATTGATCAGGTGAGACCTTCACCCGGTTGTCAAACCGGCTACCATCCGCACGCTGAGCATTGCCATGGGCAAACATCGGACGATCCATCAACGATGTGAAAATGCATTCTTACATGGGGATCCGAGAGACAATCTACATGCATCGCCGCCGTGGTTCACCCATCCAGCAGATTCCTTACTATGCGTGTCGCCTCCGTAAGTCACTATATGGCACAAACAGTCCCCGCGCGTATGATCGCTTTGTCACGACCCGACTCGGTCGCGATCGTGCCCTATCGGCACCCCGTCGTACACATCGCAGAATAGCAATGAACATACATAATACAAAATCTGCATGGTAAACATCACTAGCAAGCCGACAAGGCCGCTTTCATAAAATAACTTAATCAAATGTGAAACAAGATAACTAGTGCTTACACTCAAACCACAAACGTGACTACTGCACTTAGAATAACAATCGTATGACAGGCCCCGCCATACCCCGAATGCATAAATTGTCTATAACCTCGCAGAATCATACCAAAAGACAAAGCCTCCGGCGGATGGAGCTTTCCAGAAATGAACAGTGGTTCTAAGAGTGCGGACCAAAGAAGTTACGATCTCGACTGCAAGATTTAACGCACTTCCGGCGAGGTCGATAACAGTACCAAGTATGTGAAATCAAAATATTGTAATGAAATCATAAGTCCAAAATAAGTGGGTCATGGAAGAAAATCAAATACCTTTTACTGTGTCTTACTAACAATGAGAGTGACAAGTATATATATATATATATAACACTGCATAAAATAGGGGCCTTAGGATCAAAACAGTGTCCCTCGCCCGTAGTATCAATAAGACCCCTACTCTCGGGACTATTTCACCCGCATAGTCCCGTGGACCGCATGAGGTATTCCTCGTGATAGTCAGACTACCGCACGGGACTATTTCACCCGCATAAGCCCATAAGGACTCGCATGAGGTATTCCTCGCGATCGTGGCAGCAAGTCCACTAACAGTGGTATAACGATCTGGGGACTTACCCTCGATATACTCTTACCTCAAACAGATGGTATAACGATCTGGGACTTACCCTCGATATACTCTTACACCGGAGCAGATGGTATAACGATCTTGGGTCAGACTCATCGATATACTTTATCTTCGAGCAGATGGTATGACGATCTGGGCTTGCCTCGACATACTCTACACCGTGCAGATGGTATAACGATCTGGCCCGCCGATATACTCTTACACCGAGAAGGTGGTATGACGATCTTGGGGCTTGCCGCCGGACATACTCTTACCCCGGAGAAGGTGGTATAACGATCTGGGGCTTGCCTCGATATACTCTTACCCTAGCTCAAATCATCATATCATAATCATAATTAAGTTAAGAAAACTTATAACTTCTTATTAGTCTTGTTCATATACCCTCTCATTTTAGTTTACTTAAGGCACTTAATCATATCTTTAATAAAAGAAAAACCGGGAATTTAACCCAAGTACCACATACTTCAACTCTTTTAAGAGTGACTCTTTTTCATACATAAAACCTTTGGGCAATTGATGCCTAAAGATCAATTTGCCTTTCATAAATCAAATCATTTGTCCTTGCTTATCTTACTTAGAGTAAATCTCTTCTTGTTAACCTTTTATAAAGCTAATATAACTAACTTCTCATAAAGCCGTTATACTATCTTTATACTTTAGAAATTAAGACCTTCTTATCTTTTCATAAGGCCGTTATAACTAACTTCCCATAAAGCCGTTATAACTCCTTATAAACCATTTTGTTCTTTTACTAACCAAGAGACTTATACTTCAAACAAATCTACACAACTTTCAAAAATACTTCAAGCCTCTTATCTTTAGAATAATTCAATACTCAATACTTTCACACCAAGTACTCTATACTTTTGTAAAATCATACTTTTCCTTAACCAAGGACTTATACTTCTTAAAACAAAACAAGTCTTTGTTTATACTTAAACAAGTAAGAATACTAAATCTTGTACGTCACTGTACTACATAGATACAAATACTCATGCTCAAAAGATAGAAAGCTTCACATACCTTTTGATCAATCCACTTGCTAAGTCCAAACTACCGCAAGTAATATGTCAACCTAAAATAACCATGATACGTTTATTAACCTCTAATTTCAATGTAGAATAATCTAAACTCAAAGCCACTAAATTCTATGGAAAATTGGGCAGCATTTCCTTTGTTTCAACATACTTTGTCACCTTTCACAAGGCCGAATTTATCATCCAAACGCCACATTTAAGGCTCAATAATCCAACATTTTTAAAGGGGATTACACACCTAAACTTAATTCTGCCCCATTAGGTACAACAATTCACTAAACAATTCTAAGGTAGTTTTTAGGCTACAACATGCTCATAATATCTTCTTAACCAATTCCCTCACATTCAAACCATAGTTCTTACATGCAATGAGTCTAAGAGCATTATTTACTACCACAGGTTCTTTCTTCTTAACATGCAACACTAGAAACTAATTCTAAAGGAAGAATTATTACCTTAGAGCTTTAGCCAAATCTTTTCAACCACTTGCTAGCTTCCTTGCCAAGAACACCACCACAAGCTAGCCACAAGCTTCCTTTTCTTGTTCTTAATTTTTCAGATTTTCTTAGGCTTGGATTTCCTTTGGAAATGTAGAGAGAAGGAGGAGCTTTTGCTTTAGAGAGAGAGAGATTGGAAGATGACCAAGTCTTGAAGACTTGGTCAATATATTGCATGCAAGAAATCAGATGGGGGGGGGCACTTGTCACCCTCCCAAGGTCTTTTAAAAGAAAAATCTGCCTTTTCCTAAGTTTTTCCGCCTGCATCCCGCCTTCGGCGGCGCAACTGCGGACCAGATCTTCCGCGCCGCGCCTCATTTCCGGCCATGGCTGAAACTTCAGCGACCCTCAAGATTTCGGCGGCCATCGCATTCGCGCCGCTGCTGTTTTTACGAAACGCATTACGCGTCACAAGACCGAACTTGTAACTCATAACTTCCTACGATGTCCCATCGACGAACGGTTGGTTGCGTTGGAATCTAGACTCAACGAACTACGCCTGTGCCTTTGAAACACTTAGGAACTCTCAATGTATCGGGTCATAACTCGCCTCAAACTTGACTAAAACCCGTCCGGAACGATCCGTCAACCTATCCTTAGAAAATTTTAAGTCTTACCCCCTTTCGTACGCTCTCAAACGCATGACCTGAACTACGGGGTGTAACAGCTTTGTCAGGTATATCTTGCAGATTGGGTTTGTATGGAGCAAGAGTGATACATCACTCTTCATTTTTCATCGAGGTAGTAACACTGCTTACTTATTACTTTACGTGGATGATATCGTTCTTACTGCCTCCTCCGACGGATTAAAAAATGAGATTATTGCCTTGCTTAAGTCCGAATTTGCAATGACTGATTTGGGAAAGCTGAGTTACTTTTTGGGGATATCAGTGACCAGGTCTGTCAACCACATGTTCTTATGTCAGCGTAAGTATGCAGAGGAGATTGTGTACAGGGCTAAGATGGCGAATTGCAAGTTTCACCTACTCCAGTTGATTCGAAATCTAAGCTCAGTGATATGGATGGTGCTCCAGTCTCCGATCCTACTCTGTATAGGAGTCTTGCAGGTGCACTTTAGTATCTCACATTCACAAGGCCAAATATTGCTTATGTTGTTCAGCAGGTATGCCTATTCATGCATGCCCCCAAGTAGTCTCATTTCACTGTTCTTAAGCGTATCATTTGATACATTAAGGGCACACTTGATTATGGTTTGCACCTATACCCCTCTGCACCAAACAAGTTGCTCTCTTATACGGATGCAGATTGGGCAGGGTGTCCGGACACGCGACGCTCCACCTCCGCTTTGTGTATTTTTGTGGATAACGATTTCGTCTGCTGTCGACATGCTACCCTATCTCGATCCAAAGGTCCGATCGAGTACGAGGCGTTGCAAATGTGGTAGCCGAGATTTGTTGGCTCGTAAATTTATGTTAGAAATTCATGTCCTGCGCGACATCTATTGTGTATTGTGATAACATCTCGCCATCTATCTTTCATAATCCGGTCAACATCGAACCAAGCATATCGAGATGACACTACACTTCGCTCGTTAGAAAGTTGCGCTAGTCATGTAAGAGTGTTACATGTTCCATCATCCTATCAAGATGCACATATTTACCAAAGGACTTCCTGCACGCTTATTTCGACTTCAGATCCAGCCTCGTCCCACTCCTCCCGCCCGATCGAGGGGTATGTAAACATGTATATTATAGAAATAATTGTATCCCTACCCATAATTAGAATATTTTCATATATTGTGTAAATATAATTATGGTAAGACTAGGATTCCTCTTTTGTATAGACTTAGGATTTCTATTGTATAAGGAATGAATATTGTACTCTATATATACTTTGATATTAATGAGAAGACTTCTCAAGGGAGATTAATATCATGTTACAATTATTTTGTTGAAAATTTCCATTAATTACAAAAGTGTTAGTCACAAAATTTCTGGACTATTTCAATTGCTCTTTATTCACTAAGATCGTGCTATTTGACCACAATGTTTTTTCATGCCATATTGTTATGCTTCCGATGATGGAGAGTTAATTAGAGGTCTTGGTTCTAACTATGTTAAATACGGAGTAGATTTTGTTAGAGAACGTTTTACTCTTTAATGTGATTCCCGATGCAGATCCGTATATGGTCGCACCTCAATATATAAAACATGGGGTGGAAAAAAATAATAAAGAGATATCGTTTTACTTTTGTTGGTTAAGTATTACCTTTCTAGAACATTAATTTTGAAAAGGTTTTGTGTATACTCTAATATATTTTCTAGATTTGGTCCTTAATTCACTTAACTGTGTAACCAGTTTGTGTATACTCTCATTGTTCTAATTAATTAATGTGTTCGTGTTTCGTTGTATGGAGAGTATAAAAAAGAAAAAAAATTGATATGTGATTTAAAACACATACATTTAGTATGACTATAAATCATCTCACTAAAGGTAAAATAGAAAATTTAAAATTAAACCCGCAAGGTAGCCAAGTTGGTGTAGCAGTAGAGCGCGGGACCACAAGATCACGAGTTCGATCCCGTACATAAATCCAGACCCGTCTTTGGGCCTGTGCCAACTGTGCTATAGCACAGAGCCCAAAGATTTTAGGGACCCTCCAAAAATTATAATAGCTCATACATACCCAAAAAATATAGCAGCCCAATTTTTTTTTAAAACACAATGGCCAGTGGTCTTTTTTTAAAACGCAGTGGACAGTGGCTTTTGTAAAAACGCAGCAGACCTTCAGTCCTTCACCTAAATCTCTCAATCTCTCCCTTGCCCTAAAATAGAAAATGGATGCTCTCTGGACTCTGGTGAGTACGACGTGAGATTTACCCCTGCTTCCAATGTTCAAGCTACAAACTTGCAATTTTTCTTTTCTTTTCTTGTGTTGTTGTCACTGTCAGTTGAACAAGTGACAAAGAGGAAAGCCCTTCTAGCTCTGGTTGCACGAAGAGAAAATAGACTCTGGTGATTGGAGAATATACCATATGAGGATTTAGTTGATGAATTTGCTTCAAAAAGTGTTAGAAGGATAACTCTTTTAAAGTATTTGTTGATTAACTTGCAGTTATATTGGCCATATGCATAATTTAAAATATTTTTAATTATCAAATCGTATATTTACTTATATTAAGCTCATTTTTATGAATTAAGATGCGACTTCAAAATGTTTGGCGCGACCGCATAAACCCTTTTGACAGATCACATACATGACTTGGCAAGTGTGGTAATCGATCGACGAATAGACTATCAAGGCTGCATCAAGACGCACTGAAAGAAGAATGCCACGCTCCTTCACAACAAAAAAAATAAAGTTTAAAATTAAATTATTTCTTATAAAGAAGTATAACCTTTTTTGGACCAACTCAAAAAAGTAGATGTAAATTGGAAGAATATTAGGTTTCTTATATCTTCCCCTAGCTTGATCTAATCAATATTATTATCTTACATTTAGTCATTCAAATATTTTTGAACTTGGTGTCAATCTTCACATAGATATATTAATCAAAAAATTAACTAGTAGTTCTTCAATCATTTGCCTTTAGACTTAGTATGATGGAGGCTGAATTGATGGGAGCGTAAAAGTTTTTGAGTATTATGACCAAATAAAAAAGTAGAAGGTTGAATATAATGTAATGGTCAGAATACCGTGAATTTTGAATAGGCATATATGCGTTATATATTTCATGTTGACAAACTCCTCTTTACATTTATGGCTTCTAGAACTATAAAATTTCGGTGCTTAGTTTATTCTCTTATCCAAATGAGAAGTTTTATCCACCAAAGTTACAACAAAAAAACAAAAACATACTTAGTATAATCCCATCATAAAGTTGCGGTACTGTTTCAACTGTCAGAACCGCTTTGTTAAAGGCCAAACCAAAAGATGAAATGTCACTATCCATGATCACATGCTTCTCACATGCTCCTCAATATATATATATATATATATATATATATATATATATATATATATATATATATATATTAATCTCTCTTAGCTTTTTCATTAATATCATGATATATGTATATAAAGTCTGATATTCATCCATTATACAATAGGAATCTTAAGTCTATACAAAAGAGGAATCATAGTCTTACCATAATTATATTTACACAATATATGAAAATATTCTAATTATGGGTAGGGAATATATTGTTTCCTATATTTACACGTTTACACACTCCCTCAGTCAGAGCAGGAGGAGGCCGGACGCTGAGACAGGATCTGAAATCAAGAAACAACTGTCTGGAAAGTCCTTTGGTAAATATATATGCATACTGATAGGATGATGGAACATGTAACACTCTGACATGGCCTAGAGCAACTTTCTCACGAATAAAGTGTAGGTCTATCTCAATGTGCTTGGTTAGCTGATGTTTAACCGGATTATGAGACAAATAGATAGCAGAGATGTTATCACAGTACACAATAGATGTTTGACGCAAAGGACACTGAAGTTCTAACAGTAAGTTTATGAGCCAACAAATCTCAGCTACTACATTTGCAACGCTCAGATCAAAGACGGTGACCGGATCTAGATAGGTAGTATGTTGCTTGATGCATCAAGAAATCGATTATCCCTAAGAAAACACAAAGCGGAAAGTGCCGCGTGTCCGGACACCCTGCCCAATCTGCATCCGTATATGAGAGCAACCTGTTTGGCGCAGAGGGGCATAGGTGCAAACCATAATACACGTTTACAATATATATATAACATGTTACAAGGGTTTAACCTAACACTTCAAATCTGAAAAATCACATCTTCCAAGTGTAGCTGCCACTGCTCTCTAGGTGCTATCAAGAATAAATATTTAACAACTTCAAGGATCATATCTCAACAATTGAATATGTCTTAAGTCCTTGATTTGTTAAGTCGTTGTCATTTTGTTCTTTAACTTGTAAACCTACTCCTTCTGTAAGAAGGTGTTTGTAGGTAGTTTACTTTCTCAAGCTTTTGAGTTGTACAATTGGCTAGAGTTAATCAAGGTGTATTTGGTTGTTTGGCTAGAGTTAGCCAAGTTTAGTTTGGGTGCTTGGCTAGAGTTAGTCAAGAGTTTAATTCTTAGCTTGCAAATATTTAAAGCTTGTAATATGAAAGTTGCTCAATTAGTGAAGTTAGAAATCCTATTTGATAGCTCCTTGCTTTTAATTCCTTGATCAAGGAGTTTTCCACGTAAATATTTTATCTTATTTATTTTATGTTTTACTTGAGAAAACAATTAGAGAACCTGATTCTCTTCTTTATATTGTGTGGTGGGCTCTTAGTTTCTATCAATGGTATCTTTAAGGCGTAGAGTCAAGTAAAACCTTCTCACGTTCACATGCCTAACCAAAAATGTTTAATAGATAAAAAAACGTTGGTTTTGCTAAATCAAATTAAAGTAATAAACGTTGCTAAAGTATTATCACAAAATTTCTGGACTATTATACCAATTGCTCTTTATGTTGACTATGCTTTATAATAACAAGGAATTAATTAGGTGATCCTATTATTTGACCATAGTGTTAACGAAGGGTTTTGTCAGATTCGTACACATAACGAAATTTAAAAATTTACGTTTCAAACCCGACGAGCGGTTAAACTAATTGATAATTATATAATGAAAACACATAGAAACTGTAATGCGTCGATAGAACACTTACAGTTTGCGAATTTGGAATCTTCTTCTTCAAGTGTATACCGAAGGTGAGCATGCAACCGTTCCTCGATTTGCAAGTCAAGACTCCAATGTAATTACTCTTTCGGAAAGCTAGGAAATCCTACAGATTTTTAGCAGAGAATAATTCAAGTGAGTTGGTGTATTAAAATAATAATTGAATCCTCTATTTATAGCTGCAAAAAATCAGCTAGGGTACCCAAGTGGGCTGTGCCTAAACCGGCGCAGTGGATCATTCGACCCATCGATACGACATGCGGCCATTAACGGGAGTAGCCGCGCGCCGCAATCTCGTCCTTCGAGCGCCCTAGTCCATTCGCTGCGTTTCATTTTTTAATTAAATTCAAAATATCATCTCGATTTAATTAAATAATCATTATTCATTCTAATGTATCGATTATAAATCGAACATCTATATTCTCTCTGATTATATCCTTAAATTGATAGAACAATTGACTTAGTGTTACCCTACATGCCTTCACATATCGACATTAATGACATTAGGGTTTACAAGGAACTCCTAAACGGCGTCGGAAGAAGAACTCAATATGTGAAGTATAGTTACACGAAACATGTGAACTGAACCTCTATGTGGGAAGATAAAATTCTTTCATTCACGACGCACTCGATTAAGCTTAGGATCTGTCAAGTCTCTATCCAACTGGCTTGATCATTATATCTCATCTATATTAGCTGACAACAAGACCATATCATAGATATGTCTACTGGGTTGGCCAACGACTTGGTCAACCTAATACTATATGAGAATCTGAGTGTTCTCTCGAAGATACATTCGAGGAATGAATCATAATCTTGGCTCAACTACCACCTTTAATCTACGTCGCAATATACCCAATACAAGCCGCGTCTCAACCTATAAAACATTTGAGCTTAGGACAAGATCAAAGTACATTACTATGTAAACAAGACGCGTATCAACCTCAAGTCTAAGGACTTCTATCTCCCACACGCTAATGATACTTTAGACATCTCTAAGAAACAGTACATCAGCATGGTATACCAATACTTCTACAAGTATCCATGTGTCCATCACGAGTTGCCATAACTCGTAGCAGGTGAGACATACTACATCCCTAAGGATATGATGCAGACCACATGTCGACGTATCACATATCATCGATATCTCATTCTCGATGATCATTAGTCGAGGCAATTTAAGAGTTACTTTATAATATTAATCTCTCGCATTATTAATAACCACATAACCTCTAGGGATGCAATTATAGAATATTACAGACAATCAACAAATAATTCAATAACTGCAAATGTCATAATATTAATCTTCATTAATATAAATATGAACGTGTATAAAGTACATTTGTCCTAATACAGATTATCTCTAGGACATAAATATACTTTCAGTTAATTCATGCGACGATATGCTCGGACATAGGGGCAAGTGCACAAATAGTTGTCCTAAAGAATAACAAAGTTTATAAGAAATTTTAGTTTCACACACGAATTTGTGACAGAATCGTCCGTCACAAATTTGCTATTTTATTGTAGTGTTGCTTGTCTGAAGTTTGAAACTTCAGATATACAGATGTGGAGTTGGAACTATAAGTGTGTAAAGTTGGCATAGTGTGTAGTTCGAACTTCAGATATGAAGTTAGGTTTGATAGTTCCTAACTTCAAACTCGTATGTCTAAAGTTTGAAAACTTCCAACCTAAAATATTTGAAGTTTGCGTATGGCAAGCCTATATATCTTCAGACGCAAATGTTTGAAGTTGAGTTAAAAAGTACGTCTATTTAAATATAAGTGCATACCACTAATACTTTTGATTAATTTAATAAACTGATGTTACAAATCAATAGTAGTAATTAATAACACAGGAATCAGGATGATGACTAAATCATAGAAATGGTAGTACGCCAGACTACTTCAACTTGTCATAGTGAGCCAAGAGAAAGAAAAAAATGGAAACCATGGATTCGTCTATTGAACCTAGGGATGACAATCATGGCAGGACATAACAGGGCGGGGCAGGTCAAACTCTTAATAAAGCAGGGCAGAGGAAGATTTAAATAGGACGGGACAGGGTAGGGCAAATTTTTGAAAAACTTTAATGAGGTAGGGCACGGCAAGGTCCAAAAACTAAGATCTTTAGTGATCCATTTAACTATATATACTAGGCGCGCCACTGCTACCAATGAAAGAAATTTTTACTCCTATTCCACGATTATTTTCTGAATATACACAAAATATCTGTAACATATATGGTTAACTATCTCTGCTTGTTCTGTCATGTATATTGTATTTAATTCTACACGAAACAAATCAAAAATCTGTTTGCATGTAGAGTAAATTTCACTACTCCATAATTTAACTTATCTCTGCATGTTCATGTCATATGCATTGATGTGTTTAATAATACAGAAAACAAGTCAACAATCTACTTGCCTGTGGCGTGAATTTAAATTTTCTACAGAAATGAACGTGCAAAAGGAAAGAAAAAGAAAAAGAATCAACAAAAGTTGTGATTTTTTAAAAATAACATAAACAGGGCCGTGTGGGCATGACTTAACGGGTCAGACAGGACATGGCACATTTTTAAAAAATGCTAAACGGGGCAGAGCAAGGCGGATTAACATCTTAGCAGGTCAAAGTTTGCTCCGCCCTAACCTGCCCCATTGTCACCCCTAATTGAACCATTACCCAATTATCGGATTTTTTAAATCAGGTCTAAAGTTTGCCACATTGCTAAATTTAAGAAAGTGGGTATATTTAAATAGAGAATTGATATAAATAGTCGCTCACTAAAATAATATCCAGTAAATGTATATTTTTTGTATATATATATAATGTGTAATACTTTGTATATTTTTACTAACTCGCCCAATTGTTACTAACTTTTAATTGCTTTATTTGTTCTTTTGTAATATTTTAGTATCTTATAAATTTTTTATTATTATTATGATTATATATAACATATCAAATAAAAAAAATCACAAGATTTCTCATGAGTCAATTTGGGCTACATATCAGCCCAACATTTGTTGGGTTGAGTTAATGGATAGACGGGTTATTGACCCATCCAAATTTAAATAGGTTAGGCGAGTTATTTTTTCATGGACTAATTTTGCCACCTCTAATATTTCGCAAGTGAATATAACTATTTTTGGTCGACTGGCTAAATGTGTGACTTGTCCATTTAACAACGGTTGCTCAAAGCGAATACTTTGTGCAAACGCTACTTGACGATTCACAAATATGATGCCTAGCACAATTCAGTCCATGATGAGTAGAAAACGATTAGCCCATGCTAAGATCATTTTTCTTTCTCGGCCCAATTGGCCCAATTGACATAGTAAAATGGAGACCTCAAGTATCTGGTGTAAATAATTGGGAACTGCAAACACAACACAACACACCACTTAGGAAACAAAAGGCTATAAGAAGCTTTTGATTAGTTTAGGATAGGAGTGTTAAATGGGCATATTGGGATGAATGCCGATCAAAATTAATTGAGTTAATAAATGACATGCTCAAAAGTTACTTGCGCTAAAATTCGTTGGGACTAAAATGGGCTAAGAGACGATTTACAATTCAGCCCGTCCAATCTTATGTTTTAATTTAATTTATTTGTTTTTAAAAATTTATTTAAATACTTAATAAAAATTCTTATTATGACTATATATAATATATTAAACAAAAAATCAAAACATCTTGATTTTATAGGTCAATCTCTATACATATCAATTCAATTTTTAAATGAGCTGAATTAGGAGGGCCAAAATAGACGATGTTAATAGATAGGTGGATTATTGACCCGCTCAAACTTGAATGAACTAATTTTACCAGCTTAGTATTGGACAAAGGAAAGGCCACACTATTGATTGGCTCCATGCAAAACATTTGAGTGGGTCATTGGCACTTTTGCCCCTATTTTATGCTGATTTTTAATTTTTTCTTTTTATAATAAATAATTTTTTCGCGGGACATAAATCTATATTTTTACATCATAATGTTTCATAAATTATGCCCCGTCCTCGTAAAAAAATATGTCCCGCTAGACATAAGTTTGACCGTTTGAAGGAAAAAGTGCAATTTGTTTTCATTTGAGTTCATGAATATCTTTAAATACTAAAACGTTTATCAGCTTTTTAAGACCCGCAATTTTCGCCCAAGACAAATTAAAGTAGGAAATAATTTAACATTTTTTGCCTTGAAAAATCTGTTACATATGCACATGTTAAATTACTTAGTACTAGGAATAAAAAAGAAAAAAGAGATAAGGATGGTTAGTTTTTCTTCTTCAAGAATACATAGCTTTTCTTTATTCTACTTTTAAGATTCTTTATTGAAGGAGTGAATCAGAGGAGGGCAAGTGGTAAATTTGAGTAGGGCTGGCCAGTGGGTCGGGCCGATCCGACCCCGTCCCGGTCCCGATCCGACCCCGACCCTGACCCCGACACGACCCCGTATAAAAATAAAAAAAAATAAAAAAAAATAAAAAAAGCGGGATCGGGGCTCGAACCGGGGCGGGCCAGGGTATGGTCCCGCCCGACGACCACGCTGTGCCCCGATCCCGCCTCCCCTGCCTCTTGCGAAAATAGCCGTTGTCTAACTATTATTTTACATTTTGGTCATAGACAATGGCCATTTTGGCTTCCTCCCCAACCCCTACCCCCTTTATATTTATTTTTAACCCCTAAGTTATTATATTTACATTTTAACCCAATTTTTCAACTATAAATACCTCATTTCCTCCTCTTATTATTTTCACAAATCTTTCTACTCTCTAATCTCTCAATCAATCAATCTCTATTCTCTATACAACATTGTCTACTACATATTCAATCTATTTATTAATTTGAGAATTGAGAGTGAAGTTGACAACTAGCTTGAGGATTATCTATCGAGCAAAGTTTCAATTTTCAACCTCTCGATTACACGTCGACTCTACGTCGGCGTTTGGTACATTCGTTCTCTCATTAAATTATTATTTTATTTTTATTTCATTTAGCACATTTAATTTCATTATCTTTAAGTCTTTAACTATTTATTACCATGAAAAGAGTAAGAAGTGTTTTTGGCAAGGGTACTTCTTCTAGTAGGGCGGGTAACAAGGGCAAGGGTACTTCTTCTAGTATTCCAGCTATTCCTAGACAAGATGATTGTATAGATCCTGAACTGTTTCCTGAAATACCATACGATTTTGACACAAATGTTTATCCTCAAATTGAAAAAGATTTTAATTTAGATGGCACTCTAGATGATGATACACCTACTAATGAATATGATGATACACCCACTAGTGAAATGCCTCCTATCCCCCCTAGTATGAGACGAGGTCCGGCAAAACGACCATTAAAATCAGTTGTATGGAAATATTTTGTGAGGACGCATCGAATCAAGTAGTTGTATGTAAAACTTGTAAAAATGTTTATTCGTTTAAAATCGACAAGCGTCATGGTGGACGGGGTTTAGCAAGACACCTATTGCAAAAACACAAAGCCTTGCACGCCCAATACATTATTGAAAAGATGCGAGCAGACGCCCTCTCAATCCGACAAGGTTCACATCTTGTCCCGCCAAAGTCTTGGTCAAATTAACCCTATGACGGGAGTCAGAGGCTAAATACGATAAACATAAAGATAGGGAAGCACTAGCAAAATTAGTTGTTGTGGAGGGTTTGGCTTTTTCATTTCCTGAATCGCCTGATTTTATTCATTATATTAGAGATATGTATAATCCCGCTTATAAAAGTTTTCCTAGATCAACGGTTAAGAGAGACGTGTTTAAATTTACACACGAATATCAACAATATTTGCGTTATTCATTATATCATTTAAATTGCAAAGTCGCTCTAACTTCTGATATAGGTCGTAGTACTAACGACCATGATTATTTAACGGTAACCTGTCATTGATAAATTATAAATGGTCTATGCAAAAACGTATTTTAGCATATAGATATATAGATAGTAGGCACACTGTGAGTTTATTTCAGAAACTATTTATTCAGTCTGCGATTATTACGGAATAACTGATAATGTTATGAGTATTACATTAGATAATGCATCTTCTAACAATTCTGCTATTTGTATTTTAAGAGATGTTTTAACTCCGTCTTTTCCAAAACATTTTCATATCAAATGTGAGTGTCATGTTTATAACTTAGTTGTAAAAGATGGTCTTTCACTTTTTCAAGATATTCTTGAAAAAATACAATTTGCTATACACTTTATTTTTAAAAATAATAGAATTCAACAGAGAAAAGAATATAAAAAAATTTGACACGATTGTGGACTATTTTACAGAAAAATTTCCGAAGAAGTACCAACTATGTGGAATTCTTTATATGACCAACTAGTTGTTGCTTATGACTATAGAAAACCTATCACTTTATTTTTTAACGCCCATAATCAAAATCCAAATGATATGATTGTGGATAATGATTGGGACAAAATTAGAAAACTTATTGTATTTCTAGAGAATTTTCAACTATGTTGTTTTATATAGCTATAATATTTTTACTTCTTAAAGAATATATGGAAAAACCTGCTTATATGGCAGCTATTAAAAAAATGTTTATGAAATTAAAGAAATATTTTCCTATTCCCCCTATTTATATTATTGGTGTTGTATTAAACCCGACTATTAAAGTAGAGGGTTGTAAAAGTCTTATTGAAAATATTTATACCTGTATGGACGTACTACCACCTCCAACTTCCAAAAATTTAAATGTTGAGTCACCTATTGAACAAACGCTAGAAGAAGTGTTGAATAGCGTAGAAGATGAATGCAAAAAAGTATATCGGCATTACCAGCAAGAAAGTGTTAGTAACCAACCGACTTTCGTACCATCTTCTTCTTCAACACAACCTAAAAAGACATGTCGCTTCGGGCTAGTATTGATTCTATTGAAAGCCTCAGAAATAGAATGTGTGGTGGTAGCAGTGCTAACCAAATTAGCGAGTTCGATGTTTTTGTTTTGTAGGGTAATTTACCTTACCAAGCAGTTATCAATGAAGAAGGAAAGGAAGACTTGCTGAAATATTGGATGCAGAATGAGAAGACGATCGACACTTTCAATGATGGCGAGATATTTTGAACATTGGCCATCAATCGCTTGAAAGCGCTTTTTCGCAGCAGATTTCAAATAGAGAGCACGCACACTCATTAGCCGAGACGGCTTGGAGATGGCGCATTATTCAGAGATTGAATACGAGCGGAGCGAAGGAGGTGCGGTCAACCAGAGATTAACGAAGAAGAAGACGACAACTACAACGACATTTTATCTGAAGGCATGAGTAGCGACGTGGAACAATTTGACCAAGATATACCAATTCCAACCGAAGAACCACAAGAAATTATAAAGAAACTAGAAAAAATATTTTCAAATTGGTAATTTATTTCATTGCAATTTTTTAATTTTTCTATGTCTTTTGCAAAAAATTTCAACAACAGTACACTACAATGTTGTAATTCTGAATCTTGTATATTTCAATGAAATAATTAATAATATAAGAGGCACAAAAACAGCCTTGGGATGTTTTTTTACACTCTTCTTGTCTTTGTTTAATTATTTAGTTTATACTTTATACTTTATAGTTTATACTTTATAAATATATTATATATATGAGTTTAATACTTTAATTATAATAGTTAATGTTACTTTGTTAGTAATTTAGTATTTTTAATTTAGTGAAAAAATTTATAAGAAAAAAAACCCACCGACCCGCCCCGACCGCCTAACTGACCGTGACCGGACGGACATGATGGTTCCGCCCGCCGCCCCGCCAGCCCGCCTACCGACTTCGCTTTCTCCGCCCGACCCGCCCCGACCCCGACCGCTAATCCCGACCGGTGGCCTGCCCTACCACCGCCGCCCCTAAATTTGAGTCAATAAATATGATGTGAAATTTGACTACAATTTCAAGAAAATTTTGGCACTAAAAGATTATTGACATAATAGTAGGTGGCCGAACACGAAGGTCGGTCCTAGGTGGGACGACTAGAAATTCCCACTTCACAGCTACACATAGTACATGTGCATAAATAGTCTCTATATATTGGTCAAATAATGCATAGCGTGACGGTGTTGACAGAGGGCGGATCGATCAGGGCGTATCAAAATAAGGTTTGACTAAATTTTAGGCTGACGAGTTTTTTAAGATGAGGTGCACATAACATGACATCTTATGCCAAATTTACATCGAAATGAGAGAAGAAATTGAACTCCACCTGTGTGAACTCATTCACATTATCGGGTTCAAGTCCAAATAAAGGAAGAGGGTTGTCAAGGCTCAATTGGAAATAACCTTTATACCCCATAAATGTAGGAAAGGTTGTGTATATCTCACCTTCCCCAGATTTCATTTGTGGGACTACTCTTGGTTTGTTGTGTTGTTGTTGTTGGAGTTTATCCTGAATTTCTTATCTTATTTGAATTATATCATAATTGTGTTTTACTTCAAAAATATTTTTTTGGTGGAAAAGATTTTCTTTGTAGAAAAGAACTTTATCATATTTATTTTTTTCTTGGAGGAGAAATTTTGTACTTTTATAAATAGAAGATATTTTCTTCTAAGACACAACATAATATAATCCACAATGGAGTCGTTTTTGTTTAAGGGGAATTTTCTCTTGATAAATTTCATGTTTTTATATTAATTTTTCATATGTAGATAAAATTGATCAAATCATATTAGAACATTATGTCTCTTTTAGTATGTTTTTCTTTGTCGTCCGATTTATCGTTGTTCAAGATTTGCAATTATAAGCTCCTGCATGACGCCCTATTTTTTTTCAATCCCAACCATTGGTATCAGAGTCAATGGTTCAACGGATTGAAAACGGGTTCAAGGCGGCCGGTTCAAATCAAGTTGCAACCGATTTCGCAATAATGAAGAATTTGTCCTGAGTACTACATGTGAAGATGAATTTTCAACTGTATATTCAACATTCTTGCTGCAACATCTTTAAAAATAAAAATAAAAATATTTTAAAACCATTTTTAACCCATAATATTTTGGGTAAAGATACAAATATACCCCTCGTTAAAAAAGTGATGGATATATACCTCTGCCGTTACAAAATGATGCAAATATATCCTTTTTGGTGACGGATTTTAAAATAATTATCTAGCTTATTTTTTAATAAAAAAAGTATACCCATTTTTTAGTAGACATATTTTTCTAAAGTCACGTGATAATTTTTTTACTGGTGGATCAGGTCTGATTCGTTTAAAAAATGGGTAGACTTGTTTTTTTAAAGTCAGGAAGATATTTTTTTAAATAAATCAAACACGATGCACCAGGAAACAAATTACCATGTGGGTTAAAAAAAGATGCCAACTAAAGAAAATGGGTAGACTTCTTTTTAAAGCGATGAGATATTTTTTTAAATTAAAAAATTAGCAAATCGATTTTTTAGAAAAATTCTGTCAGCGAAAATGGTATATTTGCACCATTTTATAACGATAGGAGTATATATCACCACTTTTTAACGAGTGGTGTATCTGCTCTAAATTACAAAGTTGAAAATAATCGTTATTTTTTAATCATGCCAAGCATCAGTGATGAAGATGGAGAATCAAGATTATTTTTCCAGACAATACAGATCAAGAGGAGATTTTTTAGGGTTTGGCCTAAAATTTCTATCTTATTTGGATTCTACCATAATTGTGTTTTACTTCAAAACAAATGGTGGAAAATGTTTCTTTGTAGAAAAGAACTCTACCATATTTATTCTTTTCTTGGAGGAGAAGTTTTGTACTTCTATAAATAGAAGATTTTTTCTAGTCATAAACAACACAATATCATTCACAATGTAGTTTAGAGAGTTTCGTTTAGGAGAAATTTCTCTCAATAGTTTTCATGCTTTTATATTAGTTTTTCATAAGTAGATCAATTGATCAAACCATATTAGTATATTATGCCTCTTTTAGTATGTTTTTCTTTGTCGTCTGATTTATCGTCATTCAAGGTTTGCAATAATAAACTTCCGCATGACGTCCTGATTTTTTAAGATCCCAACCGTTGTTGTAATGGAAAAAGAAATTGAAGAGTTCTATAAGGCATAATATAAATTCACATGGTACACACATTTTTAATTTTTTTTTTATAATTATATAAGGGGCAGGGGAAAGGGAATGGGAGAGATTACAATGTAGGAATTCAAATCCTCACTAATAAGATAAAAATTCAGGTAGCCAATCAACTGAGCTATTAAATCCCTACCATGATACACATTTGTAGACTCATTGATGACCTAATCCAAAAGATCTTTCTCCGCTAAAACGAACAATATTTATTATGTACTCGGACGGTGACATATATTGTACAAGGAAAGTCTAAAGTATGATTCTTCTAAATGATAATAGCATAAATGATCAAATCATTTAAAAGACAGACAAAACTATGACGTCCCTATTTATTTATCTGATTCTGAATTCCCTCTATCTCTTCTGCAGCTAATTTTTTACACAAGCAAATAAATTGAATTTTCAGCTAAAAAATAAAGCACTAATGGTGCATGTAAATAAGTTCATCTTCTTTGCATTCTCTTATCCCTATTTCCATCATTTTATCAGATGTAGAAGGTAATATATCACAGCAATGCCTCCTTGGTGCTAATAACTGCATATAACATTAAACAAAATGTTAAAACAATTTAAAGATATAAGAGCCTAATCCCAAAGGATCATTGAATCCCCTTCTCGAAAAATTACTTTGCAAATAGGATATAAAAATAATTTTAATTTACATATATAAATTGTTAAATTCCCTTGATTTGATATAAGGGAGGTTGGTTCAAATTTTGTTTTTGCGTTAGCAAGTGTGACATTCTTGTTTTTCTTTCCTCCCTTATTAGAATTTCCAGTTCAAATTGATTCCAAGACAAGAATAGATTGGTATAAATTAATATAAACCCTAGTGGAAAGTGTTGGAACTTGTGTGGATTGAAGAAGAAAACAAGTGATTAAAATCCATTTTTTGGAATTTTGGCCGAAGGATCGCGGTTCCTGATGAAAGGATCGAGGTGCCTGCTTTCCAGTAAGTCACTGAAATTTTCGACGAATTTGCACCTAGGTGCCTGGTGGAGGCACCGGGGTACCTGGATGGCAGTAAGTCACTGGAATGGAAAAATCGAATTTGCACCTAGGTACCTTGTGGAGGCACCGCGGTGCCTTCGATGAGATTTTCCAATTTTGAACCAAAAGTTGCATCTCTTCACATAGCATAACCTTTGGTCTAATGGCTACATCTGGTCGAAATTCATGCTATATAAAGCATGTAGATCACTTGTTTAACATATACAATACAATTAACAACATATAATCTTCTGATTTAAGAATCAAATCATTGGATGATCATTGTTGCTTCTTCTTCCTCTTCAAGAAATTTTTGAAGAACACATAAAGTAGATTCGCAAGGAGTGGAGTTCTTGTGCTAGAACTATCACTCAGATAGTTTTATCCTCAAGGCAGACGTCCATTAAACTGCAACACAAGCGGGGGCGAATTTTTATTTTAGGACACTGCGTCGAGTAGGACCTCTATCTACAAACAAGTTAGTATGTGTTTATGCTTTTAATGAACATTATTGTTGTCGATTTCAATTTACTTTAATTATTTGTATATTATAGTGGTTTATACATTGAATGTCTAGATTGACACTAACAATCTAAGACAAAAATTCTCAGAAAATATATTTTTCTGACATTGTTGAGTTTGCAAAATTATTTTCAGAGAATACACTTCCTGATTTGCAAACAAATGGATCAATCTGGATCATCAATAGTGAAAAACCATGTGGAGAAACCCGAAAAATTCAAGGGTTCTGATTTCAAGCGCTGGCAACAGAAGATGTTCTATTTGACAACACTTCACGTGGCAAACGTATTGACTGCTGAGGCTCCAACGACACTGCCGGAGGGAGAAGGAAAGAATGCTCCAAATGAGGAGGCAAAGGCCGAAAGGCTGAAGGCGATTGAGACTTGGTGGACACAAGAATTTCTGTGTAAGAACTACATTCTCAATGCCCTGGATGATACTCTCTATGACATATACTCCACGTTCGGGACAACACGGGAGTTATGGCAGTCACTTGAGAACAAGTACAAGACAGAGGTTGTTTGTTCAAAGAAGTTCGTCATCGGAAAGTTTCTAAACTTCAAGATTAGTGATGCCAAAGTCGTTGTCAAGCAAGTGGAGGAACTCCAAGTCATTGTTCATGAACTAGAGGTTGAAGGTATGAGCCTTAACCAATATTTCCTTGTTGGTGCTATTATTGAAAAATTATCTCTTTCTTGGAAGGATTTTAAGGTTTATTTGAAGCATATAACAGATGAAATGAGTTTTAAGCAACTAGTTCTGAAAATTCGTGTTGAAGAGGACAACCCGAAGAATGAAAGGGTTGATGATGTTTCATTGGAGCCTAATGCCAACATGGTAGAAGACAATGCTTCAAAGGCCAAGTTTCAGAAAGGCAAGATCAAATTTATTGGTGTCAAGCCATCTTTTGCAACCGGAAGGAATACACTAGCCCCACAAAGGACCAATGCATTCAAGAAACCACAACCAGGACTATATTGGGTATGTGGAAAACCCGGGCACAGGGAAAAAGATTGTCGCCTTCGCAAGAGTCAATGTGGTGGTGTTGGAGCTTCAAGTAATGCCAACCAATCCAACCAGACTGAAACAAAGAACCAATTCGTTGAGTTTGTGGATGCTCAAGCAAATCTGGTTACAAATTCAACCGATTGGTGGATGGACACATGTGCTACTATGCATATATGTTCAGAGAATGACATGTTTTCATCTTACCAAGCCATCAAGGATGGAGAACCGTTGTTTGTTGGGAATGCTGCTTCTGTGAAGGTGGAAGGCAAAGGAAAGGTGAATTTGAGGCTCACTTCTTGGAATGATCTTGTACTCACCATTGTACTATATGTGCCTGAAATTTGTAAAAAATTAATTTTTGGTCTTGTTCTTAGCAACAAGGGCTTTAAGTTAGTTTTTGAATCTGACAAATTTGTACTCACCAAAGGTGGGGTGTATGTTGGCAAGGGCTACCTCAGTGAGGGGCTCTTCAAACTAAGTGTTGTATGTACTAAGGCATTTGTCGTTATCAATGAAAATGCAGGCACTAGCACTACTTCTGAGTATGTGATTGATTCCCTTTCTTCTTTATGGCATTCTCAGTTAAGTCATGTAAATTATCATTCCTTACAATGAATGGTAAAGATAGGCATGTTGCCAAAATGTTCCATGAACAAAATGACTAAATGTTGGGTTTGCATAGAATCAAAATATGCAAGTCATTCTCATAAATCTGTTGTGAAATCAAATGAAGTGCTTGTTTAATTCATAGTGATTTGTGTGATTACCAAGCAACCCCCTCTCGTGGAGAAATAATTATTATATATCATTTATTGATGACTGCAGTAAATTTCGTTATGTATACTTAATACATACCAAAGATAAGACTTTGAACATGTTTAAAACATACAAAGCAGAAGTGGAAAACCAACTTGACAAAAGAATTAAGATTCTAAGGTCAGACCGAGGTGGTTGAATATATGTCAAATAAGTTCAAAGAATTTTGTTCTACTCATGGTATAGTTCATCAAACCATTGCGTCATATACTCCACAACAAAATGAAGTTGCCGAACAAAAGAATAGAACATTGAAGAATATGATAAATTCAATGTTGATTAGTTCGGGTGCACCTCTTAGTCTATGGGGTGAGGTATTAATTACTGCAAATATGATATTGAATATAATTCCTCAAAAGAAATATGATCAATCTCCATACGAATTATGAAATAAAAGATTGCCTACTTTCAAAAGGATGAAAGTGTGGGTTGCCTAGCGAAAGTTTAATTTCCTTTATCAAAGAGAACTAAACTTGGATAAAAATGGTGGATTGCATATATATTGGTCATGCCAATAATAGTGCAGCATATAAGTTTTTGGTGTATCATTCTGATAATGAAGGTATTCACAAGAACACACTAATGGAATCTGCTGAAGAAGAATTTTTTGAGGATATATTTCCTTATAAAGACAAGGATAAAAATGTTCATAATTACAAGAAGAGGACACTGCCTCAAAATAAGACAAACCAAGACACTCTAAATGTTGAGAATATTACTTCTTCCATTCAAGAAAATAATTCTGAAATAAGAAGAAGTAAACGTGGAAAAATTGCCAAAAATTTTGGACCAGACTTTATGACATTTTCCGTTGAAGGAGAACCTCAAACGTATAAGGCTGCAATGGAATCATCCGAAGCACCTTATTGGAAGGAGGTCATCCAAAGTGAAGTATAATCCATTGTACAAAATAATACATGGATATTGGTTGATCTTCCTCCGGGACAAAAACCAATAGGCCA
The DNA here is from genome assembly GCA_029844215.1 of Przewalskia tangutica. NCBI lineage: Eukaryota > Viridiplantae > Streptophyta > Magnoliopsida > Solanales > Solanaceae > Przewalskia > Przewalskia tangutica. The sequence continues at coordinate 147,758,071 of CM056720.1, forward strand.
TAAATGGATCTTTAAACGGAAGTTAAGACCTGATGGTACTATAGAGAAATACAAAGATCGGATAGTAGCCAAAGGATTCCTACAAAAAGAATGTGTAGATTTCTTTGATACCTACTCACCAGTGTCTATAATTACGTCTATAAGGACGCTAATTGTTATAGCAGCGATTCACAATTTGGAAATTCACCAAATGGATGTGAAGACTGCATTCTTGAATGGTGAATTAGATGAAGAAATATACATGGAACAATCCGAAGGGTTCATTGTTAAAGGTCAAGAGCAGAAAGTCTATAAATTGGTTAAGTCATTATATGGACTTAAACGAGCGCCAAAGCAATGACATGAGAAGTTTGATAATACATTATTATCAAATGGTTTTCAAATAAACGAATGTGATAAATGTGTCTCCATTAAGGAATGTAATAATGCATAAGTCATTATATGTTTGTATGTGGATGATATGCTAATTATGAGAACAAATAAAGATGTAATTAATCAAACCAAGAAGATGTTGCATGCCGCTTTCGATATAAAAGATATGAGAATAGCGGATGTCATTCTTGGTATTAGAATTCAAAGGAATTTTGAGGGTTATATATTAACTCAGTCCCACTATGTTAAGAAGGTCCTTAGAAAATTTGGATACTATGATGATAGACCGATTGTTACCCCATTTGATTCCGCTAGTCACCTTAAGAAGAATGAAGGTGATAGTTTGTCTCAATTGGAGTATACACAAGTTCTTGAAAGCTTGATGTACATAATGAATTGTACGAGACCAGATTTAGCATATACAATGAGTCGATACTCACATAATCCTGAAAATGATCATTGGGTAACGCTAATACGGGCACTACGATATCTAAAGCATACAATGAACTATGAGTTGCATTATATAAAATATTCTCCCGTGTTAGAAGGATATTGTGATGCTAATTGGATTTCCAACCATTCAGAAAGTAAGTCCACAAGTGGGTATGTATTTACACTTGGTGGAGCGTTGATATCTTGGAAATCATCAAAGCAAACGATAAATACGAGATCAACTATGGAAGAAGAGTTTGTAGCCTTGGATAAAGCTGCCGAAGAGGCAGAATGACTAAGAAACTTCATAGAAGGTATTCCGTTGTGGACAAAGTCAGTGACCGCCATTTGCATACATTGTGATAGTATGGCTGCCCTGACGAGGGCGAAAATTCAAATACATAATGGCAAATCAAGGCACATAAAGCGACGTCATAATACAATACGAAACTTGCTGAAGAATGGAATAATTTCCATTGATTATGTAAAGTCAAAGGATAATATAGCGGATCCTTTGACAAAAGGCCTTACACGAGAGCAAGTCGTATTTACATCGAGAGGAATGGACTTAAAGCCAATACAATGAGTTGTGAACTGGTGGAAACCTAACCTATCATAATTGGAGATCACATGGTTTAGGTTCAATAGACAAACTAGCTGGGGAAGACTCAAGGAGCGTAAAACACACATATGCTCGTTCTTATGATGTACCAAGTGTGTTAATTTGTTGACGATAAAGGGTTGGACTTTTGTTCTTAAAAATATTAATAGCCATTATGGTGGGATAGTACGGACTATTCTTGATTAATATTACCTATGTGAGATTGATGTGGGGTCGCATCTGGAAGAACTGAGATGGCTACGTTCTCTAGAAATTCTCATGAAGAAGGAGTTGTTCATGACCGAAAAGAACACAACTGTAAGAATTGAAATATGTTGATATGATATGTGTGATACTTGTTGTTTCGGTTTACTGCAAAACGTGAATAGTTCAAGGCACTTCGTCCACTACTTCACAAGTAGACCCGATAGGTATTCATTACGAAAGGTTCAAGTCCAAAAGACACTTTTTTCGATGCATGTCATGTCTTTTGACAGAAATAATGATAAGTTCCTTTTATCTTATTTTCTATCCACATGTAGGATAATGTTGATGTGTGAATAAAAAATGTGAGGTATTGTTGGAACTTGTGTGGATTGAAGAAGAAAACAAGTGATTAAAATTCATTTTTTGGAATTTTGGCCGAAGGACCGCGGTGTTACACCCCGTAAGTCCAGGACATGTATAAGAGAATGTACGTAAGGAAACAAGACTTGTAAATTAGTACGAAAGGAAGAATTGTTTTTCCGACGGAAAAATCTTCCGGGCGTCGAAAAGGAAAAATGTTCGTTGTTGAGAATTGGATTCTCAAAATGTATTATTTGAAGAGTATGGAACTTATTAACATTTTGGAAATTTATTTTTACGGATTTGGTCATGTGGGGCCCACGAGGGTTACGGAATTTATGGACGAATGAGAGGGCGACACGTGGCACCCCCACACTTGGGCTTGATCCATGTGATCTTCATCCAAGCCACACAATTGTTACAATCTAGACCCTCCAATGTGTTTTATATACTTAACTAGTAGCAAGACTTGGCATTTTACACTTAGAAAATTTTAGAGAACCTTTGTTCTTGCAAGAGACCTCTCGGGTTCACCCTTTCCCACACAAGAAAATTTTATAGTTTTGATCCTTTGTGCACAAGACTTTAACCCAATGTCCCTAAGGGTTTTGTAAGGATATCTCAATAGAAAGATTTCGGAAAAACGACGTTTTCGTATTAGTCGCAAGGCGGAAACTAAAGGAGTTCTTCAACTTTGAAGTTGGAACTTGAAGATGGGTTTTTCATAGGCCTCTAAGGAGTGCTTGGAGCGGATTGGAACCTAAGGAAAGGAGCTAAGAATTTGCTAAGGAGCGACTTTGAATCTTGGAATTTATAAGGGCTTGTAAAGGTATAATCTTGTCGTTTTAGCAATTAAGTTTACTTATTGTTGTAGCTATGGATATTAGCAAGCATGAGATGGTTATGTTATGAAGTTTGATATGTTTGTTGGCTATTGGAACCCTAATCCGGAAACTAGCATGTTAGCCTTAAGACTACAATTCAAGTTGAGTATTCGTTTAAATCGTCGCGTGTTGTGTAAGAAGGGAATTGTAGTTGTTGAAGTGGTTTATAACTATATAACATGTTAGACCTTAGAACTTGGAATTGGAAAAGGATTGGAAAAGACTTAGTGTTGTTGGTTATAAGTTGGCCGAGAATGGCTTGGATTTTTTATCCTACTTGATATAAATTGTGGGGCGGAATTTTACACGTATTGTAAGGCGTGTAATCCCCTTTGTTTGGTTGTTGTTTTGAGCCTTAAATGTGGCGTGTTGGTTATTGTATTCGGCCTTGAAAAAGGTGGCAAAGTGAGTTGAAATAAAGGAAGTGCTGCCCGATTTTCCGTAGAATTAGAGACCGTATACTTAGTATTATTCTACGTTAGAGACTAGAAATTGATAGTCTTGTTGTGACCATTATAGGTTGACACTTCTACGTACGGCGTATTCGGCTTAGCTTGTGGATTTAGCCGAAAAGGTATGTGAACTATCTCCTTTTCTAGCATGATTCCTTAAGATAAAGAAAGTAAGTTCTACTCCTTAAATGATCCATTCCTTGGTTGTATTTGGATTGCCTAAAGTAGAATTTGTTCTATGTACTTCCTTGATTGTACTTTGATGTCTAAATTATAAGTTGTATAATCCATTGCCTTAGTGAAGTTGGATTCTTAAAAGTGAAAGTATTTTGCTTAAAGTACATAGAGTCTTGAAAAGGAAGTGGTTTCCAAATCTTTTGGCTAGTGCCTTAATTCCAAAACCTAAAGGTCATTATAATTACTTTAGGGGAGTCAAAGGAGTGATTTACCTACTTGTTTTAAAAGAGGAGGAGTGACATGATTTAAGAGAAGTAACTTGTTTTAGAGGTGTGAGTTACTTGAGGTTTAAAAGAAGAAGAAACTTGTTTTCTAAATATTAAGAGACTTGTAGTATTTTGAAAGTTGAGAACTTGATTTGTAAAGTATTTGATACTTGGTTTTAATAGTATAAGTCTCTTGGTTATAAAAAGGAATGAATATGTCTAAATCCATAAAGAGTTATAACGGCTTTATGGGAAGTTGGTTATAACGGCTTTATGGAAGGTTAAGAAAGTTGTCTATTTTTGATTAATGGGCATAAGTTGCCTAGATTGTGAAAATTTGAAATTACTTGATTTCAAGCTTTGAAATGAGTTTTCTAAAAGTGTAGTAACTTACTTTGAAAAATAGATCTGCCTTGATACTACGGGTGTTAGTATCTTGGGGTTTTACCTAAAAATGAGTCTTTTGAAAAGAATGTACGTACGTAGTACTTTGGATTGATTAATTGAGAATTTTTCTAAGTGTGCCTTGATAAGTACTTTGGCTTGATTAATTGAGAATTATTCTAAGTGTGCCTTGATAAGTACTTTGACTTGATTAATTGAGAATTTTTCTAAGTGTGCCTTGATAAGTACTTTGGCTTGATTAATTGAGAATTAGTCTAAGTGTGCCTTGATAAGTACTTTGGCTTGATTAATTGAGAATTATTCTAAGTGTGCCTTGATAAGTACTTTGGCTTGATTAATTGAGAATTATTCTAAGTGTGCCTTGATAAGTACTTTGGCTTGATTAATTGAGAATTAGTCTAAGTGTGCCTTGATAAGTACTTTGGCTTGATTAATTGAGAATTAGTCTAAGTGTGCCTTGATAAGTACTTTGGCTTGATTAATTGAGAATTATTCCATGTGTGCCTTGATAAGTACTTTGACTTGTTTAATTGGGAATTATTCCATGTGTGCCTTGATAAGTACTTTGGCTTGTTTAATTGAGAATTGCCTATGTGTGATGGTACTAGCCGGTTGTGTGCTAGTGGTATATCATTCATTTCGGGGTCATTCCTCGGTTTGCGGCATTTGCATATTTCGTGGATTTGCTACCCACGACGCGGAATACCTCACGCGGTCCGTAAGGGCTTACGCGGTGAAATAGTCCCACGCGGGCGTCCAAATTATGCGAGGAATACCACGCGAGTCCGTAAGGGCTTACGCGGTGAAATAGTCCCATGCGAGAATACCTCACGCGGAAAACGCGACCTACGCGTGAAATAGTCCCGCGAGTAGGATTGCGTAATGATCATCGCGCGCGGTCCCGCTGATCGTGAGCTTCCTAGTTTATATTGTAAGTATACTACTATTTACTCTCATTGTTAGTAAGGCACGCATCTTGTAATTTGATTATCATGGATCGCCAAGCTGGCGGAAGGATTCCACGCATGATTGATATTATGGGCGTGAGACCCATGATTATATTTTAGTAATGACTTTGAGGCGTACGCGTCCTCGACTTGATATGATCGTTATGTATTGTAATCGTAGGTTGGCTATCATACATGTCTCTGCTTTGTTTAGATCGTTATGATTTCATTACAAGATTTCATCGCTTCACATACTTGGTACATTCTTCAGACCGACTCTTCGGCCATTGCGTTCACGCCGCAGTTTAGGTACGTTGTTTGGTGATCGGCAGTGTAGGACCGCCGTTCGAGTTTTCGGATAGCTCCTTCGCTCGAGAGTTTATCTTTTGGTATAAGTTCTTTCAAGCTTGTGCCAGGTACGAGCATGGCGGGGCCTTGTCCGTCATAGTTAAGTATAACTCTTGAGGTCCGTATTCATATGTGGATTGGACTACGTATATCAGTAGTGTCTTTTCATGTATATTATATGGCACCGGCTCGGCTTTGCCACTCAGACGTATGTTGGTTTTAAAAAAAAAGGGTGTTATTTAAATTCGCAGCTTGCTTAGTTGTTAAGGTGCAGGGTGCCTGTGTAGGCACCACCACGCCCGGGTTCGGGCGTGACAGAGTGGTATCGTGAGCGATTCTCTGAATGTCTACGCACCGTGTTCAGAGTTCGATTGATTATCGGTGTGTTGCGCGCCACACCCATAAACGAGGCTACGGACATTTAGGAGTTGGTTTCTATTCTTCTCACTCAAGATCGTGCCAGAGTCGTGTTAGTAAGATAATTCCTCTCCGACGTAATTTTGTGTTACGCTTATGCCTCCGAGGGAAACACCGCCAGAAGGCAAAGGAGTAAAGATGAGCTACTAGTCGACTCAGAGAGTTGATAAGGCTTATGCCTGTGGTATATCGGATGTTGTTCCGCGATGGGCGAAGTTCTTCTCACGGAGTTTTGAGGCCTCAAAGACGAGCCTCCGTTTCGATTAGAGAAGACTATGTGGTCGCGAGGAAGCGATTATGTTATTGACCAAGATAAGCGGTGCTACAGCTTCATCACAGGAGGTTATTCGCCAAGACATGCATGTGTACAGAGGGTAGAGGCCAACGGAGATCAGCGTAAGAGGCTAGACCGGTTGGTTATCCCTGAGTTTTGGACGAGTCCGCCAAGAAATGAGTGAGATATTCGTCCCACCACCCAAGACATACCCCGCAGCCTCGGTGGGAGATTTGATCCCACAAGGTATTAAGGAGCGGCCCAAGCTCCAGTGGTCGAGGTTCTCGGATGAGCAGAGATTTTCTCGCTGGCCACCTATTCCTCGATGTATCGATGTGGTAAGCGTCATTCGGGGAAATGCCGTTATGGCACAGGTGTTTGTTTTTATTGTGGCCGTCCGGGCCATATTCTGAGGGTATGTCCTTTTAGAAAGAGCACCGGTGAGGTGGCTCAGCCTATGAGGCCGATGGTTGATTCCCTTTCCTCCACAGATGTGCGTTCCCCAGGGCAGGGTGTTCGGATGTTAGCCAGCCGTGGTAGAGGTCAGGGTGGAGTTTATAGTTCTGGCGGTCCTTCGAACCGCAGAGGTGACGTGATCATCGGACAAGATCGTGAGGCGACATCGCACGGGTTACATGTATATTTCGATTCTTTTGAATCATACGCATCGATAGTTCGATTTCGCCTTAGCGTATATGTTTTCCCTGTGTTGCTAGCAGTTATAAGTGATAGTACCCCAGAGGTAGGGATACTTTGATTAGTAAAGTGAAAAGTTAAGAATATTGACAAGATTGGTAAGTGAACTGAGACTATAGTTGTGTAGAGTTCACACGTAGTAGTTGTTAACAATGATGTAATACCGATAGGGAAGAATGTGCAGTAGGAATACTTTGGATTATGTGACAAACCTCTAGTGAATGGGAGGATAGGGTGAGAAGTACCTTGAGATAAGAGAGAGTTTTATTTCAGACTAAGAATGAGAAGTTAAGTGACGCCGAGCCGTCAGGACTCATTTCGGTCACCAGAGTATGGAATGGGGTGATGTCGGTTGGTAGTCCCGATGTGATAGGTCACGAGGATGCCAGCCCAAGTTTAGTTAATCGTTGTACGAGTTTGTGGACGCTGCCCACCTAATCAGTCGTAAGGACCGGTAAGAGCCTTAGCGAAATTCAAGTAGCATAATGGCCTAGTTTGGTTAGTAACTCCAAGGATTGGGGAACGAAACAATATTTGAGATGTCAGACGTTTACTAAATAAGTCAAAGACGAAAGTATGACAAGTAAGAAAAGAAAGGAACCTCTAAGGATCCCGTGTTTGGGAAGACTGTAACCTTCGAGTTTTGTGAGAAGGGACCACGGAAGGAAGGTCCATTATTATGTTCACGTGTGTTATGTGGTGACCATGTGTGGCATCGTTGGTCTTGTGCAGTTTTGATTGATAGGCATAGTATAGAGTTTGTGCCGGAGTGTGTATGGCTTGACAACCGACTAAGAACATTCGGGGACGAATGTTTCTAAGGGGGGAATAATGTTACACCCCGTAAGTCCAGGACATGTATAAGAGAATGTACGTAAGGAAACAAGACTTGGAAATTAGTACGAAAGGAAGAATTGTTTTTCCGACGGAAAAATCTTCCGGGCGTCGGAAAGGAAAAATGTTCGTTGTTGAGAATTGAATTCTCAAAATGTATTATTTGAAGAGTATGGAACTTATTAACATTTTGGAAATTTATTTTTATGGATTTGGTCATGTGGGGCCCACCCGAGGAATTTTACGTTTTGTGGGGCCCACGAGGGTTACGGAATTTTATGGACGAATGAGAGGGCGACACATGGCACCCCCACACTTGGGCTTGATCCATGTGATCTTCATCCAAGCCACACAATTGTTACAATCTAGACCCTCCAATGTGTTTTATATACTCAACTAGTAGCAAGACTTGGCATTTTACACTTAGAAAATTTTAGAGAACCTTTGTTCTTGCAAGAGACCTCTTGGGTTCACCCTTTCCCACACAAGAAAATTTTGTAGTTTTGATCCTTTGTGCACAATACTTTAACCCAATGTCCCTAAGGGTTTTGTAAGGATATCTCAATAGAAAGATTTCGGAAAAACGACGTTTTCGTATTAGTCGCAAGGCGGAAACTAAAGGAGTTCTTCAACTTTGAAGTTGGAACTTGAAGATGGGTTCTTCATAGGCCTCTAAGGAGTGCTTGGAGCGGATTGGAACCTAAGGAAATGAGCTAAGAATTTGCTAAGGAGCGACTTTGAATCTTGGAATTTATAAGGGCTTGTAAAGGTATAATCTTGTTGTTTTAGCAATTAAGTTTATTTATTGTTGTAGCTATGGATATTAGCAAGCATGAGATGGTTATGTTATGAAGTTTGATATGTTTGTTGGCTATTGGAACCCTAATCCGAAAACTAGCATGTTAGCCTTAACACTACAATTCAAGTTGAGTATTCGTTTAAATCGTCGCGTGTTGTGTAAGAAGGGAATTGTAGTTGTTGAAGTGGTTTATAACTATATAACATGTTAGACCTTAGAACTTGGAATTGGAAAAGGATTGGAAAAGACTTAGTGTTGTTGGTTATAAGTTGGCCGAGAATGGCTTGGATTTTTTATCCTACTTGATATAAATTGTGGGGCGGAATTTTACACGTATTGTAAGGCGTGTAATCCCCTTTGTTTGGTTGTTGTTTTGAGCCTTAAATGTGGCGTGTTGGTTATTGTATTCGGCCTTGAAAAAGGTGGCAAAGTGAGTTGAAACAAAGGAAGTCTCGCCCGATTTTCCGTAGAGAATTGCAGATCGTATACTTAGTATTATTCTACGTTAGAGACTAGAAATTGATAGTCTTGTTGTGACCATTATAGGTTGACACTTCTACGTACGGCGTATTCGGCTTAGCTTGTGGATTTAGCCGAAAAGGTATGTGAACTATCTCCTCTTCTAGCATGATTCCTTAAGATAAAGAAAGTAAGTTCTACTCCTTAAATGATTCATTCCTTGGTTGTATTTGGATTGCCTAAAGTAGAATTTGTTCTTTGTACTTCCTTGATTGTACTTTGATGTCTAAATTGTAAGTTGTATAATCCATTGCCTTAGTGAAGTTGGATTCTTAAAAGTGAAAGTATTTTGCTTAAAGTACATAGAGTCTTGAAAAGGAAGTGGTTTCCAAATCTTTTGGCTAGTGCCTTAATTCCAAAACCTAAAGGTCATTATAATGACTTTAGGGGAGTCAAAGGAGTGATTTACCTACTTGTTTTAAAAGAGGAGGAGTGACATGATTTAAGAGAAGTAACTTGTTTTAGAGGTGTGAGTTACTTGAGGTTTAAAAGAAGAAGAAACTTGTTTTCTAAATATTAAGAGACTTGTAGTATTTTGAAAGTTGAGAACTTGATTTGTAAAGTATTTGATACTTGGTTTTAATAGTATAAGTCTCTTGGTTATAAAAAGGAATGTATATGTCTAAAACCATAAAGGGTTATAACGGCTTTATGGTAAGTTGGTTATAACGGCTTTATGGAAGGTTAAGAAAGTTGTCTATTTTTTATTAATGGGCATAAGTTGCCTAGATTGTGAAAATTTGAAGTTACTTGATTTCAAGCTTTGAAATGAGTTTTCTAAAAGTGTAGTAACTTACTTTGAAAAATAGACATGCCTTGATACTACGGGTGTTAGTATCTTGGGGTTTTACCTAAAAAGGAGTCTTTTGAAAAGAATGTACATACGTAGTACTTTGGCTTGATTAATTGAGATTTTTTCTAAGTGTGCCTTGATAAGTACTTTGGCTTGATTAATTGAGAATTATTCTAAGTGTGCCTTGATAAGTACTTTGGCTTGATTAATTGAGAATTAGTCTAAGTGTGCCTTGATAAGTACTTTGGCTTGATTAATTGAGAATTATTCTAAGTCTGCCTTGATAAGTACTTTTGCTTGATTAATTGAGAATTATTCTAAGTGTGCCTTGATAAGTACTTTGGCTTGATTAATTGAGAATTTTTCTAAGTGTGCCTTGATAAGTACTTTGGCTTGATTAATTGAGAATTATTCCATGTGTGCCTTGATAAGTACGTTGGCTTGTTTAATTGGGAATTATTCCATGTGTGCTTTGATAAGTACTTTGGCTTGTTTAATTGAGAATTGCCTATGTGTGCTGGTACTAGCGGCCATGTGCTAGTGGTATATCATTCATTTCGGTCATTCCCTGACGGCGATTTGCATATTCCGTGGATTTGCTACCCACAATGCGAGAATACCTCATGCGGGTCCGTAAGGGCTTACGCGGGTGAAATAGTCTCACGCGGGCGTCCAAATTTATGCGAGGAATACCTCACGCGAGTCCGTAAGGGCTTACGCGGTGAAATAGTCTCATCGAGGAATACCTCACGCGTCCACGCGACTACGCGTGAAATAGTCCCGAGTAGGATTGCGTAATGACATCGCTGACGCGGTCCCGCTGATCGTGAGCTTCTAGTTTATATTGTAAGTATACTACTATTTACTCTCATTGTTAGTAAGGCACGATTATCGTAATTTGATTATCATGGAACGCCAATGGCGGAAGGATTCCACGCATGATTGATATTATGGGCGAGACCCATGGTTATATTTTAGTAATGACTTTGAGGCACGCGTCCCCGACTTGATATGATCATATGTATCGTAATCGTAGGTCGCTATCATACATGTCTCTGCTTTGTTTAGATCGTTATGATTTCATTACGCATTTCATCGCTTTCACATACTTGGTACATTCTTCGATCGACTCTTCGTGGCCGCTCACGCCGCAGTTTAGGTACGTTGTTTGGTGATCGGCAGTGTAGGACCGCCCGAAGTTTTCGGATAGCTCCTTCATCGAGTTTATCTTTTTGGTATAAGTTCTTTCAAGATGTGCCAGGTACGATTATGGGTACGGCGGGGCCTTGTCCCGCCATAGTTCAAGATAACTCTGCAGGTCTGTATTCATATGTGGGATTGGACTCATGTACATTGTAGTGTCTTTTTCATGTATATTATATGGCAGCCTGGTCGGCTTTGCCCTTGTACGTATATTGGTTTTAAAAAAAAAAGGTGTTATTTAAATTTCGCAGTTTGCTTAGTTGTTAAGGTAGAAGGTGCCTGTGTAGGCACTGACCACGCCCGGTTCGGGGCGTGACACGCGGTTCCTGATGAAAGGACCGAGGTGCCTGCTTTCCAGTAACTCACTGAAATTTTCGATGAATTTGCACCTTGGTGCCTGGTGGAGGCACCGGGGTGCCTGGATGGCAGTAAGTCACTGGAATGGAAAAATCGAATTTGCACCTAGGTTCCTTGTGGAGGCACCGCGGTGCCTTCGACGGGATTTTCCAGTTTTGAACCAAAAGTTGCATCTCTTCACATAGAGTCATAACATTTGGTCTAATGGCTGCATCTGGTAGAATTCATGTTATATAAAGCATGTAGATCACTTGTTTAACATATACAATACAATTAACAACATCTAATCTTCTGATTTAAGAATCAAATCATTGGATGATCATTGTTGCTTCGTCTTCCTCTTCAAGAAATTTCTGAAGAACATATAAAGTAGATTCGTCAGGAGTGGAGTTCTTGTGCTAGAACTATCACTCAGATAGTTGTATCCTCAAGGCAGACGCTCGTTAAAGTGCAGCACATGCGGGAGCGATTTATTGTCTTAGGACACTGCGTCGAGCAGACCTCTATCTACAAACAAGTTAGTATGTGTTTATGCTTTTGCTGAACATTATTGTTGTTGATTTCAATTTACTTGAATTATTTGTATATTATAGTGGTTTATACATTGAAGTTCTAGATTGACACTAACAGAAAGTACTCCTCCGTTTCATTTTGTGTCTTCGTTTGACTGACACGAAGTTTAAAATTATAAATAAGATTTGGTATTACATACCAAAAATAGCCTTTTAAATCTTGTGGCATTAAAACATGTTACGTCATTACTATAAGGGGTATCATTATCAAATGCAAATAAAGAGGCCAGCCTGATGCACTAAGCTCCCGTTATGTGAGGGGTCCGGGGAAGGGCCGGACCACAAGGGTCTATTGTATGCAGTCTTACCTCACATTTCTGCAACCACGGTTTATTATCAAATGCAAATGCGGAAATTAAAACCTTACTAAATATAAAGATGCATTCTTTTTTAAACAGACTAAAAAGAAAAGTACCTGCTTCGTGTCGAGCTCTAACTTGAACGAAAACACTCTGATTTCTTCTAATTTTCTAGGTGAATTCTTGCTGAATGTGCAATTCTCAGATGTTCTCTTCTTATAGATAGTCTTGATCCCATTAACCCCCATAGAAACTTCATCCAAGTAATAAACAAGTTGCCTTCTACATGGATCAGACTCAAATTTCCTTGTATTAAACTCATAAAGTGTACCATAAGCATTCTTTTTCCAAGGCAAATAACTCTCATGCACACGCTGAGCATCAGGAAAATGCACACTGTGCTCAAATATTTGCACAACATAACCCCATGACACTGAAATTGTCCACGAAAATCGACGATTGTAGCATACTGTTTGTTGTAAGATTCTGTGAGGATCGAAGGTTGCAGCATGGTACAAATGCTGCAGGGCTTTCATTCTTGTCATGTTAGGGAAAATGGGATCAATTTTCTCCATATGATGTAGAGATACCAATGGTCTAATTGGATGTGCAGCCAATAATCCAAATGCATTTCCATTAAAATCCATCTAGTCAATTCAATTTCAACAGAAACAAAACAAGAAAGTTTCAGCTTAGCAACAAATTTCAAATTTTTTATAATAGCCTAAAACTAAAGGTAATTTCACGTATAGACAGTAAAGTTACGATACTATATTTAGTCGCACTAAATTATTGAACTCTACTTACCATTATAATAAAGTTATAAAACTATTTCTTGTTACATTAAAGTAATGAACTATGTAAAAATAGCAAAGAAAATATAAAAGACAATAAGGTCTAAGGTCAACTTTTCAGCTTTGGGTAATTGTTATTTTCTTCATTTTTTTTGTTTCTTTCTTATTTTTTGTGCCAGATAGTTGACCAGTAATTTTGTATTTTATGAATGATTCACACATAATTTTGTAATTTTATTATTATAGTAGGTAAAGTTCAGCTACTTTAATTTGATAAAAAAACTGTAATTTTATTATTATATTGGATAAATTTGAGTGATTAATTGATTTTACGATAAAATTAATTCTAAAACCCAAAAAAATAGTTCGATGCAGGAAGCATCCTGAATTCATGCAAAATACGAAAAATGATACATTTCAAGTGGGCGTGATGTAGACAGTCCACCCTAACTTAAGTACGACTCATGACGTTTTAATATCACAAAAACTATTTCACCGTTGATCCAACACTTCCCCGTCAACTTTAAGACCCAAGCAAAAGAAGAACAAAAAAGAGAAATTTGAAAATGGAACCTGATGGAAGCCTGGCTCATGTGTTAATGTAACACCAAGCTCTGTCAAACAAGCATGAATTCTACCATCACTTCCATAAAGATGTGGATACCTCTCGATACATGAATCAAAAACTCTAGCCACAACTTTAGCCAATGGATAACTTATAGCAAAACCAGCACCACCAAAAGCCATTCCAAATGAGAAAAACTTGTTTTGTATAAAACTTTCTGAATTTGACCCAATGTAATACCAAAGCCCATTGTCATATTTAGACAATGTCTTCACCAAATTTTCTTGGAAAAAAATAGTGTCATCATCTCCAAAAACAAACCACTTAACATCTGAATGATTAAGATTAAGTGCGACTGTTTCTGAGACGACACGTGCCACTCTAATTGCTGATGGACTGCCACCTCTATTTGTATATGGGAATCTTGAAATGTCCTCTGAAAAACAAATTGGAGGAAGTAAAATTGAATCATTTGTAGTAGTAGTAGTACTATTAGGCAAATGTTTTTCAAGAAACACACAACCCCTCATTTGGTTTGGCTTCCACCATAGTTTAACATATTCTTTTCTCATTGGCCATGATTTAGAATTAGATGCAATTCCAAAAACAACATGTTGAAGAGTAGTGGTAGGTGTTGATGATAAATCATATTCTTGATCATGTGATGAAATAGAGTTGTGATCAAGAAAGTTGGTGTTTGGGGCAAGAATGATGGGGTATAGAAAGTAGATTGAGTAAGCAAAACAAGAGATTAAAATGAGATTCTTGATGCCATATTGGCAAGATGGGGTTTTGCTATTTATTTGAAAAAATTGCATCTTTTTTTTTTAATGGTGAATGAAGTTTTGAAGGGATTTACTTTATTGTATGGTATATATGAATATGAATAAAGTTAGTAGAAGATTTGAAGATAAAGTGTACCCTTTTAGACCCCGCAATCCACGCCCAAGGCAAAGTAGGAAATAGATTTTTTTTTGTGCCTTGAAGATATATATATATATATATATATGGTTATAGTGAAAAATGTTTTTTTTCAAATAATATTTAAGAAGTTTAGGCGTTTGGTCAAGCTTTTAGGTAAAAATATATTTTTTGGATAGTTATAGAAATTGTTTTTCAGAAATTAAAAAAATTCTCCAAAAACACTTTTAGAACATTGGTCAAGCACAAGATATATGCTCTAATATTTGCAGAAATGTTTTCAATTGATAAATTAGATAAAAATTATTACTCACCAAAAGTACTTTTTTTAAAAAACACTTCTGGTAAAAAAATATTTTTTAAAACAAGCAGATTTTGAAAGTTTGGTCAAATTATGTATATTTTTTTAAATCATTTAATATATATAAATTATTAATGTAAAACTCAATAACTTAAATGGACTAAAATCCCGGATACTAAAACTTCAAATCTTAGCTATGCTTCTATATCACTTTCCTTTTTTTTTTCTATTTTTAAATATTTGGTTTTGCGGGACTGAATAAGAGGTGCACAAGTGTGATCTTACTCGATTAATATAATCATTAGTGCTTAGAGGTTAAAAATAAATATAAAGGAGTAGGGGGATGGGAGGCCAAAAATGACCGTTATCATAATGACCAAAATATAAAATGGTTGTTGGTGCAACGATTATTTTTGCAAAGGGTGAGTTTTGGGCGGGACAAGGTGTGGGATCGGGACGGATCAGGTCTTGGCAGAACCGGGTCTGGCGGGACGAAATCATATCCCGTCCCAATATCATTTTTTTTTAAAAATTCAGTGTCGGGGCGGGACCGGATCGTCCCGGCCCACCGACCAGTCCTAATCTAATGTTGGGAGTTGAAGTGCAATTCCAAAAGAATTTGGACTGAATGCAATTCAATGATTGTGACATTTTCGGTAACAATACGTGGAAGAGGGTTCGAGTTTGTCTAAAAGTTTGGTGAGAGGTGGTAGGTGGCCATCCACTTAACATCATAAAAACACACAATAACAAAATGTTCTTCGAGGTAGGTAATTCTTATATAACCATAATTCTATCATTATTAATCAAAAGATAATACTACTTCATTTTTACCACATAAATGATGCATGTATTATAGTTCCATGTAGAAGGCAACTTAGTATGTGACAAATGATCCCTTAATTGTACAGTTTTTATTTGTGCAGTTTAGGACATATAAATCGTACTTGGTCTATTCCATTTTATATATCGGTATTTGACTGACAATTTTTTTTAAGAAGAAAAATATCCTTAGAACTTGCATTTTAAACATATAGATAACTATAAGAGCATGCCATTAAGAGTAAATAAGAAGTTTAAAGTTAAAATATTATACTTTTAAGACTTTTAAATATATATGTGTGTGTGCAATAAAATATGAAAATACAACTTTTTTCAACGCACTAATAAAAAATATCGAGGGTCTATCGGTAATAGTACCCCACTGATGAAATTATCCTAATTATTTTATTGTTGTTGTTATTTAATGTACTAATAAAAAAGTGTCAAATAAATAAAATGAAAGGACTAGTAAAAAGTAAAAGACAACACAAAATGAAACAACTAGGGCACGTTTGGTACGCTGTATTACGATGGACTGCACTGGACAAAAAAATAATACAGCGTTTGGTGGACGTTTTTAGCCGGACTAGACTGTACTATTTCTAAAAATAGTACACTCCAACTGCCATTTTTGAGATCCATCTAGTATATGTAGGGCTGCACAAAATTCGGTCCGGACCGAAAAAAAGGATCGGACCGAACCGGACCGATAAATTCGATCCGATCTTCAGTCCTCGGTCCGATTTTACCCTGTTGGTTGCACAAAATTCGGTCCAGACCGAAAAAAGGGACCGGACCGACTCTGTTCAGATCGGACAGAACCGGACCGATAAATTCGGTCCTAATTTTCTAAAAATTCGATCATCGGTCTGGTCCGGTCCGGTTTTACCCTGTTGTGCAGTCCTAAGTATATGAGTTTCTCCTGAACTGTACTAAACCTAAGTAATAAAAATAAAATACAGTCCATTATATATTCTAATACCGTCCATTATATATTAATATAGTACATTCTAATATAAAAATATATAGTTTAGTGCGATGTACCAAACGAGCACATGGATGCTTTTGGGTCATTAGGGAACAGGTCAATGCAATTTGCCTTTTGAAAAAAAGTAAGCAAGAGCGCAATACAAGACAGACACGTCGAACCTGTAGTAATTAGATGTACTAGTCAAATGGAAAAAAAATCAGGACATCTGTTTTGTGGAATTTAGAAAATGATAATACAACAACAAAACATACTCAGTGTAATCTCACACCGTGGAGTCTGAGGAAGGTAGAGTGTACACAAATCTTATTTCCATCTTGATAGATAGAGCAGCTGTTTCCGGGAGACCCTCGGCTCAAGACAAAGCATAATCACAAGCATGACAATCAAAACAAAGTAAAAGTAAAGAGTAAAGAGAACAAAGTAAAGCATGAGAAACGGTCAGATTCAGATAATGAATTAAAGCAGTTTAAAGTGCATTCAAACAAAAAAGAACAGTAGCTAACACAACTAAATAAGCTAAACAAAATACACTAAAGAACACATAGCAGCAGAAATCAGACTATAGTGGATTATAAAGCAATAATGTGTCTATAAGTGTGATAATCTAATCGGGCCTACAGTAATAACACTACAACTATCAATTTGTAAGCATAATTAGTACTACGCTTGAGTACCTACTACTCTTCTACCCTAATTCGTGTCCTCCACAACCCCCTATCTAAGGTCATGTCCTCAGTAAGTTGCACCTGCGTCATATCCCGTCTAATCATCTCTCTCCAATATTTCTTCGGCCTACCTCTACCCCTCTTGAACCCGTCCATAGTCAACCTCTCACACCTCCGCACTGGGGCATCTGTATATCTCATCTGCACATGTCTGAACCATCTCAACCTCGCTTCCCGCATCTTATCATCCACCGAGTCCACCCCCACTTTCTCCCGGATATCATCATTTCTAATCATATCTCTCCTTGTATGCCCACACATTCATCTCAGCATCCTCATCTCCGTAACTTTCATCTTTTGTATGTGCGAAGTCTTGACTGTCCAACACTTCTCCCATACAACATAGTCGATCTAATCATCACCCTATAGAACTTGCCTTTAATTTTTGATGGCTAGAAAATGATAATACAAGATTAAAGAAAATCACAGTCCAAGTTTTTTGGAGTAAAATTATCCTACGATTTATTATGAAACCAAAGAAATTGAAAATGAACAAAAATTCATTGCATTGATTTATTATATTATTTCTTGCATTAAAAATAAAGGACCCATCTCTATTTATAGAAAACCTAAGGGAATAAAATATAATATTTTCCTTATAGATACTAAATTAAAATGAAACTAAATATTATGTAATTAATGTAGATCATAGACTTAGAAGGAAAATAAATATTTTAGAATAATTATAACTAAAAGAAAAGTAAATATTCTACCATAAATGTAAATCATAATATAGAAGAAATGTAGATTTTAACACAGTTATACCGGTGAGAATTAATAAGTATCCAATAAAATACTAATTAATATGCTATCAACCAGATACCACCGTTACAAAATAATTATATATATAAAAATAACAGATAAAGTTTCATCCCATCATGATAAAATGGCAGCTCAGGCTTCACTTAAATGCTGAAGTACAAGACAAATCTGCAAGTCTAGTTGCTAGTTGTTAGATTTACAGATGTGAGGTTAACAGATATGCAATTATTTAATTTCCCCTAACTACTCCTCCAATTCTTTTAATTAACTCAAAGGCAAATAAAGAGCACTTAGCAGGTGATGAAGATAAGATACAATTCCTAATTATGAAAATAACAAGTACAACTCATACATCTAATTTGCAGTCAATGTAACTCATTGTATCATCGATGTATAAATAATGTATATGTGTTGTATAGCTATATATAAATATTAAATATATTGTGTACATATAATATATATTATTTGTATAATAACGTATAAAACACGAAACCAACTCAAGTTGTAGTGTTATAGATAATATATTTATTCTGTATAGCTATATATAAGTTGATCAACTTCTTTAGTAACTTTACATATATATCTTTATACACTATTATACAATAAATATATATGACATATACACCTTTATACATTATACATGTACTATATAATGTATATGCTTTGTATAGCCATTGTTGTGTGATAAGAAAGTGTCGTCGAAACTTAAAGGTAAATTCTACAAAGAGATGGTTGGACCTACATTGTTGTATGTGGCATAGTATTGGCTAGTCAAGAATCCCCACATTCAGATGATGGTGTGTGGTCATACTAGATGGGATATGGTAAGGAATGAAGTTATATGGGGCATAAAAATTAATTAAATTTTGGAGACGAAAAGGTTTCGTCATAAAAAATATGTTGTTACAATAGCGACAAACTATTGTTTGTAGCTAAACATTATAAGCTTTAGCCATAACATTTTATATTTAATCGTGATATTTAATTTTTATCACTAATAATATCACGATAATTATTTATGATTATAAGTAACAAATTACAAATATTTTTTCAAATGCTCTCCATAGAAAATGTCAAGATTAAATCATAAATAGTATGGTAACGCCCAACACGATAAATATCCTATGATATTTGTCAGAGACAACCTTTTATATATGATTTTTTGCGAGACAACCTTTTAAAAATAATTGGGCAATGTCAGACCTTAATAGGGTTTTTTGTTGCGAGAAACACCTTTTAACAGAAATGCCTATTTTTCGTTCATTAATTAACTCCCCTTCTTTAAAAGGTCATGTGCTAGTCACATGGGTATTTCCCCCCCAAAATACCCCTGTCTCCTCTGATGATATCTCCTCTCCCAAAATTCAACGTCAGCGCCCTTCGCCGGTAAACCAGAGATCTGCCGGAGTTTAAAACTCCGGCCAAATACCAAAAATCATGCCCAACAAGCAAAGCAAGTCGACGACAGGTACCAAAACCCGGAAAGGTCATCGGAAAAATCGAAAATCGCACAACATCAGTCCAATACGTTAGAGTCAAGAAAATAGCAGCAAAGTAAAGTAACGTCGTATCCAAATGGATTGACATAATGTAAAATCAGTAGCAATAGCATAGATCACCGGAGCAACACAAGTACGAAAAACATACTCGTCGGAGGTCAAAAATAGCAAAAACAATAGAAGGCAGTAGTAGTGGTGAAAGTCGCGGCGGTTCATCGGAACAATGATTATGGTTAGAAAATTGCAAAATCAGTAGCAAAATTAGCAAGCAAAATCTCAACAGCAGCTATAACTACATAAAAACAACAAACCCAAAAATGTAAAATATCAGTCTAATATTAGCCATAAACAGAGCAAAAGCAATGGAGGTTGCCGGAGTATTCTCCAGCGTAACAACAATGCACAAAAAAAAGGGAGAGGGGGAGTGAGTTTTGAGTGGGGGTGAGGTTCGACGGGGGCGTGGGTATTCGCCGGAGCTCTGAGCTCTCCGGCAGGATGCGGCGGCGGCGGTTGTGAGGGTTTTGGGAGTAACGGCTGATGGGTTATGTAGGTGCTGGTCTCGGGTAGTAAGACAACGGGGCGTGGAGGTGATGGTGGTGAGGTTCACCGGATCTCTGATTTACCGGCGAAGGGCGGCAACGGGAGATTTTGGGAGAGTGGATATATCATCAGAGGAGACGGGGGTATTTTGGAGAAAATACTCATGTGACTAGCACATGACCTTTTAAATAAAGGGAGTTAATTAATGAACAGAAAATAGGCATTTCTGTTAAAAGGTTGTTTTTCGCAATAAAAAAAATTATTAAGATCTGACATTGCCCAAATTTTTTTAAAAGGTTGTCTCTCTCAAAAAGTCATACATAAAAGGTTGTCTCTGACAAATTATCCAATATAAAAATATGATGTGAGTGGGGAGGTGAGTCCATAAAGAAAATTATACGAAGATAATGTTGGCTTGCAAGCCTAGGCTTTGCAAAGGTGCTAAATGTTTTGTAGATTTTTACTAACGTTTTACCAACAACATAAAATAACAACATACATACTGAAATCCTACAACGTGGGGTCTGGGGAGGGTAGATTGTACACATACCTTACCTCCACCTTAAAAAAAAATTAAAAATAAACTAAAAATGAAAGAAATTAACCAAATAGAATTTCAAATATATTATTAACTTACATTCAATGTTGGCTCTCTATATTTTTTAATTAAATTGTTAAGCTTCTTGAATTATAGAGTGAAATATTTATTTATAAAATTTAAAATATTTTCCTAATTAGGTGCTATTTTCCATTTCTTTTGGAAAATATACCCTAATACATATTGTATTTTTTTACATAATTAATATATTAAAAAATATCAAATATGTCATCGAACTATCGGAAATGACACATTTATGTCATCACCGTTATCAAAATAGCTCATTTATGTCATTGTCGTTATCAAAACGGTTCATCCATGCCCTTTTTCATTAACGACGACGTTAATGAAAAATGATATTGTCAAAATCGACGTTAATGAAAAATGATATTGTCAAAATCGACGTTAATGAAAAATGGCATGGATTTTTGATAACGACGATGACATAAATGAGTCAAACTATTGATGAGTGGTATAACTGAGCCATTTCCGATAGTTTGATGTCATAGTTGAGCTTTTTTCTATAAGTTAATGACATATTATTTCCTAAATTACAAAATATAGCTGGTAATTTGAAAATCAAATTATTTCAAGAAATAGGATTCTAAGTGTGTATGTATTTGAATTTTTCAGTTTATAACCATTTACGGCTTAATTATATATTTAGTCTATTTATGCAAATGTATATTTTTTATCTTCTCAAGTTCAAGAAGCTTAATTCCTACGAATTACACTTGGTATATTTTTATTTTGGTTTCTCCCCCGGTGTTCGATACTTGCATTGGGGTCTGACTAAATTCGAATTCACATCAGAAAGTGCCACGTTGGGAGGTAAATCGCTCCCTAACAAAGAATATGCCTTATCCTCTAGGGGACTCGAACCGGAGACATCTGGTTAAGAATAATGGAGTACTTACCACTCCACCACAATCCTTATTAGTATTACAGTGAGTTTGTTGTTGTTGTTCGGGTTGTAAATTCAAGAAGCTTAATTTATTAATTGGATAACTAATTATCTCAATTTTACCTCAATTTGATTAACTTTTAAATTATATTTCGAAATTATTTTTACAAAGAATTAGTTTTGATTGCTAAACAAATGAGTATTTGAGCAACAATTTGGTTACAATTGAAATGAAAGTGACATCGAAATATATATCATGTTTTATTTGGACATATTTTTTCTATGTCTGAGGCACACTTCCTTGTTTCATAATCGACTATAGAATGATTTTTATTTTTAAATTTTTGGTAAGACGTAATTTGTTATTAGAATTTGGTGGCATCATATTTATAGCCAACATAGTTAAATTAATTTTGTATTTTTCGTTTGATTTTTGACGATCTAGTATGTATTATATGATTTACTTATCTTTGATTCCCGTTGTTAAATGAATGGTGACTTAATTAACTAAATTTGGAGAAAAAGTACAAAATCAATGACTTGGAACATGAAGCATAATATGTTCTTAAATAAATAAATAAAATACATAAGTTGGTGGTGTGTACATAGGACCTTGATTAACATTTTAGTATTTGTAGAAGATAAGTATTTGTATGATGATATTAATCTTTCTTAGAGAGTTTTCTTATTAATATTAAAGTATATATAGTATACAATATTCATCACTTATACAATAGGAATCTTAAACTTAATCAAAAGAGGAATCATAGTCGTACCATAATTATATTTACACAATATATGAAATATATTCTAATTATGGGGTAGGGATGACTAATTGACTATATACACGTTTACACACCCCCTCAGTCGGAGCGGGAGGCGGCCGAACGCTGATACTGGATTTGAAGTCAAGAAATAACTGTCTAGGGAGTCCTTTGGTAAATATGCATACTGATAGGATGATGGAACATGTAACAATCTAACATGGCCTAGCGCAACTTTCTCATGAACGAAGTGTAGGTCTATCTCAATGTGCTTGGTTTACTGATGTTGAACCGGATTATGAGAAAGATAGATGACAGAGATGTTATCACAATACACAATAGATGCCTGACGCAAAGGACACTGAAGTTCTAACAGTAAATTTCTGAGCCAACAAATCTCATCTACCACATTTGCAAAACCTTTGTACTCAGCCTCGACACTGGAACGAGATAGGGTAGTCTGTCGCATGGCAGACCAAAAAATCAGATTATCCCCTAAAAATACACAAAAATCGGAGGTGGAGCGTCGCGTGTCCGGACACCCTGCCCAATCTGCATCCGTATAAGAGAGCAATTTGTTTGGTGCAGAGGGGTATAGGTGCAAACCATAATCAAGTGTGCCCTTAATGTATCGAATGATACACTTAAGAGCAGTGAAATGAGACTCTCTGGGGGCATGCATGAATAGACGTACCTGCTGAACAACATAAGCAATGTCTGGCCTGGTGAATGTGAGATACTGAAGTGCACCTGCTAAGCTCATGTACAGAGTATGATCGAAGACTAGAGCACCATCCATAGCACTGAGCTTAAATTTTGAATCAACTAGAGTAGGTGAAACTTTGCAATTCGTCATCTTAGCCCTGTACACGATCTAATACTTACGCTGACACAAGAACATGTGGTTGGTAGACCAGGTCACTGATATCCCCAAAAAGTAACTCAGTTTCCCTAAATCAATCATTGCAAATTCGAACTTAAGCAAGACAATAATCTCATTTTTAACCCGTCGGAGGAGGCAGTAAGAACAATATCATCTACGTAAAGTAATAAGTAAGCAGTGCTACTACCTCGATGAAAATGAAGAGTGATGTATCACTCTTGCTGCATACAAACCCAATCTTCATGATATATCTGGAAAAGCGATCATAACACAAACGGGGGGCCTGTTTCAGGCCATATAGTGACTTACGGAGATGACACACAGTGAGGAACTGCTTGATGGGTGAACCCTGGCGGCTGATGCATGTAGACTGTCTCGCTTAGATCCCCATGTAAGAATGCATTCTTCACATCAAGCTGATGGATCGGCCAGTGTTTTCCCATGGCAATGCTCAGAACTGTGCGAATGATAGCCGGTTTGACAACCGGGATGAAGATCTCACCACAATCAATGTCCTCCTGCTGATTTGTGTCATTAGCCACAAGTCGTGCCTTATACCTCTCAAGATCTCCACTGTCTCTGAATTTGTGACGAAATAACCACAGACAACGAATCACATTTTCCCCCTCGGGTCTAGGTACTAGATCCCATGTGTGCTGTTTAGTTAAAACATTGAATTTCTCAGACATAGCCGCATTCCAATTAGGGTCTTGTTTAGCCAATATAGGGTTCTTGGGAATTGAAGAAATAGTTTGGGTAGACAAGTTAAATTGGACTTTGGGTTTGAATATTCCATGCTTGACACGAGTTTCCATTTGGTGAGTGGAGACATTGGGAGGCTGTGTCGGCTAAGTGGGAAGAGTCGAGACTGAGAGATTGGTTGGATATGGAGAAGGAGGAGGTGACACCGTCAGAGGCGTCGTGGCTCCGTGGTCAGGGGCCACGGCGCTGGAGGAAATATCACAGGGTCGTAGCGCTGTAGACGGTAATGCAGAATTCTTGTCACGCCCCTTTTCGACCGCGACATTATTTTAGCGAATCCTGCTTAATAAAGGAATGTTAGAAATTAAAATAGAATGCTAAAATGTTAAAAGAGTGCTAAAAGTGCTAAAATCATAAAGGTGCAAAAGGGTTGCTAAAATACTAAAGGGTTGCTAAATGCTAAAGTATTGCTAAATGCTAAAGTAAAAGGTGCTAAGTGCTAAAGGGTTCGCGGAGTCGCCACCTAATTATTTTGGGTGAATTAGGACACCTAAATGTCAACTAGGTGGAAGTCAACATTAACTCCATTTTTGTGGTCTGCAAAACTTATGTGAGATTCTGGGTAAGGGTTATTTATTAATCTAGAGGGAAGGGGTTAGACACCCTCTAAAATCCGCTAACTTGCGGTTGTCCGTTCAAACCTAGGTTAATTATTATTGCTAAGAAAAATGCATTTTTTTGGAAAGTTTAAGTAAAGAGGTGCTTGCGAATAAAAGGTAAAAAAGATGCATTTTATAACCTGAAAAGATTTATAAGATTTGTTTATAACGTTAATTTTCGAAAGAAGGCATATAAGGCGTTATAAAATACATAAGAAGTTACAAATATACATATGCAAAGTTGACTTAGTGATTAAAGGTAGGCCTTTATTGGAAGAAAACCGGTTTTGATCATCATGTTAATAAATTATATGTATTAATAGAAGGTTTATAAGAAAATTAATTCTTTTAAGATGCATTAGTTTTCTAATTAGATATGCAAAATAGCTTATTCGACAGAAAGTTTAGACATGCATGATAAGCCTAAAATACGTAATTATAAGTGCATTTCTGATTTTTAAAACTACCCGCCCAATTTATTTATTCAAAGACTGATTGTTCTATGTCTCCTATTAATTACAAAGTTAGCCAATTAAATTTCAACAAATAAACAAACAAATATATATATAAAAGCATAAGATTAAGAAGTCAATGCTTTGAGGGGGGGTGACAATGTCGTCTCGTCCCCTTTTTTTTGTTTGAAAATTCTGAGGCGGAGTGCGGTGGACACAGATGCGAC
This sequence comes from Przewalskia tangutica, assembly GCA_029844215.1. Classification (NCBI taxonomy): domain Eukaryota; kingdom Viridiplantae; phylum Streptophyta; class Magnoliopsida; order Solanales; family Solanaceae; genus Przewalskia; species Przewalskia tangutica. The sequence goes on from CM056720.1 coordinate 147,783,394, forward strand.
AATCATGCGGTGTGGCTCGTGATGAGTCTCGCAATGAGACTCCTCATTTGGCTCCGATGCGTTTCATGTAAAAAAGAATAGAAGAAAATAAGGATTAGTAACCAAACTTTGATAATATATGCATAGGAAAAAATGTAAATAATCAATCCAACACAGTTCATCCTTCCAAGCCTTTAAAAATAAATGTTTCCAACAATCTTAATCTGAGCCCACTTTAAACGTCCCCAGACTTATGACCCTGGACAACCTATGTGCGACTTTTAAACGAAGCAGTGGGCTTTGACAAGCCCCATAATTAAAGCTAATTTATCGGTACACACACAAATGGTAATTGCTAAGCCGAAACAGTCAGAAATATATCCAAAATGCGTACAACTTTCCTGCAGACCTGCTGCAGCAGGTTCTCAAATATGCTGTAAATACTAGCCAGATGTAAGCAGTAGGCAGAGGTAGAAATAAACCCCAAAGCGTAAAATTTTCAGTTTCAAAAGAAGGGCCAATTAATCTTACATGTGATAGGCCCGACACACAAATCAGCCCGTATTTCAGTGAGTACATAGGGATGTCCAAATAGGCAAGTATAAAATAAGATACACCAAATATGAGACATAAAGCTAAATAAGCATATTCCTTTTAGATTGACAGATATGACACAGTTTAGTAAAAATAGGCACGCATTGGCATTTGACCTTCAAGTAGATGATTAATCTAAGATCAGAAATGAGGATATGCCAGCATGTTTTAGAATGAAGTCATCGTAATAACATTAGTGGATAGTTTAGGCAAATAAGGTACCCATCTTCATCTTGACATATAAATTCTGCATATTATATGGTAGATCACATCGTACCTCATTGTATGAGACTAAATTGAGCATACAACATAGACAAATAACTCAACATGGCATTTCCAGATTATCTATCCGGTTATCATCTGGCTACTCACATTTACAGCCAATTTGGACAGATTTCAGTGACATCGAATGCATTACATGGATTCATGCTAACTAGACATAGAAGGACAACTTAAAGAAGACAGACATTCATAAGTCCATTTGTCCAGGCTCTTTCATAAATACGAATAGGCTATTTCCAGATTATAACATTTGCAAATATAGTCAAGGAACACTGCAGTACTAAAAAAACACACCAAAACATGCTTCATATAGATTTAGTGCACATAAATAACAAGACTCATATACTCACATATCGTAAAGTATACGAAGATATACAACTGCGATATACATCCAGTGTATACGAAAGGCAGTATACCCTGTATACTTCTACTAGATTGTCACAGATTCAGCCAGCCAAATAGAGAATGGCACAAAAGAATACAAGATAATTTAAACACCGTAAGAGGGCAGGGAACACTTGCAGGTCTTTTATAAGCGAGTCAAATGACATTCGATGAGGCATGATAGACAATACAAATTTCCATGAGAAGGATATCCGCAGCTAATCCTGAATAGGTAACGTCAAGACGGGTACAAAAAAACCTATTTAGGCATACAAAAACAGGCTACATATGCAAACATAGTGATGACTCGATAATCGACATACGTTTAATTGGGCCGAACCGCGTTACACATTATACAACAATGTTTAACAGTAATATAACACAGAACACACACAAAATTGCATACAGAATTGAAATTCGCAAAGAGGAATGAATTTACCTTCAGGCGTGGCGAAGCGGCGTATCAAGTCGTTGATCCACCGGAGGTTTTATGCTATGCGATAAAGAAAGGTGAGGCTTCTGCCAGCAACGTAACTTGCGCTAAAATGACTTCTCTGTTTCTTCGATGCCTATTGTCCCATTGACTGCTAATTTTCTGATTTTAAGGGGAGTTCCTCGGGGTAGAACTCTTACTGTCCCTCGACTGTTTCCTCCCCCTCCCCTATGTGTATATCGATCGGTTTTTGACAGTGAAGAAGGGGTCTGGATTGTTGTCCACTCCTTTGCATGTAAGGATTGCTTCGTTTATATAGTCTAACCTTAGGTTCTGAGTTTGGTAAGGTTATGAAAGCGATTTGGCTGACTTTGACAGACGATTTTGGTGTAATTATGGAGTGATTTTTGTGGATGATAATTTGGGGTTCATTTTAGTACAGCTCTCGTCCATTAACTTGGAAGATTTGGTACTACTTTAAGGCGATTTACTGTTGTTAGTTTGGGAGGATTTTGTGTTATTCTGAGAAGATTCGGGGTGCGTTTTTGTAGGTAGGATTGATTACGCTGGATTCTCCGGCGAGAATCTCGGTTGGGGTCTTGGCGGCGATGGGGGGGGGGGGGGTGAGGGTAAGGGAGGTGCGCCGGACGAAAAGTGTAGTAGGGTTGGTTCGTTAGGTTTTAGGGAGAGGGATATGGGGCGATATAATGGCTGTGGGGGTGAAATAAAAGGGCTAAAGGGGAACTGGGTCTGCGGGTGTGGGCTGGGCGACGCGGGTTGGGTAGGTAGTGGGCTGATAAATATTAATTAGGTATTAGTATTTTTTAGGTGTTTTAATTTGGGTAGCGTATTATTAATTAATTAGTGGTAAATTAAATTAATAAATGCAACCCAATGTGTTTTATTAGTTTTAGCTTGGATTTTTATTATTATAATAATAAATGCGGGCGTGCTATTTAATTAGTGCTTAATATTTCATAATGCGATGTCGTTATTAAAATCTTATTTATTGCACATATTTATCATTATTTAAGTTAAAGTTAAAACATCTTAATATGACTTTAGGCGCTACAATAATTATGAAATTGATTTGCGTATTAATAAATGCGACTATGCTATTTGACATGACGTCATTGCTAAATTATTTATTGACGTATTTATTATTAATTATCATTTAAGAATTATGATAGGGCTTAAAATTAATAAATGCGGGCGCGAGACTCTAAGTGTTGAATATTCTACGTAAGACGCGGTGTCATTATTAAATTGTTTATTTATGCATGTATTAACGTTTTATTGTCGCATTTTATTATTATAAAATTGCTAAGATATTTTTTCTGGAAAATTAGTGTAATTTCATAGTTAATGACTGGACGTGAGGGTCAAAATTGAGTGTCAACAATTCTACTCACAAGAGTTTTGGCGTCGCGGCGCTGACGCTGAAGAAGGACTACTGGGAAGAGAAGATGATTATGTGGCAGTGTTATGATCTAGTTGACTCAGAATGATGGGAGAGATGACAAGCTCATCAAGAAAGATGTCAACACATTCGTTAGGGGCTGTGATCGTTGCCAAAGAACGAATATGTACAGGCGAGATGAAATGCCTCTAACTGGGATCATTAAAGTAGAGTTATTTGACGTATGGGGGATTGACTTCATGGGTCCGTTCCCGATGTGCTTTGGGAACCAATACATTCTCCTCGCTGTGGATTATGTGTCCAAAAGGGTCGAAGCTGTGGCTACTAGAGAAAATGATAGTAAGACTGTTTTGAAATTCCTCCAACAAAATATTTTCACAAGATTTGGCACTCCAAGGGCCCTCATCAGTGACGAAGGGAGCCATTTTTGCAACAAGCAGCTTGACACTTTGCTGGCACGTTACAGAGTCTACCATCGCACTGCTTTGCCATATCACCCTCAAGCCAATGGACAAACTGAAATTTCGAATAGAACAGTGAAAAGAATATTGGAGAAAAAAGTGGATGGCTCAAGAAAGAATTGGTCTGCCAAGATGGATGATGCACTCTGGGCCTATAGGACAGCTTTCAAGACCCCCATTGGGATGTCACCATACATGATGGTTTATGGGAAGGCATGTCACCTACTGGTGGATTTAGAACATAGGGCATATTGGGCAATGAGAAAGCTGAACATGGATGTCAGAGCAGCAGGGCATAAAAGGCTATTGCAACTAAATGAGCTAGATGAATTTCGGAACAATGCCTATGAAAATGTAAAAATCTACATAGAAAGGGCCAAGACATGGAACGACAAGAATTTGATCCCGAAAGAACTACAGCTTGGGCAACAAGTACTCTTATTCAATTCAAGGCTGAGATTGTTCCCAGGCAAGTTGAAGTCCAGGTGGTCAGGGCCATTTGTGGTGGAAAGGGTGTTCCCTTATGGTGCAGTCGAAGTTAGAGGAAAAGGGGGAGCATCATTCAAAGTGAACGGACAGAGGTTGAAACCATACTTGTTGAATAATATGGAGCAGATCAACTCTGCGATCTGTTTCAAGTAACAATAAAGAGGAACTTGCGTCCGACTAAAAGACGTTAAAGACAGCGCTACTTGGGAGGCAACTCAATGTTTAAATTCTGCAATTTATTTTAATTAGGAAAGTCTCACTTTTGGTGTGTTTGTTTTATTGTGATGCCAGGTGAAGGACTCAGAGGATGGAGCATGAAGGAAAGGGCGAAAAGACACGAAATCGAGTCAACACCGCGGTACCATCGCCAAATCTCCTCTCACAGATACCGTCACAATGCAATATCCGCCACCACCACCACCATTTTGAGTCGTTGTACGTCTGTAAGTCGTCCCTGTTTCATCTTCGAGTCATACACATTTGGGACAATGTGTCAGTTAAGTTTGGGGGGGGGGTATTTTTATTTTCTTATAATTTTGAGTCGTTGATTTGTGTCTTTTATGTGTCTATATGAGTCACAATTTTTTTTGTTATCATGCATGATATAGTTGCTTGAAACGCCTAGTGAATTAAGTAGGATAATGTAATGGAATGATATGAAAAAATTTGTGTGCTTAAGTTAAATATGTCAAAGATTCATGAAAACCTAATTAGTTGGAATATTGTGTGCTTAGCCTGTGTTTATCAATTGTGAAAAATGTTCTGCTTGCTTGCTATTTGAGGCGAAATAATTAAGATGTACATGTTAGGGGGAGGATTCAGACATTTCTTTGTTAGCCCTTCTTACCTTTCATTACCTACTTTGACAATGAATTGTATCCCTAGTCAACTCTTTGAGCCTAAAATGAAAAGCTATTTCTTTGACACCCCAATTCCCTCATGTGCCATAAGCAATAACTGATGATATGAAGGAAAAAAAAGTGAAAAAGAAATACAAAAGAGAGCAAAAATAAATTATGCACCCCAATTAAAATATGAAAAAGCTTAAGTTTGGGGGTGCCAATGTGAATGCGTATGTTCTGCTCTCAACAAAAAGTGAAAAGAGAGTAATGGGTATGAACTAAAAAGAATACAGCAAGGAAGAGAAACAAGTTGAATGAAAATCGCTTATGGTACGTAATTTGAGCCTAAATATCTATTTTTATCTACCTCTGCCTAAGCCTACATTACAACCATGAAAAGTTCTGATGATCCCTAGTATGTATGTCCATGATTAGTGGAGAATAACAAGTAAACATGTTATAGTACCTTGACAAAAATGCAATGACATTGACATGCATATGTTAGGTATTCATGCTTCCAGTGATTGTGACTGAAATGAATCTGCGAAATATCTAACTTGAAATTCTAGATTGTTCAATGCATGCTACATCTATTCCTACATATTGTCCTAACTAACGTTCATGTGTTTCTAAGTGACATTTTGCAAGCTGCAGCGTGAGTCTTTGAGTCTTTTTTATTTTATTTCTTTGTTTTGTTTTTTTCTTTGCTCGAGGGCGAGCAAAGTTTAAGTTTGGGGGTTTGTTAGGCATATTTCATATACATATTTTAAGTCATTTTCGATTAGTATTTTACCCATTTTCGGTGCGTCTAGTACAGTTTTAGGGTTGTTCTTCTTTATTTTGAGTCACAGCGGTTCAAAAAGGCAAAATGGCAAAAAGGAGCGAAAAGTGGGCATAAAAGGAGGTCCCGAGGCAGAAAAATGTTGAAAATCGATGACTCGGAAAAACCACAGCAGCACCACGGTGCCAAAGCAATGGAACTGCGAGAATTTCAAAGACCGGGATGCGTTCGCAGAATCTGCGGTGCCATTTATTCAAAGAGCTGCGAAGTTTACGACGCGTGATCTTGACTGCGAACCGCGGTGCACGTCTGAAATTTTTCGATTAGAGTTGGAATTGGCCAAGGGCAATAGGGTCCGTAGGGCACGAAATTGATACCTATTTAAAGCCCTAGGGATCAGTTTTTAGGAAGGGAGTCCATTCTTGAACATAAGAACAACACAAGGCACTTGGAGCAACAATTGGAGACTTTAATCTTCGTAATTTCTATCTTTAGTTTTTATTTCAGTTTTATGTTGGATATTGTGTTAGTTCGTAGCATGTCTATGGCTAGAAACTAAACACTTAATTAAGGGATTTTCTTATGATTCACTTGAACCTTTATTCATGATTTGATGCAATAATTTGATTACTTCTTCAGTTGTTAAGATCTATTCAATAATTGATGTGAATGTTTGATAGTTAATTGATCACTAAATATCATAACATATATGATTTCGAATCAACAACCGAAAGGGGATATTTGGATATGATGTAGTTGAATAGACATAGGTTAAAATCATGGACGACAGTACCCCGATACTTGTGTAGCTTTATAGGTTACTGTTCTTAATCCTCTTATGTGGTAAATCCTATCATAGAAATATAGAAGGGTTCTGCACTGGGGTTGAGTGATTATATATCCTAACCGAAATATAAGACAGTCTAGTTAACCGCTATCTTAACATAGAAGAAGAATCATTCTAGAACGTATTAAGGATTGAATAAAGTGGATAGTTGATGATTTTGAAAACCCTAATTCCTTCATAATCTGAATACAACCTAATTAGTTTACTTATTTCTTGCAATCATTCCAGTAGTTAAATAAAAACCTCAATCAATATTCGTTCACCAAATAGATAACATAAAATAGATGCTCGATACTTAGAAACCCGTCTCTGTGGGCGATATTCGGTCTTACAGACTATATTACTTGAGACGATACGTACACTTGCGTTTTGCGCGTGTGGAAATCGCCTAACAGGGGGCAGAAGAAGAGAAAGAACATGTCATTATTAGTACAAAAATGGTGAAACATAGAGTTGTTGAATTCACGATCATTATCGCACTTAAAAGATTCTATACCTTTTGTGAACTGTGTTTGAATGAATGTTCGAAACTCAAGAAATTTGGCAAATACTTCCGATTTAAACTTGAGAGAATACAATCAAACAAAGTGAGAAAAATCATCTAGTAAGATAAGATAATATTTATGACCGGGAGAACTAACAACAGGTGATATCCATAAATCGGCATGTATAATATCAAAAGTTGCAAAAGTAACACTAGTAGATGATTTAAACGAAAGACGAGTATGTTTGCCTAAGGAAAAAGAAACACAGTTTTGGGCAAGTTTTCCATTACAAGTAATGAAATTATTGCCTCTAAGAAAATTAAAAACTAGGGTTCCTGGATGACCAAGCCTATTATGCCATGTTGAAGAAGAAATGGTCGCTAGAGAGACGGGAGAGCTAGATCTGGCAGCAGAGGTGGGAATGAATGAATCGTGCTATTGCATATCGTAAGAGGTGTTCCCGTATGAAGATCCTTCACAATGAAACCAAAAGGGTCAAAATCAATAGAGAGTTGAAACTATTAGAATTCATATAATTCATAAATCCTTAGAAATCTTACACTCATTAATATCAAATATATATAATGTACATATGTTCATCCCAATTACAATAGGAATTCTAGTCTCATATACAAAAGAAAATATAGTCTTATCATAATTATATTTACACAAATATTCTAATTATGGGTGGGGAATATATTTATTACACTACTACACGTTTACACACCCTCTCAGTCGGAGCGGGAGGAGACCGGACGCTGAGACTGAATCTGAAGTCAAGAAATAACTGTCTGAGAAGTCCTTTGGTAAATATATATGCATACTGATAGGATGAAGGAACATGTAACACTCTGACATGACCTAGCGCAACTTTCTCACGAACGAAGTGTAGGTCTATCTCAATGTGCTTGGTTCGCTGATGTTGAACCGGATTATGAGACAGATAGATGACAGAGATGTTATCACAGTATACAACAGATGTCTGACGCAAATGACACTGAAGTTCTAACAGTAAATTTTTGAGCCAAAAAATCTCAGCTACTACATTTGCAACGCCTCTGTACTCAGCCTCGACACTGGAGCGAGATAGGGTAGTCTGTCGCTTGGCAGACCAAGAAATCAGATTATCCCCTAACAAACACAAAAGCCGGAGGTGGAGCGTCGCGTGTCCGGACATCCTGCCCAATCTGCATCCGTATATGAAAGCAACCTGTTTGGTGCAGAGGGGTATAGGTGCAAACCATAATCAAGAGTGCACTTAATGTATCGAATGATACGCTTAAGAGCAGTGAAATGAGACTCCATGAGGGCATGCATAATAACAAGAGTAAAGAAAAGTGAATAAAAATGTTATTGATAGTGAATTGGTGAGTAAAAGAAAAACAATTACATCCCTTTATAGAGGGTCTAATACATGACACATAAGAACAATTTTCCAATGGGGGACATTTTATCCCAAATAAAAAATGCTAACAGAAACAATGCTAGATAGCAGAGACCGAGGCCAAATCAGCCTTAGCAAATAACAACAAATCATCTCCAAATCTCAGGTGAGTGGTACCCAGTTTAGAGCATCTGGGGTGTTATTTAAATTGTTTACACTTCCTAAGGTTATTCAGATGTCTACTCAAATACTCCATGAAAGTGGCAAACAAATAAGGAGAAATTGGATCACCTTGCCTAAGCGCTTTAGCAGCATCAAAAGGGGTAGAAGGCTCCCCATTGATCATAATAGTGTAGTTTACTGTCCTCACACATTCCATCACCCACCCATGGAATCTTGCAGGAAATTTCAACTCTCTAAGAAATTGTTCTGAATAAATCCACTCAATAGAGTCATAAGCTTTTTGAAGATCTATTTTGATGACACGCCTAGGGGAAGTATGTTTTCTAATATAAGCTTTGACAAGTTCATGGAAGAGAATGATGTTGTCAGAAATCTTTCTTTCAGGGATAAAACCAGCTTGTGCTTCACAAATAAGACCAGACATAAGAGGTTGCAGCCTAGCGGCAAGAATCTTACCAATAATCTTATAAAGGATAGTGCAGCAGGAAATTGGCCTAAACTCCTTAACTGTGACATGTTTAGATGTTTTAGGGACCAGAGTAACAGAAGTGCAATTTGTTGGTCTGTACAATTTACCTGTAGAGAAAAAGTTTTGACATCAACTAGAATTTCATCTTTAAAAACAGGCCATATTTTTTTTGAAAAATAAGGCATTATAGTCATCATTAACAGGGGACTTATCATCCCCAATAGATTTAAGGCCCTCAATAATCTCATCATCAGTCACCTCCCTACACAGTTGTTATTGTTGTTCATGATTTAACACTGGCCCTTTCCTCATAATCTCCTTATCAACAGCAGGAAGGGCATGAGCTGAAGTACCCATCAGAGATTTATAAGAATCAATAATCTGTGTTTTGATGGCCACAGGGTCATATGACCTGTGATTATGTGCTTGTATGACTAGATTAGCATGTTTAGTTGATGTTTAGCACTGTTAGGATTTATCTTAGTTGGTTTGGGTCTAATATGATTCATAATATGAACGTGCTTATTTCTATTGGATAACTGATAGTATTCAAATAATGTTGGAATTAGTGTGTAGGACAAACAATGATAAATAGGTTGTAATGTGTTGTTTAGATGAACTTGTAATCAAATAGGTAACTTATTTGGCCTGAGATTGACTTTCAAGACCGTTTCAATGAATTTGTGAGCTCAGAAATATGAAATATGGTTCCTTTATTGGCCTTATGTGTTTAGCTTAGCTTATGAACTTGCTTGAGTAATTTTAGCACTGTTGAAGCATGATAGTTATTTAGAAGAACATGTTATAGTTTATGAATGTAATTACATGATTCTGAATGTTAAAATCTGTGAGAATCCATGTGTTTGTTAACTAGTTTTATGTTAGTAGACAATTTGCTTTAGCTCACCGTCTCACCTATCATGATAATGAAGGTAAAGTAAGGTCAGTATGAACTCATAATATACTTTAAATGTTGATGAATCTGTTGTGGTCTGAGTTCTTACTAAATCATGTACCTGTTGGGGTTGGTTTGAGTCTAGTATCTAAGCAATATGGTTTTCAATGCTTGTTTGATTCATATAATGACCAACTTGTGTTATTTATTTGTTGGAACTGAACTTAATCTAAGTCAGAATAACTTTCAAGACATGTTAGCCTAATACTTGTGTCATGTGAATAGCTATTTTGTTTAGTTTGGCTCACTGTTAAGTTAAATTAGTTAGGATAACTTTTGATGTTTATCTTTATGACTGTTTGTGCTCCTTGAGTCGATATCCAGCATGTTTAATTCATATTGACCACTGTTAGTTATTCATAATGGTATTGTTAACATGTTTAGGTCATTATTGGTGCATATTATGTGCTTGTAAATATGATTAACTAGATTAGGTATTGTTTGAGTTTGTTAAGTTATCTATTAAGCATGTTTAGGTTGTTTGAGCAAATGACTAGTATACTATGGTTAGTTGTAATTATTGTTAGAGTGCATCATATTGAATGGTTAGTATGTTAGATGTCTATCATGCTAATTTAAGGTAATTTTAAACATGTATGAATCTTTGAGGTTATAAAACCTGTATTTAGGCTGCTTATAAATTGGTTCTTTGTGTTTAGTTGGATGTTACCACTGTTTATTGATTGTTGTATGTGGTTAAGCAGATAGATACTTAACATGTTAGCTTAAGGCTGATTCTGTGCATATATAGGTTATCTAGTTTGGATTAGCACCTAGCTTAGGATCTGTTTAAACATGTGAAGCCTATTTAAGTGTTTATCATGCTAGCAAGGGTTTGATTTAACCAAATGTAGAATGATTAAGCTAAATGGTATTCAAAATTATGTAAGATTAAAACTGATTCTAGCTAATAGACATAATATATGAATGTGTGTTTGTTTCAATTAGTAGATATGTGGTTCATGTCAACGTAGTGTCTGTGAAATTAAAGAATGAATTGTTGAGGATGGTTTAAGCTTGCATGATGTATATGTTGGTTCTTGAGGGTCATATCTGGTTGGGGTGTATTTTTATTGCATATACTATGTCATCCAGTCCCTGTTTAGGTTTAAAATAACTTGACATGTTGAGAGTTTAGTTCAGTTGTTCTGTTTTAGCCCAAAAAAGTCAAGACTATGCCATGTTTCACTTAACCAAAATCTGATTGCATATCCTAAGGGCACGTTTGGTACGTTGTATTACGCTGGACTACACTGGACAAAAAAATAATATAGTTTGGTGGGCGTTTTCAGCCGGACTAGACTATACTATTTCTAAAAATAGTACACTTCAACTGCCATTTTTGAGACCCATTTCCCCGGGACTGTACTAAAAATAAAAAATACAAAAAATACAGTCCATTATATATTAATACTCTAATACCGTCCATTATATATTAATACTCTAATACCGTCCATTATATATTAATACTCTAATACCGTCCATTATACATTAATACAGTCCAGTCCATTACAATACAGTACAATCCATATAAAAATATACAGTCTAGTGTGACGTACCAAACGAGCCCTAAGTGTTCTGGTCATCCTCTCCATCATTGGCATGTTCACAGTGGTCTGTTAAGGGTCCAATATGTATCTACTCATGATCTTACCATTTTTTCATATGCACAACTCTGCATCTAATGTGGTTTGATTGTATATGGTTTTGTCTTGTATCTATGTGTTGATTAAATTACAGTATTGTGTCCCTTGTTCCCTCATATCTATTAATGCAACATGACTATTTTCTCCCCTCATCTATGAATGTGGTAGTATATGTAGGATCAATATTACCTTGATTGCAGGTGTCAAGTGTCTTAAGGCTATAAGAAATTAGAGCAGTTGTTGTGTATGTTCTGTTTTAGCTTCTATATCTCAGTGTTATGTGTTGCTCGTTTAAAATACATGTTGATATACATCTGGATATATGGGTTATATACTGACTATATGTAATATATGAAGGTATATAGACTGTATATCATCGTGCATATCAGTCATGGGTGTTATACCAATACATTGTTGGGCCTGGCCCATTTTCTGATAACTTCTATTTTTCTTCTTCATGGCTGTATAATTGAGCTTGGCCCACTGTATGTTCTCTTCTCCTTTTCCTTCTGTGCTGCTATTTGATTTGGGTTGTGCTGAATTTAAACACAAGTTGTTGTAGATACTCTCTAACTTGCACCCTTGTTTTTCCTTGTGTTTTTTCATGTTGCATTGCCACGAGATGGGCCCTTACTAGGCCCATCACTTCACTCAGACGAGTCTACTTCATCATTCACCTTACCGATTGGGTTGAGGCCCAATCAAGACTATTTTGGAGAGATAAAAGAGCAAGGGAAGCTAATATTTTCAAGAAGGCTCAGCTATGGATAAAAATAGCCAACTGGTGGCCTTCGGTAGGCCCACCAGCCTAAACTTTCCTCCATTTCAATTTCATAATTGTATGTGTATATATATATTGCATTTGTTGTATAACAATACTTTCAATATTGGAACTTTATTATGATTTGAATCTAGGTCCTAGGATAGGAAAACGATACGAAGATCACTTTAGTTTAGATCGTCAAACGATTTTCAAAACCTTTGTTCACATCTGGAAACTGGAATAACGGATTGTTTTGGTTTAAAAATGAAACTGTTTGGGACGTTTCAACTGGAAATGAAAACAGATTTTTTGTCCAAGTAACAAACTGATTTTTGGGCTTTAAAAACATGACTTGGGCTTTTAAATTGCTGAATCTGAATTGGATTGAACAAAGGGATCCAGAATTGTACCTGAGTAACATTTATATGATAAGAGTTGCTGAAAAATTGGACTCAGAATTGGGCAAAAAGCTTGTCTTGGATTGAGTCAAAGGTTTTGAAAAGTGGAATATGATTGCTGACTATGAAAACTATAGCTTGTCTTTTTAAATGGACTATAACCATTTCTGAAACTTAAAAAAGGATTTTTGAAACAAAAGATAGTCAATGTAGTTGGACTAACTCTAAAGTTCTACCAAATTCACATTTGAGTGTTCTTAATCCAAAAATGAAACTGACTAAATCATCCCGTGCGTAATATTTTTGGTGGAAGTTTTTGACTCTTTGTTTTAAAAAATAAAATCTTGAGTTTTGAATAAATGAAATGACAAGTTACTTTGCGGATCTTAAACACTATAACGCCCGCTTAAATAACCTCCTTCTAGATCGGACAGGTCTTTTACTTGACGGTCGACGCCCTTCCATGAAAGAGGTTTCTGTATCACCAAAGGGGTAGTAGGGGTTAACCGTCGGGGGGTAGCTGCCTCTTCCGGGACTGAGGAAATGTCGGATGGATATAAGAGAGCTTGCCCAGGCTAGCTCTAGTTGTTCCTTTTTTCGTATGTATATTGGTTGGGGGCATCGGAAACCTGTGGGAGCGGTAAAATAATTTAAATCATTTAAAAGCATGCTATAGAATCCGTAGGTCAACTGTATTCTACGGATTCTTAATACCGGGGTGCTAACACCTTCTCCGGAGATCACCAGAACTCTTACCTCGACTTTGGTTTAGATAGAATTTTTTAAATGAATTTGAATAATCCCTTTCTGATTTTTCTAATTTATCTATAAATTAGGTGACGATTCTAAAATGCATTATCCAATTTAGAGCACAATTCAAATTTTTAGTAGCTCTTTATGCGCTTACCCATATAAAAAAGCGAACCATAATAGTTGCTTACTCATGTTGTTGGAGTCCCACATCGATGGGCTAAGAATTACTTGATTTCTTTATATAATTTTGGATTACTAACAAATTAATATATAGGAAATGCAAGAATATAAATTATTGGATCATATAAGAGTAGCAAGAATATGTTTGTACTTTGAAGCATTGGTAGGCTCTACTCTCTAGGACTTCATTGCATTTTCTTTAAAGAAAATAGCAACGAACAAATAGTTGTTAAATTGCTTATAGTTAATTAAAAATTAGGGACGAATTTTATTGTTTAGTTATAAAATTCGTCCATTGCTATTTTTTTTATATAGTATTGTATCATTATTTTATATAGAGTGTAATATAAAATGATATTACAACTATAATATAAACAGTTTCAAGAGTATTGATCCTACCATAAAAATATTAAATATGGATTAAATAGTCTCCTAATTTATTAAAATTATAATCATTTATCTCACCATCAAACAAAGAAGGATAAAATACGTTTGGGAATAAGGCGGCATGCCGTTGATCAGTTATGCAGACTTTCGGCCCGTGGCGGACATCCCGCGATTTATTGATAATAGTATTGAAGGACCGGTGCTATTACCTCCAGGACGTCTGAGTAATATCAATGAAGTAGTCAGACGCAAACATGAAAACCTGAACTATAAAAAAAAAAGGATAAAATAGTCCCACCAAAAAGTCAATAAATCAAAATCTCAAAAGATTGTAACAAATCCTCAAAAACACCAGACATTTTAAACCGTCTACTTGGCTACTTTTAAACCTTGGATTCTAAAATCCACCTGTCAAATATAATGTTGGTCAGACATCAATAACATATGAATCCCATCAGAACAACAGCGGACCAATTCTCTTGACAGACAGAGCTAACTTAAACAGTTCAACTTCAACCAAAAATAAAACTAAAGACTTTCTTTCACAATCCAATGTTTGTACTTTCAGACAAGGACCCTTCATACCACTATCTTCTCTGCACGTACCGTTCAAGAACCATACAAAGTTTCAAATAAGTATATATTCCCTCCGGTAACATATTTTAGTGCACAAAGCATTTTCCGTTAGCAGAACTCAGGGAATGATCGCACTTCAAGAGTTGTGATGTAGACAATGTACGATCCTAATGCAAACATTAATGACTATTTTTACGGCTCGAACTCATGACATATAAGTCATACGGGGAGAACTTAAATGTTGCTCCAAGACTCTAAGACAAAAAAATTATATACAATGCTCAATTATTCTTAATTTGAAATTTGTTATTGACAGTGAGAGCTCAGTTAATATATTCCTATTATATCTATTTCAATTTATGTGATCATTGTTTGAATCTGCACAAAATTTCATAAAGAATTGAAGATTTTTTTAACTTGTAATCTTAAATATATCATAATATTATGTGATTATAAATTTTTTAAAATTTATGGTCTTAAAATTGTTAGTATAACATTTGTGTGGTTACAAGAACTTCTCATTAAAGGTGAAATGAGAAAGGTAAAGTTAATTATTTTTAAATTTAAAATGTATGGTTCTTTTTTTAATAGAATCTATAGATTAATAAAGAGAGTATGTTGTCCCTCGGGACACAGTCCAATGGCAGGAGGGGGGTTTAAGACGCTTTGGACACTTTCAGTGTGAGATTAATTTTCAGTGAGAACATTCTGCTCTTTTTTGGGATTAATATTTGTAGATGCTATCAATTGTCCGTTCTCAAACTCTGATAAGAAATTTGGATATAAAAAAAAAAGTGTCAGGTCAACTTGAATGGAGAGAGTATGAATTATTACTTTTTCTATGTAAGTAGTTGTGTTTTGACTCCTAAAATAATGAGTGCTTGAGCACTCACAACTCCCAACATAGTCCCCCAAGATGAAATTGTGTGTCGTAATTTGATTGGCTATAAAAAAATTAAAAAGAAACAAAAATTTAACTCATGATCTACAATATGTTAATGAAATGTTTGTGATTATAAGAGCATATCATTAAGGGTAATTAAAATAATTTAAAATTAAATTAGTTTTATAGAAAATTATCATTTTTTAAGGATATTAGTGAGTAAATAATGTAACATAAAATGGTATGTATGTTCTATTTTGGACAAAGAATCAGAATTTATAGAAATAGGTCAAATCAATACCCACCTAAGAAAAATATAATAATTTCTGTGGGACATCATAAAATCAGATTGTGGGTTTCCATATAGTCTTGAAAAAAAAAGCTTTAATTCTTGGCCATACAAATCTATCTTCTTTAGTAAACCAAAATTGACTTTGTAACCACTGCACAGCAACAAAAAAAACATGGTTCATAACATCCCTCAAGCATTTATTAAACTTAAAGTGTCATGCCTTAATCAAGTAATCTTTTTTTAATTTTTTTTTTTTCCAATTAGCTGGACTCAATCATTTTCCTCTAAAATACAAATATGCCCTCTTTGATTTGGGTGCATATATTTAATACCAAGATCCTGTTTCTAAACTGATTCATAAAGTTTCCACCAAAATTACAATTAGGGTTGTTATAGATCTGGTCTGGTCCGGTCCGGATATCAACATATCGGAATCGGACCGATAAGGTTATCGGGTATTTCGGTCCGGATCCTTATCGGTCTAAATTTTTATGTATGGTACTCGTATCCGGACCGTTAACTTTTCGGTCCGGATCCTTATCGGTCTAGATTTTTTTTACTTTTGATGGTTCAATTTAATCGAGGTTACATCTTTGTAGGTTGTTAAGAGTTTACTGGAAAGGTATGACCTTATCAACTCCAGAGACAACCAAGGAAACACTGCACTGCATGTAGGTGCTTATAGGGGTTACTTAGCAGTGGTGAAAGTTCTTATATATGTCTCTCCTTCATCTACCGTGTTGAGAAACAATTACAGAGACACATTCATTCACGTATGCATGGCGGTTTTGGACACCAAGTTTCGTAATTTGGATCGACAGATGGAGTTAGTGAAGCAGTTGGTATGTGGAAATTTTTTGGAGATCGAAGACATTATTAACATCAGGAACAATGATGATCGGACTGCTCTTCACTTGGCTGTAATCGAGAACATTCCGATTGATATTGTGGAACTCCTCATCAATTTAGGGTTGTTATCGGTCCGGATCCTTATGTCTAGTACTCGTATCCGGACCGTTAACTTTTCGGTTTGAGTATCGATCCGAGTAATTGGGTCCGGTTCTCGAGTGTATCCAGACCGATAACAATCCTAATTACAATGACAGGATTATATCACGAGATTAAATGACGAGTGAATATATTTTTATTGATTGATATTTGATTTATTAAATTAAAAATTAATGTAGGGGATATATTTGGTTTAAATTAACCTATATAAGTTCGGATAAATTTTATTTTTAATCTTACTTTTCTTTTAAAAAAAAAGATTGGAGAGAAGCTTTGGAGTAGGCCAAATATGTTATTTTGTTGTTTTGTCCCGAGAATAGTAATTCTGAGACAGTTATTCCACAAAGAGTGGTATAAAAATACTATCACAATTATGATATAAATAACTACGTGATTGCGAATTCTATTTGCCAAAATAACGTGTACATATATTTATATTTTATCATATTTATAGTTATGTAATTATGATAGAATTAGGATTCATATTGTATAGGGATTCCTCTTCTACACTCATATATATATTGACATTAATGAAAGAGGCTCCGAAAGTGAGTTTGATACAATTCTACATGATATCAAGAGCCAAAATCCTATCGTATAATAAAAAAAAATTAAAAGCCCCCCAACCTCGGCCACCGACAACTGTTTTCTTTTCGTTTCTCTGTTCTTAATTTTTTTTCTCTATTCTCTACTACTCTAATGGAGAATCTGGCTATTCCTACCTCTACAGATGCTTCCGCTTCTAACACAGTAGTCATCCAGACCCTCCCACAACCCTCTCCTCACCATCATTCCATCCCGCTCTCATTGTCACTTACATCAAGAATTGTATCCCTTTAATTCTTGATCAAGAAGATGACCAATACTGGTCATGGGTGGAACTGTTTCGAATCCATACATGTGTATATCATGTGCTTGATCATATTGACGACTCTGTCCCTCGCCCTCTCGATATGGATCACACCACTTGGCGTCGCCTTGATGCCACAGTCAAACAATGGATTTATGGAACTATATCCAAAGATTTGCTATACACCATCATGAAAACGAGCGCCTCTGTCTGTGACTTATGGACACGTCTGGAAGAAATATTTCAAGACAACAAAAACACTCGCGCAGTTTACCTAGAAGAATAGTTCAATAATACTCGTCTTGAATTTTTTTCCAATATGTTGGAATATTGCTGACAATTGAAACTGGTGGTTGATCAATTGTCCAATGTCGGTAATCCCATTTCCGAAACAAATATGGTGTTACAGTTGGTAGCAAGCCTACAAAAAGGTGAATATGACACACTAGCCACGATGATACAGTATGCTGACCCCCTACCTAGCTTCAACAAAGCTCGTTCCCAGTTACTTTTAGAAGAGACACGGCGTGATAAGCAGGATGATCACACCCAAAAGGCATTAGCCGTTGATACGGCTCCGCAACAAAATCTCACCGCCGGCCAGCAACCACCACCGGACACCACTCAGACGGGGCAGAACCATAGTGGCAGGGGTGGTTGAGGACGCAGTGGTAAACGTAATGGAAAAGGTCGTGACAAAGGAAGGGGACAACATGCAACCCAGCGTTCCCACGAGTTCCATGGCGACCCAACAGACAAAGCGGCCACGGGAACTAGTCGCATACATAGTGTTGGCAGCCCAGCTCCCACTTTCGATTAGGATTTTGGAGTGCAGTTCGAGTGCAAAGTGGCCCAATGCAGCAACCCAAGCCCATTACTCGCAAGCCCAGTTCTACCATCCCACGCAGCAGCCCATCAGCATGACCCCATCCGAATTGGGCCAAGTTAGCAGCAAGAGATGTGGACGAACATGCAACGGCGGCGGAGGTGGAAGGAAATGTTTAGAGATCCTCCGTGCTATTGCATCTCATGAGAGGTGTCCCCGTACGAAGATCCTTCATAGTGAAACCATATGGGTCAAAGTCAATAGAGACGGAATTATGACGAGTAAATTGGCGGACATAAATAAGATTTTAATGATATTTGGAGCATATAATATGTCTCTAAGGGAGAATGGTGGGTGAGGCGGTTGGGTGTAGGCTGTACCAGACCTTGAATTAGAGTGTGATGGTCATTACCCACAATAATATATGAGGATACTTTAACGAAGACAATTTGAAAAGGTTACCTGCAGTTCGGGGTGAGATGTGGCCCTTAAATCCATGTAATAATTTTTATCGGGCTGCTGCAAATTCATGCTGCTGAATCTCTCCGCAAATTTGACACAATAAGCTTGGACACCCTGGCAACCCAGTTTTTAATTTTCTTAGAGGCACTAATTTTATCAAATGTATAATGGAAATCTTGCCCAAAACTGTGTTTCTTGTTCTTTAGGCAAATATATTCTTCTTCCGTTTAAATCATCTACTAGTGTTACGTTTTCATCATTTGATATTATTCATGCTGACTTGTGGACATCTCATGTTCCCAGTTCACTAGATCACAAATTTTACTTGGTATTGTTAAATGATTTCTCCCACTATATTTGGATCTACGCACATAAATTTAAATCGGAAGTCTTTGCAAAATTTCTAAAATTTCGCACCTTTATCAAAACACAATTTGAGCGTAATATTAAGGCTTTTTAGTGCGATAATAGACGAGAATTCAATAATTCTTGGTTTCATCAGTTTTGTTCTAACAATGGCATGGTTTTTCATTTTTCGTGTCCTAACACGTCGCCTCAAAATGGCAAAGCCGAATGTATCCTCCGCACTATCAACAACATGGTCCGTACTTTTCTACTTCATGCCTCTCTACCCCCATCTTTCTGGGTCTATGCTTTCAAAATGATAGAATACATCCTGATTATTTTACCAACTAGCACACTTCATAACATGACCCCAACCAAAATACTATATCATCGGATTCCCACTTATGATCACCTCCATATTTTCCGTTGTCTGTGCTATACTAACCTCACCTCCACTACCCCTCACAAATTAGCACCCTGATCCACTCCGTGTATCTTCGTAGGATTTCCTTCTAATCAGGAGCAAATTTTTGAGTTTGCTACTTCGGGGGCAGAATTATGAGTTTACTACTTCGGGAGTAAAGCATAAAATATTTAGAATATTTTTCTCAACTATTCTACCTTTTCTGAAGGTGTGGCGTGATATTTTCACAACCAATAAGACATCAATATTTATAATCTTTACTAAATATCGTCACATTCACTTCAGGAAATGGATATGTATTTGTAACATTTATCAAGTTCTCATTCTTCAAGAATGTAAGACAATCATCTGAACGTGCCTTAAGCATATCAAATCGTGATGTCTTAAAATCTCTTTTAATATATTGTGCTACTTCATGAGCAAATCTAGATATATATATATATATATATATATATATATATATATATATATATATATGAGTATATGTGGCTTCAAAACAATTGTTACCTCAACAAGAGAAATCATAAGTAAATTTAAAAGAAAGATGCTACCTGAAATTGGTAGTCAATACATCTCTTGCTTTCTCCTTGCCTTTATAATATTATGTCATTCGAACATGAAAACAAAAATATATCTCTTACCAGCTTCAACAGATATATCCAACAAAAAGGATATTGTGGCTTTGAATTATTTCCTTCGTTTGAAATTAGAAATCAAAGCAATAGGGTAGAATCTCGTGCTGATAACGTGTTATAAAATGATAGCAATAGCAATATAAGACAAGAAATGTAGATAAAGAAGTAGAGAGAAAAAGAGATTTTCTTCTTATTTCAAGTGTATGTTGGTCTGCCTTCAAAGGTGAATAACATCTCAATTTATAGGATGAAACCACCTAGTGGAGGTTACAAATATTAAATTATCAAATTAATAGGTACATGTAACATACAAAAGGTTAGTGAATGCGTATGAACATTCATACAGAGGATATGTATTTCATAATAAATACCAATAATTGAAACCATTTGATATGTTTGTGCAATGTAACTAGATACTATAAGCCTTTTTCTTCTTTCTTCTGTGTACGTTGGAAACTAAAATGTCAAATTAGGAGCCCAAAGTTTACGTCTGACATCGATGTGGTATATTCTCTTCACCCCCCTCACATCTAGATTTAAATATTTTTTTATTCGGGGTCTACTGTCCGGTCTGGAGTGAGCACTTTCATAGATCGGGGACATTTTCACATCGAATTGGACATTGCTCTGATACCATGTCAAATTAGACATTGGGTCTAACTCACACCCCAAAAGCTAGCTCAAAGAGATGAGTATTGCTCAAGCCTTATAAGGAGCTCAGAGTTTTCGTCCGTCACTGGTATGGTATATTCTCTTCATAAAATATCAATATCGAGGTTTTATATTGTTAAAATATATATTATTCACACTTAATATTATATTATGTGAAATAATATAACCTCAAGAGTCACAAATTAAATGAGAATATATATTACATAATTGATTACGATTACGTGAGAAGGAATTCTATGCGAAAAACATGCATTATATTCGTTGATTAATGCAAATATCATCTTCAGAAAAGTTTAGTTGAGAAGGTCTATGCATTTCACTTTGAAATATAAATTACCCGTTTGATCATAGATATTTTTTACTTTTTTACGAAATTTCTTTTCACTTTTTTTTAAAAATTAGTGTTTGGCCATGAAAATTCTAAATACAACTTGAAGTTATATTCGAAATATGAAAACACCTCAAACCTTATTTTTACAATTTTCACTTTATGTTTTTGGTCATTGCTTTTATCTTTCACTTTTCAAATTTTGTCCTACATTTTTTATTTTTATAAATTTGACCCCGTAGTACATTCGATCGATGAATTTTTCGTGAACTTGATTATATCATCGTATTAAAAAGTCTATATAAATCATGCTTAATGTAATAGAAAATTATTGATGTGCAGTGTTTGCTCACTCATTATGTATATTAATTGCTTTGGGTGATTTTGCTAGTTTTAAAAAATTGGTGGGGGGGGGGGGGTATATAAATCATATTTCATATTTGTTAGAAAAAATACATTTCAACAATCAAATATTATTTGTAAAAACTATGACCAAACACAACTTTAACTCCAAAATATTAAAAAAATTATATTTGATTTCTATGGCCAAACGCCTACAAAGTATTTCCTAGTTATGGAAAGCAATTTCATTTTCAATATTTAAATCCGGGACCTTTAATTTAGAATAAAAACTTACCACCTGACGACAACTTTGGTGGTCATTAATTCTCTCTTTAATAATTCTGATTATTAACTCTGTCTTGTCGATCCACATGTGTTGTTAAGAAAGTGCTATTAAAATTTTGCAATTAGAGATGATATCATGATACTTTTCTTTTAAGAACTCTATAATTTACTTAATTAACTCTACTAAAATAACCAACAAAAAAGTACACGAAAAATTAGCTAAAAATAGTTAATGTTAAGAGTCATACATCGGAAATGAAATGGAATATGAACTCCTTATATGGACTTGGAAAATCCTCACCCTACAAGCTAACTTTTAGGATTGAGTTAGGCCCAAGAATTCTTTACATGGTATCAAGAGCCAATAATCCTTTCCGGCCTAAAACATGATATTTGGCCGCCATTCACGTTTTTTCTGGCACCAAACTGCCAGTATACAATCGGTATACATCTGATGTACGTTGATATACTGTTGTCCAAACTTTATATTCTACAAACAACCTTGTATACACCCGATATATCACTGATATACCACCCTATTTTCCTCCATATCTCAACAGGCCATATACCCCTCGTATACCGCCAATACGCTCTGATATACACCTGTATACGACTGATATACTTCTCCAGTCGTTGTATACTACCTATATACAACTATCTTAAGGTGCTATACACCTTGTATACGACCGGTACTACCTGTATACTGCCAAAAATATTTTTGTCCTTTCTCTCGCATCCTCTCCGGCATACGTCATGGCAGAAACCGACCTTGGTCGTGGCAGCATCCACCGCGGCAGTTGTATTAGATAGTCTCAAGCAACAGAACACTGACTGGCCACACCGAAGATGGTCCACATCCAGCAGGCCCACCATCAAGCCAAGCAAACTAGATCAACCCAGTTAATGGGCTTTCACCAATCGATCGAGCTGCTTGAGGCCCAATAGTGGACTATCAGACCTAAGGCCCAGCAAACCCGACCAGCCCAGGGCCACCAACAAACGGTCCAACATCCTCAAGCCTAATTAATTGGAGCCCAACAGTTTGCTCCAGGCCCTATCCAATCCACTTTGGGCAAAGCTTTCGCCACATTGACTCCTCGACAACCCGATAGCGCGTGGTATATGGATACTGGCGCCACATCTCACCTCACAAATAATTCTGTTAATCTCACTCAACTTCGAAATTTAAATACTCCGCGGTCTATCATGGTCGGTAATGATCATCACATTCTAATTCATGGATTTGGCCACACCCTGTTCGAAAATATGCCACCGATAATTTTGTCTCAATTAACTTTGACCCATTTGAATTTTCTGTAACGGACCTCCGTACCGAAAAACTCCTTACGCGATGCAATAGTGAGGGGGACCTATATCCCTCCCTACTCACATAGGTTGCTAGTGTCACTCCTCCCATCGTTCTAACAACCATATCTCCCTCAACGTGGCATAGTAGACTTGGTCATCTAGGTTCTCACGTTTGTGATTCTCTTAGAAACCATAATTTAATCTTGTGTAACAAAGGGAACCTCTCTCATTGTTGCTCCTCTTGTCAGTTAGGAAAACACGTTAGACTACCATTTACGACTTCTATGAGTACTACTTTCTCTCTCTTTGATATTATTTACGCTGATTTATGGACATCTCTCATAATTAACAACTTAGGTCACAAATATTATTTAGTATTTTTGTGTGATTTTTCTCACTTTCTTTGGGTCTATCTACTCAAACTAAAATCTCAAGTCTTCTCCATGTTTGTTGAGTTTCGTACACTGGTCAAAATGTAATTTGAAAAAGACATAAAATCATTTCAATGTGATAATGGTCGTGAGTTTAATAATTCTCTATTTCATAAATTCTGTGCGGATAATGACATGGTCTTTCGTTTCTCGTGCCCCCCATACCTCCCCTCAAAATGAAAAAGCCGAAAAAATTCTCCAAACCATTAATAATATGATTTGTTCCCTCTTTTTTCATGCGTCTCCCCCTACTTTTTAGGTATATGCACTAAAACGGTAGAACACATTCTCAATATTTTACCTATCCTTGCGCTTCAAAATAGGTCACCCACCACAATTCTCTATCGTCGGATCCCTACATTTGACCACCTTAGAATTTTCGGTTGTTTGTGTTACCCTAATCTGACATCCACGCCCCCCCACAAATTGTCATCCACATCTACTCCGTGCGCCTTTCTAGTTTTCCCGTCAAACCATAGGAGGTACTTGTGCTATGAGCTCTCCACCGACAAAATCATAATTTCTCGCTACGTCACTTTTGTTGAGTAAGTTTTCCCGTTTGACAACATTAAAAAAATCCGAGTCTCTGATTACCATTTCCTCGAAGATTCGGACCCATCACCGCTTGTCCAACAGACATTCCGTCAAGCTGCCACTTCCGGCGATGGCAGACGCACAAACCAAGAGGAGATTAATACAATTTTACATGTTATCAGAGTTAAACTCATTTCAATTCTTTGTTCACCGATGTTGGACCCCCAAATTATATTGTCCACGCTCCAGTTAACGAGGTTTGGGCGTGCAGGGAAGTTTTAAGAGTCTCACATAAAAAATGGAATGGAAACATGAACTCCTTATATGGACTTAGACAATCCTCATCCTACAAACTAGCTTTTGAAGTTGAGATAGACCAAGATCCATTTTTACCATTAAAACAGTGACCATTTGTCCTATATAGTGTCAATGTTGTCTTTCAATGAATTTCATGCGAAGAAGAAAACACACCCTACACTAAAAGCAAAATAGAAACTGTAAATAGTAGTAATACCCCCTTTGCCGTTTTCTTATTAAAGTGAGATGAATGATTTTAGCAACGGTAGAATATTGTCACGTCAGCTAAGTAGTTGGAAATATTACATGAGTGTAGTGAGTGATTTTGTATGTGAAATAATAAAAATAGAATGATTTTTCTGTTATAAAATAAAAGAATTAATTTTATATGTGAAATTATAAAATAAAGTGACTTTTCTATTACAGAATAAAGTAAAAAGAATAGTAACATTCTTATGCAATTTCTATTAGTTGAGCCACATTCCTCATGATCTAACTCCTAACGCTAATAGTGATCCTTTAGATCAATAGCGAATTCAACATTTTCACTAACGAAATTCAAAATATAAAAAAATAACCGTACATATCTATTATATATACATAAAAATAACTTTAATCATATATAATATTATTTTTCAAATTTGAACTTCTTTAGGTACCCTAGCTCCACCAATGATAGTGATAGTGTCAATGTTGTCTTTCCAACCACATTCTTGTTAATGAATTCCACGAGAAGAAGCAAACACACCACACCCTACACTAAAAAGAACTCTATATATACCCCCTTTTCCATTCTCTCACTCACATCTTATAATTCATTTCACAAAAAATAACCTTACAAAAATGTGCAGAGGAAGAAGAGAAGGTGTAGAAGAAGAAAAATCAAAGCAACTCAATATTGCTAGTATATTTTCTTGTGAACTTTGTAAATCAGAAGCCACTATATATTGTCAAGCAGATGATGCATTTCTTTGTAGAAAATGTGATAAATTGGTTCATGGTGCTAATTTTTTGGCACAAAGACATATAAGGTGCATTCTTTGTGGAGTTTGCAAGAGATTAACACAAAGATATTTGATTGGAGTTTCATCACAAGTGATTCTTCCTATTGTTGTGAGTATTACACAGAGAAGTATTAGAAGTTTGAGTTCAGATAATTATTCTGATGACGAAAATTGTTCAAGAATAGTGAAAGAACCTTTTTTGTTTCTCTAATTATAATTATTTTTTTTTTCTTTTTTGAGATTTGTTGGGATTGAACAGTAAAGAAATTTGGATTCTCAAGATATGCGGACAAGTTGATGTATCTCCCTTTGTTTTGTTTTAAAAAAAGCAATTTTTGAAAAAAAAAAGAATATATTTATGGTTTAGCATGCCTTAAATATTTTTATAATAATATCATGCCATTGATACATAGTGTTTTGATCTAAAATTTTATTTTTTCTTGCGTTTCACCAATAATATATTCTTCGAGGGGCTAAGGTCTCATTAAAGATAATATGAATTTTTTAAAAGAAAAAAATTATTTTAATGCTCCTATCAACAAAGAACAACAACAATATACCCAGTATAATTTCACAAGTGAGATGTGGGGAAGAATAGTGCACACAGACTTTACTCCTATCTAGGGACGCAGAGATGATATTTTTGATAGATCCTCGGCTCAGGATAAAGCAAAATAAAAAAGACAAACAAATTAAGCATGTCAAGAAGAAAAAGTAACAACACAATAGTCCGCTTAGCGAAAAAACAAGAAACGATAGATAGTAGGACTAATTAATAAAGAAGGAAAAACGAGACAACGTTCACTACCTACTCAATTTTTATCCTAAACCGTGTCCTCCACATCCACCTATATAAAGTTATGTCCTTAGTAAGTTATAATTACGTCACGTTTTTATGTCTAATCACCTCTTAATATTTCTTCTATGTACCTATGTCTCTCTTGAAGTTAATTATATCCAACCTCTCGTACCTCAGTAGTAGGGCATTCACGCATCTACTCCTCACATGCCCGTACCATCTATTGACTGAACAAAAGACTCGAAACTACATATTCTTTCATTCACTTAACATGGGTGGACTTTATGATCTCATTCCTAATTCTAAGTTAAGAAGGAATAGGTTGTAACTTCATTAAACCAACTATCTTCTTGAAGCAAACAGTTTATGATAGTGTGTATATATATTCTATAAATACTGGAAAAACCAAGCAGAAAAGGTTTACAATAATGGCTTTTTAATTGGAAGATGGATCTTTGGTAACATGTAAATTATGGAGAAATAAGGCCATGATCGTATAATGCTTCGAATTTTGGGGAGGAAATCTTTGATGAGGATGTGTTTGGTACGAAGGAAAATAATGTTTGGAGAATATTTTCCAAAAAAATAGTCATTTTCTAGAAATCAAACATTAAAAATAACTATAAACAATAAATACTTCATTCTCTTATGTTTTTCTCTTGTAGTTCATCAAAAAACGTTTCTAAATTTTAAAGAGTATTAGGATAATAATCAAGGCCGGAGTAACCGTTCTGCTTATGAATTTGGCAAAACTCGACAATTTTAGCTTAGACATTGTATTTGAATTAAAAAATTCACTAAATATAAATTGCTTTTGCTGAAATTCAAAATCCATAAACTCATAACTCCACCTATAAATTATAATAGTACAATGTTTCACACGAAAATGAAAATATTTTCCTTTGTACCAGACACACCATTTTTTTTTTTGTTGTGAAGGCGCGGTAATTCTTTCTTTCAGTCGCCGCAGGTAAACCCGGGTGTATGATAGCGCGACGCGTCGTAGGTTCACTTGCAGCCCGCGCCAGTGTGTGAGCTCACGGCGAGCGGTAGCGTTCTGCAGATTTTGAGCTTTGTGACTACCACCCAACGGCGATGAGATCACTCTGCGCGAAGGCCAACTGGTGCAGGGTACCAGACACGCCTTGTCTTTGCTCAAAGTTGTAATTATGGTTTTTTTTAGCTATGTTTTCTGTGGTTTGCTTTAGGACTGTTTAAGCAATGATTTAATGGCATTGATTAATAAGGACCCTACGAAGCTTATCGTGAAAACATAACTATGTGTCGATGTACATTTGGCTGGTACAATGACAGAAATATGAGGTTGATATTATTTCAATATCAACATTATTGTATCATTATTGTAAGCTTTATCTCAAATCCATTTCCGAATATCTTTTCCAATAATGATTCAGTGAACTTAAATTTGGAGTAATATGACAAAAGGATTAATTAATTTTTTAAAAAGAAACAAAATGTTAGAAACATACTAGGAGTAATACTACTTACAAGTTTCACTTTTAAATATCGATAGTTGTTGAATTCTGATATTGCTATGGAGTAAGAACGTTATATTTCTTTTTTACAACCACCGGCGGACCTACCCTTACCAAAGGGGTGTAAAGTGACACTCCTTTCGTCAGAAAATTACACTGTTTAGCTAAGCTAAA
Organism: Przewalskia tangutica; assembly: GCA_029844215.1. Classification (NCBI taxonomy): domain Eukaryota; kingdom Viridiplantae; phylum Streptophyta; class Magnoliopsida; order Solanales; family Solanaceae; genus Przewalskia; species Przewalskia tangutica. The sequence continues at coordinate 147,811,480 of CM056720.1, forward strand.
ATTTTAGATTTATGTATATATTGTATGGTGACCCACCTATCATTTATTTATTAAATGTGTGCACTCAATTGGAAATATTCCTGCGTCCGCCACTGTTCACAACTCAAGCCCATGACACGTATTGTCCACTTTGATCTAACAGGCCTAGCGAATTTACTCCTCGGACTACGACATTATTAAGGCTAAAATGCACGTACCTTGTGGTCGAGTTTGTATTATACTTATAAAGTTTTCACTTTCATCTCCTCCTTTCTCGGTCCGCTTGCTGCCATGAACATGATCGTCACACTCTTCAATTTTCTTCTCTATTATTACACTCCATAATTCCATGTATTATTAATTTTGTAAACATGAACCTAATTATATATGGCGTTGGGAATTCTTTTTCTTTCCTTTTGTGCTGGATATAGGACTTCTGTTAGGCGTATTTTATATATACTTTGTGAGTAGTTTTTAGTTAGTCTTTGACCCATTTTTGTATAAATATGTGTCATGTTAGGATATATTTTCTTTCTTCTAAATCACAGTGGTTTAAAATGACACATTGGCGAAAAGAATTAAAAATAGGGCAAAAACAGAGGTTCCAGAGCACAAAGAGACGAAAACCTGGCACCCCGGGCAAAGTACAGGGCGGCGCCGTGGCCATCCATCGGGGCGGCGGGGCCACGGCGCCAGATCATCGGGCAGTGCGGGAGTTTCGGCACCACGGCGTCGGTATCAGGGTCGTGACGCCGACGCGGGTTTTCAGCCAAATCCGAATGGGAATGGGCCAAGACCGAGAGGGAAAAGTTGGGAACGTTTTTGGAGGATATAAAAAGGCCTTAGGGCAGATTTTTGAAGGGTTCCACAATCCCTAGCTCTACACAACACATAGTTCTTGAAAGCTTCAAGATTGGAGGCTTGTTCTTGAGTAATTCTTTTTCTTACTTTATTTATTTTTTAGTTTATGTTGGATAATCTTTTAGTTCTTAGCATGTCTATGACTAGGAGCTAAACTTTAATTAGGGATTTCCATTCGAATCACTTGAACCTCATTTTATGATTTAATGCATGGTTTTGGTTTCTTCTTTATATAGTTGAGATTTATTCAATAATTGCTTTGATTGCTTGGTAATTAACTGATCACTAATTATCATCACATATATGATTTCTAATCGAGATCTGAAAGGGAAGATTGTGAATATGCTATAGTTGAATAAACATAGGTTAAATCGTGGACGAAGGTACCCCGATACTTGTGTAGTTTAATAGGTTATTGTTCTTAATCCTCCTTTGTGGTAAATCCTATCATCAAAAGATAGAAGGGTTCTGCATCGGGGTTGAGTGTTTATATATCCTAACCGGAATATAAAACGGCTTAGTTAACCTGATATCTCAAGATAGAAGAAAAACCTTTATCATTACATTAAAGATTAAAGCGAGCGGACGATTGAGGGATTGGAAGCCCTATTTCCACCATATCTGATTTAAGTAAAGTAATTTAGTTAACTTTTATAATTGCTTAGTAGTCGTAGATACAAACAACCATCAAAATATCGATCACCAAATAGATACCATAGGATAGAAATTGGTAATTGAACACTAATCCCTGAGGACGATATTCGGTCTTACCCAGACTATATTACTTGTCACGATATGTGCACTTGCGTTAAACGTGTGGATAAAATCGCTAACAAGTTTTTGGCGACGTTGCCGGAGATTGACGTAGTTCAATATCAATCTATCTATTCTTAATTTCTAATTTGGTTTTTATTTTCTTTTCTTTTATTTTATTTGTGGAACCGTGCGTCGTGATTTGTTTGTTGGTTTTGATTCATCTCATGGATCCAGCAAACATGGACTACCACTATCACGGGTTACAGAACTATCAACAGAAATGTAACCCTCATGTCCCACAAGTAGAACATAATGGGTTGCGAGCGGCCATACTCAGGCTAACTAAGCACCAAACTCAGTTCATGGATGAGATAAGAGTGTCCCTAAAGAATTTGGAGACACAAATAGGACAACTCGCGGGCATGCTAAGCAACAGAACACAAGGGAATCACCCTGAAAATATTAGGGCGAATCTAAAAGAGCAATGTCAGGCGGTTGACCTAAGAAATGGCGAACCAGTGGAAGCAAGCTCTCCACCGCCGTATCCAGAGAAGGATGGTCCAAAATGCTCGCGAGTTTGCGGCCGTGGCGCGCCATTGAGCGGCGTCATGGCGCGCAAATCGAAAAGCGCGATGGTTCTGGAGACGCCATCGAACAAAGAGGGTAGCGGCGGTTGTGAACGCACCCCAGGTAAAAATATTCAAGACAACAGGTGAAGAGGTTCCACTCAGAGGTAAAACATTACTATTGGGAGGAGCCAATTCTCTACAAGCACTGCGCCGACCAAGTCATTAGGCGTTGCGTACCAGAAGATGAGATGCACCAGATTCTCACTCATTGTCACACCTTACAATGTGGTGGGCATTTTGGAGCATCAAGGACAGCCGCCAAAGTATTGCAGAGTGGTTTTATTGGCCATCCCTATTCAAGGATGCCAACGCCTTTGTGTAGGGCTGCGATCATTGTCAGCGAACGGGGAACATATCAAGGCGAAATAAAATACCCCTGAATGGGATCTTGGAGGTGGAGTTATTTGATGTGTGGGGGATCGACTTCATGGGTCCTTTCCCGTCGTCCTTTGGGAATCAATACATTCTTCTTGCAGTGGATTATGTGTTCAAATGGGTAGAATCAGTAGCCACTAAAGAGAATGACAGTCCAAAAGTTTCTCCAAAAGAACATATTCACAAGGTTTGGTACTCCCAGATCCATCATCAGCGATGAAGGAAGCCACTTCTGTAACAAGCAGCTTGATACACTACTTGTCCGCTACGGAGTCTACCACCGCACCACACTGCCCTATCATCCTCAAGCGAATGGGCAAACTGAAATTTCAAACAGGGCGTTGAAAAGCATACTGGAAAAGACAGTGGATAGCTCAATGAAGAATTGGTCTATCAAGTTGGATGACGCACTCTAGGCATATAGAACAGCGTTCAAAACTCCCATTGGAATGTCACCATACCGATTCGTTTTTTGGAAAGTTGGTCATCTGCCGGTGGAGTTAGAACACCGGGATTATTGGGCGATGAAGAAAATGAACATGGATGCCAAGGCAGCAGGTCATAAGAGGTTGCTACAGCTGAGTAAGTTGGATGAATTCAGATACAACGCCTATGAGAATGCAAAGATCTACAAGGCAAGAACCAAGACATGGCATGATAAGAACTTGATCCCTAAAGAATTTCAAGCAGGACAACAAGTGCTCTTATTCAACTCAAGGTTGCGACTCTTCCCAGGTAAGCTTAAATCTCGATGGTCAGGCCCATTCACTATTGAAAGAGTATTCCCTATGGTGCGGTTGAAATAAGAGGAAAAGAGGGAGCACATTTCAAAGTGAACGGAAAGATATTGAAACCATACTTGATAAATGACATGGAGCATGTGAGCTCTGTGACCCATCTCAAGTCAGTGTGAAGAGGAACCTGCGTCCGGCTACAAGACGTTAAAGACAGCGCTACTTGGGAGACAACCTAAGGTTTTAAATTTATGCATTTTTAGCTTAGTTAGAACAGTCTCACGGCTGGTATTGTTTTTGATGTTGTGATGCTAGGTACAAGGCAAAAAATGTGGAGCACAAAATGAGAAGGGAGAGAAAGAGTGCAGTGCCACGGCTCCTAATCTCAGGGCCATGGCGCCGAGTTCTCAGACCTCGCTGTACTTTGGGCGCCACGACGCCGACATGCAAAGCCGCGACGCCACCCAGAAATTATCTGTCATGCATTACCCGCCGCCACCGCCACCATTTTAAACCACAAGTCTGTAAGTTGTCCCATCTTTCTTTTATTTTGAGTCTTGCACACATTAGGGACAATGTGTGATTTAAGTTTGTGGGGGGGGGGGGGGGGGTCTTAATTTATTTTTGTGTATTTTTTTAGTCTTTTTGTTGTTTATTTCTATGTTTTATATGAGTCGAATTTTTTTTATGATCATGCATGCTGTAGTCACTTGAAACGCCTAGTAAAGTAAAGTGGGATAATGTAATGAAATTAGAAGCAGAAAATTTGAACGCCTAAGTTAGATATGTCAAGAATTCATGAAATCAAATTATTTGGGGTATCTTGCTTGAATTATGCATTGTTAATAATAAAGTCTATGTGTCTGCTTGCTTGCTATTTGAAGCGAAATAGTTAGGATATACATGTTAGGGAGATGACTCAGACATTTCTTTGTTAGCCCTTTCTTACCATTCATTGTCTATCCCTGACATTAAAATTGTATCTCTAGTCAGTCCCTTTGAGCCAAAAATAAGATCTTTCTTTGACACCCTATAATTCCATACTTTGTGCCATGAGTGAAAACTTGAGATGTTTGAAATGAAAAGTGTTGAAAAAAAAATGAAAAGAGAGTGAACAAATTTATGCACCCCAATGAAAATAAAATAAATAGGCAAAAGCGTAAGTTTGGGAGTGCATGTTATTCATAATGCACCACATTCTCTCAAAACAAAAGAGGGGAAAGATAGGTACGAGATTAAAGAGGAAATAAAAAAAAAGGAAGAGTTGAAAGAAAAAGAGCTTATGGTACGTAAGTTGAGCCTAAATGCCTATTTTTACCTACCCCTGCCTAAGCCTACATTACAACCCTGAAAAGTCCTGAAGATCTCTAGTATGTGTATCCATGATTATTGGAGAGTAGCAAGTAAACATGCCATAGAATTTTGATATTGACATGCATATGTTAAGTGTTCTTACTTCCATTGAGCATGATTGAATTGAATTTGCGAAATATCTGACTTAAGAGTTTTAGAATGCTAAAAATCCATGATATATGTTCCTGCATATTATACTACTAACCTTCATGCTTTTATAGTGACAATTGTGCAGCAGATTGATCAGTGTCTTGGAGTCCTTTTATTTTCTTTTCTTTCGTGTCTTTGTCTCTATTTCTGATCTTTACTCGAGGGCGAGCAAATGCTAAGTTTGGGGGTGTTTGTTAGGCATATTTTATATACACCTTTTGAGTCATTTTTAGTTAGTCTTTGGCCCATTTTTGTACAAATATGTGTCATGTTAGGATATATTTTCTTTCTTCTGAGTCACAGTGGTTTAAAATGGCACATTGGCGAAAAGAAGCAAAAAGAGGAAAAAACAGAGGTTCCAGAGCACAAAGAGACGAAAAGCTGGCACCCCGGGCAAAGAAATGCGAGCGGCGTGGCTGATCCATCGAGAGAAGCGAGGGCCACGGCTCCCGGATCATTGGGCAGTGCGGAGTTTCGCGCCGGCGGCCGTCTCGTCGTGGCGTAGCGTGGGTTTTCAACCAAATCCGAATGGGAATGGGCCAAGACCAAGAGGGAAAAGTTGGGAACGTTTTTGGAGGATATAAAAAGGCATTAGGGCGGATTTTTGAAGGGTTCCACAATCCCTAACTCTACACAACACTAGTTCTTGAAAGCTTCAAGATTGGAGGCTTGTTCTTGAGTAATTCTTTTTCTTACTTCATTTATTTTTTAGTTTATGTTGGATAATATTTTAGTTCTTAGCATGTCTATGGCTAGGAGCTAAACTTTAATTAGGGCTTTCCATTCGAATCACTTGAACCTCGTTTTATGATTTAATGCATGGTTTTGATTTCTTCTTTATATAGTTGAGATTTATTCAATAATTGTTTGGATTGCTTGGTAATTAACTGATCACTAATTATCATCACATATATGATTTCTAATCGAGATTGTGAATATGCTATAGTTGAATAAACATAGGTTAAAATCGTGAACGAAGGTACCCCGATACTTGTGTAGTTTAATAGGTTATTGTTCTTAATCCTCCTTTGTGGTAAATCCTATCATCGAAAGATAGAAGGGTTCTGCATCGGGGTTGAGTGTTTATATATCCTAACCGGAATATAAAACGGCTTAGTTAACCTGCTATCTCAAGATAGAAGAAGAACATTTATCATTGCATTAAAGATTAAAACGAGCAGACAGTTGAGGAGATTGGAAGCCCTATTTCCACCATATCTGATTTAAGTAAAGTAATTTAGTTAACATTTATAATTGCTTAGTAGTCGTAGATACAAACAACCATCAAAATATCGATCACCAAATAGATACCATAGGATATAAATTGGTAATTGAACACTAATCCCTGAGGACGATATTCGGTCTTACCCAGATTATATTACTTGTCACGATATGTGCACTTGCGTTAAGCGTGTGGATAAAATCGCTAACAAGTTTTTGGCGCCGTTGCCGAGGATTGGCGTAGTTCAATATCAATTTATCTATTCTTAATTTCTAATTTGGTTTTTATTTTATTTTATTTTATTTGTGGAACCGTGCGCCGTGATTTGTTTGTTGGTTTTGATTCATCTCAGGGATCCAGCAAACATGGACTACCACTATCACGTGTTACAGAACTATCAACAACAATGTAACCCTCATGTCCCACAGGAAGAACATAATGGGTTGCGAGCGGCCATACTCAGGCTAACTAAGCACCAAACTCAGTTCATGGATGAGATAAGAGTGTCCCTAAAGAATTTGGAGACACAAATAGGACAACTCTCTGGCATGCTAAGCAACAGAATACAATGGAATCACCCTGAAAATATTGGGGCGAATCCAAAAGAGTAATGTCAGGCAGTTGACCTAAGAAATGACGAACCAGTGGAAGCAAACTCTCCACCGCCGTATCCAGAGAAGGATGGTCCAGAATGCTCGTAGGATTTGCAGCGTCGTGGCGCCACTGAGCAGCGCCATGGCGCCGCAAGATCAGAAGGAACAGCGGTTGCTGGAGACCTTCATCCGAAACAAGGAGGACTGACAATAGTTGTGAACGCACCCCAAGTGAAGATACCGTATCCTCAGAGGCTAAAGACAAGTTTCCTTGACAAACAGTTCTCTAAATTCTTGGAAGTTCTCAAATAACTGCAACTCAACATCCCGTTTGCTGAGGCTCTAGAGCAAATACCGAGTTACGTAAAGTTCATGAAGGAGATTCTCAGTAAAAAGATGAGTGTCGCGCCCGATTTCGACCGCGACTTTATTCTAGCGAACCCTGCTTAAGTAAAAATGTTAGAAAATAAATAATAAAAAGCTAAACTTTAAAAGTGAAGTGTTAAAGTGTAAAAATGCTAAAAGGGTGCTAAAGTGCTAAGGGTGCTAGGAGGGTTGCTAGGGAGTCGCCACTTAATTATTTTGGGTGAATTAGGACACCTAAATGCCGACTATGTTTAAGTCAACGTTAACTCCATTTAATGGTCTGCTAAACTTAATGAGATTCTGGGTAAGGGTTCTTTATTATCCTAAAGGGAAGGGGTTAGGCACCCTAAAGGATCCGCTAACTTGCGGTTGTCCGTTCAAACCTAGGGTTAATTATTTATGTCAAGGAACAATGCATTTTTTTTGAAAATATTTGCAAGCGTTTGTAAAAAGGATGCATTTTGATAGAGATTTACAAGGCTAATGCTATAACAATATATGTAAAGTCTAAAGGTATTTATATTATTTATAAAAGATGATGTAAAGTTGATTTATCATAGAGGCATGCATTTTATAAAGGATTTAAAAAGACTTGTTCTACATGTAAAGTTTAAAAGTGTTCATTTACATTTATTTATAAATAAATGATGCGAAATTAATTTATAAACTAAATGTATGCACTTACTTGAAAATTTGATTTATGTGGCATAGTGCAAAGCGATTATCATTTGGCAAAGTTTTAGTCGTGGCAAGCTGAAAGAATTAAATTAAAGGGAATACATTTCTAATGTCAAGGTTAAGGGCGAGGCTTAAAGGCATTAAGTATCCTATTAATGTAGTGTTAGACAATTAATTACAATAAATAAATGGGGCGGGGTAGGAAATAAAAGAAGACGACTCGAAGGATGACGATGTCTTTTCGCCGGCGGTTGTGGAATTCCGATGCGGATAGAGAAATGCACGTAGATGCGGGTGTTAATTTGCCACGATGAGTCTCATTTGTGAGACTCTTTGTTGCTCCGGTGTTTCATGTAAATAAAGAAAAGATAAACATTAGTATATATTCAAACCTTATTGGATAATAGAATGCTATAAAATTAAACACATACATTAGTCCATTTCAAAGAATTATGAAAGAAAGCAGGCCCCAACAATAGTCATTAAGATTTTAAGGAATTGGGCCTTGAATATAGGCAAAGTGCAAAAAAAAAAAAAGGGCGGGCGAGACAGTGAGTCAAACTTTAAATGAATTCAGTTTATTTTAACTAGCAGTCTTTAAGCAAGCATGACTTTCAAACACGTCGATGTAGAAACTTATCAGAAACTCAATTCAACAGACCCAATACACACAGATAAGGTCTAGTGGTTAACCTGGCTACAAAACGCAGAATGCTAACATAAGCATCCTTAGCACACCAAAATGGAGTAGGCACGATGAAGCAAATTCGGACACATAAGAAGAGAGACTACGGTGATGCGGCGGAACCAACAAGTTTGAAAAAATACAGAAAATTAATGGTAGATAATGACATTAAATCCCAAAGCATTATTCAGGTTTAAACCACATGTGTGTTATTGACTGAGTGGTTACCAATCTCTGCAAGTTTTAACAATGACGCATGTCATAACTTAGAAGTTTAGGCAGGGCAACGTAGATGTATTTATAGATTTTGACATAATAATGCAATTACAGACAAATGAGCTACACAAATCAGTAGGCCTACCACAAGTGATCTAAAGGGAGCATTTTGACAGTATAAGAACTATACCTGGCCATTATAAGAACATTACTACACACATGAACTAAATAGGTGTGTCATAACAGGAACTTATATGCAGGAATATATTCGACTTTTTATAAGATACTCTTACAGTATTTCAGACAGATCTATGTACATTTACAGGAAGATGAACTTATAAACCATATGCAGTCACGCAAAGACTTAAGAGTTGTTATGACATGGGCAGTTGATAGAAAAGCATACATACTTACAAATAAGTTCATCCTTAATTATTCATTCAATAGGGATCCAAACATGCTTTGGAAGATATATTTTCAACAAACACAGTAGTTACTCAACTAAATTACATTTTTTCTTGATGTAAATGACATGCATATAATCGTCCAAGCGTAACATTTCGACTTCTAATCTTTGTTCCTATCGGTTTTACATATACATTAAGAACTCAAACAATAAACTCGCGTCTCAATTAATCGAATCATGTATCATGTTTTAACTTCATATCGTCTGATTGCGACGTATTTCGATAAGACCCAGCGTCATCATCTCCACTCACTGCAATGAATATAACTCTAAACGATAATTTAAGGCAGGGAGGCATCCAAATCAATTAAACAGACATCATATTCACGCATCGACGACGAACACAGTAATCTAAGCTAACACATTCAACACAGATACAAAACAGATGGCAAACAACAGAATACGAATAGACTAAAATCAGGTGTGAGTTAAGTTTACCTTCTCCGTGTGACGAAGCGGCGTATCAAGTCGTCGGTACACTCGGATTTTGGGTTTGCGATGCGCGCATAGAAGGGCAAGGTTTATTTGTTGGTTTCTTTGCTGGAACTAAAAAAGAGAGTTCGAACTTTCGGTTCCTGTGATGTTATAGCCTAGAGTCTTGAGCCCACAACCATGCGTCAATTCTTGCTCTTGAGCGCCTCCTCCCTGAACTCTGGACGATCGATGCTGCCTATTGCATGTATAAGAGGATCAATTTATAGTCTCGATTTGGTTCTAAGTTTGGTAAGTTATTGGTACTACGATTTTAGGGTGCTGATTTAGTGCGATTTTCGTGTTGATTTAGTAAGGGATTTGTTGCCATTTTCGGGGAAGATTTGGAATATTTGATTTCGATTCTTATGGTAAGATTGACTCTTTATGGTAAAGATTTGGGTGGAAAAGATTTGTTTAAGGTAAGAGACGTGGAGGGGCCTTTGCGTTTTAGGTTTAGGGTTCGTGTTCTTCTTAAGAAGATGAAGTGAGGGTAAAGGGCTGTTGATAAGGGAAAATGAATTGGGCTGAGGGAAATGACGCTGCTGGGCTGAGAAAGAGGGAAATAAGGGCAGGTGGGCGTGTGGGCTTGCGGGTCGCGGGTTTGGGGTTAATTAATTAGGGTATTAGTCTTAGGAGTTAATTAATTAGTTTAGTGGTGAATTAAATTAGTAAATTGTGATTAAATTATTTAGGTGCTTTGTTAATCTAATTGTTATAGTAATAAATGCGGGCGTGCTTTTTAATTAGTGCTTAATATTTTAGAATGCGGCGCTATTATTTAAAATCTTATTATTGTGCATTATTGCGAAGTTAAATTAAAATTGAATTGAGTTTAGATTAAATTATTTAAATGCCAAATGCAAGTATGATATTTAAAAATTGTTTAAAGCTTTTATAAATGCGACGCTATTAAATGCATGTATTAGATGAAATTCTTTTGCGTATTAATAAATGCAACTATGTTACTTGACACGACGTCATTGCTAAATTATTTATTTTATGTATTTATTATTAATTAAAAATTATGACATGGCTTTAAAATTAATAAATATGGGCGCGAGACTCTAAGTGCGTAAGACGCGGTGCCATTATTAAATTATTTATTTATTTATGCCTGTATTAATGTTTTATCGCTGAATTTTATTATTTAAAAATTATTGAAAATTAGTGTAATTTTATAGTTAATGACTGGACGGGAGGGTCAAAATTGAGTGTCAACAATGAGAATAGACCACTTTTTCGAATCTTAAAAAGTTCCAAAACCTGGATTCTTTTCTTGACGATCCTACCATCTCTCCCATCATCCTAAGTCAACTAGAGCATAGCAGTTCTTGCGGCGTTAAGCGCGGCGGCCAAAACCTGCGAGCGTGTCACGATTCACCGTCGCGACACCACGACCAGTCTTTGGCGCCACAGTGCCAAAACATCAGAGAGGTCTATCAGTCCTCCAGCGCCGCGACACTTGATCACGGCGCCATGGCACCGACGACGGTTCCCTTCAGCGCCGCAGTGCCTACTCCGACGTCTGTCCCTCCTTCTCCGTATCCAACAAATCTCTCCGCCTTGGAACCTCCTACTATCCCCACTCACTAAATGGAAACTCGTGCAAAACATGGAATCTTCAAACCCAAAGTCCAATTTAACTTGTCTGTTCAAACCATTTCACCAATTCCCAAGAACCCTATATTGACCAAACAAGACCCTAATTGGAATGCGGTTATGACTGAGGAATTCAATGCTTTAACTAAACAACACACATGTGATCTAGTACCTAGACCTGATGGGGTGAATGTGATTCGTTGTATGTGGCTATTTCGTCACAAATTCAGAGATAGTGGAGATCTTGAGGTATAAGGCAAGACTTGTGGCTAATGACACAAATCAGCAGGAGGGCATTGATTGTGGTGAGACCTTCAGCCCGATTGTCAAACTGGCTACCATCCGCACAATTTTGAGTATTGTCATGGAAAAACATTGGTCGATCCATCTGTTGACACCCAATTTTGATCCTCTCGTCCAATCATTAACTATAAAATTACACTAATTTTCCAAAATAATGTTAATAATTTTATAATAATAAAATGCAACAATAAAACATTAATACATGCATAAATAAGTGATTTAATAATGACATCGTATTTTTACGTAGAGTATTAAGCACACCTTGAGTCTCACGTCCGCATTCGTCATTTTAATAACAAGCAATTTCATGAATATTATTCATAATTTAAGCCCTATTTTCCATTAATTAAAACTGAAACAATTCTTAATGATAATAAATAAATAAATAAATAAATAAATAGATAAAATAAATAATTTAACAATGGCGTCGCATCAAGCATTCATTAAAATTATAGCTACATTTATTAATACCCAAAGCAATTTCATAAGCAATTTAAGCCCCCATTTAATTTTAATTTAACATCACAAATAAGATTTTAATAACGACATCGCATTATAAAACATTAAGCACTAATAGCACGCCCACATTTATTATTATTTTAATAATTTAAACCCGATCCAAAACTAATAAAGCACCTAAAGCCATATTATAATACTAACCTAAACCCCATTTATTTACCACTAATTAAAATCTAACATTAAAATTAATACACTAATAAGACACCTAAAACTAACATTAATAAGTTTAACTCCTAAATCTAATAACCCACAAGTCCAAAACCTATTATTTCGCCCAGCCCAACTACCCAAAACCCGCGGCCCACTCCTCTCAGCCCTTTATCTCCTCCATCGTCCAAACACAAAAACAATAGGCAACCCTAAAGAAAATGTCGCACCTCGCACACCCATCGCCAGCCGGGATACTCGCCGGAGAATCCGGCGAATCACCTCACAAATCAACTACCATATCACTACAAATCGGAAACCCTGTTCTTACCATAAAAATCGAACCGAATCAAAGACCCAAATGACACTAAAATCGTAACAAATCAATACCAAAATCGGGACTTGCCTTACACCAAAACTTACCATAACTCAAAAACCTAAATCATGCTATAAATACCAATCGATTGGAACATTATAGGGGGGAGATCGGCGAAGCTATCACGAGAAAAACAGAGTAAAAATAAGCCTTCATCGATCGAAAATCAGTGAGAAATCGATCCAAAAATCAGCCCGAATCTGCATATCCGAATGGAGTAAAAACACCAAGAACAAGCATCGAGAATCAAAATTTCAAAAAATAATTGAAGAACAAGATCAGTCGCAAATCGGCAAGCATTCTCAAAACAAGAGCTTCGCCCCTTTTAATCGCATTACAATTAATCCTCCGAGTGGATCGACGACTTGATACGCTGCCTCGGTTCGCTGCCCGGAGAAGGTAAACTCATCGCCCTTCGATTCTCCACGTTTTATACTTTGTGATTTACAGGTTGATTATGCGTTTATTAAATGTGTTGGGTTTAATTTAATGGCTATTACACATGTCAAGTTATTTTATGAAGCACGTTTGATGGATGTTACCTGTCGTCCGAACCAATCAGATTAGTATACAACATGCTTAGTTATAACTGCGTGATTGGGATGCGACAACATGTTGTTAAATACCTGATTGTGTTTCTCATATATTGTTCTTTTTATATGCGCGCCCTGTTTGCTAGCCATTCTCAGTAAGGATGTTCTAGGGGTCCTCAGGTCATTATATATGCACCCGACTGAGAGATGACGATATGCTGGATGAAGTATATGATTCGTATGTGTTCATTATAAAGTCATATTCCCGCTACATAGCAAAACAACCCTTTACATGTTATGATACCAATCTGAAAATAGCCTATTCGTACTCATGAATGAACCTGGATAACTGGGGCTATGAATATCTATTTTCTTTAAGTTGCCCTTCTACGCCTAGTTAGCATGAATCCATGTAACTGAAATCTGTCTAAATTGGCTGTAAAGGCAAGTAGTCATGATAACTGGATAGACAATCTGGAAATGTCATGTTGAGCTATTTGTCTATATTGTATGCTCAATTTAGTTTCATACAATAAGGTATGATATGATCTACCATATAATATGCAGAATTTCTATATCAAGATGAAGATGTGTATCTTATTTGCCTAAACTATCCACAGTATGCTATTCTGATGGCTTCATGCCAATGTTCTAAAATATGCTAGCATATTCTCATTTCTTCTCTTAGATTAATCATCTACTTGAAGGTCAAATGATAAATATGTGCCTATAATAGTAGGAGAAAGCTTAGTCCAGTGTTCTCGTTTTATGCATGTGATATACCCTACAAGTACCTATGTTGAATATGTTAGCGCTAAAACACCCAGTTGAATATGGAATTAAAAGCAGGGAAGCTGAGTATATGTAGTGTTGGATGTCTGTTTATGTAGCATATATTTGGATTGATCATATGACAATATAGGTTTGATATGCCTATCTGCTGAGGCTCATATTAAATGCTAATGTGTGCCTGTTTTGAATACTAAACTGTGTCATATCTGTCGATCTAAAAGGGATATGCCTGCTTAGCTTTATGTCCCATGTTTGGTGTATTCTATTTTATACTTGCCTATTTGGACGTCCCTGTGTGCTCACTGAAATACGGGCTGGTTTGTGTGTCGGGCCTATCACATATAAGATTAATTGGCCTTTCTTTTGAATCTGAAAATTTTACGTTTTGGGGCTTATTTCTATCTCTGCCTACCGCTTATATCTGGGGTCCAAATGGCTGGATTGTATAAAGTTGGGCTTTATTTGTTTGGATCCACTAGTTGTTCCATGGGGCTGACATAACTGAATAAAAGGGATCATGACATGTGTTTAATTTTGTCAAAGTTATTTATCATTTGATAAGGTCTAGAACATATACTAATCCTTATTTTTTTTACATGAAATACGTCGGAGAAAAATGAAGAGTCTCACGACGAGACTCAACACGAGCTACAACAAACAAGGACCTATATCTATGTGTACCTTCATCTACACCTCAAAATTCCAAGTCACCGGCGAATGACATCGTCATTCCTCGAGTCACCTTTATTGTTTTCTTATCCCGCCCCATTCAATTATTGTAAATTAATTGTCTAGCACTAGCATTGCACTGGTAGGATATTTAATACATTTAAGCTTGGAGTCGCTGTTAAGAAGTAACTTTACATTAGGAATTTATTCCCTTTAAATTAATGATTTTAGGATTGTCATGCATTGCTTAAGTTGCATTAAACCATTTAATAATTTTCATTTGCATAATTATTTAGACAACTAATATATTAGTTTAGCATAAGAAACCTATTTTTTATAAAAGCGCTATTAGCATAGTTGCATATATTTTTTAGTACTTTATAAATACATGCTTTCATCCAAAGTTAAATTTGCATAACTCTTTTGCCAAAATGCTTTTCTATACACTGCAAAGGTTGCTCTTACTTTCAAGTCCGCATTTTCTAGCATAAATAATTACCCTAGGTTTGGCAGGACAACCGCAAGTTAGCGGATCTTAGAGGGTGCCTAATTCCTTCCCTCTAGATTAATAGAGAACCCTTACCCCGAATCTCACACTAGTTCGCAGACCATAAAAAAGGAGTAATGTTGACTTTAACCTAGTTGACATTTAGGTGTCCTAATTCACCCAAATTAATTAGGTGGCGACTCCGCGAGCCCTTTTAGCATTTTTAGCGCACTTTTAGCATTTTATTTTATTTTCTAACACTTCTAAGCAGGAGTTTTATAATATCGCGGTAAAAAAGGGGCGTGACACCATCAACTTGGCGTGAAGAATGCATTCTTACATGGGGATCTGAGAGAGAGTCTGTTGACACCCAATTTTGACCCTCCCGTCCAGTCATTAACTACAAAATTACATTAAATTTTCACAATAATTTTTAATAATTTTTAAATAATAAAATGCAGCGAATAAAAAACATTTAATACATGCATAAATAAGCAGTTTAATAATAGCACCACACTTTAAGTAAAATCATTAAACAATCCTTAAATATCATACCTGCATTTAGAATTTAAATAATTTAATCTGAACTCCATTCAATTTAATAATATAACATCGCAATGCTCATAATAAATACGTTTCAACAACATCATCGCATTATAAAAATTAAGCACTAATTAAATAGCACACTCGCGTTTATTATTGTAATAAAACTCAGACTAATGAAGCACCTAAATAATCTAATCACAATTTAAATAACTTACCACTAATTAAATACCTACTACCTAAAACTAATTCCTAAAACTAATACCTAATTAAAAACTACACTTTAAAACGCAGCCCACTACACCTAACCAGCCCACGTCGCCCCAGCCCAACCCGCAAGCCCAACTCGCCCCTCTACCCTTATCATCCCAGAAGCCCACGCCTAGCCCTCATTTCCCTCAGCCCTTTGCCCATCGTCCCCACTCCCTTAACCTAGAAAACCTTAAAACCATCCGCCTCCATCACCATTTACGCTCCAAATCAGTCCATATCACGCCCAAATCTCACCCAAATCGCACCCTCATAATCAAAAACTTACCAAAAACAAGTCTTACACCAAAAATAATCAAGTACCAAGACCCTAATCAAATCATAAAGAATTATTCCTTGAAATATTAACTTACCATAATTTTACACCAAAAGATCCTACCCAAATCGAAACAGCAACAATCTTCCCATAAGAGTAGCTTACCTTAAGAACTTCAAAATCAGTAACGAATCGCACAAAATATCCTTCAAATCAACCCAAATCGCCCACGAAATCATACCAGTAGGTTACCAAGTTTAGAGTCGAATGAAAGCTATATAAGCCAACCAACTACACATGCAAAAGGATCGGACGAGCATTCGAAGGACAGCAGTCCAATCGAGTTATTCAGAAAAGAACCTAAACCTAAAAGTCAAACAATTTTCGCAAAAACCTCCCCCTTTCATTCTTTCCACTGCATTAGCAAGCCCTCCAAGTGGACCGACGTCTTGATACGCTGCCTCGGTTCGCTACTCGGAGAAGGTAAAATCGAATTCTTCTCAGTCCATTTTGTAGTGTTGTGTGTCCGTTTGTGATTAAACATGTATTGGTTCATTCGTATTTGTGAGGCATGAAGATGATGTTGGCCATCGTCAAAATTATCCGTTAATATGTTTATTGAGGCCTAAACATGCTGAGTTATATATCCTATGCCCCTTAGGCATTTGTTGTGTTCTATGTTAAAATCAGTCTTGTCATATTGCTGTTAATGCCCAGATGTTATGTCCTGTTAATCAGTTTCGTTTAGCCCAAGTTTGTCGTCATTTATTAAAATCATGGAAATGGATTCATGCTTACTGTAATCATTCGCTCAATAGAACATGACATTGGAGTAGTAAAGTTCTTTTGATTAGGTATGGTTTGGCGACTTGCCCGCTGGTTTTGCTAGTCGTCGATACTCGAATATGCGATGTTAGGCTTACTTCCACATTATCGCTTTGTTACTCTTAATATTGGTTCAATAAAGATTTGTGCCAGAAGTGGTAGGTACAAAGTTAAGCGTTGTCCGCGTCGATTGAAGGCATTATCACCACTGCCCAGGGCCTTCCCATTTTAACATGCCCTGTTTTGTTAGAGCCCTGGTGTCTCCATTTGTTATCCAGATGCAGATTACTTTTGTTTTTCTTTCTGTTGCATGATATGTATTTGTGGACTGACCATGTGCTTGTCTTCAAATCTGTGTGTGGGTTGAGTTTTCTGTGCCTATTGATGTGTATCTGTGGGACTGATCATATGCCATAGTTCCTGTAATCAAATGACGGGTCAATTCCCTTTCTGCCCTGTCCTCGCCTACCTACTAGTTAATCAAAGTTGGGTCTGTTACATCTTGAGGCCAATGGCCGGATCAGGACATAACTGGCCATATATTGCTTCTTTTCCTGTGTTAGTATACGAGTCTATATCTATGGCTGGATTCACAGTGTCTCCCCTCTGTTTGTTGTTGCATATTGCTTCATCTTGCTTCATCTGTTTGCTTGATAAGATGGCCTCAAGAATAGGGAATCACTTAAGCCTATTGTTTACTTGTCTTTACTTGGAATTGTTGGGGTTGCGTATAATACTAGCAGCTGGTTTATGCAGTCTACATACATGCTCATTCTTATTTCTTTTTACCACCTGCTAGCTGTCTATCCCCATCTGATTATGTCCTCTGTTGGTCTTGATATGTGCGTTTGCTTAAATATAAATTATATGTCAAGTGCTTGTTTGTTAAACAAATTTGGGCATATACTAATCCTTATCTTCTTTTTTTTACATGGCACGCATTGGAGCTAAACGAAGAGTCTCATTGCGAGACTCCTCATGAGTTACAACAAATGAGAACCTACATCTATGTGCATCTTCATCTCCGCCCCGAAAATTCCAAATCGCCGGCGAAAAGACATCGCCTCTTCTTCGAGTCATCTTTATTTATTCTTTATTCTGCTTCATCTATTTGTTGTAAATTAATTCTCTAACGTTACACTAATTAATTAGCACTTAGAATAGTTAAACCTTGAATCAATAGCTAGAAATTAGTTTGACTTACCTACCTTAAGTTAATTACTTTAGGCTCGCCTTGCCTTGTTTAATAGTTATGATAAATCACTTAATAACCTACACTTGCATAATAAGCTGGAATATTATTTGTCAAGACCGTGTTATAAATTCTTATTAATACAGAATAAGAAATATTTCTGTGGCATAATAGACACGTTTTTTCTTCTTATCTTACAAACACACGTTTTTGTCATGATAATCTTACATTATTATGCTAAGCAATATATACTCCTTAGGTAAAAGAATACTTGCACACATTTTTTACTCCATGAACATATTTTCCTCTTTTCAAAACTAGCTCTTACATTTTAAACAAATCTCATAGTTTTATACCCCTATTTAACAGCTCTCAAGTATGTATTTCCTTAGCATGATAATCAACCTAGGTTTGAACGGACAACCGCAAGTTAGCGGATCCTTTAGGGTGCCTAACCCCTTCCCTTTAGGATAATAAAGAACCCTTGCCCGGAATCTCATTAAGTTTAGCAGACCATTTAAATGGAGTTAATGTTTACTTTAAACTAGTTAACATTTAGGTGTCCTAATTCACTCAAATTAATTAGGTGGCGACTCCGCGAACCCTTTAGCATTTCTAGCCCCTTTTTAAACTTTTAGCATCTTTTTAACATTTTAAGCATCCTTTAAACATTTAGCATTTTTATTATTTATTTTCTAACCTTTTCTTAAGCAGGAGATTTTAAAAATGTCGCGGCCGAAAAGGGGAGTGACAGAGTCTACATACATCAGCCGCCAGGATTCACTCATCCGGCAGTTCCTCACTATGTGTGCCATCTTCGTAAGTCACTATATGGCCTGAAACAGGCCCCCCGTGCGTGGTACGATCGCTTTGTCAGGTATTTTATATACACCTTTTGAGTCATTTTTAGTTAGTATTTTACTCATTTCATTTATGTTTAGTATAGTATTAGGGTCGTTTTCCTTTCTTTTGTGACACAGCGGTCAGAAATGAAGAAATGGCGAAAAGGAGATGAAATGAGCATAAATGAGATGGAATTGCACACTAAAAGGGCCAAGAAATGAAGACTAAGAAGTTCCAGGAAATATAGAAGAAATCAGACGAAGACCGGACGAACAAAGGACGAAGAAACGAAAAATCCGAAAGAATGCCGTCACCGGCCACGTACAGCGAATGTTCGAGAAAGATGATTTGATCGCAGGTTCTTGGCGCCGTGGCGCCGATTCTGCCACGGCGCCGACGCGGGATTTCTGAGTTTTGGGCCGAATTTGACACATTTTCAGGGTCCAAAAGGGATAACTTTTCCTACCTAACTTTTCCTAAACCCTTTACCTAAAGGATTCCATAACTTTTCCTTAACCCTTTACCTAAAAGATTCCATAACTTTTCCTACCTACATAATCCCTAACCCTTTACCTAAAGGATTCTTGGGCTATAAATAGTCTCTACATCATTAGAAGAATTCATCCTACATACCATCCTACATACCATCCTACATTCCATCCCACACTCGACATCCCATTCCATCCATCTTGTAAATATTCCACAACACAATCCTTGGATGCTAGAAGGATTGGAGACTTGTTCTTGAGTATTTTTCTTTTCTTTCTTTTGCTTTGTTTATTTCAGTTCATTTATGAAGATTGTATTAGTTCTTAGCGTGACTATGGCTAGGAGCTAATTACTTATTTAGGGATTTCCTTGTGATTCTCTTGAAACTCTTATTCATGAATTAATGCATTAGTTGATTTCTTCTTCATTTTTTTAAGATTTATTCAATAGTTGTTTTGATTGCTTGATAATTAACTGATCACTAGTTATCATCACTTATATGAGTTCTAATCGAAATCCGAAAGGGGAGATTGTGAATATGCTATAGTTGAATAAACATAGGTTTAAATCGTGGACCAAAGTACCCCGATACTTGTGTAGCTTAATAGGTTATTGCTCTTAATCCTCCTTTGTAGTCAATCTTGTCACCGAAAGGTAGAAGGGTTCTCCATTGGGGTTGAGTGTTTATATTACCTTAACAGGAGTATAAAACGGTCTAGTTAACCTGCTATCTTAACGTAGAATAAGAAGTTAAGTCTAATTGTATTAAAGATTGAATATAGTGAATAGTTGATGATCTTGGAAGCCCTAATTCTCCATCATAACTGATTTAATTTAAAGTATTTTCTTAATTAGTTTATTTCCTGCATTATTAGACTAAAATTTCCAATCAATTAACGTTAACCAAATAGATACCATAGGATAGATAATTGGTACTTGAAAACCAGTCCCTGAGGACGATATTCGGTCTTACCTAAACTATATTACTTGTCACGACACGTGCACTTGCGTTAGTGTGTGCATAAATCGCACATCATATGCAGCAAGAGTGATACATCACTTTTCATTTTTCATCGAGGTAGTAGCACTGCTTATTTATTACTTTACTTGGATGACATTGTTCTTACTGCCTCCTCCGACGGATTGAAAAATGAGATTATTGCCTTTCTTAAGTCCGAATTTGCAATGACTGATTTGGGGAAGCTGAGTTATTTTTTTGGGATATCAGTGACCAGGTCTGCCAATCATATGTTCTTGTGTCAGCGTAAATATGCAGAAGAGATTGTGTACAGGGCTAAGATGACAAACTGCAAAGAGGTGCCTACTCCAGTTGATTCTAAATCTAAGCTCAGTGCCATGGATGGTGCTCCAGTCTCTGATCCTACTCTGTATAGGAGCCTTGCAGGTGCACTTCAGTATCTCACCTTCACCAGGCCAGACATAGCTTATGTTGTTCAGCAAGTGTGCTTATTCATGCATGCCCCAGAGTGTCTCATTTCACTGCTCTTAAGTGTATCATTCGATACATTAAGGGCACTCTTGATTTTGGTTTGCACCTATATCCCTCTACTCCAAACAGGTTGCTGTCATATACGGATGCAGATTGGGCAGGGTGTCCGGACACGCGACGCTCCACCTCCGACTTTTGTGTTTTTTTAGGGGATAATCCGATTTCTTGGTCTGCCAAAGGACAGACTACCCTATCTCGCTCCAGTGCCGAGGCTGAGTACAGAGGCGTTGCAAATGTAGTAGCTGGGATTTGTTGGCTCAGAAATTTACTGTTAGAACTTCAGTGTCCTTCATGTATCTATTGTATACTGTGATAACATCTCTGCCATCTATTTGTCTCATAATTCGGTTCAACATTAGCGAACCAAGCACATTGAGATAGACCTACACTTTGTTCGTGAGAAAGTTGCACTAGGCCATGTCAGAGTGTTACATGTTCCATCATCCTATCAGTATACATATATATTTATCGAAGGACTTTCCAGACAGTTATTTCTTGACTTCATATCCAGTCTCAGCGTCCGGCCTCCTCCCGCTCCGACTGAGGGGGTGTGTAAACATGTATATTATAGAAACAATTGCATCCCTACCCATAATTAGAATATTTCCATATATTGTGTAAATATAATTATAGTAAGAGTATGATTCCTCTTTTGTATAGGTTTATGATTACTATTGTATAAAGGATGAACATTGTACTCTATATATACTTTGATATTAATGAAAGACTCCAATGAAGATTAATATCATCTTACATTTTTATTTATTTAAATTAACAAATACAATAATAAAGTGGATTTGCTCTTATCATCTATATTTATCTATCTATGTTATTTTTAAAACATGAATATAAAGATTGGTTGACCAAAATATCCTTCAAATATTGAACGACCTTTATACTCTTAATAAACTTTAATCCTATTTCGTTTCTAACAAACTTTTAAACCAAAAATCTAAGAGACTAGGAAATTAATGACGTTTGGATAAAATAGTATTACTAATAAAAAAAACTTCCTTAAATTTAGGACTTTGAATGTAGAAGTCCTTAAGTTTTGAGTTCTTCATCTTGATTTGTTTGGTAACTTAACAATTTCTTAAGTAGAAGTTGAGTTTTAAAAGGACACTACTATGCCCAATTCATGAATACAAAAGTCGAATAACCAAACAAAAGAGAAAGATATTAGATATTAGAAATATTGGATTGTGAACACTGTGAATTGATTTTTTGTTAATATTATTTCATCAAACAATTGATGATTCTTTGAAAAAAAATTGATCATGCTATCATAAAGAAAGCTTTTGAATCTTGTAGTTGTTAACTAAAATATTATTTATCGTGTTGTCTTAAACATGTCATGTAAAAATTTGGAATCAAAGAGTTGCAAAAAAAAAAGATATTTTTTTACACGGACCAAAAAAGAAATTAAAACAAATATTTTGAAACATATGAAATATATTTTAAGCTACCAGCCTATTTTGTTATACTACTATAATTAGTACGTTGACAAAATTATTTTTGCATTATTTGTACAATACAGTTTTCAAACGAAGGATATTCAATCAAGTCTCCATTATTCAAACTCTCGCACTAAATATTTCCGTGCATCACACGAACCGAGAGACTAGTATATTTTAAAAGTGGAAAACATCTTATTGAAAGTTGGATTACTAAAATATCCCTAAAAAGTTGAATGATATTTTTACCCCTTATTTAAATACAACCCTTACAATATTTTTGCACCACCGAATAGTAATTCACTTTCAATAAATAATAAATGAATTAATTAAATAAAAAGTCACCATCTCCACCTATGACACTAGCAGAGATTTATGAGCATGGAGGAGAAGCGTTTGGTTGATATATTCAAAGTTAAGGTCCATTTCAGATATTCTTTTCTAACATTATAAATATTGGCTCAGAGGCAACATTCATAGAAGTTGGTGACAGTCATTTTGAGTTCCCTATATTAAGTGACAGAAAATACGACGTTACTGAGGCTTTCAATTAGCATTTACTTTTACTTGCTAGCACTTAGCAACTTCTTTTTCTTCCTTTACGTTTTCATGCATCACTGAGCCCCTGTCCAGCCACCAGGCCCACTATACATTGGCCCAGCAGCAGCCGTCCAGCCTCAACCTAATAAATTTGGGCCATGCTTTTGGTTCTTTAAAAATTAAGCAACCCGATGATGCGTGGTATATGAATACGGGCGTTACGTCTCACATCACCAACAATTCTGATAATTTTTCTCAACTGCGCAATTTAAATACTCATCAATATATTATGATCGGAAATGTTAATCGCATTTCAATTCAAGGGTTTGGTCACACACTAACTCCATCACCACATTCCCACTTTTCACTTCAAAACGTCCTATATGCTCCTAACATTATCAAGAACCTAATCTATGTCAGAAAATTTATCACCGATAATTCTGTATCCATATATTTTGACCCGTTTGGTTTTTCTGTAAAGGACCTACATAGGGGTAGACTTCTTACGAGATACAATAGTGTGGGGACCTCTATCCTTTCTATCCACGTTCGCTGTCAGTGTCAATCCTCCCACATCTCTAGTTGCCATCTTCTCCTCAACGTGGCATAGTAGATTTGGATATCCGGAGTTCATATTTTTTATTTTTTTAGAAACCACAATTTAATTAAATATAATAAAGGGAACCTTGCCCAAAATTGTTATTCTTGTCATTTAGGACATGTTAGACTTTCATTTACGTCATCTTTGAGTATTACTTTTTCTCTCTTTGATATTATTCATGTTGCTTTATTGACCTCTCCAATTACTAGCAAATTGGGTCATAAGTACTATTGAATATTCTTGGATGATTTTCCTCACTTCCTATGAAACTACCCGCTTCACTTTAAATTTCAGATCTACTCCAAATTTCTTAAATTTCGTGCGTATGTTAAAACACAATTTGAAAAAGAAATAAAAATGTTTCAATGTGACAATGATCGTAAATTTAACAATTTCCTCTTTCATAAATTTTGTACGACTAATGCCATGGTGATTCGATTCTCCTGCCCCCATACTTCCCCTAAAAAAGGTAAAGTCGAACGAATTTTACGCACCATTAACAATATGATCCGTACCTTATTTTTTCATGCATCTTTTCCCCCCAGCTTCTGGGTATATGCTAAAAATGACAAAATACCTTCTTAATATACTATCTACCCGTACGCTTCAAAATAGGACCCCCATCGAGTTCCTAACCTGTCGAATCCCTACCTATGATCATCTTCAGATTTTCAGTTGTCTTTACTATCCGAATCTGGCCTCTACCGTCCCTCACAAATTAGCACCCCATTCCACTCTGTGTGTCTTCTTAAGGTTTCCGTCAAACCATATGTGGTACTTATGCTATAACGTGTTAACATGCAAAATCATAGTCTCACATCATGTCACGTTGAGGAGAACGTTTTTCCCTTTATCAATATCCACCAATTTCGACCCACTGATTACGAATTCCTTGATGAATCAAGCACCTCAAAGTAACTTACTTAGCCACAAGAAAAACTTCACTTGGGCTAATTAAACCCTGTGTTGAATCGCGTGATTGTCTCCTCTAAATAGTTAAGCTCTCTGAGAATTTACACTTTTATTTATGTACTAAGCACGTAAAAGTACTTTTTGATAACAACAATGAAACTTGAACTTATGATGTATGTCTGCTCTGATACCTTAACACTTTGGCAAGTTTTGACAATGTAGAAGGGGCCAAAATCAGCTTTCTTAGCTCAAATACCCCTTATTACTAATTTTAAAAAAATAAAAGGCAACACTTTCTTAGCTCAAATACCCTTATTACTAATTTTTTTTTTAAAAAGGCAGTCCGCCG
This sequence comes from Przewalskia tangutica, assembly GCA_029844215.1. Taxonomy (NCBI): domain Eukaryota; kingdom Viridiplantae; phylum Streptophyta; class Magnoliopsida; order Solanales; family Solanaceae; genus Przewalskia; species Przewalskia tangutica. Next base: position 147,836,226 of record CM056720.1, read on the forward strand.
CACGAAGCATTCAATTAAGTGTTTACGCAGAATTCGAGAAAGGTTGCACCCCAAGGGTATAATATAAACAGTCTACCCTGACATAAGTATTATTGGATAATTCCACGAGTCGAATCTGTTATCTTTAGGTCACTGAAACAACTTTATTGTTGTTCCAGGCTATCCTTCTCACATATCTCTTGTTGCTAATGGATCATAATCATAAGCTTCCCCGACCTTAACAAATCTGCCTTTAACTCGTCTTCTGGTATCTGCCCTGGCCTTACGCGAAGCATATCTTATTTGCTTATTGAACCTGCAAAATTATCAAGGATGAACATTAGTACTAGTGAATGTAAATTAAAGGCAAAAATTCATGATTTGCACTAAAAAAACTCCTAGGGAAAATAATAATGCAAGTATGTTTTTTTAAAGCTTTAAACAAAGTGATTTTAGGTTCATTTATGGTAGTTTGTAGAAACAATGATCAATAAAAATCCCCTATTCGGATAAGACATCTATTGGAAGTACTAGTGGATTTTTGTCCGGACAATGCAAAGTTTGAACGGTCAGTATCAAGAGTTCAAGACTAAGTTCTAAATGTTGGCTAAATAATGTACACTAGTTTGTTCAAGCTTCTCACTTGCTAAAGCCAATAAACGAAACTTACCTTCTCACAAACTATATCAGAAGTGAAATCCTAAACTTCAAATACAACGTGTGCTGGAATAGTTGGAGGAAATTGATTGAACTTTATATCGTACCTTACTTAGTCTTTTACTTTGACTGAATTCTCTAAAGCTTAAATAGAAGTACTCGAATAACAAGCCTGAGGTGCAATAAAAGCATGCTATGACAGATCAAACATAAAACAGAACGATCAACTTACGTTCTAGTTTTCTTTTTCTCATTATATCGCATCTTAGCTTCATTCCTTGCCTGTTGACAACTAGTTCCCAGTTTCCAATCCCATGGTGATTCATCCGTCAAAAAGAGCGGTGACAGTCTGCAATCTTGATGGTCACTTCCTGCACTACTTTCTCCAGTGATGTTGGACAGTGACAATGACCTCGAATGAACAGATGCTGGCGGATATGTTAAGGCAATGTTTCTGTTGCAACCGGGATTCATAAGCATGAAATTAGCATTGGCACTCACTGTCTGCAATAAAATTTCGCAATTAGGACCTGCTGCCTCTTGTGAAGACTGAAATCCAATGCACTCATGCTGTAACAGATGATGCCTAAAAAAATATAATATGCAAATTTTTAAATGAGTTTATGAAACGGTTTAAAAAAAGGCATTCTTGTATCAAATTCAAGAACAGAACAATCTTAAAAAAGATGGATGTTGATTTAGGTAGGGCTAGGTGAGAAAAGGTTCCCTCTTGCCAATAAATTTTTTCCGGTCTTCAATTAATCTTGCTAAAAAATTGATCTTTGTTTACTAACCCCACACACTGTCTAACAAAATCCATTTATCTTTCAATACATTCCTCAAAAAATCTGATTCGGACGGATTCTTTCCCTAACTAACAAAGAGTTCTCGAAATTGCCACATATGAAAGTGGGATACTTGAACAAAGGGCCGTCTCAGACCAATGAAGATCGGAAATGAGCTGCTTAAGATTCCAATTCAAGTAAGGAAGATTGTCATTAGTCTAGGTATTCTAGATACTCCCTTTGACCCAAATCAGTTGTCATGTTTCACTTCTCAAGAGTTAATTTTTCTAATTTTTGAAGCTAAATTGGATTAGATCAACACAATATTTTAAAATTACAAGTTATATATTCAAAAACTATATGAAAAATGCAATTTTTCTTGAAAAATACATTTTAAAATATTAGTCAAAGTTAACATAATTTGACTAAAAAAGCGAAACATGACAACTACTACTTTGGGACAAAGGGAGTATAAAATACCATTAATGCCCAAACTAATCATTTCGACTGATCGATCAGAATGAAACCGACAAGGAATAAAGTTGTGAGAATGTCCCGTGACATCCAAGTTTGATTTTCGAAATGAAAGATAGAGCAATTGCTGAAAGATGGAGCTGTACTAGTAGTAAAATCTAATGTGCAATTCATTTGGCAGAGTTTCTTAAAGAAGTTATAGCACAAGCATAGGTCTGAGAAGTACCTCTAGAGCAGTTTCAAGATGGCTATTAGAACCAGTGGCAGATAGATTTTTCTCCAAGACTAGGCAATCCAACCCTTTGTCTTCACTATGATAAGTTGAATGACTTTGTTGTAAACTGCTAAAAATCTTGTAACTAGAATCGGAACTCAATTCGTCCAAATCAATACCTTTCGCGAGATTATTGCCTCCATGAACTCCGAGATCTTTAACAGTGCTACAACTTTGCTGCACTTGAAGCAAATAAAGAAAGCACTATTAGTGCATATCAATACGTCCTGCAATAAAGTATGAGTTCATAGTATATATCTTCTAGCAGTGACAGAGCCGGGAATTATAACAAAGAGATTCAAAGAATTCAAAACATACTTGGGATTCGAAAATTTAGTAGTGGTGGAGCCAGGAATTCTAACAAGGGGATTCAAAAGAATTTAAAAACAACATACTTAGGGATTCGAACTGTGATCTAAACAATTTGTTAACCACCTTTATCACTACATTAAAAGTTTCACTTATGTTAAGGTTCAACAATCTTTCTATATATCAAAATTACTTTTACCTTATTTGCGACAAAAGGAAAATCAATTGAACCCTTTTCAAACCATGTGGTCCGCCCCTTTCTCCTAGCATTGATAGTGATGCTAGAACAAGTACAATTTAAAGCGTCCCTTATGTTAAGATTCAACAATTTATATGTATACACTTTCACCCATTTGCATAGTATAAATCAATTGAACCCTTTTCGGACCATGTGATCTGCCCTTTTATTTCGTAGGTAAATAATTTTATTTATCAACAAAGTAGCAAACATTACAAAACCACAGCCCCGCACGACACTGGTTGTCTAATAAAAATAAAGTACCTAACCAAGCTTTTACAAGAATGGGATAGTTAAGCTCACCTCCCAGGGAGGGTATCCTAACTATTCCATAGAACAGGAACCTCAACAACTAAGAAACATCATAAACTCTCAGAAGTAGCAAAGGTGCAACAGCTTCTTGTATTGCATAGAAGCTCGAACATTGCCAGGAGAAGGCTACATCTTTAGCTATGTTTTCTATTGATCTACTCTTTCCCTCAAATACCCTTAGCATTGATAGTGATACTAGAACAAATACAATTAAAAGCTTCCTTATGTTAAGATTCAACAATTAATATATATACAAAAATTACTTTCATCCTATTTGTACAGTATAATGTCCGACAAAGAAAATCAATTGAACCCCTTTCAGACCATGTCTCTGCCCCTTTTTCCTTATAGCATTGATAGTGATACTATAATTATGTTGCTCAGACTATCCAAAAATACAATACTTTTGGAGGATCCAACACACACCTATCGAAGAGTCCGAACAACATAGGATACTAGAACAAATACAATTGAAAAGAAGGCATCCTAACCTTAGTAATGTTAGATCCCTCAGAGAAGAAAGGTGTTTGATCTATGTTGTAACTTGTCAAGTATGTTGGATTTGAAGGAATTGCTTGAGTTGGAATGACCCATGGTTCAAATTTCAAACAAGAAGCTAATTCATTGAGCCTGCTAGCCACCACTGAGCTATTATTCTCATTGACACTCAATGAGCTAGTAGGAGTATGAAAGCCACTAGGATTTGTGACATTATCATTATTAACCATTTGATCATCAAAAGCTATAGACAAAATCTTTGTCATCAACTCAGCTGGAGATGGACATCCATTATAAGAATCCAACTTCTGATGTTGATGCCCTGACACAGTATTGTTGCAGCCATTTTCAGTCGAAGCGCAGCCTTCGCATAGGCAAATTTGGTTATTTGTGCAACGTACGATTGCAGGCTCCGAAGTACATTTGCCACAAATGATTGAACGAGTGTGCTTTCGAGATAAACAATTTGCTGAATGCACATTTCCATCACAATGCAAGCAAAGCCTAGCTGCATCTGATTTACAGTACACCACTGCCCTGTCCACACAACAAACCTCACATAGAGGCTCCATACGCCTCGATTTTCCAAAATTAAACAACACGTTAACGATCAATCAAATGTACCTCAATTGTCTCAAAATTAAATAATACGTTCACGATCAATCAACTGTACCTCAATCGTCCTAAATTAAACAACACAATCACAATCACGATCAATCAATTGTACCTCAATTGTCCCAAATTAAACAACACGTTAATGATCAATCAACTATACCTCAACTGTGTCAGCTAAGAACTACTTACACCATTAACCAACATCATGAAATTGGTAACTCATGGAGTTAATGAGAAGAGTTTAATGAGCTAAGATGGCTAAGGTATAAGAGAAGGGAACAAACAAAAAGATCTACTAGACCTAGGCACATGTGTTATTATATTCTTGATTTGCTGTTGCTAATTCTGTTTTATTGGAAGTTTCTAATACATTTGTATTTATACACGTGTTTTTTTATTTTCACGTGGGGAAATGTGAGCTATAAAAGTGATATGGTTGCTGATCATATGCAATCACAATAAGTTGCATGCTTAAAAAAAGCCTTGTGACTTGCTCTGTGCTTATCTGTGGTATTTTGGTGAATACGTGCAAGAAGGAGGGTTATCTACTAAGGGTGTATTCTTCCGGAAAATGTTTTTCCATTTTTTAATACTCGATTGGTCTAAAAATTTGAAAATAAATTCTCTAAAACAGTTTCTTGATAATGAGGAAATAACAGAAAGACGAGAATATTAACTAACCAAATGATCAAAAATCAGTAAGGTTTTTAACCACAAAAGCCACAATATAATGGACATAAAAATGATATTTAAAATAGTAACTAAACAAAAAACAAATTAAAAAGCACATAGTGGGGGCATGAATCATGAAAGTCGATTTTCCACAACAATTTTGACCAGTTATCTATATTATCACTTATCCAGTTATCAGGACGAGTCACTTTGTAATCATTTATAGTTCTGTCATTAGTAATAACTTTTAGCTAAATTCTTTTTATGAGTAGCGAGCACCGTCTCAAATATTTTGAGCCCTGTTTTAATTCGTAAAAGTGAGTCCTTAATATAAGTAAATATACTGGTCTACTAGAAAGTGTCTAGGCCTAATATGTTTGATTTGAAATCTGAATTTGGGCGTCCAAATGTGCGTGTCACTGAAGCTGAATCACTTTACTTTGATTGGACTAATACCTGTGAATTATGAATTTTTATAGTAAATTCTGGATAATACTACTTAATAAAAATGAAAAAAAGAAGGCCCTAAAATTTTTAATTTTTGAGAGCCTCAGACGCAGATGCATGGCCGACTGCCAAAGACAGACCGTGAATAGCCAGTTGACATAAGATATAAAAGTTGATGTAGAGACAGATGTAAAGAGTTTTAGGTGATACACATGTTAAAAGTGTAATTGTCATCATCCAATTTTGTTTCTCTGATTAGGGAAAGTTGTTAGATTTATATGTTCTTTCAGGCACTACTCTCAAGCTTCTTCTTGGGTAATTTTCCAGTTACATCCATCGAGTATACCTTTTTCCATTTAGTATGCTGGCAAGATTCACAGGCAAGAACAAATTAACAAATTCCCATACCACTAGCTCAACAATGAGCTTAATAAATTACAAGCAGCGTTGTTGACTCTTACAAATTCTCATATCCAGTTCATGACATAGACTAGATCATCTATCAGGAACTTGAAGACACAGGTAGGACAATTGGCGAATATGCTGAACAACAGAACACATGGAATTTCCCTAGTAATATTGTTGTAAACCCAATGGAGCAATGCCAAGTCATAGCTCTGAGAAGTGGTAAGCAAGTCGAATCAACTCCACTTCCATCATCTGCATAGGAGAAGGAAAAATCAGGTGAAACATCAGATTCAGAAAGGGCAGTGGTTACTGAAGATCAGTCTGCATCAAAAGAAGCACCACCAACAACTATTATGGAACCTCAAGTCAGAATTCCATACCCCTAGAGGCTTAGAAAAAATTCTCTTGATAAACAATTTTCTAAGTTTTTGGAGGGTTTCAAGAAATTGCACATCAACATCTCTTTTGTTGAAGCTCTGGAACAGATGGCCAGTTATGTCAAGTTTATGAAGGAAATCCTCTTTAAAAAGAGAAAGCTAGAAGAGTATGAGACAGTGTAATTAACTGACGAATACAATGCTATTTTGCAGAGGAAGTTGCCCTAGAAGTTGAAGGATCCAGGAAGCTTCACTATTCCCTGCAATATAGCGAATTTTGAATGTAATAATGCCTTTGTGATTTGGGAGCTAGTATCAACCTGATGACGTTATCGGTGTTTCATAGACTTGATTTGGGTGAAGTAAAGCCAACAACCATCACTTTGCAGCTAGCTGACGAGGTATAATTGAAGATGTGCTGGTGAATGGGGAATTTCATCTTTCCGGATGATTTCATTATTATGGGTATGGAAGAAGATGAAAAATATGCTTATTATCCTTGGAAGACCCTTCCTAGCCACAGGGCGAGCACTCATTTAGGGATGTCAATGGGGCGGGGCGGGGAAGGGTATCCCATACCCGTACCCACCACCTAAAACACATCCCCACCCCCGCCCCACCACCCATCATGGGTAGTAATTCATCCACCCGCCCCCGCCCCACTTACTTCACGCGGATACCCACTTACCCGACGGATACCCATTAATAAAATGCTCAAATAATGTCTAGCAATTGTTTTAGTCACCAAAATGAAAGTTATATAAGAAAAAGGAAAAAAAAAGGAACCTTTCCACTATTGTGTATCGAATATCAATTCTAAAACCTTGTCAAAATATTATGAATATTAAAAATAGTAAAGATGAAAATATTTAACAAAAAAGGAGAACAAAGAGAATAAGAAAAGAAACGTGGTGCATTACGCACGGTTAGCTCAAGTCACATTTTAAATCAAGAAAGGGCCAAATAAATTGTAAATAAACTAATAGATGATACGGATATGGGTGATGCGGATATCGGTGTGGGTATGGTGCGTAGTGGCGGGGCGGTAGTCTTATATGAAATCCACCCCGCCCACTACCCACGGCGTAGCACTTTTGATACCCATACCCGCCCCACCACCCACCAAACCATCCCCCATACCCGCCCCAATTGGAGCGGGTGCGGGGCGGTACCCGCATTTACCCGCCCCACTGACATCCCTAACTCATTGACATTGAGAAATGAGGGTTAAAACTCTGAGTTCAGGAAGACAAAGTGTTCTTCAACGTCTTCAGGGAAACCGCCTATCCAAGAGAAAGTGAGAAATACTTTTCCATTAGTGTAATTGAAAAATCCGATCTGAGGAAAGCTTCAAGAGTACTGATGCTCTTGAAGTAACATTAAAACAGTGCAAAGACAATGACAGTAAAGGTAGTGAGTTTGTGGATGATGCAAAGGGAGTGCACCCCTCTTTGGGAAAAGAAGAAAGAAAAATAAAAAGAAAAAGAAAAAGAGAAAGGTCCTGAAATGGCTATGTTGCATGGGTAATCTACCCCCTTAAATGAATAAGAAAGTTGCGTCCGGCTAAAAGACGTTAAAGACATCACTATTGGGAGGCAACCCAACATTTTACTTATTTTATTTTAATTTTATATTTTGTTTTGTTTTGAACAATCTCAATGCTTTGTTATCTCTTGGTCTATGTTTTTTATGGCATGTGAAATGGGTCTAACTCCGATGGAAAAGGACCTCAATGCTGAAATCTGAAGAAAAATAAATCAAGGGTATGAAACAATGAAGCGTCGTGGCGCCCAGGAGCTTAGACGCGGTGCCTAAGAGGCAGTGAACTAGGCATGATGTTTTGGCTAAAAGTGTCGCGCTGCCCAAGTGTTGAGCCGCGGTGCCTGTTTGGCAGTATCTATAACCGTCATAATTCTGAATCGATTTGTTCTGTATGTGATCGGTGTATTTTATATACACTTTTTGAGTCGTTTTTAGTTAGTCTTTTGTCCATTTTTGTACAAATACGTGTCGTCTTAGGATAGATTTTCTTTCTTTTGAGTCAAATTGGTTAAAGTGGCTCTTTGGCGGAAAAGGAGCGAAAAGAGGGCAAAAGTGGAGGTTCCAGAGCTTAAAATGCGAGAAAGTGGCGAACCAGGCACGGACACGGGCCAGCGCCGCGGCGCCTCCAACCAGCAGAACCAGGCTCCCCGGCGCCCAACATTCGAGAGCGCGCAGAGTTCCAGCGCGCGCGCTCCGACAGCAGAGTGCGTCGCGCGCCTAATCTCCGAGCAATAGAACTTCCGGCGCGACGCCAAGATAGCGCGGCGCCGACGCGGGAAAAATCAGGTTTTAGACGAAATTATGGGCCAGGCCTGAAGGAAAACCTTAATGTCGGTTTGGAGGCTATAAAAAGAGAACCCTAGGCAGTTTTTAAGGGTTCCCTTCTTGCCAATTCACAACACATTCTTGGAGTTCAAGATTGGAGACCATTCTTTAGTAATTTTCTTTCTTTCTTTTACTTTATTTTCAGTTTTATGTTGGATATTGAATTAGTTCTTTTCATGTCAATGGCTAGGAACTAATTCTAATATAGGGCTTTCCATGTCAATTCACTTGAACCTTATTTTATGAATTAATGCATGTTTATGGTTGTTCTTTTTATTGTTGAGATTTATCCAATAGATGATTTGATTTCTTGGTAATTAATTGATCACTAATTATCATTATTTATATGATTTCTAATCAAACTCCGAAAGGGGGAGGTTGTGACTATGCTGTAGTTGGGTAGACATAGGTCGAATTGGGGATGAAAATACCTCAATTACTTGTGTAGCATTAATAGGGTTTTTGTTCTTAATCCTCCTATAGAGTCATCCTTATCACTGAAAGGTAGAAAGGAGCGCTACTGGGGTTGAGTGTTTATATAGTCTTAACGGGAGTATAAAAAGAATTAGTAAACCTGCTATCTCCAAAAGAAGAGGAACCATAGTTAATTGCATTAATAAGTAATATAAGCGGATAGTTGAGGAGACTTGGAAGCCCTATTTTCATCATCACTGAAGTAAACACATAGTTAATTAGTCTTTATAATTGTTAGTTATAATCAACAAACTCAAATATCGGTCACCAAATAGATAACAAAGAATAGAAGTTGGTACTTGAACACTAATCTCTGAGGACGATAACTCGGTCTTCAAAGACTATATTACTTGACTCGACAACGTGCACTTGCGTTAAAGTGTGTGCATTAAATCGCGCATCAAGTTTTTGGCGCCGTTGCCGGGGATTGGCGTAGTTCAATATCAATTTTATCTATTCTTAATTTCTAATTTGGTTTTTTTTTAAATTTATATTTTACGTTTTTTTTAATTTTTTTTTGAGAACCAGTTGCCGTGATCCGTTTTTCTGTTTTTGATCTGTTTCAGGAACTCAGTTTATGCGAAGGAGAAAAGACACTCTTGTTCCCTTCAATCCAGAAATTGAGAAAACTTGTAAACAGAACAGAAAGAACCAACGGATTTCAGCTGTAAAAGAGATGGAAGGCGCACAAAACAATATTGAGATGAATGAGGGGTTAGGTGATTATCAGCCTAGCATGATAATGCCTCGGAGAGTGCCTATGGATGTAGAGGAGAGAGTTCAAGTCCAGGCGGAGAGAAGCTTGGGGGATTACGTGCTGCCGAGGGTGAACGGAGCACAAACCTGTATTAGGCTCCCAGCAATAGGAGCAAATAATTTTGAGATCAAACCGACGATTCTAAGTATGATGTAGAACACGGTGCAGTTTAGAGGACTGCCGTCGGAGGATCCTCACATGCACATAGCTAATTTCTTGGAGCTGTGTGCAACATTCAAATATAATGGCGTTACTGATGACGCCGTCAGATTGAGGCTCTTTCCCTTCTCACTCAGGGATAGAGCGAAAGTATGGTTGAATTCCTTGCCAGCTGATTCGAGTTTTACATGGCAAGAGTTGGCACAAAAATTTCTAGCAAAATTCTTCCCACCATGCAAAGCAGCGAAATTGAGAGGGGAGTTGAATAATTTCTATCAACCCGATGGAGAGTCTTTATATGAAGCTTGGGAGAGATTCAAGGACCTGCAGAGGAAGTGCCCACACCACAATATTGAGTTGTGAAACTTGGTCCACATCTTCTATAATGGGCTGAGCGGAACGACCAGAACAATTATCGATGTAGCAGCAGGTGGAACATTTATGAGGAAAACAGCCCATGAAGCTCATGACTTATTAGAAGACATGGCCACCAATAACCATGTCACAGAAGATAGGCAAGTAAGTGGTAGGAGAACAGTGGGAGTTCATGAGATAGATTCCATCACTGCCCTGAATGCCCAAGTTGCCCTTTTGACCAAGCAGCTGCAACAACATACAGTATCTGTGAATGCAGTACAAATGCCAAAGAGCTGTGAAATGTGTGGTGGTCCACATACATTCGACAGATGTCCATCAGCTGATCCTAATAATATGCCGATCGAGCAAGCAGAGTGCCAAGCTGTAGGTAACTATCAGAGACCCCAGAACAACCCATACTCCAACACATACAATCCAGGGTGGAGGAATCACCCAAATATTTCATGGAGAGGTGAGCAGGGGCAGCAGAATCAATTCAGATGCCAATATCAGAACCATCAGCCATTCACCCAGGCCTCATCTTCTCAACAATTCAGTGGCCCTGCCCAACCAGAAAAGCCAGACGAGCTGAGAGCAGCTTTGTTGACACTCACCAACTCTCAAACCTAGTTCATGGCAGAGACTAGATCTTCGCTCAGAAACTTGGAAACACAAGTGGGGCAACTAGCAAAACTATCAAACAACAGGCCACAGGGTACACTGCCAAGCAACACCGAGACGAACCCTAGAGAACAATGCCAGGCAGTACAGTTGAGGAGTGACAAACAGTTGGAGCAGCATGCACCTCAGCCGGTAGTTGAACAAAGGGTAGAAATAGAGAAAGAGAAGGTGGTTGAAGCTGGCCCAACATTTGAGAAAGCTCCAGAGAAGGAGTATACTGAGAAGATTTCATTCCCACAACGATTGTAGAGGAAGGTAGTTAATAAACAATTCTCCAAATTTTTGGAGACGTTCAGAAAGCTACATATCAACATACCCTTCATCGAGACGTTGGAGCAAATGCCTTCTTATTTCAAATTCATGAAGGAAATTTTGGGGAAGAAGAAGAAACTAGCAGAATATGAGATGGTGGCGCTGACTGAGGAGTGCAGTGCCATCCTGCAGAAGAAGTTGCCCCCTAAACTAAAAGACCCAGGGAGCTTTACATTGCTTTGCACAGTTGGCAAGGTGACATGCAATAGAGCCCTCTGTGATTTGGGGGCAAGTATAAATTTGATGTAGTTGTCAGTATTTAAACGGTTGGAGTTAGGTGAGGCAAAACTAACCACGGTGAGCTTGCAACTAGCTGATAGAACAATGGTGCACCCAAGGGGGAAGATTGAGGATGTGCTTGTTAAAGTAGGAATTTTTTTTTTCCTGCGGACTTCCTCATTCTTGACATGAAGGAGGATGCAGAGATCCCCCATCATATTGGGGAGACCGTTCTTAGCAACAGGGAGAGCCCTGATTGATGTAGAAAAGTGTGAGCTGACGCTAAGGGTAGAGAGCGAAGAAATGATGTTTAAAGTATTTAAACATGTTATTGAGCCACGGCCATGAGCGCAGTGCTTTGCAATCAAGACCATCGTAACCCCCCGTGAGCTGCAAGCCAAAACAAGGAGATAGGCCCACCAAAGCGAGTACATGATCTCGAACCTCCGCCAAAGCGGTATGCCATCAACCTTCGCTGAAAATAACTATAAGAAGAATCAAGAAGAAAAAGGCGAATGTTAAAAAAATGGATTGGTTGTGGGGTTAATCTACCCTACACCTCTTGAGTTAAGGAAGTTGCGTCCGGCTAAAAGACGTTAAAGACAGCGCTGCTTGGGAGGCAACCCAAAGAAATTTAAATTATTTATTTTAATGTAGTTAGTTTTACTAAGAACAGTCTCACGAAGGTAGTGTTTGTGTCATATTGACAGGTACAGGGGCCAACAAATTTGGAGGGCGAAAAATTGAAGAATAGCCAGGGATTTCCAGAAAAATGGGTTAGCGCCGCGCTTCAGAGCGCGCGCTAAAAGAGCGTAAAGGCGCTGAAGTTTGCGCCGCGCCGTACAGTGGTCGCGACACGAAATCCGTAAAAATGCCAAGTCTAGCGCGCATACCAGAGGGCCGCGCAGAAATTCCGCAAGCGCAGTAAATTGGGAGCCGCGGCGCCAAGGCGGAAACCCAGAAACTAAATAGCCCAGAACCCGATTTTTCCCCAAATTCCAAATAGAAACTAACCCTTCCTCTCCACAAAAACCCACGAAAATCAACACCTTACCTAAACATCTTCCATAAACCAAACCCAAATACAACCAAAGCTCTTAAATTCCCTAAACCCTTAACCATCTCAACCAACAAAACTTCATCCCATAGCCTCAAATCACCATTAGAAGCAAGAAAACCTTGAAGAACACCGTAAAAATGTAATCTTTTTCTTTTCTTGAAAGCTTTACTGTAGTCAGAGGAGGTAGTAGATTGGAGGAGTGTTTTATTGTTGAAGTTGTTGGGGTGTTGAAAATTGGTTGTGAAATTTTGAGGAAGAGTATACAAGGAGGGTGTGGGTGTTGTGTAGAAGCTTCTTAAGTGAAGTTTGGGGGTAATAGGTGTTGTAGCTGCTAGTTGTTGGGTGATAGTGTTGGGTAACTTTTGTGATACTAAGGAAACGCTGCAAAAAGTGATCTAAACATGCCTGCCAGAAAGAAAAGAGCCTTCACATCCACCTCAGCCCCTCAATATGATGATACTAAGTTTGTCAGCCGAAGAGCTCAAGATAGATACCAAAAACTTAGTATTAGGCCCTTAATCCCTGAAAGAGGAATGGATTATCAAAGGGACTCACTTGAGGAGGGGGATGTCTATGAGCCCATTCGGGCGATGATTGAGATGAGGGAGTGTAGAAGATTTGTAAACCCGGAAAAGATAGCACCAATGAACACAGTAATGGTGCATGAATTTTGTGCTAACTTTCCGGAGAAGGTAGACAATGAATGCTTTGTGAGGGGGAGATATGTGCCTGTGACGGCAGAAGCGGTAAATGTGTTACTAAAAACAACAGATGTTGAAGAAAGGGGTGATGACCGAAGCTACTTCAGAACATGGTCTAGAAGCACCAACAACATCGACTGGAATATCGTCGCAGACACAGTAAGCTACCCTGGGGCTGCATATGAATTTGCCAGAAATGGGGCAAGAGGACTGAGCAGGTGTCAGTTCAACAAAGCAACCAAAGGTTGGCTGTATTTCGTCAGTGTCTGTCTGATTCCATCAATGCACTTTACCAGAGTGCCAGAAGACATGATCAAATTGATATATGGAATTATGTCGGAGAAGACTATTGATGTGGGAAAGGAGATAGTGCAAAGTATTGAAGAGACCAGCAGGTTGGTAACAACAGATGGGTTGGGACATGACTCACTTATTACAAATTTATGCGCCATAAATGGGGTCCCAACCCTACCTAATGATACTTATGAGAGAAACCAACTTCCTGTGTCATATGGAATAGTGCACTCCTTCCCAGACCCAATACCTCCAGCAGCAGCAAGAAGAAGAGCACCAACACCACCAGCAAGAAAGATCAGAGGTCGCGAATGGAAGATGAGCACAAACAGAGGCTCACTATGAGGCGAAGCAGCCATCACCACCCACGTAATCGTAACCTCCGTTGCATGATGGAGCAATTGCTCCAGAACCAGAGAAGGATGTTGCAGAATTTTGACACGGTGATACAAGGACAACAAGAATTGAGGCAAAGAGTTGACGAGAGGAGCTCCTTGTTCACCCAGTGGTCAATGCATTATCCACCGCCACCGCCACCATTTTAAAACCAAGTTTGTAAGTGTCCTGTTTCTTTTATTGTCTTTGAGTCTTGCACACATTGGGGACAATGTGTGATTTAAGTTTAGGGGGGTGTCTTATTTGTGTCGTATTGTTGTAGTATGTTTGAGTCTTTTTTATTTGTTTTGTGTATTTTTGAGTCATAATTTTTTCTTTTTGAGTCATAATTGTCTGTCAAAGATCATGCATGTTGTAGTTACTAGAAACACCTAGTGAAGTAAGGTTTAATAATGTAACAGAATTAGAAGCAACTATCTAAACACTTAGGTTAGATATGCCAAAAACTCATGAAATCTGTCTAATTGGGGTTTCTTGCTTGAATTGTGCATGTTAAAAGATTAAAACCTATGTGTATGATTGTTTGCTATTTGAGGTGAAATAGTTAGGATATGTATGTTAGGGAAATGACTCAGACATTTCTTTGTTAGCCAATTCTTACCACTCTTTTCTATCCCTGACATTAAAAATATCCCTAGTCAACCCCGTTGAGCCTAAATATTAAACTTTTTCTTTGACACCCTATATTTCCACACATGTGTCATAAGTAAAAATGTGAAATAGTTGGAATAGAATGTGTTAAAAAAGAGACAAAAAGAGCGAACAAGTTTGATGCACCCCAATAAAAAAGTAATAAGAAATAGGCAAAAGCCTAAGTTTGGGGGTGCTTGTTATTATAATACACTTCACGCTCTCAAAACAAAAGAGGGGAAAGATAGATATGAAGTGAAGGAAAGAATCAAAAGAAAAGGGAAAACATTGAAAAGCTAAAGAGCTTATGGTACACAAAATGAGCCTAAATGCCTATTCTTACCTACCCATGCCTAAGCCTACATTACAACCCTGAAAAGTCCTGAAGATCTCTTGCATACATTACAACCCTTAATTCAGTATTTTACTTCCATTAATTATGATAAAAATGAGTTTGCGAAATATCTAGCTTAATGTGTTTAGAATGCTAAAAATTTCATGCTATATGTTCCTGCATATTATTCTGCTAACCTTCATATTTTTCTAAGTAACACCAATGCAGCAAAGTGATCAATGTCAGTGAGTCTTTCTGTTTTTCTTTTTTCTTGAGTCTTTATTTCTTTCTTTTGATCTTTGCTCGAGGGCGAGCAAAGGTTAAGTTTGGGGGTATTTGATCGGTGTATTTTATATACACTTTTTGAGTCGTTTTTAGTTAGTCTTTTGTCCATTTTTGTACAAATACGTGTCGTCTTAGGATATATTTTCTTTCTTTTGAGTCAAATTGGTTAAAGTGGCTCTTTGGCGGAAAAGGAGCGAAAAGAGGGCAAAAGTGGAAGTTCCAGAGCTTAAAATGCGAGAACGTGATTTAACTGTGACACTGACACGCCGCCGCGAGCCTCCAACCAAGAGAACCAGCGCCGGCCGCCAACATTCAAAGGCGCAGGTTCCAGTAGGCGCGCCTGCATGCAGAGTGCAGCGCGCGCGCTAATCTCCGTAACATCGCAACTTCCTGCGCTGGCGCGTAGAGGTGGCTCGCGCCGACGCTGAAAATCAGGTTTTAGACGAAATTATGGGTCAGGCCTGAAGGAAAACCTTAATGTCGGTTTGGAGGCTATAAAAAGAGAACCCTAGACAGTTTTTAAGGGTTCCCTTCTTGCCAATTCACAACACATTCTTGGAGTTCAAGATTGGAGACCATTCTTTAGTAATTTTCTTTCTTTCTTTTACTTTATTTTCAGTTTTATGTTGGATATTGAATTTGTTCTTCTCATGTCAATGACTAGGAACTAATTCTAATATAGGGTTTTCCATGTCAATTCACTTGAACCTTATTTTATGAATTAATGCATGTTTATGGTTGTTCTTTTTATTGTTGAGATTTATCCAATAGATGATTTGATTGATTGGTAATTAATTGATCACTAATTATCATTATTTATATGATTTCTAATCAAACTCCGAAAGGGGGAGGTTGTGACTATGCTGTAGTTGGGTAGACATAGGTCGAATTGGGGATGAAAATACCTCAATTACTTGTGTAGCATTAATAGGGTTTTTGTTCTTAATCCTCCTATAGAGTCATCCTTATCACCGAAAGGTAGAAAGGAGCGCTACTGGGGTTGAGTGTTTATATAGCCTTAACGGGAGTATAAAAAGAATTAGTAAACCTGCTATCTCCAAAAGAAGAGGAACCATAGTTAATTGCATTAATAAGTAATATAAGCGGATAGTTGAGGAGACTTGGAAGCCCTATTTCCATCATCACTTAAGTAAACACATAGTTAATTAGTCTTTATAATTGTTAGTTATAATCAACAAACTCAAATATCGGTCACCAAATAGATAACAAAGAATAGAAGTTGGTACTTGAACACTAATCCCTGAGGACGATAACTCGGTCTTCAAAGACTATATTACTTGACTCGACAACGTGCACTTGCGTTAAAGTGTGTGCATTAAATCGCGCATCAGTATGTAAGTCTTCCTACTTTTGCTTTACTTTTTCATATTGGGGACAATGTGTTGAATAAGTTTTGGGGGGGGGGGAGTCTTAGTATTTTGTGTCTGTTATTGTTGTTTTGAGTCAGTAGTTTTTAAATTGTTGATGCTTAGTTGTTTGTTTATTGTTCGTGTCTTTGTTCTAGTGTCTTGTGTCAATGAATCAAGCCAATAATAATATCCCATGAGATTGAGTGAACACACGTAATAGAATTGGATATTATTGATAGCCATAAAATGCATAAATCTGTGTGCTTAAGTTGGATAGTCTTTGAGTTTGATTTTGATTATTAATAATGATGAAAACTTGATCATGACTGTTGACTTTCGTGTACTTAACTGTTCAGTTTATACATGAGTGAATTATGGTTTGAAGAAAGATGGTGGAAAATTCTAGAACTTTCTTGCTTGTTACTTGAGACGAAATCCTAAAAATGCATGCTTAGAAAAACGATTTAGGTCATCTTTGGAACGTTTGAGCCTTTCAAGCCACCATTGATTACATTAATCTCTAGTTACCCCTTTTGAGCCTTAATGAATCCTTCTTTGTTGATTAATACATATCCTTGAGCCTACTTGAAACCTTTTACTATTAATCCATTCCATTGAATTACCATAAGTATAGAAGTTTATGAGTGGGATTGAATTGTTGTAATTGGTATTGGAGATTGATGCTATCAATAGAAGAACAAAAAGATTGAGAGAATAATCATCTAAAGATAAACTACACACCTCTTGTTCATACATTGAAAACAAGTTTGGGGGAGTGTTGTAGTTTGAAAAAAAGAAATAAAATACACTCTCCTCGTATATACATCAAAAGATAAGGTTGGGGGGAGTGTAAATTGAAGTGTGAATTTTCTCAATCTAGAAAAGAAAAGAAGAAAAATTGGGGATTGTGGTGAATTGTAATGTGATATCAAGTGTGGATTGGTTGGTTTATATTCTTATGGTAATCTTGAGCCTAAATGACATTTTATCTGCACATGCCTAAGCCTAACGATACAACCTATAAAAGTCCTATAGATTTTTAAGCAGGTGTGTCTACATTAGGGAAGAGTAGCAAGTTAGCAAACTTGTAGAATTTTGGCCCGATGGACTGTTGGAAAGAATTCATTTGTGCATAAACTGATATTGAATACATTTTTGAGTAAGTAATCATGGTTGAGTGATCATATGCCTTAATAAACTTAAGCAAGCTTGGTGATATCTGACTTGAAATTCTAGATATCAAATTAGTGGCCAGAATGTTTCGGAAAATGATATTGCATGTGTTCATGATCTTCGAGGCATAATCTATTGTAGTTGACTTGATTCATTTTTAGAGTCTTTATGTGTTTTTATTCTTAGAGTGTCTAGAGTTCTTTACTCGAGGATGAGTAAAGTTTAAGTTTGGGGGTGTTTGTTGAGTCTATTTTTAGAGTGTATTTTAGGGAGTCTTGTGTTGTCTTTTTATTATTTTTGTACAATATTAAGCATTTGTGTTGTGTTTTCAGGTTATTAGCAATTCAGATAGGATAAGGTGAATTCAAGAGGAAATAAGCTGATTTGAGGATAAAATCACACATCGGATCCCAAGCAATCAACCAAAGAGACCCGGGAAGCTCAGAAAGAAATTAAGACGAAATTCGACCAGAAAATGAGCAAGAGCCGCGACGCATAGAGGCAAGGGCCGCGGTTCCTGATTGGCAGAAACTTCTCAGCGAATTAGCGACGTGACGCCTGACTGAGGAGCCACGGCGCCTACGGCGGAAATAAGCGAGAAATTCCGAGTTTTAATGAGGGTAAAAAGGTCCAAGAAGGGTTTTCTCGATATATAAACTTGGGAACATATTTTAGAGATCTATCTCTGTTGAGTGTATTTTATACACTCTTTTGAGTCATTTTTAGTTAATATTTTACTCTTTTAGTTTGCGTTTAATATAGTGTTAAATGTGTTTTTCTTTCGTTTGTGTCATAGCGGTCATAAAGGAGAAGATACCACTTTTGAGGATGAAATGAGCTTAATTGAGATGAAAATTGCACAAGCACAACCCAAGGAATGAAGACTAAAAAGTGCCAAAAAGAATAGAAGAAATCTGGCGACTTCCGACAGAAATCAGAGAGGCATCGCGGTGCCTGGCCAAGTAGCACCGCGGTGCTATTGAACCGCGGTGCTATTGAACCGCGGTAAAGAATAATTAGCGTCGCGGCGTAAAATTTCCAGAAAGTCAAAAACTGAATCACCGTCGAAGGCACCTAGGTGCCTGGCAGAAGGCACCGGGGTGCCTGACAGAGGCACCTAGGTGCCTCCATTCCAGTAACTTCCAGTGATTTTGGCTGAATTAGAACCTGGGCAAACAAAGTCCTTACTCGTATTCCACCAATAACTGTACATGACGATAGCAGTAGAGTGCTGTCAGCGGCGACTGTTGTTAAGGAAAGACTCAAGGATCGAGTGACCCAACTTGATGGCAAGGTCGACCATTTGGATGTACAATACTTAAACAACCTAAAGGTTGGGCCCCGTCCCGTTTGGCACATGATCCGGGCTCCCGCTTTACCTCTCACCCATCAACAAATGAATGTGTTGCAACTTACTTACTCCCGATACTCTTCCTCCGTCACCTTTATCTCCTGTTGTGGACCTTCAACGTTTCACCTTTCATAGATCTGGGAAAGGCGGTTGATCGGTGTATTTTATATACACCTTTTGAGTCAGTTTTAGTTAGTCTTTTGTTCCGTTTTGCACATATAAGTGTCGTATTAGGATAGTTTTTCTTTCTTTTGAGTCAAAGTGGTTAAAATGGCCAAATGGCGGAAAAGGAGCAAAAAGAGGGCAAAAGAGGAGATGTCAGAGCCGAAAACAGAGAAAGTGGCGAACGAGGGCGAAATCCAGACCAGCGCCGCGCCTCGCACTAAAAGTGGCGCGCGCCCACTATTCAGAGGCGAAGACTCAGTACGCGCGCTACGCAGACAGATCTGGCGCGGCGAATAAACATCCAAGGAGCTAAAGAAGATACAGCGCCGCGGCGCCCTCAGACAGCAGATAGCAGGGCCGCGGCGCCAAAACACCCGACGGATTGCAGAACTTCCGGCGCACTGTCACAGGCCGCGGCGCCGACGCGGAAAAATTAGGTTTTTGAACGAATTTCTGGGCCAGGCCTGAAGAAAAAGAGGGAGGCGGTTTGCAGCCTATAAAAGGAGAACCCTAGGCAGTTTTTGAGGGTTCCCCTTCTTGCACAACTCAAGACTTTTGCTTGGAGATTGGATACCATTAATTTAGTAATTTCTTTTCATTTTCTTTTACTTTATTTCAGTTTTGCATGATGAACATGGAATTAGTTCTTGTCATGTCGATGGCTAGGAACTAATTCTCTTATAGGGCTTTCTATGTTGAATTTCTTGAAACTTATGTTATAAATTAATGCATGCTTATGATTATTTTTCTTATTGAGAGATCTATCCAATAATTGAGTTGAATTCCTGGTAATTAATTGACAACTAATTATCACTATATGATTTCTAATCAGATTCTGAAAAGGGGGGATTGTGAATATGCTGTAAGTTGGGTAGACATTCTTGGATTGGGGATGAAAATACCTCAATTATTTATGTAGCGTTGATGAGAGGCTTAACAACCCTAATTTTGCGCATTGTGCGTGATGGTCAACTAGGTTTTTGTTCTTAATCCTCCTATAAAGTTGCCCTTATCAGCGAAAGTTAGGTAAGGAACGATACTGGGGTTGAGTGTTTATATAACCCTAACGGAAGTATAAAACGATTTCGTAAACCTGCTTTCTCCAAAAGAAGAATACCATAAGTTAATGCATTAGTAAGTAGCATAAGCGGATAGTAAGGATACATAGAAGCCCTATTCCCATCACATCTGAAGTAAATCTTTATATTTTATATAGTTTTCATAATTCTTAGTTATAAACAACCAAATCAATCATACATTCACCAAATAGATACTAGAAAATAGATAATTGGTACTTGAACCCTAATCCCAGAGGACGATATTCGGTCTTATCTAAGACTATACTACTTGATACGATAACGTGCACTTGCGTTTAAGTGTGTGCATCTTAACGCGCATCAAGTTTTTGGCGCCGTTGCCGGGGATTAGGCATAGTTCAATATCAAAGTTGTCTATTTTTAATTTCTAATTTGGTTTTTAACTTTTCTTTTAATTTTTAATTTTTACGTTTTTCTTTTGAAAATTTCGAGGTGCCGTGATTTGTTATTCGCTTTTGATCTATTTGAAGTCGGTTTATGCGAAGGAGAAGAGAGCGGACACTCTTGTTCCTTCAATCCGTAAATTGAGAAAACTCGCAAAAGCGAGCAGAAAGAATCGAGTGCAACCTTGTTAGAGATGACGACGTTGAACAACAACGGACGGGGGAAGGGTTAGGAGAGAATCAACCCCATCCAGAATACCTAGGCAAGCACCAATAGACGTGGAAGAGAGTCCAAATCCAGCGGAAAGAAGTTTGGGAGATTATGTCGCCAAGAGTGAATGGAGCAGATTGCATTAGGCTCCCTGATAGAGCCAACAATTTCGAAATAAAACCGCGATTCTGAGCACGGTACGACACAATGCAATTCGGAGGATCGCCATGGAGGATCACATATGCACATAGCTAATTTCTTGGAGCTATGTGCCACTTTCGATATAACGGCATCGATGATGCGTCAGTTGAGGCTCTTTCCTTCTCACTCGTGGATAGAGCAAAAGTATGGTTGAATTCCGCCACACCGATTCGATATTCACATGGCACGTGGCACAAAAATTCCTAGCCAAGTTCTTTCCCCATGTAAAGCAAAGAAATTGCGAGGAGTTGAACAACTTCTACCAGTGATGGAGAGTCCTTATATGAAGCTTGGGAAAGGTTCAAGGATCTACAAAGAAGTGTCCACACCATTGCATTGAGTTATGGAACTTGGTCCACATCTTCTACAACGGGCCGAAAGACAACCGTAACCATCATAGATGCAAGCAGTGGAGCATTCATGAGGAAATGTGCAGCGACGCTCATGAGTTATTAGAAGATATGGCCACTAACAACCATGTCATCAAGAGAGGCGACTAGTGGGAGAAGAACCGTGAGTCCACGAGATAGATGATATTGCGCCTTGAATGCCCAAGTGGCTCTTCTAGCGAAAATTGCAAAGAACATACTGAGGTCGAAACGCCGCATGATGCCTAAAAGCCGTGAGATATGGTGGCCTACATACATTTGATAGGTGTCCTTCAATGATCCCAACAATATACCAATGGAGCAGCAGAGTGTCAAGCGAGTAATTACGAGAGGTAAGGACAACCCCTACTCAAACACTTATAATCCGGTGGAGGAATCACCCAAATTTCTCATGGAAAGGAGATCGGGGCCACAGAACAGACTGGGGCAAGAAACCAATATCGTGCGCAGAATCAGATAGGGCGATCGTGAACCAGCAGCAGAATCAAAATTCCTTCACTCAAGCCCCACAGCATCAATGCAACGCATTCAGAAAGAAAAGTCGACGAAATAGCAAATGACAACACTTACTAATGCCTGCACTCGCCATGATGCTAGATCCTCATTCAGGAACATGGAAACTCAAGTGGGTCAGCTCGCAAAGCAAGCAAACATCAGGCCACATGGGGCATTGCCAAGCAATACAGAGGTAAATCCGAGAGCAGCGATGCGATGCGGTTGAAGTGGAAGACGATTGGAGCGGACCACCACCAAGAGTTGAGCAGAAATCAGAGTTAGAAAAAGAGAAAGTGATTGAGCCTAGCCCAGTGATAGAGAAAACTCCTGAGAAGGAATATACAGAAAAGATCCCTTTCCCCCAAAGATTACAGAGGAAGGCGGTCGATAAACAACTTTCCAAATTTCTGGAAGTATTCATGGTCGTGATATCAACATACCTTTTATAGAGGCTTTGGAGCAGATGCCTTCCTATTTCAAGTTCATGAAAGAAATCTTGGGGAAAAATAAAAAGCTGGCGGAATATGAGATAGTAGCACTAATAGAGGAGTGCAGTGCTATCTTGCAAAAGAAGTTGCCACCAAAGCTAAAGGATCCTGGCAGCTTTACACTACCTTGCACAGTGGGCAGGGTGACTTGCAACAGAGCTCTATGCGATTTAGGGGCAAGTATAAATCTGATGCCCTTATCAGTTTTTAAAAGATTGGAGTTGGGAGAGGCCAAACCAACCACTGTGAGTCTGCAAGTAGCTGACAGGACAGTGGTTCATCCACGTGGAAAAATTGAGGACGTGATTGTAAAAGTAGGAAAATTCTTCTTTCCTGCAGACTTCCTTATTCTTGACATGGAAGAAGACGCGGAAATCCCGATCATATTGGGGAGGCCATTCCTAGCAACGGGGAGAGCTTTGATTGATGTTGAAAGAGGGGAACTAACACTAAGGGTGGAGAATGAAGAAATGGTGTTTAAAGTTTTTAAACACATCATTGAGCCACCAACAATACGTGGGTGCTTTGCAATCAGCACCATCAAACCCCCATGCCAGCCATTACAAGTCAATCAAAGAGCGATGAGCCCAAGAAAGCAAACATGGTTTGCCGAAATGCCACTAAAAGAGGTAAGTGTTCCTGAACTCCCTATCACTGATAATGCCAAAAATAAAAGAAGAAAAAGAAAACGCAAAATGTGGAGGAAATGGATAGGTTGGGGGCTTAATCCACCCCAGGGTTATTAAAGCTAAGGAACTTGCGTCCGGCTAAAAGACGTTAAAGACAGCGCTACGTGGGAGGCAACCCAACGCTTTCAATTTTGTTATTTTAATTTCTGTCTTTAGTTAATTTTATTTCATCTTGATCAGTCTCACGGTCTTGGGTTCTTGTGTCTATGTATGTTGACAGGTGGAAGCCAAGGATGTGGAAGGCGAAAAATGAAGAGAAGCCAAGGATACCCAGAAAAATCGCCATAGCGCCACGGCGCCCATTTGCAGGGCCGCGGCGCCAAATGATCAGAAGACGCCCAGAAGTTTTCGCGCCGCGGCGCCACAACGGAAAATCTGAATTCTGGAAGACACCCTAAGCCGAAGGTCCCATCGCCAAACCAAAACACCAAAGAATGATCCTCCCCTCACGGAATTCAAAGTATTATCCACCGCCACCACCACCATATTAGCCAAAGTCTGTAAGTGTCTTTTTCTTTTTCTTTTTCTTTGAGTCTTGCACACATTGGGGACAATGTGTGATTTAAGTTTGGGGGTGTTTTATTTGTGTGTCATGTTATGTTTTATTTAAGTCTTTTTATTTGTTTTATATTTATTTTGAGTCACCAAAATTTTTTCTTTTTTGAGTCATAATTGCCTGTCAAAAGATCATGTATGCTGTAGTTGCTAGAAACACCTAGTGAAGTAAGGTGGAATAATGTAAAGGAATTGAAGCAACTATCTAAACACTTAGGTTAGATATGCCAAAAACTCACAGAATCTGTCTATTTGGAGTTTCTTGCTTGAGTTATGCATGTTAAATGATAAATGCCTATGTGTTATGATTGCTTGTTATTTGAGGCGAAATAGTTAGGATATGCATGTTAGGGAGATGACTCAGGCATTTCTTTGATAGCCAATTCTTACCATTCTTTTCTATCCTGTACTTTAAAAATATCCCTAGTCAGCCCCATTGAGCCTAAATTTGAAACTTCTTCTTTGACACCCTATGTTCCCACAAATTGTACCATAAGTGAAAATGTGAAATAGTGGAGTACATTGCGTTAAAAAGAAGAAACAAAAAAAAGAGTGAACAAGTTTGATGCACCCCAATGGAAAAGTAATAAGAAAGAGGCAAAAGCCTAAGTTTGGGGGTGCCTATTAGTATAATACACTTCACTCTCCCAAAACAAAAGAGGGGAAGGATAGAATTGAAGTGAAGGAAAGAATCAAAAGAAAAAGGGGAAAATTGAAAAGCCAAAAGAGCTTATGGTACAGAAAAATGAGCCTAAATGCCTATCTTTACCAACCCCTACCTAAGCCTACATTACAACCCTTAAAGTCCTGAAGATCTCTTTTATGCATATCTAGAATTAGTGGAGAATAGCAAGTAAGCATGCCATAGGAATTCTTGAATTTATATGCTTGATTTAGTATATTGACTTCCATTAAGCATGATGAATATGAGTTTGCGAAATATTTAGCTTCATGTGGTTAGTGTGCTGAAAATTTCATGCTATATGTTCCTGCATATTATTCTGCTAACCTTCATGTTTTTCTAGTTAACATTTATGCAGCAAAAGTGATTAATGACAGGGAGTCTTTTATTTTTTTTCGTTTCTTTGAGTCTTTTATTTTATTTCTTTCTATCTTTGCTCGAGGGCGAGCAAAGGTTAAGTTTGGGGGTATTTGATCGGTGTATTTTATATACACCTTTTGATTCAGTTTTAGTTAGTCTTTTGTCCCGTTTTGCACATATAAGTGTCGTATTAGGATAATTTTTCTTTCTTTTGAGTCAAAGTGGTTAAAATGGCCAAATGGCGGAAAAGGAGCAAAAAGAGGGCAAAAGAGGAGACGCAGAGCGAAAAACAGAGAAAGTGGCGAACGAGGCGATAAGCGCCGCGACGCCTCGCGATAAAAGTTAGGTCGCGGCGCCACTATTCGAGAGGTAAGACTCGGCGCGACGCCTCGCAGCGGTCTGAGCGCGGCGCTAAACATCCGGCGAGCTACAGAAGATACAGGCGCGCCGCATGCAGATAGCGGGGCGCGCCAAAACACCCGACGGACAGAACTTCCGCGGTGCCTGTCAGGCAGCGCGCCGACGCAGAAATTAGGTTTTGAACGAATTTCGGGCCAGCTCAAGAAAAGAGGAGGCGGTTTCGGACTATAAAGGAGAACCCTAGGCGGTTTTGAGGTTCTTCTTGCACAACTCAAGACTTTTGCTTGGAGATTGGATACCATTAATTTAGTAATTTCTTTTCCTTTTCTTTTACTTTATTTCAGTTTTGCATGATGAACATGGAATTAGTTCTTGTCATGTCGATGGCTAGGAACTGATTCTCTTATAGGGCTTTCTATGTTGAATTTCTTGAAACTTATGTTATAAATTAATGCATGCTTATGGTTATTTTTCTTATTGAGAGATCTATCCAATAATTGAGTTGAATTCTTGGTAATTAATTGACAACTAATTATCACTATATGATTTCTAATCAGTTCGAAAAGGGGATTGTGAATATCTGTAAGTTGGGTAGACATTCTTGGATCGAGGATGAAAATACCTCAATTATTTATGTAAGCGTTGATGAGAGGCTTAACAACCCTAATTTTGCGCATTGTGCGTGACGGCCAACTAGGTTTTGTTCTTAATCCTCCTATAAAGTTGCCACTTATCGTGAAAGTTAGGTAAGGAACGACATCGGGGTTGAGTGTTTATATAACCCTAACGGGAGTATAAAACGATTTCGTAAACCTGCTTTCTCCAAAAGAAGAATACCATAAGTTAATGCATTAGTAAGTAGCATAAGCGGATAGTAAGGATACATAGAAGCCCTATTCCCATCACATCTGAAGTAAATCTTTATATTTTATATAGTTTTCATAATTCTTAGTTATAAACAACCAAATCAATCATACATTCACCAAATAGATACTAGAAAATAGATAATTGGTACTTGAACCCTAATCCCAGAGGACGATATTCGGTCTTATCTAAGACTATACTACTTGATACGATAACGTGCACCTGCGTTTAAGTGTGTGCATCTTAACGCGCATCAGCGGTTTTGGTTTGGGAAGTGACATGAGGCACCGCGAGGCACCGCGGTGCCTACGCGTATTTTCAGAAGTCCTGGGCCGAATTGGAGAGGGTTTTTATGGTCTGAAAGACAACTTTTTTCTCAAGTATAAAATCCCTAAAACCTGCTCATATTCTATACCATGTACCATAATACAAATCATACTTTGGAGAGGAGAAAAGGAGGCAAGACACAATTGGAGACATCTCATTGTTCAAGTTATTTTCTTTCTCTTACTTTATTTCAGTTTATGTTGGATTGTAAATTAGTTCTTGACATGACAATGTTTAGGAGCTAATTACTTTAGTAGAGTTTCCATCGAATCTTCTTGAAGCTCTTTCATATAGTTAATGTATAGTTCTTGATTTTTTCTTCATCATATTAAGATCTATTCAATATTGTTATGATTGCTTGATAATTAACTAGCTATTAATTGTCATCACTTATAATATTTCGAATCAAAAGTCTGAAAGGTGAGATTTGAATATGCTGTAATTGTCTAGACATAGGTTAACATCGTGGACGAAAGTACCCCGATACTTGTGTAGTATTTAAAGGTTATTGTTCTTAATCTTCCTGTGTGATAAAACTTATCATAGAAATATAGAAGGTTTCTGCATAAGGTTGAGCTCTTGTATGTCCTAACCGGAATATAATGACAGATTAGTTAACCTGCTATCTTAATAAGAAGAAGAACCATTAGCATTGCATTAACACGTGAAAGAGTGGATAATTGAGGAGATTGGAACCCTATTTCCTTCATAACTGTTATAAACCCAAAGTCTTATAATCTTTAGTTTATTTTCTGCAATTAGTTATAATTCTTAGTTATAATCCTCAAACTAAAGAACGTCAACCAAATAGATACCATATGATAGATAACCGGTACTTAACAAAACAGTCTATGTAGACGATAAACTCGGTCTTACAGACTATATTACTTGAAACGATACGTACACTTGCGTAAGCACTTAGAAATATCGCAACAATCTCATATCATATTGAATATTTGATGGAGAAAACGGAGGCTCGAAAATAATTAGATATCGCCATTGTTCAAGTTCTTTCTTTTTACTTTAATTACGTTATATTGGATATTGAATTAGTTCTTAGCATGTCTATGAGCTAATTACTTTTATTAGGGTTTTCCGTCGAATCACTTGAAACTCTTTCATTATTTAATGCATTGCTAGTATTTCTTCTTCGTTTATTAAGATCTATTCAACTTGTGATGATTGTAGGATAATTAACTGGACATTAATTCTCATTACTTATATGATTTCAAATCGAGATCTAAAAAGGGAGATTTGAATATGCTATAGTTGTTTAGACGTAGGTTTAATCTTGAACGACAATATCACGATTGCATGTGTAACATTTAGGTTATTGATCTTAATCCTGATATGTGGTAGAATTTATCATAAAAATATAAAAAATTTCCACTTAGGTTGAATTCTTATATGTCCTAACCGGAATATAGAACATCTCCGTTAACCTGCTATCTTAATAAGAAGAAGAATCATTAGTCTTGCATTAACAAGTGATAGAGTGGATAGTTGAAGAGATTGGAAACCCTAATTACCTTCATAATTGATTTAACTCCAAGTATTATCATCCTTAGTTTATTCTTGTTTATTTCTTAGTTGTTAGTTCTTAGTTTAGAAACCAAAGCTCATTAACGTTTGGCAAATAGAAACTAAAGGTTCGTTAATCGGTACTTGATAATTCAGTCTCTGAGGACGATACTCGGTCTTACGGAATTTTATTACTACTTGTGATATGTACACTTGCGTAGCATATAGAAAACCCGCAACACTATACTACTAATATCATTGTTACGCCCCGTAATTCCAAGAGGATGAGATGAGAACGTACGAAAGGAAATAAGATTCGAATTTGGAAAAAAGAAAAAAAAGTTGTTGGCAGAATATTTTTTAGACAGATTTTCAGTCAACTTTGGAGCAGTATATCTCCTAGTATATTGGGAGTTTTTAGGTGTTTCAAAAGCCTAATATGAAGTTCATTGAGTCTAGTTTCCAATGCAACAAACCTCTCGTCGATAGGACATCGGAGTAGAAAGTTATGGACGTTAAAAATCAGCCGATGAAGAGACAGTCGGGCGCGGCCATTGCAGGCCATGGCGCCGGAAACCCTGAAATTGTCTGAAGTTGCAGCGCCGCGGCGCCGAGGCGGGATGTTTTGCGGAAATGGGGCAAAATTAGAAGATATTTATGAAAAGAACCTATGGGAGGGCGACAAGTGTCCCTCCCAACTTGTATAACAAGATAAAGACTATATATGACCAAGTCTTGCTAGATTAGAATCATTTCCAAGACTTCACCCAAAATTGCTCTTCTCTTCCCTTCTCTCTCAACTGGTTAAAACCCTAAGCCTAAATGAAATTTTTGGAAAGTCAACAAGAAGGAATTATGTGGGCGAGCTTGTAGGGGGTTCGTAGAGATGATTTTAGCGGGAAGAAGAATTTCGGAACGAGGGCTAAAGTGGGCGAGATTGTTGGACTATTTTGGGTTTATCAAGGTAACCACTTTGTCCTCTTAAGTGATTGAAGATTTCTTATTGTTGTAGTTATACATTTTAACAAGCATGAGATAAATGTATTGGAGATTGATAAGTGTTATGGATATTAGAAGCCTAAATCCGAAATGACCTTGTTAGCCATTTGAAATTGAAATACAAGTTGGTCGATAGTTAGAATTGTCGCATGTTATCTAATTGAATATTGTAGTTGTTATAATCGATTGTGGTATAGAACATGTTAGACTAAACAACTTGGATAGAAAAGATATTGTAGTTGTTGTTGCATTGTAGCCATTTGGCATTGAAATGTTGGACTGTTTGGATATTAATTGTGGGGCAGAATTTTACACGTCCTGTTAAGGCGTGTAATACCCTTTGGTTACCTGTTTGGTTGAGCCTTAAATGCGGCGTTTTGGTTGATGAATACGGGCCTTGGAAAAGGTGGAAAAGTACGTAAAAATAAAGGAAGTGCTGTCCAATTTTCCGTATAATAAGGGACTTTACAATTAGAATATTCTACGTTGAAGCTAGAAGTTAATAGACGTATTATGGTCATTATAGGTCGACATACTACGTACGGCATATTGGACTTAGCAAGTGGATTGAACCGAAGAGGTATGTGGAAACTTTCTTATCTCTTGAGCATGAGTAGTTATAAATGTATAGTACGGTGAGCGACGAGATTTAAATGAAGTCAGTTCATTTGATATACTTGACTTGTTTTAAGAATGTCTAAGTTGGTTGAGTTAGAGAATTAACTCACTCGTTTTTAAAGAAAGGTTAAAAGAATGGTTTATTCTAATAAGGTAAACAAGGATTTCCTGACTTGAAAAAGTATAGAATACTTGATTTGGAAAGTATTGATTCTTGAACTATTCTAAAGATAAGGAACTTGGTTTCTAAGTTAAGAAACTTGATTTCTAAAGTTAAGAGACTTGAAATATTTTGAAAGTTGTGTAACTGGATTTGAAAGTATAAGTCTCTTGGTCATAAAAAGAATGAATTTGTCTAAAACATAAAGAGTTATAACGGCTTTATGAGAAGTTAGTTATGACGGCTTTATGAAAGGTTAAAGATGTTTTAGCTTCTAAAGCATAAAGTTAGTATAACGGCTTTATGGGAAGTTGATTATAACAAATTTATGGAAGGTTAAAAGGATGGTTTTCTCTAGTAATGTAAACAAAGAAATGACTTGAAATAAGGAAGGGCAATTTGATTTAAAGGCATCAATTGCTTGAAGTGTTAAAGTAAGGGTCACTTGATTTAGAAGCCTAGAAATGTATTTCTAAAAATGTAGTGACTTGTTTGAAATGTAGGCATGCCTTGATACTACGGGCGTTAGTATCTTGGGTTTTATATGAAAATGAGTCTTTTGAAAAGAATGGAAGTACGTAGTACTTTGGGTTAAATTCTCGGATTTTTAAATGTCTGAAAGTGCCTTGAGTTTATAAAATGAGATTCATCTTTGTATGATAATGAAAGTCTAAAGATTTTATGAACTTGCCTATGCTTGCTTGTGATAGCCTTTGAGTGCAAGTATTATAATTTTACGCTGTCGTGACTCTCAGTTGGAGGGTCGGCTGTCTCGTTGTGAATTTACTTGACGTCACAAGCGATGTGGAGGATTCCACGGGTACGCTTCCATTGTGATTGATCCTTGGACATGCTTATACGATGAGGGATTCCGGGGCATGCGACCAGGATGCGGGTTAAATTCCCGGATACGATAATTACCCCATGGCCATGCTTATACGATGAGGGATTCCGGGGCATGCGACCATGTTATATACGATTATTACTCCATGGATTAGCTCTCCATGAAAACATGTACCCGAGATGAGGGATTCCACGGGCATGTTATATACGATTATTACTCCATGGATTAGCTCTCCATGAAGACATGTACCCGAGATGAGGGATTCCACGGGCATTTTATGTACGATTATTACTCCATGGACTAGCTCCCCATGAAGTCATGTACTCCACGGCATGATATATATATATATATATATATATATATATATATATATATATGTGTACGCCGACTTTGAGGTAGGATGCCACGGGCGCGTCACATGGTTATATTTTACACCTACGGCTGTCGGTAGTGATGGGAAATTCCACGGGCAAGAGATATATATGTATATTGTATATGTGTACGCCAACAGTGAGGTAAGATGCCACGGGCGCGTCACATGGTTATAATTTACACTTACGGTTGTTGGCAGTGATGAGGATTCCACGCACGCTTTGATATTTGTGGGCTTGAGACTTACCGATCGTGTGATGATATTTGAGGCTTGTGTCCATAGCCCCGTGTTATTCTTGTTGTTCGTGGAAATAGTGCATACAAGGTAAACCGACTTTCATTACTTTCACTTCGCAAGGCACCGTATCGTTATTTTGGTTATCATACACGTCTCCACTTTATATGAAGTTATGATTTCATTATGATTTTCAGTTTCACATACTTGGTACATATTTCGTACTGACCTCCTTCGGGGGTTGCGTTCATGCCGCAGGTTGAGGTACATAGCTTGCTGATCCTCGCTCTTAGGATCACTGCTCAGTTCTTGGAAATCTACATTTCTCCGGAGGCTTTGCCTGTTGGTACAGTTCCCTGAGGTTGTAGTTTTATGTACATTCAGGGGTATGGCGGGGCCCTGTCCCGTCACAGTTGTTATGTTAAAACTCTTAGAGGTCTGTAGTCATATCTTGTGGGTCGGTTTGTAAAAAAAAACAATGAGGTAACTGCTTTTGGTTTTACGTATGTATATATCCAGGGAGGTAGCCTTATCGGCTAACCTGTTATTTATTTCTTGTTGAGTTTATGTATGTTCCTCTGATTATCTCTGATGTATACCTGTAAGAATTGCAGTGGCACGCCATCGCCCGGGGTCGGGTCGTGACAATCGTAATTACACTTGTACAATAATTTTACAAATTATGGTAAGTAACCTAAATATTGTTGGTTTGGTATACCGTGTATATACACGGATTACGTGGTAGGGCTGATTTAGTGGCTTAGAATTTAAATTAAAACGTCGTTTCAGTTTAAAAATACCCCTTTGGTTATGAGTAACGGGCCCTTGATTCGGAATAGAAATGGACAGGAATAGGGATATTGGCGGACTGCCTCGGGACTAACATCAGGCAGTAGGCCTGCTGGCCGTGACACTAGGTCAGGAGGGCACTGCCTGCTGGCCCAATAATTCCTCATCTAGTCCAGTCCGTCTCTCCAGTCAAGTCCATTCCAGTCACGAAAATTCTTGTTATTTTGGAATATATCGCACACCATATTTCAAGTTTTCATCGTGTGGCGTCGGGTTCAATAATTGTCTTCAAGAGGTCCGTAGAGATAATGGAATAAATCCACTTGAGAACGGTAGCATCAAGAGTCATCCGTAATGCAGGGTCATCCTCGAGGGTAGGCACATTCTCTTTGTATGTTACCGGGATGATAGTGGAATTTAGGGATTTGGAAGAAAACATTGGGAAGAAAAGAAGAAAGTTGGTCGTCGGCCAAGGCACAGTTTCTGAGAGGGTTGCGGAATGCGGGGAGAAGGAAACTGCTTTATTTAAGATTACGAATTCCACTGATGATTGAGCAGGTAAGCTACTTTATTTTTAAGATTATGAATTCCAGTAGTTACCGAGGATTAGTTACATATAAATAGCTTTTAGATGATTCAATAACTACAAATTTATTTCTTAGATAGATAAGTTAAAACTAGGGCTGGCCAACGGGGCAGGTCGGCCAGATCCCGACCCAATCCCCTTTAAAAAAAATGGGGATGGGACTTGAACTCGGGACGGGACCTGTGCTCTTCCCACCCCAGGCTTTATCCCGCCCTGACCTCGCTTGGATCCCGCCCGCCCCCTTCCCTTTGCAATAATGGTCGTTGCACACCGATCATTTTATATTTTGGTTGTTGTGCAACGACCATTTTTGGGCTCCCCCACCCCACAATCTCCCCTACCCCCTTAATATTTATTTTTAACCCCTAAGTTAATATATTTATACTTTAACCCTATTTTTCAACTATAAATACCTCATTTTTCTCACAAATCTTCCTACAATCTCTCTAGTCTCTCAATATATCTCTCTACAAGTCTACATTGACTACTAAATATTATATTTTATTTGTTCATTTGTATAATTTTATCAAAGTTAAAAAATTGGGAGTAAAGTTGACAACTAGCTTGAGGATCATCCATCGAGAAATTTTTTAATTTTCAACCTCGATTACACGTCGACGTTACGTCTGCATTTGGTACATTCGTTCCTTCTTTAAATTATTATTGTTACTTTATTTTAATTATCGCACTTAATTAATTATCTTTAATTATTTATTTGCATAATTAAAATGGAAGAATTTAGACGTACGATTATGGGTAAGGGTGTTTCTTCTAGTAGGGGCAACAAGGGAAGATGTACTTCTTCTAATCATCCTATTCCTAAACAGGATGATATGGTTGATTACACTCATATAGATGAAACTGTTTTTTAATGATATACCATTAGATGATGAGATATATTCTGCAACTGAACCAAACTTTAATTTAGGCAATAATCAAGATGACACACCCACTAGTGCACCTAAAGAACCTCAACCTCAGACTAAATCTCAACCTCAAACTGAAACTGGAACGTCTCCTAGTATGAGTCGAGGCCCACACAATGAAAATTAAAATCAGTTGCATGGGATTTGTTTTGATAGGGACCAAGAGAATCAAGTAGTCAGATGTAAAATTTGTAAAAATATTTATAAATTTAAAATGGGAAAAGTCAAGGTGGGACGGATGGTTTATTGAGACATGTACAGAGCATTCACAAAACAAGGTGAAATGAATACGAAGCTAGAAAGTTGGGTGCGCCAATGCGCTCTGAGTCGGGACAATGTTTGTATAGTGTCTCGGACTAAGTACAGGGTCAAATTAACCCGACGACGGGGGGAATATTTTGTCCTAAATATAATAAAAATATAGGGAAATTATGACAAAATTAGTTGCGGTAGATGGTTTGCTTTTTCCATTTTCTCCCTCTTCTGATTTTATTCATTACGTATGAGATACGTATAATCCTGATTTTTACGGTTTTTCTAAATCAACTTTTAGGAGAGACGTTTTTAAATTTGCACAAGAATATCAATAATATTTACGTTATGCATTATATTATTTTCCTGGCAAAGTATGTATCACTTATGCTATAAGTCGTAGTACTAATGACAATGATTATTTAACTGTAACATGTAATTGGATAGATCATAATTGGTCTATGCAAAACGTATTTTAACATATATATATATTGATGATAAGCACACTGGACTTTTTATTGCACAAAATATTCATCAAGTTTGCTATTATTATGGTATAACTGACAAAATTATGACTGTTACGTTAAATAATGCTACTTCTAATAATTTAGCTATTAGACTATTAAAATATTTATTAACTCCATCTTTTCCTGATAATTTTCATATAAAATGTGCGTGTTATATTTATAATTTAGTTGTAAAGGATGCTCTATCACTTTTTGAAGACATTTTTAATAAAATACAATATGTTATAAACTTTATTTTAAAAATAATAAAATACAAAGAAAAAAAGAATATAAAAAAACTTGTCACGATTGTGGATTACCATTTACAAAAAATGTGGAATTATCTATATGAACAACTACTTGTTGCTTACGATTATAGAAAATCTATAACTTTATTTTTTAACGCCCATTATCGTAATGCAAGTGAAATACTTGTAGATAATGATTCGGAAAAAATTCAGAAGTTATTGGATTTTTAGAGAATTATTTTCAAGCAACTAAAGAATTTTATGGTATATATTATCCTACTATTTCAACTATATTATTGTATATACCTCTAATATTTTTGTTACTTAATGAATATATGAAAAACCTGTCTTATAAAGCACATATTAAAAATGTTTATCAAATTAAAAAAATATTGTTTCCCTATTCCACTATTTATATTATTGGTGTTGTATTAAATCCGACTATTAAAATAGACGGTTGTAAAATACTTATTGAAACAATTTATGATTGTGTAGCAATTCTTCTTCTTTTTCTTCTTCTTCTTCTTCACTACTAACCAAGTTAGCGAGTTTGATGTTTTTGTTTTGCAGGGTTATTTCGTACCAAGCAGTTCTCAATGAAGAAGGACGTGAAGACTTGCTTAAATACTGGAGGAAAAATGATAAGTAATTTCCGATACTATCAAATATGGTCCGAGATGTGTCGAACATTCAATCGTTATCAATAGCGTTTGCAAGCGCCTTTTCTGTCGAAAGATTTCAGATAGGAGAGCAAAGACACTCATTAGGGGGAGACAACTTGGAGATTAAAATTCTATTCAGAGATTGGATACGAGCGGAGCGTCGTCGACCAATTTGACCAAGTGGAAATGACGTCGACCAATTTGACCAACAACTTTCAATTTCAACCGAAGAACCACAAGACATTATGAAAAAAATTAGAAAATGTGTTATTAAATATGTAATTTTTTTATTGCAATTTTATTATGTGATTTGCAATTTTTGAACAACGAAACAAAGTTGCAATTTTGAAATTGTATTACAAAAAAACTTATTTCTATTAAATAATATAAGAGACACACAAACATCAATGTGATGTTTTTATTACACTATCTTGTTCAATTATTTAAGTGTTTATAACTTTATATTAACCGATTTTTTTGAAATTAAGTGTCTAAATAAACTCGATCCCGGCCCGAACCCGCCCCGCCCGCCAACACCGATTCCCTTTTTCGGCGGGACGGGACATCTCCATGTCCCACCGAAGGACTGGTCCAGACCTTCCTCCATCCCGCCGGGACCCGCCCCGACCCCGCCCTGTTTGCCAGCTTTAGTTAAAACTCATTACTCCGTCTTACATAATATAAAAATTGCTTGTCTGTTTG
Source organism: Przewalskia tangutica (assembly GCA_029844215.1). Classification (NCBI taxonomy): domain Eukaryota; kingdom Viridiplantae; phylum Streptophyta; class Magnoliopsida; order Solanales; family Solanaceae; genus Przewalskia; species Przewalskia tangutica. The sequence continues at coordinate 147,871,877 of CM056720.1, forward strand.
TTCATTCTTAATTTTGTTTGATTGATCTTCGTTTTATTTCCCTCAAGGCTATGTATATACTCCATTTGTCCAAATTTATATAATATAGTTTGAATTTCTAGAGTCAAACAGTTTAATGTTGATCGTGAATTCGGGCATGAAATCTTTAAGTTTTTTGAAATAAAATTTACATAAACGAAAACTACGTAAAAAATACAATAAGTCACAATAATTAACAATTCAAAACATTTTAAAGATATATGAAAAAATTACGGTAAAAAAAAGACTTGTTTAAATCTCAAAATCTGAAAGGTACCACATAAATTGAGACGTATAGAGTAGCAGACACGTTACCTGCTCGTGGAAGTATATGTTAGGATTTGAGCCCCAAATTCTACCTAATAAGAAAACAGTAAATAAGCGAAGAACAAATAACATACACAAATTTATAGTGGTTCACTCTCAATGCGAGAGCTACGTCTACTTTGCCGCTGCAGATTTTACTATAATCAAATAGGGAGTTTGAGTTTACGATTCTCTCTCTTTTTCTCTTGCACAACCACACAGAAAGGAAACGACGCCCTAGTCTATATATAGCGAAAACTATGACAAACATAATACAAGTCTAAAATTTCTAAAATACCTTCCACTAAATATATAGAACATATCAAATAAGCAAATACAATTATTAAATATTTTGACAATATGTTAGTCAATTTGTGCTATAGGTATAACGTAAATGAACTAACTTTTAGACGAATCAAATTAGAGAGGTCAATTGAGTTGAACTAATGAATAGATCCAGCTTAAGAGTATTGGGCGAATTATATTTTCACATGAGTTAATTTTAATTTGTTACCCCTATAATAAACACATCTAGCTGACCAAGGGCAGATCTAGGACTCGGGGAAGGTGTTCACCCGCACACCCTTACCAAAATATTGCATATATATATATATGACAACACGCACAATTAGGAGTTTGTTTAGTGGTTTAAAATTTACCTTGAGGTTTCAAGTTTAAATTCTAGTGAAAATCATAGATTCGCCACTGTAATTGATGAGAGTGTATTTGTTTTTATCACCATAAACTCAGTGATATAACCTACTTATTAGGTAGGTATCTCTATATAAAATTTAATAAATGCGAAGTCAAATCATAGTTAAGAGAAAACACAGAGGCTTTTGTTATAATAATTGGAACATGGAAGTACTTACTACCTAATAAAAAAAATCTTTAACTTATATAAAGAGTAAAAGAGTAAATTTGCCTTTTCTAATCGTTGTTCCACTTAAATTAATTTGCTGAAATGTGATTATACAGTAATCTGATCAGATAAAAACAAATAATGAAGGCCAAAAATTGTATAAACTACACTCTATATATGTACTGCAGATATAAACCAATTCAGTTTGATAAAACAAGCTGTCATTAGCTACTCAATTTTATTCCAAAAAAAAAAAACATTAATAGGAAATAGATACAACGGAACACAATACATGTAACAAAACCAATTCACACAATAGACAAAGTCCTTTTAGCAATTAATTCACAATTGCACATTGCTTCCTAATTTCACCATTAGATCCGGTCTTAACTTCAATTTTGCCCATTTTCTCCATGGCCTTAGCAAATTCAACGTAGAACTCTTTGAGTGAACCTTGTACTAGCTGATCGATAAACGATTTTGTTGTAGAACTTGTTAATAAGGCTGCATCTGATTGGAATAGGCCTCTCCTTTTGAGCAAGAGCTTGAAGTAACTAAGATCAAATGTCCTGAAACTACCAGGATCCATCTCAACTATTGTTGTATTATCATTCAGGGATTTGCATTTTCTGGCCTTGAGGTTGGTCGCATATTCGCTGTCTAGAGATGGATCTTGTGTACCAAAAGTTCCAGTGAAATTGTACAGACGTGTTGAAAATGATGGACAATGAGAAATTCCAATAGTGTGAGCACCTGAAAAAACAAAAGGGACCGTGGTACTTATTGTTAAAAACGTTAGATCCATGAGTAAAGTTTAGTTATTTAACGTAACAAAAATTAATTTTGTACACTGACGTATAATTAACCTTGTATTTTGACTTACCAGACAATAGCACCAAGTCCTTTAGATCAAGACCCTTTTTGGCAAAAGATGATTGGAGTCTAGTGAAGTTACTTGTTGGAGCTGGAATATCTGCTAAGGCTTCTGAGGCATTTGATATTCTTCCATCTCTTCTACCTGTTGGCACATTCCAAAATGGACCTCCCTATTTTATATATATTGCCAAGAAAAATAAAATCAATGAGAAACACAAAATGGTTCAAGAAATAGACAATTTATTTGTTCAATTAAGTTTCTTTTTTCCTTTGTCTTACAGTGACAACAACAGAGTCTCTAGCAACTAAGGCAACAATGTCAGCACAAGAGACAACCCCAGGACATTCAGCTTCAACTATTTTCTTCAAACCATCAATAAATGAAAATCCTCTAAGTGTTTGATTTGGAATCGCCACTTTTTCAGTTTGGTTTCCAGTACTTGATGTTGAATTCAAGAGCACAGAAGCATCACAACCCTGCCATGACCCAATAGAAAAAGAGAAAATCACAAAAAAGTTCATTCAAAAATATGATATAGAGCAAATGAGTCACTGCCACTACAAGAAAAAAAACATTTGCCAACAACATTTTTTTTGTTAGATGTTATTGCCAAAAGTACTTTTCGCAACAATAAATGTTGTTACATGTCATTGCAATAACCTCCGATGCGATATTTTTTTACAACAACAAGTTATTTTTTTTGTTGTCATTTATGTTTTTTAGCAACAACATATTAAATTTTTGTTGTCATTTACATTTTTAGCAATAATAAATAATTTTAATGTCAATTCTATACTTTCTTGTAGTGTGCATGCATAATATATAGAGTTTAACTTCTATACACCGATAGTATTGAAGAAATTTTATAACATCACCTGAAAGTGAGATTAGTAATTTAGAAAATTAAGGCAGTCTACATGCCAAAGCGTGTTAAAATAAATTGTCACTCCCTCTAGTCTCAAAGTAAGTGTCGCTTTGCCCTTTTTGAAGAGTCAATTTAACTAATTTTTGAAGTTAATTGGATCAGATCAACTTAATATTTTAAAAATTAAAATTTATATATTTAAAAATATATTCGAAAAATACTATAAGTTACAATTATTCTCACGTCAACTTGATGAAAAAATACATTTTGGAATATTGGTTAAAGTTCACACATTGTATGAAACTCGAGAAGTGAAAAACAATGGATATACGATGGATAGACCAGTAGAAGTATTTTTTACACTGTCGGTATATATAAGTTAAATTTCAAATATATATATACTTACCCTGACAAAACAATCATGGAAATGCATTCTGAGTAAGGCAGCTGCAAGAGATGGAGCATTTGGAATATGCTTTTGAACATAATTTTGAATTAGCTTCTCCGCTTTTGGGCAGCTCTTGCTATAGAAATTGAGTTGTAACTGGCCATGGCTAGAACTTAAAATTCCTAGAAAAATCAATACTAGAAAACCCAAATTGCTCAATGTAGCCATTTTGTTGCTACTTAATTCTCAAAATTGATCACTTGTTTTTGTTTTGTTGTGTTTCTGTATTTCCACCAACAGCAATTTATAGGTCACTTTGCGTCTTAGATCTAACTAACATGTGAAAATTTAATATATATATTTTTTTTATAGCATTAGAAAAGTGATTAGTTATTGTCTCTGTCACTTATTGTACTTGTTTAAGTCAGAACATATGTCATAATCACGTTGACTGATCTTCACGATTATTTATGTTTTTGCACATAATTGACTTCTGGTTGGATTTAACTTAAAGATAAACCCATGCTAATTAAAAAGAAAATAAGTCAAATTCAACAGTATTGCCAGATTTCTAGCTAACATTCTAACTAAGGGAAACATGCACTCTGACTTTTAAGTAAACCTACCTTTGGAGGAAAACACCAGCTGGAAACGGAAGCTAATACTCCGCAAGCTGAGGAGCAATCTGTCCAAGAAACTGCTCAAGATTTTAGCTAAATCGGTACAAGTCATCGAGTTACTATTAAATTCAGTGGCGCAACCAAGAATTAATATAAGAGGATTCAAAAATACTTGAATGTCATAGATGAGGTTCAAACCAGTGACTTAAAACAATTTTTGTACACCCTTACTAGTACACTAAAAATAAATCTTACGTCAAGGAGATTCACCGGTATATATATGGTCTAATTTTTATTTTACCCTATTTGCGTTATATAATTTTCAATGGGAGATTCAGTTGAACCCTCTTCCCTCTTACTAGCTCCATCGATGATTGAGCAGGTAAGCTGCTTTATTTTTAAGATTACGAATTTCAGTAGTTACCGAGGATTAGTTATCTATAATTATCTTTTAGATGATTCGATAACTACAAATTTATTTCCTATGTAGATAAGTTAAAACTCATTCCACCCTCTTACATAATATAAAAATAGCTTGTCTGTTTGTTCATTCTTAATTTTGTTTGCTTGATCTTAGTTTTGTTTCCCTCAAGGCTATGTATATACTCCCTCTGTCCAAATTTATATAACATAGTTTGAATTTCTAGAGTCAAATAGTTTAATTTTGATCGTGATTCGAGCATGAAATTTTTAAAATTTTTGAAATAAAATTTACATATTCGAAAACTAAGTAAAAAATACTATAAATCATAATAATTAATAATTCAAAATATTTTAAAGATATATAAAAAAAAATACGGTAAAAGAAAAACTTATTTAAATATTGAAATCTGAAAGATAGCACATAAGTTGGGACGGATAGAGTAGTAGATATATCACCTGCTCCTGGAAGTATATACTATCTTTATAATGGTGCATGTGGAGTCCGACTTTTTATAAACCAGATACCATAGCAGTTAGGACAGCTCATATATACTATAATGATACTTTTGAATATCCTTGTATTCAGCGGGATCTGGTCTTTAAATTGATAGAACAGTGTGTATGGACCAAGCCGGTAACACTAATTATTTGCAAGATGATAAAACAATTTGGGTTTTGTTTAATAGTTAGATGGAAAATGCCATATATTAATCAAATTAGCTTCACCAAAACCAGAACTTCGACATTATTAATTGTACAATTTATTTATAATGGAGTTGTTCAAGTCAATTTGTACGCACCTTGATCATTTCATGAGAACAACCTTCCATCCAGTACAAATATTGGGTGACCTTAGCCTCCAAGATTTAGATTGATGGAAAGAAATCACATAGTATTTTTTTTGTACACGTGACATATTAAATTGTACTTGAAACTAATTTTCATTTCTATTTTGTCGGTTGTTGGTGGACTGCTCGAACTGCTTCTGCGGAGGACAGACTGGGAACGATTTCTTTGGCTGCCTTCCCTGAATGTCGAACATCCAACTCGTGCTTGTATGGACAAGGGGAATCCGGTTTTGAATTTTCATCATTATTTTTCAAAATAAATGTTAGTTTTAGGGCTGCACAAAAGGGTAAAATCGAACCGGACCGGACCGGATCGAGAACCGAATTTTCGTAAAACTAGATCAAGATCGCATCAATTTATCGATCCGGCTCGAACAGGATCGGTCGCATCAATTTTAGCTGCACAACAAGTTAAAACCGGACCGGACCGAGCACTAAATATTCAGAAAACTAGGACCGAAGACCGGACCAAATTTATCGGTCCGGTCTGAACAAGGTCGGTTCGGTCTGAACCGAATTTTGTGCAGCCCTAGTTAGTTTCTTATAAACACATCTATTTACAATGCTTAAAAGTCATTTGAGACGCAGACTTACTGGTTCACAAAATTCTACAATTTATATCAAATATCACAATTCGCAACATTCTCCATCGATTCGATAGACGACATATCCTAATTGTATCTTTATGTCCAAGAAAAGTAATGTTTTTTCTTACATGAAGTCTTACATTTTGCTGAAATTTAATGTTTAAGATCGTAAGATTAATAATCTCTCTTGAGGAGTCTTCTCATTATTACAAAATATATATAATGTGTACAATAAAGGAATTCTAATTCGGTAAGGATCCTAATATACCATAAATATATAATATTCATAATTACACAATATATGGCGAATACATGGAGAATATTCGCTAATACACCCTATCAGTTGGAGCGGGAGGAGGCCGGACGGTGAGACTGGATCCGAAGTCAAGAAATAGTTGTCTGAGAAGTCCTTTGGTGAATATATTTGCGTACTGATACGATGAAGGCACGTGTAATACTCTAATATGTACAAGGGCAGCCTTCTCACGAACAAAGTGTATATCCATCTCAATGTGTTTGGTTCTCTGATGTTGGCTTGGGTTGTACGAAAAATATATGGCAGATATGTTATCACAGTATACAACAGATGCCCGACGCAAATGACACTAAAGCTCCAAAATTAGATTTTGGAGCCAACAAATATCAGCTACAACGTTTGCAACGCCTCTGTACTCAGCTTCGGCACTGGAGAGGGATAAGGTGGCTTGTCTCTTGGCAGACCATGAAACTAGATTATCCCCTAAGAAAGCAAATAGCCGGATGTAGAACGTCGCGTGTCCGGACACCCTGCCCAATCTGCATCCAGATAGCAACCTGGTAGGTGCAGAGGGGTATAGATGTAAACCATAATCAAGAGTCCCTTAAGATATTGAATGATACGCTTAAGGGCAGTGAAGTGAGACTCCATGTGGGCGCGCATGAATAAGCACACCTGCTGAACAACATAGACAATATTAGGTCTGGTGAATATAAGATACTGTAATGCACCTGCAAGGCTCCTATACAGGGTAGGATCAGATACCGGAGCACCATCCATAACACTTAGCTTTGATTTAGAATCCACCGGAGTAGGCATGATTTTGCAATTTATCATCTTGGCCCTGAACACTATCTCCTCCGCATATTTTTGCTGACTCAAGAAGATGTAGTCTTTAGAGCTGGTCACTGATATACCCAAGAAATAACTCAATTTGCCCAAGTCAGTCATAGTTTATTCAGCGCTAAGCAAAGAAATAATCTCATTCTCCAATCCTTCAAACGAAGAAGTGAGAACAATATCATCCACATACAAGAGTAAGTAAGCAGTGTTAGTGCCTTGGTGCAAAATGAACAGAGAAGTATCACACCTGCTGCAGACAAACTCAATCTGCAAAATATACTTGGTAAATTGATCATACCATGCTCGGGGTGCCTGTTTTAAACCATACAATGACTTGCGACGACGACAAACATGATGAGGGGTTGCAGGATGAACAAACCCAAGTGGTTGATGCATGTAGACATTTTCTTTCAAGTCCACATGTAAGAATGCATTTTTTACATCAAGCTGATGTATAGGCCAATGCTTACCCATGTCGATACTCAAGATGTGCAGATAGTGGCCGGTTTCATAACCGGGCTGAACGTCTCACCACAATCAATGCCCTCCTGCTGATTAGTGTCATTAGCCACAAAGTCATGCTTTATACCTTTCTAAATCTCCAATGTCTCTGAATTTGTGATAAAATAGCCACATGCAACGGATCACATTAATTCCCTCCGGTTTTGGTACCAAATCCTAGGTGTGTTGTTTAATTAAAACACTAAATTCCTCACACATCATGACATTCTAATTCGGGTCCAGGTTGACTAATTTGGGTTTTTTAGGAATTGAGGAAACGGTCTGGACAGAAAGGTTAAATTGGGTTTTGGGTTTAAAGATCCCGCATTGCACGCAGTCTCCATTTGGTGGCGGTAGGTGGGTCGGGTCTATCGTGTTGCGGGGTGGTAAGGTTGGTGGCGAGAGCGGTGTGGTCGACGATCGAACTAGGTAGTACGGTCGCACGTAACGATGGTGTTGGGTTATCGGGAAGTGTTGACGATAAAAGCAGATGTAAGGTTGGGTATGGTGATGGTGGTGGTGTGGGGTTGTGGATCTGGTTAACGGTGATGTTGTTGGTATATGATGTGTCAGAATGGACGATTTGTGAGGGAGACAACTCCAGTGGTCAAACATATCGGGGAATGGAGCTTTGCTGGTGGTGATTTTGTGGAGGGTTAGTCGTGTGTTGGTGACCGGAGTTGGGGGATACCGATGGGGAGATTGAATGAGACGACGCCGGTGGAACTTCCGACGGTGGACTGGTGGCAGAGGTGGAAACAGGGGACAGGGGGTTATTTTCGGTCGTTGGAGGTGTGATTAAACTGATGATGACGAGTGAGATTGCTGACTCGTCAAGAAAGGAGTAGTCTGGGTTTTTGAATTTTTGGATATTCTAAAACGGGAATGTGGTTTCATCGAACGTGACGTGACGAGAGATGTGAATTTGACGAGTAGATATGTCATAACACATATAGCCCCTATGATTAGGCGAAAAACCTAAGAAGAGACAAGGAGTTGACCGGGGTGCTAATTTGTGGGGTGCAGTGGAGGTAAGATTGGGATAGCACATATAATCGAATATCCGTAAGTGATCGTAGGATAGGATCCTGCGGTATATGATTTTGATCAGGGTCATGTTGTGAATGGTGTTGGTGGGTAGGATATTTAAGATATATTCTGACATTTTGACGGCATATATCCAGAAGGATGGAGGGAGAGAGACATGAAACAAGAGAGTTTGAACCATGTTATTGACGGTACGGATGATGCGTTCGGCGTTGCCATTTTGAGGTGAGGTGAGGTGTGAGAGCAGAAAAATCGAAAAACCATGTCATGATTACTACAAAATTGGTGGAACGTAGAGTTGTTAAATTCACGATCATTATCACACTGAAATAATTTTATAGATTTTTCAAATGTGTTTTTATAAAATTTTGAAACTCGAGCAATTTGGCAAACACTTCCGATTTAAATTTCAGAGGAAATATCCAAACATAGTGAGAGTAATCATCTAACAAGACCTGATAATATTTATGACCAAGAGAACTAGGAGCATGAGAGGTCTACAGATTAGCATGAATAATATTAAAAGGGGAAAAAGTAATGCTGGTAGATGATTTAAACGGAAGACGAACATGTTTGCCTAAATAACACGAAACATATTTTTGGGCAAGTTTCCCATTATTACATTTAATAAAGTTATTTTCTCTAAGAAAATTAAAAACTGGGGTTTCTAGGTGGCCAAGCCGATTATGCCAAACAGATGAAGAGATAGCAGCTAGGGAGACTTGAGAGCATGATCCGACAGCGGAGGTGGATGAGAATGGATATAGATCCCCCGTGTTATTGCATCTCGTAAGAGGGGTCCCCGTACGAAGATCCTTCACAGTAAAATCAAATGAGTCAAAGTCAATAGAAAAAAAATTATCACGAGTAAATTTGCGGAGAGAAATAAGGTTTTAATGATGTTGCGGGCATAACATACATGACATTTTTAGGGCAAAAGGCAGATGTGGTAGTGGTGTGTGTGCGGTTCCATAACCCTGTATTGGAATGCGTTGACCATTGCCAATAGTAATATATTGAGGATGCTTTAATGAAAAAAATTCTAGGAATATTACCTGCAGAGCAGGTTAGGTGAGATGTGGCGCCCAAGTTCATGTATCAATTTTCGTCTGATTTTGCAAATTCAGACTGCTAAAAGCCTGGCCCAAATTAGTAGGGGCCAGGCCTGTTGAAAGCTGCATGAAGTGGGCCTGGGGCTGCTGGTAGGCGGGAAACTGAGGGTTGGGAGCTAGGCCCAATAGACCTTGTTGAGTGGAAGTCGTCTGGGCTTGGAAGTGGGAAGGAGCTGCGGCCCAATTGTGATATGGATGAGGCACTGCTGGGCTGGTCCAGGGGTAGTATGAACTGGGTTGAGTTTTGCTGCTGGTCGCGGCCCCTTCCACACCCTTTTCCACATCTGCTTCCGTGGCCTCTGCCTCCCTTTCCACCGCGGTTCTACCGCTGCTGGGTAGTTTCCGGTGGTGGTGGACCGGAGGTGGCATTAATTTGAGGTGGTGTTTCAACTGCTAACGTCTTTTGGTTGTGCTCATCCTGCTTTGCCCGACTGGTTTCTTCTAGCAACAAATGTGAGCGGGCTTTGTTGAAACTTGGTAACGGATCCGCCTGTTGAATCATATTAGCCAAAGTATTATATTCACCTTTTGGAAGGCCTACAACTAACTGTAATACCATTTTAATTTCAGAGACGGGCGGTCCGACGTTGAAAAGTTGATCCGCCACAAGTTTTAACTGTTTGCAATAGTCAGTCATGTTAGAGAAATTTTCAAGACGTGTATTATTAAATTGTTCCTCCAAATACACAGCACGGGTGTGCTTATTGTCTTGAAAATTTTCCTCTAACCGAAACCATAAATCGCGGGTTGAGGCACCAGATTTCATGATAGTGAGAAGCAGGTCCTGAAAGATACTACCATATATCCACCGCTTTACTGGGCCGAGACGAATCCACGTATGGCCGCCAACCTCGTGGCGGCGAGGAGTCATCAATATGATCAAGCACGTTGTTTAGGCACGCATGAATGCGAAACAATTTAACCCATGAAGAGTATTGTCCGTTTTCTTGGTCAAGAATGATTGGGAGGCACATTACAACAAATCGGTTCAAAGAGGGCGACTGTAGTTGGAATATTGCCTCCTTAGATCAAAGGGGGTGATTTTTAGTCGCCCTTCAAGTCGTCTTATTACGCCCGTTGTCTTAGATAAAAAAAGACGATTTTTCAAGTCGCCGTCTCCCTTTTTGAGATTCATGAAAAAAGGCGAATGTAGTGGCCCTATTTGGTCCTTACCAAAAAGGGCGACAACGGTCGCCCTATTTGGGATGGTTCAAAAAAGAGAAAAAAATAAATGCACCAACTGTGACACTGTACTATTCTACCACTAGACCACTAGTTATGCAACATTAATCACCACAAATACAACCCCCTGCCAAGAATCGAACCCTAGCATTCTCTCTGGAATTGTGTCATTCTACCACTAAATTAGCCATAAATACTTGTTATATTTATACTCATAATTATAAATATGTTGAATTCGGATCCGAATATTTTAGATATCCAAAAAAATGGATATTCGTAATTTTTTGATCGGATTCGGATATCCAAAAAATCAGATATTCGTAATTTTCGGATAATTACAGATCGGGTTCGGATTCGAATATCCAAAAAATCGGATATTCGTAATTTCGGATCTGAATATTCGGATATCCAAAAATCGAATATTCGTAATTTTCGGATAGGATTCGGATATCCAAAAAATCGGATATTCGTAATTTTCAAATAATTTCGGATCGGGTTCGGATCCGAATATTTCAGATATCCAAAAAATCGGATATTCGTAATTTTCAAATAATTTCGGATCGGGTTCGGATCCGAATATTTCAGATATCCAAAAAATTAGATATTCATAATTTTCGGATAATTTCGGATCGGGTTCGGATCCGAATATTTTGGATATCCAAAAAAATTAGATATTTGTAATTTTTGGATAATATAGGATCGGATCCGAAAAGTTCGGATAACCAAAAAATCGGATATTCATAATTTTTGGATAATATAGGATCGGATTCGGATCCGAATAGTTCGGATATCCAAAAAATCGGACATTCGTAATTTTTGGATAATTTCGGATATCCAAAAAATCGGCTATCCAAAATTTTTGGATAATTTCGGATATCCAAAAAATCGGCTATCCAAAATTTTTGGATCGGATTCCGAGACTTTGAGTTAAAAAGAGAATTAATCACGTTTGAAATTTTTGAAATTTAAAAGTAGATCTCAAATTGAACAAAAATTATAATTCTTATATCAAGAAGGACAATTTTTTCAAGTCGCCCCATTTGCTAAGGCCAAATAGGGCGAGTTTGGTCGCCCTTTTTGACCTTACAAAAGGGGCAACTTGATAAAATCGTCCTTCTTGATATAAGAATTATAATTTTTGTTCAATTTGAAATCTACTTTTAAAGATTAAAAATATCAATTAATATTAATAGTTTGTCAAATAATATATACAACACATGATGTTCTTACAAATATGTGCTTTTAATTTTCATAATTATTTAAATTAAAACGTATGTAATTTGAAAATATACTATTATTTACAAATATGTTATTATTAATTAATATATTTTCAAAAAATAATATGTATCTTAAATACCTAATTTAATATATCATTTATAATGACACATATTTGTCAAGTATTAATTTTTATTTTTAATTGTGTAATTACATATGTGACTTTTTGTAATTCTTAGATCAAGAAGAACGATTTTATCAAGTCGCCCTCTTCGCTAAGGCCAAATAGGGCGAGTGAACTCGCCCTTTTAGAGATATATCAAAAATGGCGAGTTTAGTCGTCTTATTTGGCCTTAGCAAAGGGTGCGACTTGATAAAATCTCCCTTCTTGATGTAAGAATTATATTTTTGTTCAATTTGGAATCTACTTTTAAAGATTAAAAATATCAATTACTATTAATAGTTTCATAAATAATATATACAACACATGATATTCTTACAAATATGTGCTTTTAATTTTCATAATTAATTAAATTAAAACATATCTAATTTTAAAATATAATTTGATTTTTTAATAAAATATGATAGATAAATTTAAACATCAAAACATTTATGGGAAGTGGAATAAAAGTTTAGAAATAAATTAAAATTTCAAAAGTAAGAAAAATATATCTTTATTTATACAACATTGATGAAATTCGCCCTCTTTTGTTAAATAAACTTAAATAGAAATACAAAATTGATCGTCACTATTTTATAAGACATTAATTAAATTATTATAACGTTGATATGAGTCAAAGAATGTGATAGTTAAGAAAGACATTTAAAGAATTTGTAGGACTCGTTTGGTGTGAGAGATAAGAAATAATTAATTCCGGATTAGTCTTTAAATAAATTTATCTCAAATTTGGTCTATAATATTTGTCACTTTGGAAAATAAAAAAACATTAATTTCATATTTCAATTCAACTTTTTCTACTCTAAGAAGACGTGTAATTATTAATCACTAATTGAAGTAACAAATAAAAGTTATTTAATCCTATTTTTTGTTGTACTCGAAAGGGCGACATACCATAGTCGCCCTTTTTTATCGATATCCAACATGTAGTCGCACTTTTTTGAGAATGAAATTTGACTATGAAAATGACCAAAATCATTTAGATTGAGAGAAAATGACTATGCATACATACGAAAAAGTATAGACGATATATCGTTTGCCTCATAAATTCATTTCGACAAGTTGGTTTTCAACCTCTTTGTTAGCTATCGGGAAATAATTGAAAATTTATTATCTCCATATTTTTCAATGATTGTTAATGTTCTGTTTCAGAACTAAAGTATATATATATATATGTGTGTTTTGAGAATTATACAAAAGATAAATGTCCTTTATTTTGTGTTTTTTAAGCTTTAACTGAGTGGGGATTAAATCATCAACATTCAACTTCGTACCGATTATCATCTTCCACATATCTACTTATCAAATAAAGAACAACAAATTATTGGTTTATAGAAATAATTTTTTTGGATGATCAGAGACATATAATTAATTGGGTTATAAAGATATTTCGATTCATATTCTTCCTCTTGATCAATAAACTATACGGTGGAACTAAAAGGGGCGACTTGATGTTTGTGACAGTGAGGGTTGGGTGGAGGGATGGTTTTGATATTTATGGGTTGACAACGGTGGAAGATGAGGCTTCTTTGGGAGTTTGAGGCACTACTACAGATTTCAGCTTGCATAGCGTTTTTTTCAAGCTTGCATAGCGCTATTTAAGCTACCGCTATGGTAGCTTAGATAGCGCTTAAAAAAACGCTATTCAAGCAGACTACTACCATAGCGCTTTACTTGCATAGCGCAAAAAAACGTTATGCAAGTTATACTTCTATTTTGAAGATACTAGCTTGCATAGCGCTTAAAAAAGCGCTATCCAAGAGATTTTATCCGTTTTATTTTACTTTTTATTTATTGTTTTGGTATCTATTCCCCCCCCTCCTCTGTTTTTTCACCTAATAAATAAAATATAAAAAAGATAACAAAAAGAATACCCATTCAAAATATAATATAATATAATCATTCGCATAAAACATAATAATACATTTAAAATAGTATCTCAATCATTAGTAACTTACCATCATTAACTAATAATAATCATTAACTTAACCTTCCATTTTTTTTTTTGAGAAATCGATGGACACGATTAAATACAGGAAACAACATTTAACTATTCTAAGGGCAACAAAGAAGTATTTTACTTTCAACACACAACCTGAATACACCATTCATGCTTCCTTGGCTTTTACTAGGAAGAGCTTTGTATACCCCAACAACTTCTACACGGTCTCTAGGCTTGCATGAATCAACAAGATCATCCTCCACGACTAAATCCACTGTTCTAGGAAGTTGACCAGGAGCTGAATTTTCAGGCACCTCTTGCATTGATAAAGTTTGATGATCTTTATATGTGCATAATCCAAACTCAGTAACTAGCAGATTGCCATTATCATCCTGCAACATAATCATTCTTGTAAAATTTCATTTAGCTAAACAAAAAGAAAAGGCCAAAACGAAAACCTAAATCAATTCATCATTACCCGTGTTGGGTACACAAAACCAGTTGGCAGACCAACATTAGACGTTATATCTCTGTATTCATGGGCCGTGAATTTCTCAGTTGTTGGGCAAAAGTGGACACTCTTTACAACCTTTGGCCTCACAAGAGAACCTACAGATGTTGAAAGTAGCAGCTTTCATTAATAAATATAATTAAAATAGTCAATTACTAAGTGGCATCCAAGCTAAGGACTCAATATAAAACAAGAAATTATTTATAACTCAAGAGCAACAGATGAAATCTGTGCCTAGCATCAATGTAACTCATGTCTCTCTTTGACAAGAGATAATGAAATTTAGACACATATTTCAGTTATAAACAACAAGAAATAACGAGGACTACATGTGTTTTATATTAATAGATACTTCAGATTGCAAATATAATCAGGAAAAAACAAGTAGAAAATGGATGCTAATAATGAAACAGAGCAACAGAAGACATCACAGTCAAATAATGATGTTGGGCATACTTTATTATGTTTTCATATCAATTCTATGTATCTTTATTTTGAGTGAATATGCCCAACTATGCTTACAACAACAACATACCCAATGTGATCCCACGAGTGGGGTCTTAAGTAATGTCCAACTATGCTTTACTCATTTAATTTGGTGATGTAGGAAGCTAAAGGATTAAATTGGTTCAGTTTCAGAGTAAAAAATGCACAATTGGATGAAGTTCTAGACTCTTGTCCTATACTTGGCTATGGCAAAAGTATGTGTGCATCAGGAAGAAGGAAGCATGAAAATATTGGCCTTATAATCCATTTAGAAGAAAAGGCGAAAGTATAGAGCAGAAGAAACAAGGGTCACTCTCCAGTTGCGCTATAGCACCACTATCGCACCAATTCATAAGCTCAATTCTAGTATTATATATAACTTAGTATCATAAGCAATTTTGTCTAGCTACAAGACAGACAATCTTTTCCCAATTTCATACCAGCAAACTGCACACTAGTTACTGAAACTACCAGACATCCAAAATGCTTAAGTGATGCATTTTTCTGATAACAAGGAACATAGTAATCACAGTGATCTTACTTCATTGGGTAAATTATCAATGCCAAAGTAAATATGATTAATTTAAGATCTACTCCTATATTATACACATGCATAATACCACAAAGTCAAAATAGATATGAGCTAGAAATGAGTATTATATAGAAAAGAGTATCATAATCCTCCTTAATGGAGCATCAAATCAACACATGCCTACTATGCAGATAACCAACATTTACATATGCCTTATGCTTTAGTTGTTTTGGAATTTCAGTCCTTAAGAATTCGACATGAGACATCATGACTGAATTTTCCTATCACTTCAAATCTTGCTTAGCAATCAGTACATCAGTTTCAGATTCCACAAACACGAATGTAGCTTCACCGTGTAAGTATTGTACCAGTTTTGATGCAACCGGAGGAGGCAAATCAGAATTCTATTTAGAGCAGGCTGTGGCAAATCCCGTAGCATTCCCTGTTGATTGTGAGAATAATGGAGGCACTATGGGTGTTGTTGAGTTGAGGATTGACTGTTGAGAAGCCATTAACATCGCTGCAGCTGGCCGAGAATGGCTAATGTTAGTAGTCAGAATGATTTCCGAATTCGAAATTGGTTGTTGTTGATGTTGTGATGAAATCAAGGGTGGAAAGATGAGACATGACACTGGACACCCTCAGTAGGAGGGCGCGTCCAGTGCTCGTTGCCACCATAATGTCCCGAAGTCAACTTTTCGATCAACAATGGTGTTTTCCGATGGGTGATGAATTAAGAGACGGTGGTGGGTATAGAATGTAGAGAACAGCTATACGAACACAATGAGACCTCTCTTGATGCTCGACGTTATCGGAGATGGCCAGAAAATCGAAAGTTGTGTCTAGGATTTTTGGGAATTTCGATTTGGTAGATGTAGATGTAGGGGTTGAATCGAAGGGTGTTGTTAGGTGCAAACTGTAGGTCCGATGAATACGAACCCTTTGGAACCACACTTGACCCTCGAATCGACCGGAGATGACCGGAAATCAAGAACGACGATCAGAAAACAGGGGGATTTTTTTATATGAGATTGTCGACGATGTAGGTAGAATCGACAATTGTGGTTGGTATGGAAATGACGGGCTTGAAAAGACGAACCTAATGGTATAAGTCTCGTCTCCAATGGAGTCTTGTGGTGGCGGGAATCAACGATTTGCCGCCGGAATCATTGTTCACCGACGGAAATGTCATTCTAGAGAGAATTTCAGACTTCATACACGTACAAGTTCGGCTAAGTACTTCATTATTTGGTAATATTTACCTTGCATAGCGCTTCCACAAGCACTGTCTAAGTGAAATATTTATATTATTATATTAATAAATTACTTAGGTAACACAAATTATAATAGCGCTTTAAATAAGCGTTATGCAAGGAGTAACTTGCATAGCACTTCAATTAAAATTTCCGAAAAGCGCTATGCACGCTGTTACTTAGATAGCGCTTTTAGCGTTACACAAGCTAAAATCTGTAGTAGTGAGGGGAAGACATTGTATTTTGGTAGAGAAAGTTGGCACGAAAATTGAGGAATTTCACTAGAGAGAGGAGAGGGAAGAGACTTGAGATTTTTTTTTAGGGTTTTGACTTTGATACCATATAAGATTGTAATAATCTCCCTTGAGGAGTCTTCTCATTATTACAAAATATATATAATGTGTACAATAGAAGAATCTTAATTCGGTAAGGATCCTAATATACCATAAATATATAATATTCATAATTACAATATATGACGAATATATGAAGAATATTCGCTAATAAAGATCTCATTCCAGCTGTTTAAACTAGGGCTGACCAGTGGGCCGGGTCCAGTGGGATCGGGATGGACGGGCTGGCCGACGGCCTGACAGAGGAGGGGCTGGCCTGGGCCGGGCCAAGAGGAACCGGTACGAGCGGGACGATACCGTGTCCCATCCCAATACCTGCATCGCAAGTGGCCTGACGGTCGAAGGGACAATTTTTTTAAATTTTTCCACTAAATTAAAAATACTAACATATAGTCATATATATTTATAAACTAAATAATTGAACAAAGACAATAAGAGTGTAAAAAAACATCCAATGTTGTTTTTGTGCCTCTTATATTATTAATTATTTGATATTTCATTGAAATATATAAGATTCAGAATTACAACATTGTAGTGTACTGTTGTTGAATTTTTTTTGCAAAAGACATAGAAAAGAATACTAAAATTGCAATGAAATAAATTACCAATTTGAAAATACTTTTTATAGTTTCTTTATAATTTCATGTGGTTCTTCGGTTGGAAATTTGGAATTGGTATATCTTGATCAAATTGTTCCACGTCGCTACTCATGCCTTCAGTGAATAAGATGTCGTTGTAGTTTTCGTCTTCTTCTTCGTTAATCTGTCGATCAGACCTTCTTCGCCTCCGCCAGTATCCAATCTCCGAATAGTACCGCCATCTCCAAGTCGTCCCGCTAATGAGTGTCAGGCTCTCCTATTTGAAATCTGCCGGAAAATCGCGCTGTCGATCGATGACGCAGAATGTTCAAAACATCTCGGGTCATCATTGAAAGTGTCGGAAATGTCTTCTCATTCTTCATCCAATATTTCAGCAAGTCTTCCTTTCCGTCTTGATTGACAACTGCTTGGTAAGGTAAAGTACCCTGTAAAACATAAACATCTAACTCGCTAATTTGGTTAGCAGTTCTACCACCTCACATTCTATTTCTGAGGCTTTCAATACTAGTCGCAGAAATAACATGTTTTTTTAGAGGCTGTGTTGAAGAAGATGGTACGAAAGCCGGTTGGTTGCTAACACTTTCTTGTTGGTAATACCGATATACTTTTTTGCATTCATCTTCTACGCTAGCCAACACTTCTTCTAGCGTTTGTTCAATAGGTCTTGGGACATTTAAATGTTTGGGAGTTGGAGGTGGTAGTACATCCATACAGTTATAAATATTTTCAATAAGACTTTTACAACCGTCTAATAGTCGGGTTTAACACAACATCAATAATATAAATCGGGGGAATAGGAATAAAATATTTCTTTATTTTCATAAACATTTTTTAATAGCTGCCTTATAAACAGGTTTTTCCATATATTCTTTAAGCATTAAAAATATTATAGCTATATGAAATAACATAGTTGAAATAGTAGGATAATATATAGTAGAAAATTCTTTTGTTGCTCGATGAAAATTTTCTAGAAATACAATAAGTTCTTTAATTTTGTCTCAATCGTTATCCACAATCATATCAATTGGATGTTGATTATGAGCGTTAAAAAATAAAGTGATAGGTTTTCTATAATCATAAGCAACAAGTAATTGGTCATATAAAGAATTTCACCTAATGGGTACTTCCTCGGAAATTTTTCTATAAGATAGTCCACAATCGTGACAAGTTTTTTTATAATCTTTTTTTCGTTGGATTCTATTACTTTTTAAAATAAAGTTTATAGCAAATTGTATTTTTTTTAAAATATCTTGAAAAAGTGAAAGACCATCCTTTACAACTAAGTTACAAATATGGCACGCATATTTGATATGATTTTTTTTTTGAAAAGACGGAGTTAAAACTTCTTTTAAAACATAAATAGCAGAATTGTTAGAAGATGCATTATCTAATGTAATACTCATTACTTTATTATTTATTCCGTAATAATCGCAGACTAAATAAATATTTTCTGAAATAAACTCACCAGTGTGCCTACTATCTATATATCTATATGCTAAAATACATTTTTGCATAGACCATTTATAATCTATCCAATGACTGGTTACCGTTAAATAATCATGGCCGTTAGTACTACGACCTATATCAGAAGTTAGAGCGACTTTGCCATTAAAATGATATAATGGATAACGTAAATACTGTTGATATTCACTGATGCGCGGTAAGATGCACACACTTTAAACGCAAGTGCACGTTATCGTGACAAGTAGTATAGTCTTGATAAGACCAAATATCGTCCTCTAGGATTAGGGTTCAAGTACCAACTATCTATTTTTTAGTATCTATTTGGCGAATTGATAAATGATTGGTTGTTTATAACTAAGAATTATGAAAGCTATCTAAATATAAAGATTTACTTCAGGTGTGATAAGAATAGGGCTTCCATGTATCCTTACTATCCGCTTATGCTACTTACTAATGCATTAACTTATGGTATTCTTCTTTTGGAGAAAGCAGGTTTACGAAATCGTTTTATACTCCCGTTAGGGTTATATAAACACTCAACCCCAGTATCGCACCTTACCTACCTTTCGGTGATAATGATAACTCTATAGGAGGATTAAGAACAAAAACCTAGTTGACCGTCACGCACAATGCGCAAAATTAGGGTTGTTAAGCCTCTCATCAACGCTACATAAATAATTGAGGTATTTTCATCCCCAATCCAAGAATGTCTACCCAACTTACAACATATTCACAATCCCCCTTTCTAACTGATTAGAAATCATATAGTGATAATTAGTTGTCAATTAATTACCAAGAATTCAACTCAATTATTGGATAGATCTCACAATAAGAAAAATAACCATAAGCATGCATTAATTTATAACATAAGTTTCTAGCAATTCAACATGGAAAGCCTATAAGAGAATTAGTTCCTAGCCATTGACGACAAGAACTAATTCCATGTTCATCATACAAAAACGAAATAAAGAACAAGAAAGGGAAAAGAAATTACTAAACTAATGGTATCCAATCTCCAAGCAAAGTCTTGAGTTGTGCGAAGGAACCCTTAAAAGCCTAGGTTCTCCTTTATAGTGAAAACCGCCTCCTCTTTTTCCTTCAGCCCGCCTGCAATTTCGTCAAAAGACCTAATTTTTCCGCCCGGCGCGTTCGCATGAGCCAGCGCGCAAAGTTCTGCAATCCGTCGGGTGTTTTGGCGCCGCCCGATATCTGCTTCGGTGGCCGCGCTACTGGAACTCTGTAGCTTTCGATGTTTAGGCGCCGCTACCTGCATCTGGCATGCGAGGGCGCCGCGACTGGGATCTTCGCAGCCTTCTGAATAGTGGCGCCAAGCCTCGCATCGCAGGAGGCCGCGGCTACCGGTCCGATTTTACCCTCTCGCCACTTTCTCGCTTTCCACTCGCATCTCCTATTTTGCCCTCTTTGCTCCTTTTCCGCCATTTGGCCATTTTAACCACTTTGACTCAAAAGAAAGAAAAACTATCCTAATACGACACTTATATGTGCAAAATGGGACAAAAGATTAACTAAAACTGACTCAAAAGGTGTATATAAAATACACCGATCAAATACCCCCAAACTTAACCTTTGCTCGCCCTCGAGCAAAGATAGAAAGAAATAAAATAAAAGACTCAAAGGAACGAAAAATAAAAGACTCAACGCCATTGATCACTTTTCTTTGCATTAGTGTTAACTAGAAAAACATGAAGGTTAGCAAAATAATATGCAGGAACATATAGCATGAAATTTCGGCACACTAAACACATGAAGCTAAATATTTCGCAAACTCATATTCATCATGCTTAATGAAAGTCAATATACTAAACCATGCATATAAATTCAAGAATTCCTATGGCATGCTTACTTGCTATTCTCCACTAATTCTGGATATGCATAAAAGAGATCTTCAGGACTTTAAGGGTTGTAATGTAGGCTTAGGTATAGGTAGGTAAAAATAGGCAATTTAGGCTCATTTCGTGTACCATAAGCTCTTCAACTTTTCAGTATTCCCTTTTTCCTTTTTGTTCTTTTCTTCATTTCGATTCTATCTTTCCCCTCTTTTGTTTTGGGAGAGTGAAGTATATAATGACAAGCACCCCCAAACTTAGGCTTTTGCCTATTTCTTATTATTTTTGTATTGGGGTGCAACAGACTTATTCACTCTTTTTGTCTTTTTTTTTTAACACAGTGTATTCCACTATTTCATATTTTCACTTATGGTACAATTTGTGGGAATATAGGGTGTCAAAGAAGAAGTTTCAATTTTTAGGCTCAATGGGATTGACTAGGGATATATTTGAAGTCCGGGATAGAAAAGAGTGGTAAGAATTGGCTATGAAAGAAATGTCTGAGTCATCTCCCTAGCATGCATATCCTAACTATTTCGCCTCAAATAGCATGCAATCATAACACATAGGTTTTCATAACTTAGCATGCACAATTTAAGCAAGAAACTCCAAATAGACAGATTTTTGTGAGTTTTTGGCATATCTAACCTAGGTGTTTAGATAGTTGCTTCAATTCCGTTACATTATTCCACCTTACTTCACTAGGTGTTTCTAGCAACTACAACATACATGATCTTTGACAGACAATTATGACTCAAAAAGAAAAAATTTTGGTGACTCAAAATAAACATAAAAACAATAAAAAAGACTTAATTAACACATAACATGACACAAAGAAAATAAAACACAAAAACACCCCCAAACTTAAATCACACATTGTCCCCAATGTGTGTAGACTCAAAGAAAAATAAAAGAAATAAGACACTTACAAACTTTGGCTAAAATGGTGGTGATGGCGGTGGATAATACTTTGAATTCTGTGGGGGGAGGAGAGCTCTTGGTGTTTGGTTTGGCGATAGGGCTTTCGGATCAGGGTGTCTTCCAAAATTCAAATTTGCCAGGCGCCGCTGCTCGCAATGGAAATGGCGCTACCAAACTTCTGGGCGTCTTCTGATCATTTGGCGCCGCGGCCCTGCGTTGGGGAGCCGCGACGCTATGGCGATTTTTCTGGGTAACCTTGGCTTCTCTTCATTTTTCGTCTTCCACATCCTTGGCTTTCACCTGTCAACACAATATAGACACAAGAACCCAAGACCGTGAGACTGATCAAGACGAAATAAAATAAAAACAGAAATTGAGATAACATAATTAAAAACATTGGGTTGCCTCCCAACAAGCGCTGTCTTTAACGTCTTTTAGCCGGACGCAAGTTCCTTATTATTTTAAGGTATGAGAAGTTACCAAGTTCATGTATTCCATTTCATTGATCGTAGAGTTTTAACCTCTGTCCGTTTACTGAAGGCGACTCCTCTCTCCTTTTATTTCAATCGCCTATACGGGAATACTCTTACCACCGTGTATGGTCTGTCCAACGTGATTTTAACTTGCTCGAAACAATCTCAACCTTGAGTTGAATAACAGACTTGTTGTCCTTCTTGAAAGTCTTTCGGTATCAAATTCTTATCGTGCCATGCTTTTGTTCGTTCCTTGTAGATCTTTGCATTCTCATAGGCATTGTGTGGAATTCATCTAATTCGCCACCAGAGCAGCCTCCTCCGTCCCGGCCGTGGTATCCATGTTTAACTTTTTCATTGCCCAAGATGCTCTGTGTTCCAACTCCCTTGGAAAATGGCATGCTTTACCAAAACTAATTTATAAGGTGACATACCAATTGGTGTTTTGAATCTTTGTCCAGATGCCCACAACGCGTCATCCAATTTGATAGACCGCTCTTTCCTCGAGTCGCTTCACCGTCTTTTCCAATATGCTCTTTACTTCTCTATTTGATACTTCCGCTTGCCCATTATCTTGAGGGGGGTAAGCAGTTGTAGTGCGGTGGTAAACTCCATATCGGGAAAGCAATGAATTCAGCTGTCTATTGCAGAAATGGCTCCTTCACATCGATGAGAGCTCTTGGTGTGCGAACCTTGTGAAAATATTCTTTTGGAGGAATTTTTGAACGATCTTATCGCTGCTTGTTTTGGTGGCCACTGCTTCTACCCATTTGGACACATAGTCAACTGCCAGAAGGATATATTGATTTCCAAAGGAGGGCGGAAATGGCCCCATGAAATCGATTCCCCATACATCGAATAGTTCTACTTCCAATATCCCTTGCGAAGGCATTTCGTTTCGTCTTAAGATGTTCCCTGTTCTCTGACAATTATCACATCTCTGCACAAAGGTATGGGCATCCTTAAAGAGTGTTGGCCAATAGAATCCGCATTGCAATACCTTTGCCGCTGTTCTTGATGCCCCAAAGTGTCCACCACATGATAAGGTGTGGCAATGGGTGAGAACCTGGTGCATCTCTTCCTCTGGTATACATCGCCTGATGACTTGGTCGGCACAGTGTTTGTATAACATCGGTTCCTCCCAATAGTAATGCTTTACTTCTGAATAAAACCTCTTCACTTGCTGTCTTGACAAGCCTGGGGGTAGTACTTTAGCTGCAAGAAAGTTAACAAAATCAGCGTACCAAGGTAAATTAGAATTCATACTTACTCGAAACAGTTGTTCGTCTGGAAAGTGATCATTTATTCGCACATCCTCGTGTTCGCTCTGTGTTTTCCAGTCTTGACAAGTGGTCTGCAACTGAATTCTCTGTTCCTTTCTTATCACGAATCTCTACGTCAAATTCTTGTAGAAGTAGGACCCATCGAATGAGGCGAGGCTTCGCATCCTTCTTTGTCATCAAGTACTTTATAGCAGAGTGGTCAGTGTATACTATCACTTTATTCCCAATCAAGTATGGCCTGAATTTCTCAAACGCATATACTATAGCTAGTAGTTCTTTTTCAGTAGTTGCATAATTTAATCGTAAGGCCATTTAGAGTTTTACTAGCATAGTAAATGGATCTAAATACCTTGTCGATTCTCTCCAAGCACCGCCCAATCGCATAGTCGCCAGACGCATTAGTTCGAATGGAGCTCGGTTTGGTGCAATGACTATGGGTGCGGAAATGAGCTTCTCCTTGAGCGTTTGAAATACGGATAAGCATTCTTTATTGAAGTCGAAGGCAACCCCCGTCATTATTAATGTGGAAAGAGGCTTTGAGACCTTTGAAAAATCCTTGATAAATCTTCTATAGAAACTCGCATGTCGAGAAACTTCTCACTTTTTTGATCATCGAGGTGGTAGATTTTCGATCACGAAATCTTTGCTTTGTCCACCTCAATACCTTGGTTTGATATTTTGTGTCCCAAGACGATTCCTTCATTACCACGTAAGTGACACTTCTCCCAATTTAGCACAAGGTTAGATTCTTCGCACCGCTTAACACTGCTTCTAAATGCCTTAAACACTCATCGAATGATGCTCCAAAGACCGAAAAATCATCCATAAAGATCTCTATAGTTCTCTCTACCATATCTGAGAAAATTGCCATCATACACCTCTGAAAAGTTGCAGGTGCATTGCAGAGTCCGAATGGCATCCTTCTGAATGCAAATGTACCAAAAGGGCAAGTGAATGTTGTCTTTTCCTGATCTTCTGGGGCTATTGCAATCTGGTGAAACCCTGAGTATCCATCCAAAATCAAGTAGTTATGCCCTGCAAGTCTGTCCAACATTTGATCTAGGAATGGCAATGGAAAGTGGTCTTTTCTGGTTGCTTTATTCAACTTGCGATAGTCAATGCAAATTCTCCAACCGGTGACCGTTCTCGAGGGGATGAGTTCGTTTCTTTCGTTAGTCACCACTGTTATTCCACCCTTTTCGCACCACTGCATCGGGCTTACCCACGTGTCTTTGTCGGATATGGGTAGATTACTCTGCATCGAGCCATTTTAGGATTTCCTTTCACTACCTCTTTCATGTTTGGGTTTAGTCGCCGCTTTGGGCTTGATGGATGGTCCGCTTCCTCATCTAGACGGATCTTATGCACATCGTTGATGGACTTATCCCTTTTATGTCCTCTAATGTCCATCCAATGGCCCGCCAGTGATTCTTTAGTACTCTTAGCGCTTTGTCCATCTCTTCGTGGATAGGTGGCATGAAATGATCACCGTAAGGTTTTTTCTTCACCTAGGTATTGGTATTGTAGATGATTGTGTAGGTTTTTAACTCTAACTTTGAGCCTTCTCGTGGATGGTAATGATCTTTCGTACTGTCCAAGTTCTTCATACTTCCTTGTATCCCATTTTTCATAAGCATTCATCCAATTTGCATACTCCATCAATGCGGATCGCTTTACTATCATCATCCCACGTGGTCGATTTCTTCAAGCGTATCATCATATCTGAACTCTTTGGTGACATCGCTTCTTCACTAAGATCAATGGTAGCGGTTATCCTTGGCCTATGGAAAAGTTCTTTTCGAAAAACATTGAAAATCACCTCTTCTTCGCTCACCAAGCTTCAACTCCCTGTGAACATCAATGGCGCTTGTCCGTGGCTAAGAAGCGGTCCGCCAAGTATGATGGGGATTCCATCGTTATCTTGTATGTCTAAGATAACGAAGTCGGCGGGAAGATGAACTTGTCCACCTTCACTAAAACATCTTCGATGACTCTCCGGATGAACAATTGGCGTCACCTAACTGCAAGGTGATGTTTGTAGGTCTGATTTCTCCCATTTCTAGTTTGCAGAAAACTAGATAGGGCATCAGATTTATGCCTGCTCCTAGTTCGCACAGTGCTTTCTGACATTCAAACTTCCCAATAGTACATGGGATGGTAAAGCTCCCAGGGTCTTGTAACTTCTGAGGCAGTTGTCTCTGTAAGATGGCACTACATTCCTCAGTCAACATCACTATTTCGTAATCCTCTATCCTCCTCTTTTTGTTAAGCACATCCTTCATGAACTTGACGTAGCTCGGCATTTGTTCTAATACTTCAGCAAACGGGATATTGAGTTGCAATTGTTTGAGGACCTCCACGAATCTGGAGAATTGCTTGTCAAGGATGCATGTTTTTAATTTATGAGGATATGGTATCATCACCTGGGCGCGTTGCCACACCGTGGCCGATTTCTCGGTTTACGGTTGTGGCGCCGCGGCGCTCACTTTCTCGTGATCGCCTCGGATGCGTAACCTTCGTGACCGCTCTCGTGATTGTCTCGAATCTTGCCGCACGCGTCGCCATCGCAAGCGGCCGCTGCTGCGAACTCTCTATCTCCCCTGATTCGGCATCCTTCAGGTCAATTGCCTGACATTGTGTTTCCTCATTGCCTACCCCAGGTGCAGATTGCTCTTCATATGTTTCGCTGTTGAATATGATTGCGAGCTATGCTATTTGCGTTTTCAACTTCTGCATGGCCATTCTTGTTTCGTCTATGAACTGATTTTGGTACCTCGTGAGACTGAGTATCGTTTCTCTTAATTCCTCCCTCTCTTCCTCTATGGTTGATTCTCTGTCATATTGACAGTAAAAATCCATATCTAAAAAAAATTCCTGAGATAAATCAAAACCAACAAAGAATCACGGCACCTCGAACTTTTCGAAAATAAAAATAAAAACGTAAAAATTTAAAAATTAAAATAAAAACCAAATTAGAAATTAAAAATAGACAAATTTGATATTGACCTATGCCTAATCCCCGGCAACGGCGCCAAAAACTTGATGCGCGGTAAGATGCACACACTTTAAACGCAAGTGCACGTTATCGTGACAAGTAGTATAGTCTTGATAAGACCGAATATCGTCCTCTAGGATTAGGGTTCAAGTACCAACTATCTATTTTCTAGTATCTATTTGGCGAATTGATAAATGATTGGTTGTTTATAACTAAGAATTATGAAAGCTATCTAAATATAAAGATTTACTTCAGGTGTGATGAGAATAGGGCTTCCATGTATCCTTACTATCCGCTTATGCTACTTACTAATGCATTAACTTATGGTATTCTTCTTTTGGAGAAAGCAGGTTTACGAAATCGTTTTATACTCCCGTTAGGGTTATATAAACACTCAACCCCAGTATCGCACTTTACCTACCTTTCGGTGATAAGGATAACTCTATAGGAGGATTAAGAACAAAAACCTAGTTGACCGTCACGCACAATGCACAAAATTAGGGTTGTTAAGCCTCTCATCAACGCTACATAAATAATTGAGGTATTTTCATCCCCAATCCAAGAATGTCTACCCAACTTACAGCATATTCACAATCCCCTTTCGAATCGATTAGAAATCATATAGTGATAATTAGTTGTCAATTAATTACCAAGAATTCAACTCAATTATTGGATAGATATCACAATAAGAAAAATAACCATAAGCATGCATTAATTTATAACATAAGTTTCTAGCAATTCAACATGGAAAGCCCTATAAGAGAATTAGTTCATAGTCATTGACATGACAAGAACTAATTCCATGTTCATCATACAAAAACTGAAATAAAGAATAAGAAAGGGAAAAGAAATTACTAAACTAATGGTATCCAATCTCCAAGCAAAAGTCTTGAGTTGTGCAGGGAACTCTTAAAACCGCCTAGGGTTCTCCTTTATAGTCGAAACCGCCTCCTCTTTTCCTTCAGTTCGCCTGCAATTTCGTCAAAAGACCTAATTTTTCCGCCGGCGCCGCGTTCGCATGTAGCCGCGCCGAAAGTTCTGCAATCCGTCGGTGTTTTGGCGCCGCGCTCGATATTCGCTGTCGGAGCCGCGTACTGGAACTCTGTAGCTTTCGGATGTTTAGCGCCGCGCCCGTGATTCGTCATGCGAGGGCGCCGCGACTGGATCTTCGCAGCCTTCTCGAATAGTGGCGTCGCGGCCATTGTTGATCGCAGAGGCGCCGCGACTGGTCCAGATTTTACCTCGTCGCCACTTTCTGTTTCCAGCTCTGACATCTCCTCTTTTGCCCTCTTTTTGCTCCTTTTCCGTCATTTGGCCATTTTAACCACTTTGACTCAAAAGAAAGAAAAACTATCCTAATACGACACTTATATGTGCAAAATGGGACAAAAGATTAACTAAAACTGACTCAAAATGTGTATATAAAATACACCGATCATTCACAAATACATCTCTCTTAACAGTTGATCTAGAAAAACCTTTATAAGAAGGATTATACATATCTTTAATATAATGAATAAAACCAGGAGATTCAGGAAATGAAAAAGGCAAACCCCCCACAACAACTAATTTTGCTAGTGCTTCCCTATCTTTATGTTTATCGTATTTAGGGCCTACAACTCTCCCCACATAGGTTAATTTGACCAGACTTTGTCAGACAGTATGTGAACCTTGTCCCGATTGAGAGGGCCCTTGCACACCATCTTTTTCAATAATGTATTGGGCATGCAAGGCTTTGTGTTTTTGCAATAGGTGTCTTCCTAAACCCCCCGTCCCACCATGATCTTGTCTAGTTTTAAAAATATAAACACCTTTACAAATTTTACATATAGTTACTTGATTCGGTACGTCCCTGTGAAAATATTTCCACACAGCTGATTTTAATGATCGTTTTACCGGACCTCATCTCATACTAGGGGGAATAGAAGACATTTCACTAGTAGGTGTATCATGATCTACATTAGTGGGTGTATCATCATCTAGAGTGACATCTAAGTCAAAGTTTTCTTTATTTTGAGAAAATACATGATCGTCAAGATCATATGGTATTTCAGAAAACTGTTTAGGATCAATAAAATCATCTTGTCTAAGAGTAGGACTAGGAATAATATAGGAAGTCCCCCTGCTCTTGTTACCTCTACTAGAAGAAGCCTGACCCTTACCCTTACCCAACATACCTCTTAGTCCTTTCATTTTAATTATGCTAATAAATAGTTAAAGATAATGAAATTAAATGTGTTAAATGAAATATAGACAAAATAATAATTTAATGAGAGAACGAATGTACCAAACGCCGACGTAGAGTCGACGTGTAATCGAGAGGTTGAAAATTGAAACTTGGCTCGATAGGTAATCCTCAAGCTAGTTGTCAACTTCACTCCCAATTCCCAAATTAATAAATAGATTGAATATGTAGTACACAATGTTGTATAGAGATTGATTGATTGAGAGATTAGAGAGATAAGAGATTGTAGGAAGATTTGTGAGAAATAAGAAGAGAAAATGAGATATTTATAGTTGAGAAATTGGGTTAAAGTATAAATATAATAACTTAGGGGTTAAAAATAAATATAAACGGGGTAGGGGGGTTGGGGGAGGCAAAAAATGGCCAAAATATAAAATGACCGTTATTGCAACGACTATTTTTGCAATTGGCTGAGTTTCGGGCGGGACCGGGGAGGAACGCGGGATGGGTCGGGTCATCTCGGGATCGGGCCAGGCGGGACCATACCATGTCCCGTCCCGATTCGAGACCTGTTACCGTTAATTTTTTTTCGTTTTTTAAATATTCGAGATCGGGACGGAACCGGACCGTCCCGGCCCACTGGTCAGGCCTAGTTTAAACTTTCGAGTAAAACAAGCAATTATTCCTAGGCCTCCCCTGGTCCAAATATTATCTTATCTTTCCTTTGTTTTAGCTAATTAAGAACCTGTTAGGTCGTCCAAGATATTTATCTGCATATATTACGCAACGTAGGTTATACATTTTCGTTTTAACAATTTTCTCCCGTCGTAGGTATATATGGACATGCGTGTGTATATATATGTGTACATTTTACAGAAAAAAAGAAGGTCATCAAACAGCCTTGGCCAGGGGCCGGATCTAGTGCAACGGTTTCCGGTTCACATGAAACCAATAATTTTTGTCTAAATTATATATTTGTATTAAATTTTTTATTAATTATATTAAAAAATTTAGATCGGAATTTCAGTCCGTTGGTCCAATTATTATTATATATCAACTTGAGATTGCTAAGAATATGTTAGGCCGTTCAAGATATGTATATTTAGCAACGTAATTTATACATTCTCGTTTTAACAATTTTCTGCGTGGTAGGTATATATGAACATGCGTGTGTATGTGTACATATTGCAGAAAAAAAGGTCATAAATAAAACAGCTAGGCTTGGCTTGCAAGAGAAAGGGCACATTGCCTAGTTCGATACTTCGATTAGGTGACTGCTGCTAACAGATCACAACTATTGACTAGAGACTGATCATAATAATTGGATCATTATAAATTATAATATATGATAGAAAAATAATGAGATAAGGGAAAGTCACATGCACATCTTCTGTCGGGTAGGTAAAAATTAAGGCTGTTCAGTGGGCTGGGTCGGTCCGATTCCGCCCCGCTCCGTCCCGATACCCACCAATAAAAATATTTATCGGTGTCGGGGTTCGAACTCGGAATGGGGCGTGTGATCGTTCCCGATCCCGACCGAACTGCCCCAACCCGATCTCATCCCGTCCCCCTCCCCCTTTGCAAAAATAATACAACAACAACCAAATTTCAATTTTGGCTGTTGTGCAACGGCTATAACGGTCATTTTTGGCCCCCCAACCCATAAACCCCCTACCCCTTAATATTTATTTTTAACCCCTCCCTAAGTTAATATATTTACACTTTAACCCTATTTCTCAACTATAAATACCTCATTTTTCTCACAAATCTTCCTACCATCTCTCTAATCTCTCAATTTATCTCTCTACAATTCTACATTGCCTACTAAATATTATATATATTTTTGCTCATTATATCAAAATTTAAAAATTGGGAGTGAAGTTGACAACTAGATCTAGGATCATCCATCGACGAGCAAAGTTTCAATTTTCAACATCGATTACACGTCAACGTTTGGTACCTTCGTTCCTTCTTTCAATTATTATTGTTACTTAATTTTAATTATCGCACTTAATTTCATTTACTTTAATTATTTATTTATATAATTAAAATAAAAGGATTAAGAGGTATGTTTAAGGGTAAGAGTAAGGGTGCTTCTTCTAGTAGGGGTAACAAGGGTAAGGGTACTTCTTCTAGTAATCCTACTTCTAGTCTCGATGATTTGATTTTCATTCATATAGATGAAATTGTTTTTAATGATATATCATTAGATGATGAGGTAGATGAACCAGAATTTAATTTTGACGATAATGTAGATGACACACCCACTAGTCCACCTCAACCTCAGGCTCAGACTGAGTCTCAACCTCAAACTGAAATTGGAATGTCTCATATTCCCCCTAGTATGAGTCGAGGCCCCACACAATGAAAATTAAAATCACATGCATAATATTTTTTTGATAGGGAGCAAGAGAATCAACTAACTGCTAGATGTAAAATTTGTAAAAATGTTTATAGATTTAAAATCGGAAATGGTCAAGGTGAGACGAGAGGTTTATTGAGACATGTACAAGACGAGCACATAACTAGGTGGAATCAATACCAGGCTAAAAAATCAGGTATGTCAATGTCATCTGAGTCGGGACAAGGTTCACATAGTGTCCCCGACCAAGTAAAGGGTCAAATTAACCCGGCGACGGGGGGATTTTTGGTCCTAAATATGATAAAACCAAAATAGGGAAAATATGACAAAATTAATTGCGGTGGAGAGTTTGCCTTTTTGATTTTCTTTCTCTCCTGGTTTTATTCATTACATTCGAGAAATACATAATCCTGCTTTTAATGGTTTTCCTAGATGAACTGTTAGAAGAGATATTTTTAAATTTGCAAGTGAATATCAACAATATTTACGTTATGCACTGTATCATTTTAATGACAAAGTGGTTATCACTTCTGACATAGGCCGTAGTACTAACGATAATGATTATTTAACGGTAACATGTCATTTGATAGATCAAAATTGGTGTACGCAAAAACATATTTTAGCATATAAAAAAATAGATGATAGGCACACTGGAAGTTTTATTGCAGAAAATATTAACGAAATTTGTGAATATTATGGAATAATTGATAAAATTATGACTATTACATTAGATAATGTTAGTTCTAATGATTATGCTATAAGACTTTTAAAACTTAGATTAACTCCATCTTTTCTTGATCATTTTCATATAAGATGTGCGTGTCATATTTATAACTTAGTTGTAAAGGATGTTCTAAAACTTTTTGAAAACATTCTTGATAAAATACAATTTGCTATAAAATTTATTTTTAAAGGTAAAAAAAATACAAAGACGCAAATAGTATAAAAAACATGTCATGATTGTGGATTACCTTATAGAAAGATTTCAGAAGAAATTTCGACTAGGTGGAATTCTCTGTATGAGCAACTACTTGTTGCTTACGTTTATTAACAATCTATAACTTTATTATTTAACACCCATAATAAAATTCAAGGGATATGCTTGTAGATAATGATTGTGCAATTTTTTTAGAACTTAATGGATTTTTAAAGAAATTTTATCAAGCTATTAAAGAATTTTTCGGTATTTATTATCCCACTATTTCAAATATGTTATTTTATATAGCTCTAATATTTTTGTTACTTAATGAATATATGCAAAACCCAACTTATAAGGCATCTATTGAAAAAATATTTATAAAATTTTAAAAACTTTTTTTCTATTTCCACTATTTATATTGTTGGTGTTGTATTAAATCCAACTATTAAAGTAGAAGTATGTAAATCCAACCAAGAGCAAAGTGCAAATAATCAACCGGCTTCTGTACCATCTTCTACTACTTCGCTACAACCTTATAAAAACATGCAGTTTCTGCTGCTAGTATTCAAGGCCTTAGAAATAAAATGTATAGTGGTTCAACTTCTTCACAAGTTAGCGAATTTGATATTTATGTTTTGCAGGGTGTTGTATTGTACGAATTAATTGTCAATGATGAAGGACAGGAAAACTTGCTGAAATATTGGAGGGAGAATGAGAAGCCATTTCCGACACTATCAAAGATGACCCAAGATGTGTTGAACATTCAAGCGTCATCAACAACGTCTGAAAGCATTTTCTACGGAAAGATTTCAAACAGGAGAGCACAAACATTCATTGGATGGAGACACATTGGAGATTATATTACAGTTCTATTCAGATACTGGATTCGAGCGGAGCGTAGAAGGTGCGGTCAACCGGAGATCAACGAAGAAGAAGACTACAACTACAACGAAATCTTGTCCAAGGGAACAAGAAGCGAGGTTGAAGATCATCAAGACATTGTGAGGAAATTCAAAAAAGTATGGTTGCATATATAATTTTTTTAATTGCAATTTTACTATGTGATTTGCAACTTTTGAACAACACCACAAAATTACAATTTTGAAATTGTATTACAAAAAAAATCATATTTCTATTAAATAATATAAGAGACACAAAAACATCATTGAGATTTTTTTATTACACTATCTTGTTCAATGATTGAAGTATATATATATATATATTATTTTTTAAAATTAAGTGGCAAAAAAAATCCTGATCCCGACCTGACCCGGCCCCTCTTTCGGCGGGATGTGGGACGGGACATGACCTTTTCCCGTCCCGCCTGGCCCGCCGGAACTCGAGTCCCGTCCCTCCTCGTCCCGCCGGGACCCACCCCGTTGACAGCCCTAGTAAAAACCAACGATTGTGATTGTTCATTCATGTGCTGCTCAAATGTCTCTATTGAGGCAATTATTAAATTATCTGATGAATTTTATTCCTTGGATTTGAGTTATATATATTGTCTATCCTAATAAAATATTATACCAGAATTGCTATTTAACCTGCTATGATAAGAAATTTACTTTTTCGTCCTAATTTTTATGGCACTTCCTGCTCTGAGATAATTTGACTAATCTTTAAAGCTAAATTGAATTAGATCAACTTAATATTTTAAAGTTAATTTTTTTTATATTCAAAAACTATATGAAAGAAGTACTATAAGTTGCATTGTTTCTCATGTCAATATGATTAAAAGATACATTTTAAAATATTGGTTAAAGTTCACGTAATTTGAATCTCTAGAAATACAAAGTTTCATATAAATTGAGACAAAAAGAATGTTCTCGATTTAATATATATGTATAAAAAGTAAATTTTTATCTCTATATAATTTATACACAATATAATTTTTTATATTCTGAATATAATTTTTAATGAATGGTATTCAACTGACCACAATTTAATCTATGTGGCTACGCCAGTGGGTGGTGTTGTTGTTAGAAACAGAAATGGAGATCTTCTCATGACACTTGCTAAGCCTGTCCAATTCTGCACTAACAACACTATAGAACAATGCTTGTACTTATAAAAGAAGGATTAATCCCTTGATTATCAATGTTTTTGTACATGTTGTATATTTGACACAATATCAAAACTCGGGCTCTTAACTTAGAAGCATTTTTTGTGGAAGCTCACATGGTGTAAAGGATTGTGCCTGTCCAATTCTAACTTTAGCTCAGAGGATGTTAATTAGGTTTTACATTTCTCTACACAATGTATTAATATATAGATCTTAATATATAAGGTAGGGGTCATTGTCAAATCATCCTACATCACAGGCTAATAATATTCAAG
Organism: Przewalskia tangutica; assembly: GCA_029844215.1. NCBI lineage: Eukaryota > Viridiplantae > Streptophyta > Magnoliopsida > Solanales > Solanaceae > Przewalskia > Przewalskia tangutica. Next base: position 147,906,467 of record CM056720.1, read on the forward strand.
GACTTGAATCCAAGACCAAAGAACACAACTTATTCAGAGCTTAAATTCAAGACGTCTAATTAAGGATAAAAGAGTAATTATCAATCCACCACACACCATAGTTGGTTGTATCCTATATTTTACGTTGTCACATCCTCCTCATTTTTGTTTTTAAAAAAGTATATAAAACAAAAGAAAACATTACTATTTAGGTTTTTTCCACCGACATTCAATGGAAAATAGCCACTAAATATTTTCCAATGAAAAAGCAATAGAAAAATATAGATTTTTTGTAGTGAATATTTAATCTTGGCCACTCTTAAAAACTAGTTAGAAATCATTATCAGTGAAAGGAGCGGTTTTAAATTTGTAATTGAATTCATAGCTCGTTTTTACTGTCTAATTCAACTAAATATTTTTATATATATTAAGAAACTTCATAATACAAATACTTACAGGTCTAACTAAATGTTATTGGATTCGTCCAAATTAAACTAGTACCTAATACTAGGGGTGGCAGATAGGGCTGTTCATTTCGGATATCCGATTCGATCCGAAATTTCGGATCGGTAAAATTCTGATCCGAATTCAGAAAAAATCGGATATCCGAAATTTTCGGATCAGATAACCGGATATCCGAAATTTAGATGTAAAAGCCAAAATGAGCTAACAACATTCCAGTTTCCAGTTTCCACTTTCTAGTTTCAATGGTTCAAAATTCAAATACCCTGTACGTAACCACATTTCAGATTCCAGTTTCCACAGTCCATATGATGTGCTAAATCTTCTTGAATTTAGAATTGAATAGAACTACACATCTACAATAAGATCTACTTCAGATTAACATTCATAATACTAATGTCCATTGTCCAATACATTTAACTACTAGCTAAAACATCCAATAACCAACATTCACATTAATACACCAATACAAATAAAGTTCATAAATTAAAATCCAACGACTCATCAACATCAATTGTTGGTTGCTCCATAGTCAAATCTTTCATACCTACAAAATAAATATCACAAGGAAAAAGATAGTATTAGCATTAAGTAAATAAAAATACAAATGTAATAATATATTTTTAAAATAATTGAGCTAAAACTAACCATCTTCCATATTCTCCAACTCGAGCAAACTTTCCTCTATCACAAGAGGCTCATGAGAAGTTCGAAGACAATCTTGAGCACATATAATAGCCTCCGCCATTTTTGGAGTCAAAGAGGTACGGAATGAATCAAGCACACGTCCTCCGATGCTAAAAGCACTCCGAAGCAACAGTAGATACATGTATAGAAAGTACATCACGAGCCATGAGTTGAAGGATGGGATATGTCTTAGTTCTATCCTTCCACCATTGTAGAATATCAAAGTTCGCATCATTATGCTCACAATCATCACTTAAATATTTTTCCAACTCATTTTTTCTCTCACTAGTTTCCACACCACCCTTATCCTTTTGATATTTAAGAGTCATGAATTATTCAAAATCCATGATTCTTTTTTTTGTCCAATCTCATCATTATTAAAAGTAGGTGTAGAGGAAGAATAACTTGATTCTTTCTCTTTGTTTTTTGATGAAGGTATGAAAGAAACATAAGAATCAAATAAATCACGCAAAGTGACTTATTTTTAGAGACAAGAGGGTACTTTGTTCATTCTCATAAGAAGATTCTACAACACAATCAACATAATTCAACTTATGTCTTAGCTCAAGGACTAATGCAACAAACATTAAAATATTGAGATTGTTGACATTTTCCCAATATTTGTCATGTTTCAATTTCATTTGTTGAGCCATGTTTCTTATACCTTCATCATCATCCCCACAATATTGTGAAAGCATATTTCCAACACCAAATGCATCATGCACATAAGAATTTGCAGTCACATAGCGAGACCCGGACAACCTCAAAGTGACATCATAAAATATTTACAAAAAAGGCAACAACACATCAACTTTATTCCAATCATTTTCATCCGGCTTACCACCGAATTTTTTAAGCTCTCTAACACATGCATTATCTCGAGAGTGCAAGTTAGTAAAAGCCTTTTTGAATTTCATGGCGGATCAACATCCAAACACACGAGACTCTTACTTTCCAAACTCTCTTCATGTGCACAAGCCTTAAATTTCTGAAGTCTAGCAGGAGAAGATCTAACATATCTCACACTACCACAGACTTTCACTATGGAACTATCAAGATCTTTTAGTCCATCTCTCACAACCAAATTCAATATATGAGCAACACATCTCATATGTAAATAATCACCATTTAGCACACTAGTTTGATGATGGTTCATTTTTCTTTTCAAATATTGAATAGCTAGATCATTTGAGCTAGCATTATCCACAGTCACAATCAATATTTTCTTAATCCCTCATTCATTCAAATATTTTTCAACCGCCCAACAAAGTAAACAGTGAATCTGACGGTTATTTGTGTAAAGATCCCAAAAATTATTTATAAGATTCCAGACACACAAGATTGAGATGCCTAACTAATAGGATAAAACAACACAAGATACATGATTTGAACTAAAGGCCATAAATCTAAACTCATGATCCAATAGTGTTGTAGCAGTTTTAAAGCATTTTTCGGAACAATTCACTACTAGAAAAAGAGGGTTTTTCCACCTCATTCTTATCGAACCAGCTCACTGTGAAAACACATGGTGGAAACAGATTTTGATTGAAATGTTGAGAAATCTTTTAAGTTTTTTATGTGAAAACACTATTATTTAGATTTTTTCCACCGACATTCAATGGAAAATAGTCACTAAATATTTTTCAATGGAAAAGCAATAGAAAAATATAGATATTTTGTAGTGAATATTTAATCTTGGCCACTCTTAAAAACTAGGTAGAAATTATTATCAGTGATAGTGGAGCGGTTTTAAATTTGTAATTGAATTCATAGCTCGTTTTTACTCAACTAAATATTTTTATATATATTAAGGAACTTCCTAATACAAATACTTACAGGTCTAACTAAATGTTAATGGATTCGCCCAAATTAAACTAGTACCTAATACTAGGGGTGACAGATGAGTCGTTTGGACTGAAGTTGGGCGGGTCAAGATGGGATAAAATTCTAGATGAGTCAATGTTCAACCCGCCCAAAACTTACATGGGCTAAGATGGACGGGTCAACATGAGCTAAATGATGGGACATAACCCAAATTGCCCAATTTGACACATTTCTTTTACAAATTTCAAACTTACCTTCTATGATGTTATTTTATTTTGTATGATATTTGATTTTTCCATATCTTTATTTTTAAAATAAGAATAATATTTTAAAGAAGTTTTTCATTTTTTATAAAAACAAAAAAATATGAAATATAAATTTGAGGGTGAGGTGGAGGTGGAAGGGGGTAGGTGTGGATAGGAGCGGAGTAAGAAAAAAATTCATAATTTTTATAAATTATTTATAAAAGTAATAAAATATAAAATAAAAATTTGAGAATGAGGTGGGGTAGGGCTGTTATCGGTCCGGATAACCCGAGAACCGGATCGAAATACCCGGACTGATACACGGACCGAAAAGTTAACGATCCGAATACGAGTACCAGACATAAGGATTCGATCCGACAACCAGGTCTAATTACCCGATAACTTATATGTTATCAGTCCCGGTCCGATACCCTTAGAATAGTTTGGGAATTGGGATGATGAATTGATGATCAATCCTTGAAATATTGCTATTATATATTGCTTTAAGTTTGTTAATATGTATTATGTAAAGCAGTAAAGGCAGTAAAAAAAGAATTTTTATAAAAAAAAAATTATAAGTAAAGTTGAGATTTTTAAGTAAAGCAGGGATTTTAATATTTTGGATCGGTTTCGGATCGGAAACAATATCCAGAACCGGACCACTAACCTTAACAGATCGGATCGGTGCATTTCGATAAGGTATAGGTCAGGTCGGATCTTTTCAGATCGAATTCTTATCGGTCGGTCTCGATCGGACCGATAACCTTATCGATGCGATTAGATGTCGATACCCGAACCGAACGATATGATCTGAGTGGGGTGGGGTAGGACAGAGGGGGTAAGAAAAAAATTCATATTTTTTATAAATTGTTTATAAAAGTAAAAAATTATAAAATATAAATTTGAGAATATGGTCGGGCCCGGATAAGAAAATATTTCACATTTTTAATAATTTTTTTTAAAAAAAGTAACAAAAAATATGAAATAGAAATTTGAGAAAGGGGTTTTGGGTGGAGTAGGGGGAGGTAGGAAAAAAATTCATATTTAAAATATTTTTTTTATAAAAGTTACAAAAATATGAAATATAAATTTGAGGATGGGGTGGGGCAGTGGGGTGGGGTGGAGGGTAGGGGTAGGGGAGGTAAGAAAAAATTTCATATTTTTAATAATTTTTTTTATAAAAGTAACAAAAAATATAAAATAGAAATTTGAGGGTGGGGTGGGGTGGAGGTAAGAGGGGAGGAGGGGAGGTAAGTAAAAATTTCATATTTTGAATAATTTTTATAAAAGTAAAAATATGAAATAAAAATTTGAGGATGGAGTGGGGGTGAGGGTGGGGGTGAGCGGGGTGGGGGTGGGGAGGGGTGGGGTGATTGGGTGGGGTAGAGTCGGATGTGGGTTAGGTGGGGTAAAAGTGGGTGGGGTGGAGTAGGAAATGTATGGGCATAAATGTGAGGGCGGTTCAATGCTTGAGTGGGGATTGGTGTAGGGGAGGGGTTGGTTGGTGTATTTTTATTGTTTCAAAATAATAAAAAAAAATTTAAATAATTATTTATAAATAAAAATCTTAATCTAGAGTGACACTCTAATCATTAAAATTAAGTATTTTGATGGGTCAAGTTTGGGCATAATCATGGGTTCATTTGGATTGTTGATTTATGATGAGTCAACTTGGGCTAGCCCAAACCAATCCATCATCAAAATTAATCTTGCCCAAATGCATGAAATCTTGGACGGATCATTTGGATTTGGATTAATTTTGCCAACCCTACCTAATACTATAGCGCGGCTTTGTCACTGACAATATATGTGGATTAAATATTAAAACTAGGATCCTGAACTTGAAACTTACAACCAAACGTTGTATAACTTGATACAAACTTCTATACCAGGATTATTCGCACACCAGACGAGCCCTAGTGTGTGTTTGTGGCAAACTAGCTCTAGTACAAAATTGAGTTGAGAAGTTTAGTAATATTTCTTTTACAAAAAGGCCCAAACAAATATTTTTTTCTTCTAAAACCTCAAAAACTACGAATTGTCTTTTTGCTTTTTATTTTTGAAATATGAGGAGATTAGATTCTACCCAAGAATAATATTTTAAAGAATTTTTTCATTTTTTATAAAAACAAAAAAATATGAAATATAAATTTGAGGATGAGGTGGAGGTGGAAGGGGTAGGTGTGGATAGGAGCGGAGTAAGAAAAAAATTCATATTTTTTATAAATTATTTATAAAAGTAATAAAATATAAAATAAAAATTTGAGAATGGGGTGGGGTAGAGTATTGCTCGGTCCGGATAACCAGAGAACCGGACCGAAATACCCTGACTGATACTCAGACCGAAAAGTTAACGGTCCGGATACGAGTACCAGACATAAGGATTCGGTCCTGCAACCAGGTCTAATTACCCGATAACTTATATGTTATCAGTTCCAGTTCATCAATCCTTGGAATATTGCTATTATATATTGTTTTAAGTTTGTTAATATGTATTATGTAAAGCAGTAAAGGCAGTAAAAAAGGGATTTTTATAAAAAAAAATTATAAGTAAAGTTGCGATTTTTAAGTAAAGCAGGGATTATTATATTTTGGATCGATTTCGGATCGGAAACAATATCCAGAACCGGACCGCTAACCTTATCAGATCAGATCGGGTACCCGCTCAATAAGGTATAGGTCCGGTCCCGGATCTCTTTTCAGGACCGAATTCTTATCGGTCCGGTCTCGGTCCGGACCGATAACCTTATCGGTCTGATTCCGGTATGTCGATACTCGAATCGAACTGGACTGATAACAGTCCTAGGTGGGGTGGGGGTAGGACAGAGGGGGGTAAGAAAAAATTTCATATTTTTTATAAATTGTTTATAAAAGTAAAAAATTATAAAATAGAAATTTGAGAATATGGTCGGGCCCGGATAAGAAAATATTTCACATTTTAATAATTTTTTTAAAAAAGATAACAAAAAATATGAAATAAAAGTTGAGAATGGGGTTTGGGGTGGAGGGTAGGGCCAGGCGGGAGGGTAGGGGAGTTAGGAAAAATTCATATTTTTAATATTTTTTTATAAAAGTAACAAAAATATGAAATATAAATTTGAGGATGGGGTGGGGCAAAAGGGTGGGGTGGAGGGTAGGGTGGGGAGGGAGGGTAGGGGTAGGGTGAGGTAAGAAAAAATTTATATTTTAAATAATTATTTTTATAAAAGTAACAAAAATATAAAATAAAAATTAGAGGCTGGGGAGGAGGGGTAGGGTGAGGTAAGTAAAAATTTCATATTTTTAATAATCTTTTTTATAAAAATAAAAAAAAATATGAAATAAAAATTTGAGGATGGAGTGGGGGTGGGGTAGGGCGCGCGGGGGGAGGGTGGGGGTAAGGTCGGATGTGGGTTAGGTGGGGTAAAAGTGGGTGGGGTGGAGTAGAAAATGTATGGGCATAAATTTGTGATTGATCTTATCCCCTTCACATATAGAGAAACCAAATAATAATAATAATAATAATACATGCTAGTAAAAGCAAAACGACAATGGAAATCCCTGATCTTGAAAATAGTTTCCAAAATATCCTCTTGGACCTCAAAGAAACTATACTGGAAGAGCTCAACTGGTGCACTTTGTATTATTTGGTGATTAAGCTTATTGATAGTTATTGCAAGAGCTATTTGTGATCAGCAAGCAACATCATTATCAAGAAAGCACTGGTGGCCAGGTCTAGAGTGTGTTCTCCTCTTTGCTTTGGTGGTCTGAATCTCACTAATATTGGTCTATGAAACAAAGCTGCTATAGCCAAAACTCATTGGACACTAGCTAATAAAGAAGATATAATGTGGATTAAATGGGTACAGTCATAATACATAAGAGTAGTGAAGTTATCAAAAGGAGTTGGCAAGTTCTTTGAGGCCTCTGAGAGAATTGAGACTCTTCCATCTCTTCTTCCTAAGGGGACTTGCCAACTTGGTCCATTAATCTGAAATAACTCATAATTAATATGTTTAAGGAAAAATTATACTTGAAATTCTTATACATGGATCGATTAAAAGACCTTGTTGTTCTATCAGGTAGCAGTGTTTAATCAAATATTTATGAAAAAAAATAATGATTTTTGAAATTTATGATCTAAAATAAGTTATAAAATTTTGTCTGACAAAGGGTGAATAAGAAGTTTAAAATTTAAGAATCTCCAAATTAGAAAGTATGATTTTTTTCATGAATAGAAAGTATGTTATATAAACTCGGACAAAAGGAGTAACTAGTTACCAGTGAAACAGCGTCACGAGCAGCTAAGGCTAAAATATCAGAGCAAGAGACAGTGCCAGGGCACTCTTTCTCTAAAGCGAATTTAGCAGCATCTATCACTTGGAACCCTCTCAGGCTTTGGTTTGGAATTGCATCTTTTTCTGCTTGATTTCCCTTTGTTGAATTAAGTAACACTGAACCATCACATCCCTACAACAAAATAAAAAAATAATACTTAATTACATCGTGTTAGGTTAAATCAGTCTAAAAATACTTTTAATATGATGCGATTACTTTGGGCCAAAACTATAGGATTTTTCCAAGAGACTTTGTAGCAAAGCCTCTCGAAATAGCGGCACAGAATTTGTCCCTTGGTCGGTAAAAGAACTTTTTAGTAGTGCGAATATTCTTACATCTGATACTGGTACGTAGCTTCTCAATCTTTTTTATGGGTCATATTTAAGATATCATTTAATTCATTTGATTTATGATGATGACACAACTGAAATTCAAACCAACCCATCATCAAAATTACTCTTGCCCAAATTCATAAAATCTTGGATGGGTTGAGCGGGTCATTTGGGTTTGAATTAATTTTGCCACCCCTAGTGAGAGTATTCTTACATCTGATACGTAGCTTCTCAATCTTTTTAACTATTAATTAATATAGAATTTTATTTGCATCCAACAATTCGACGCGAAAAAAATCAAATAAAGAAGGAATGAAAAAACAAGGCATTACCCTAACAAAACAATCATGAAAATGCATTCTCAACAAAGGGGCAGCCAAAGTAGGAGCACGAGAAATGTAGTGTTTTGTTGTCTCTTTCACAATTGCCTCCACATTTGGACATGTTTTCTTGTAGTACCCTACTTCCACCCCTTCACTATTGGCAACCAAAAAAAGTTGAACAATGACAAAAGAAAGAAATTTTAGTTATCAGGTGTGAGAAGATATCGATTACTCTTTACATATTAGTTATCATTTTATATTTATTACTCCTATGTAACTTTTTCTAAAGATTTGTATTTCAAAATACCTAGTAATAATTAAAATCTAATATTTCTTATATGCATATATATATTAAGTAATACCGAATATCGTGATGTATAATAGTGTTGACCTTTCTATAAGTTATTGCTTTCAAATGCATTAGGAGAATCTACTCACTGCCTCGGTCCCTATCAAACTGGTAAGATGCTAATTGTATAAGTATGTTTGTTTTGTTTGTCATTGGCTGTTGAATTTTGTATGTTACAGTTTTTTAGAATTAGTAATTGTTAGTTATAGGAGTCTAAAAGTTAAATTTACTATTATGAAAAAATAATTCTTTCATTATTTTCATTAATGAATGAGTATATATACAATTTACAATATTCATAATATAGAAAATCCTATTTCTATTCTACTCCCAAAACCCTATTCTATTTGTACAATAAATCTACAATTATGGTAAGTGTAGAATGCTAATTAAATACAAATAACATATTACCAAATATAGTCCAAACCCGTGATATACATGTTGAGTGTATTTTATACACTCTTTTGAATCATTTTTAGTTAGTATTTTACTCTTTTATTTTGCGTTTAGTGTTAGTGTGTTTTTCTTTCGTTTGTGTCACAACGGTCATAAAGGAGAAAATACTACTTTTGAGGATGAAATGAGCTTAACTGAGGATGGAAATTGCACAAGCACAACCCAAGAAAAGAAACCTAAGAAGTTCCAAGAAGAACAGAAGAAATCTGGCAGATTCCGGACAAAAATCAAATAGGTTCCATGGAACCGCGGTCAGGAAAATTAGCACCGAGTCATAAAAATTGCCGAAAGTCCGAAACTGAAATACCGTCGAAGGCGCCGCGGTCCTGGCTAGAGGCACCGCGGTGCCATATGTCCAGTGAGCTACATTGGTTTCAGAAGAATTAGCACTGCGGTGCCTGCCAACGGAACCGCGGTTCCGACGCGAATTTTCAGAAAAGTTAGATCGAAATTGGACAAGGGTAAAGGGGTCCGAAGCAAGGTTTTTCTTAGAGATAAATACCCTAAACCCTGTGATTATTTGGGGATTGAACTTTGGAGAGGAGAAAAGGAGGCAAGACACAATTGGAGACATCTCATTGTTCAAGTTATTTTCTTTCCCTTATTTTATTTCAGTTTATGTTGGATTGTAAATTAGTTCTTGACATGACTATGTTTAGGAGCTAATTACTTTAGTAGGGTTTCCAACAAATCTTCTTGAAGCTCTTTCATATAGTTAATGCATTAGTTATTGATTTATTCTTCAGCATATTAAGATCCATTCAATATTATTATGATTGCTTGATAATTAACTAGCTACTAATTGTCATCACTTATATGATTTCGAATCAAAAGTCTGAAAGGTGAGATTTGAATATGCTGTAATTGTCTAGACATAGGTTAAAATCGTAGACGAAAGTACCCCGATACTTGTGTAGTAATTAAGGTTACTGTTCTTAATCCTCCTGTGTGGTAAAATCTATCATAGAAATATAGAAGGTTTCTGCGTAAGGTTGAGCTCTCGTATGTCCTAACCGGAATATGATGACAGATTAGTTAACCTGCTATCTTAATAAGAAAAATAATCATTAGCGTTGCATTAACACGTGAAAGAGTGGATAGTTGAGGAGATTGGAATCCTATTACCTTCATAACTATTATAAACCCAAAGTCTTATAATCTTTAGTTTATTTTCTGCAATTAGTTATAATTCTTAGTTATAATCCTCAAACTAAAGAACGTCAACCAAATAAATATCATAGAATAGATAATCAGTACTTAATAAATCAATCTCTGTGGACGATAAATTCGGTCTTACAGATCTTTATTACTTGAACGATACATACACTTGCGTAAGCATCTAGAAAAATTGCAACAAATTTTTGGCGCCGTTGCTGGAGACTGGCGTACTGTTAATATCGATTTATCTATTCTTATTTTCTAATTTGGTTTTTTTATTATCAGTTTTTTTTTTTTACTTTAGAGTTGTTTGTCGTGATCTGTTTGCTGTTTTTTATTAGTCTCAGAAACTTAGTTTATACGAAGTAGGAGAACAACCACCATTTCAGGCATCATCCTCACATCAGTTCAGCCCACAAGACCCACAAGAGAAGCCAGATAACATAAAAGCAGCATTGTTGACCTTGACCAATTCTCAGACTCAATTCATGGCAATAACTAGGTCCTCAATTTTATCATTGGCCAATACCCATGTACATTTTATGACAGAGACTAAGCAATCCATGACAGAAACAAGATCCTCCATTAGGAACTTAGAGACTCAGATGGGGCAGTTGGCAGGGAAGTTAAATGACAGACCTCAGGGAACTCTCCCTAGTGATACAGTGATGAACCCTATGGAGCAATGCCAAGCAATCAGTTTGAGAAGTGGGAAGCAGTTAGAGCAGAGGACACCCCAAGCAGTGGTTGAAAATGAGAAGGATGTGGGGCAGACAGTTGAAGTAGTAAAGAAGGGGGTTACTGATGACCGCGCTACTTTAGAGAAGGCTCCACCCGCAGTGATGAGGGAGTACACAGACAAAATCCCTTACCCTCAAATACTGTAGAAGAAGGCTTTGGATAAGCAGTTTTCGAAATTTTTGGATGTATTTAAAAAACTGCACATTAACCTTCCTTTCATTGAAGCCTTGGAGCAAATGTCAGCGTATGTGAAGTTCATGAAGGACATCCTTTTTAAGAAGAGGAAGCTGACAGATTATGAGACAGTGGTGCTGACAGAGGAGTGCAGTGCCATATTGCAGAAGAATCTTTCCCCAAAGTTGAATGATCCAGGAGTTTCACCCTACCTTGCACCATAGGGAATGTGACATGCAAGCAAGCCTTATGTGATTTGGGGGCAAGTGTCAAACTAATGCCCCTCTCTGTGTTAAAAAAACTTGGTTTGGGGGAGGCAAGGCCAACCATAGTCACCTTGCAGCTAGTTGATCGCTCAGTTGTGCATCCCCAAAGAATTATTGAAGATGTGTTGGTACAAGTGGGTAAATTCATCCTTCCTGCTGATTTTTCTCATTTTACACATGGATGAAGATGAAATATGCCCATGATCCTTAGGAGACCATTCCTAGCCACAGGGAGAGCCCTCATTGATGTTGAAAAGGGGGAGTTAAAGCTCAGAGTTCAAGGTGAGAAAATGGTGTTTAAAGTTTTCAAGTTGCCCACTGAACCTCAAGTCGATGCTAGATGCTTTGCTATTGGTCTAGTTGATAAAAAGGCTCTTCATGAAATTTCCAAGGGTACTGATGCCTTTTGATGGTAAGAATTCTTTACCCGTTAATAATGTGGTGGATAAGAACAAGGGAATGAACCCTCCTAAAATAAGCCTTGTGAAAAAGAAAAGGAGAAGGAGGAGGAAAATAGTGCTAAAGTGGATATGCGGAGGGGACACTCTACCTCCTTGATCTAGCAAGTAACCTGCGTCCGGCTAAAAGGTTAAAGACAGCGCTACTTGGGAGGCAACCCAATGTTTTAATTATGTTATTTCAATTTTTGTTTATATTTGTTTTATTTTATCTTGAACAATCTCGCGATATGGCATGCTAGTGTTTTTGGATGACAGATGAAGGCAGGACTAACTCCGAAGGGCGGATGGTTAACAATGCAAAAAACTGAAGACAGTGGAATCTTTCGGCAATTCGCACCGCGGTGCTTGAAGCAGAACCGCGGTGCCTCCTTCGGCTTTGTGCACAGTAATTTGACCTTCCTCCCAGACCTCTGTTATGACCGTTGTGTTGTGTCAGTAAGTTGTCCCTTTATTTTTAGTCTTCACACATTGGGGACAATGTGTCGATTAAGTGTGGGGGTGTCTTATTTTGTTTGAGTCTTTTTGTTGTCTTTTTGTTGTTTCATGTGTTTATGAGTCATATTTTTTTATGGATCATGCATGTTGCAGTTGCTAAAGATATTGAGTGGATAAAGTGAGATAATGTAATGAAATTAAAAGCGACAATATGTGTGCTTAAGTTAGATATGCCAAAAATTCATGACATCTAATTATTTGAGATATTTGCGTTTAGCCTGTGTGTGTCAGTTATGGAAAGAAAGGTTGAAAATGTCTAGAAAATCTGTTTGCTTGTGTTAAAAACGTGCCCTACCCAAAAGGGTAGTGGGCTTGGCCCACTCACTCACTCACTAATTTTATTCCCCCTTTCATATATTAAAAATCAAATAATCTAATTAATTAAATTCAAGCACCAATTGTATATTAAAACTCCTATAATTTAATACTCTATAGTCTCATACTACTTTCGTAGTTCTAACGTGCTAAACGACCAAACGGGTCGTTACATTAGATAAAAATCAAACAATCGCTCGTCCTCGAACGACGAGGTAGGGGTGGAGGAAACAAAAAAAGTAACTGAACTGTTGAACAACTGAGGATATCTACTCTGCATTTCCGCCTATCATGAACTCCAAATCAAAAATTCTGATTCTCATAACTCTTTTAACTACTATGAGTTGTTAGAAGCCTATCCTACATCAATTTCACATTGTCTAAAGAATATCTCAACCAGCCTGCACTCTAAGTTCTAACCTCGAACACATTGAACCAAAAATCAAAGAAAGACATCTCCTACTATATAATACGTCAAATGGTGTAATCCTCAACACTCGAATAGTAACCATCACCGTAAGAAAGTTTTGCCAAAGACAAAAACTGATCCTAATGAACGCCGAAGTCAATCACAAGTCCACCACATGTCCTAAATAATCTGAATTATCCGTACGGACTAGCAATCTGTCTAAGGGTGAAATGACATGTAAACTCCATTTGAGTTGTAAGTAGTGTAATCCGAAACAACAGGAGTTGACTTCGTCAAACTATACACAGTGACCCAATAACACCAATTTTTCTCAAAGTCCATGGTAATCATATCAGAAGTCCATAGCAATTTTGCTTGTTCATTTAATCCGCCTAATCTTCTTTTTTCTCTCAATAGTCTTATTCTCCCAGATTTGATACTCCACTTGAAATACTTGAATTTTTATTTTAACTATAATTCTTAACGCAATTGGTTGATTCCATAATATTTATTGAAGTCTCCATAATATTTTAGCCCAAGCTACAACCCGTTGTCAAACATGTGCAATTCTCTAAATATCACTAATAGTACTGACTAATTCCATATCTTTATAAAATAAGTAGTAAGTCTTTCATAAGTCTGTGTTGATCCATCTCATCCACTTTCTCATGAATACACAGACCGGTGTTGTCACTCTAGTCTTCAAAACTAAAATTTTCCCAAGTCATCAATCGATCGAGTACCGATGAACTATACCTTATGATTTTAAATCTTCAGGTTTGTCAACTCGTACTATTCATCCAAATACGATAAACTTCATTGAATCTAATTACATCAAATTCTCCTCCTATTACTTTCACTAAACTCGTTCATCCCATTGAACACTCCAACATAAGGCCTATGGCCTCGTACACCACTTTTCAAAGCAATAAAATTTCTTAATGCAATACCTTATTACGCATTTAGCAATCCCAAAAATATCAAATCTTGCTATCTGTGTGCCTTACCACACAAAAATATTCTTAAGTCATTCATATTTGAAGTACTCAACCATACTATCTATCCATCACTTCAACATAGTCTATTTCCACCGACATAGCCTTACCTCAAAATTATGACTTCAACTTTCCTACCTCTTCATCAATTCTTCAATTGCAAAGTCTCGTTGGCACTTGCCATACGCTAAGTCAAATCATCCATAGTATTCCTTCTTCAACATAGTTATCACCTTTACACCCTATTAGAATTATATAATATAATGCCACCATAATCCATACATGATTGAGTGGTCACACCTTTTAAATCAAAATCCTCTAAAACTGATAGTATGATACCTTTTATCTTAATTCCTCAGTTTTCATATTTCATTCAAAATCGCTTTTTCCATCACCTACCAAAAATCACTCAAATCCACTCATGGGATGGATAAAAATATCATAAATTTTGTAAAATATCTAAGCCAATCATGGAGGTAGTACTAAACCACAACCTTGAATTTCTGAATATTTTCCTTCCCGCACACGAACATTAAAACTGAGCACTCCTCTAAGTCTAATGCATCTCTTATACAATATCAACACTTCTTCTCCAATTTAGGTGCAACAACTGATAACTCTTTGAGTAACTAAACTAAAACTACTCATCCATCGCTATAGTCAATTCTATTAGTCGGTCACTGATACCCCAGAATCCTATGGCGTGGTCAAACTTACCATTCAATTCATGTTCCTTTAGTATCCACTTCATACACAAAGTAGTACCACAAAATTATCATGCTCATAGTTCTAAATGACTCTTTCTTATAACCATACCCAATCAAGTGAACCTGCAAAAATGATCTTTACTAGTAGACTACACCTCACTATTCCCACAAGATTCAATCATCCATAGTAAGTTTTTTACCAGATGAGCACATCCACCCCTGGTGTACCATAGAACCACGGGGGAGATACTAATCTGAATAATCTTGCACGAAAAGAATGAACCAGATACCAATCGGACTACTAGCACGAAAGGAATGAGTCAGATACCAATCGGATTGAACTCGCACGAAAAGAGAAAAGAAGTGGAGTGTTTCCTAAATGTCCTATAGCCTCTCGAGGATGGGTACGAACGTCTACGTACCAATCCACAAGACTCTACTAGACATTGCTCTTGTACTCATTAGACCGGTTAACCTAGAAGTTTTGATACCAACTTTGTCACGACCCAATTCACGAGTAGTGATGACACCAACCCTATTCCCCGAGTAGGCGAACCATATTCTCAATAACAAGTTAAATCAGCGGAAATAAAATAAAGAAAAGAAGTTATAATAATCTTAAATACTTAATTCCCCAAAATCTGGTCAAAAGGGTACAAGAGCACTTACAAATCTGAAAATTAGAAGTCTGAAAGAATGTCCGAAGGCTACATACTGTCTGTCAATAACCAACGAAAAATGGAAATAACTAAGAAGCCCTTCAGGGGCCACGGAAGGACGACCAAGTAGCTCACCCTGAATAACTAGAAGATGTCCACCTCGCAAATCAGTCACGGGGCGTAGAACTGGAACCTGGATCGTACTCTGCACTCAACAAAAGTGCAGCAATAGTAGTATCACTACAACATTAGTACCGGTAAACATCATAAGCCGACAGTGATTAGATAACGCATGGAGAGTTGAAACTAACAAGTAGCACATAGAACAACAGGTATGATTATGTATCCTATACAAGTCAAAATGTAAGAAATTATGTAATCAACCAAGACAAATACAATTAATCAAATGTTCAGTCACATGTATGAGTGGATGAATACAAGAAAATGAAATAGTCACCTCTCCCTCACTCCACTCTCGTACACACATGCTAAGGCATTACCTTCAAGCCATGACCCATGGGGGACCCGCGAAGTCCATGTACCACTCGTGCTCTCCGGCTAGAACCTCGGAAGCTATAAATTACTTGCAATCTCCGACAAAGACCTCGGAGTTGCTCAATCACTCTCAATCTCAGGCAGCAACCTCGGAGTTATCAATCACTGTCAATCTCCGAGAGAAACCTATGAGTTTTTCAATCACTCTCAATCTCCGACAGAAACCTCGGGGTTTATCAATATCATCCAAACAATAGTATAACAAAAAGTATGACAGGAATGATATCAGTCTCAACACATATCACAAATATATAATCGACAAGTATAAGTCATACCAATGTCCTATGTTCAATTATCAACATCACAATTCTTTCATTTCACAAGACAAGCGAGCCATTATGAAACGGAGATATAATCAGGTGATAATAATGGAAAAATACACATATGGCGACAAGTCCACATAACAGCTGACTAAACCAACGTAGTTGTAATTCATCTCCACTTCATGCCCGAAGGCCTATCTTGCTATCCCTGTCAATTCCTATATCTACATACGATATTCTAATCAAAGTCTAACTAAAGTAAACCGTAACCTACCTCGTCTTTGGCGGGTACCACGAACGATCAAGCCAATGTCTTTCCCTTGCGTAGAGCCTCTGAACGCTTAAAATCTAAAATATGTGAACTATATTATAATACGAATCTAAGGACACCCATATTGCTATATTTATATTAACAAGATCTTTACCATTTCCATTGTATGACTAAACTCATACCCCTATAAAAATATTAGCATAACTTCATGACAAACAAATAATATTTCTTTCTTTTAACTTTCTCGTATCTCCCGCTTGTAAATGATATATCATTAAATTCGTAACTTCAAATCAGGTGTTTATTGTACCACATCGAAGGAAACAACTAGGATCTATTATTATACCGAATCCCATATGACAATACTTAGTGTAGTTGGTGAAAATTTACGAGAAAAACAATCCTATGAAATCTGTGTCGTCAGAAATTTTGCAAAATTTGACAGAAACTTCAAACAGTCATAACTTTCAAACCATAAGTAGGATTTATCTTCGTAAGATATCAAACTGACGGAAACAGAGTAATATACAACTTTCATTCAGACCATATTTTCATATTCCTTACGTATTTGTATAGGTTTTACGTTTTATATGATGTGTCGCCTGAGTTTCGGTAAAATGAGGCAGAAACTTTAAACAATCATAATTTCAAACCATAAGTCGAATTTTTCTCCGTAAGATATCAAACTGATGGGAACAGAGTAATCTACAACTTTCATTCAGCCCATATTTTTATATTCTTTTATACATTTTTCACGTTTAATATGCTGCTATAATCATTATGTCATGTTACATCCCTCAAGTTTCTCTTATTCAAGTGGATTGTGGAAATTGTCGTGTAATGACTTCTTGAATTTTGATTTCGTTCTACAACAAACTATTATACGAATCATGAATAGATTAACTCAACCACAGAATCTAACCTGAACTTAATTGAGCACTCCCTCCTCGTCTACTTGCTAGGTTTTCTTTTTCCTTTCTTCCTTCCCCTTCTTCTTTCTTTTCCAGCGTTCCTTTTCTTTCTTTCTAGCTGCTAGGTTCCCCCCCCCTTTGTTTTGCTGCTTCAAACCGTCCCCCTCCCCTTTTCTTGTGTTAAAAACGTGCCCTACCCAAAAGGGTAGTATGCTTGGCCCACTCAGTCACTCACTAATTTTATTCCCCCTTTCATATATTAAAAATCAAATCATCTAATTAATTAAATTCATGCACCAATTGTATATTAAAACTCCTATAATTTAATACCCTATAGTCTCATACTACTTTCGTAGTTCTAACGTGCTAAACGACTAAACAGGTCGTTACAATTACCTTTTTTAGGGCAGCCTAGGGTCAAAGGGAGAGCTTGATCTTCACTTCCACATCACATTCACTCGCACACACAAAAAGGGAAGGGATTAGAAAATTAATGATCAAATCTAAGTGTTTAGTGTTCTGCCATGGGGATTAGATCCCAAATTAATCAAAATTAATCAAACATTCTCGAACTATGGCTCTTAAGGATATTAAAAACCTAAAATTTCAAAAAATTTATTGTCAAAGTATCAAGAGATTTTAATGCTCATCAAATCCGTTTGAAATAGTGAGGGTTAGGGTTTCATTTATAGAACCCCAAAAACCCTAGAAAACCCTATAAAATATGATGTAGGATAACAAGAATTGGGGGGGGGGGGGGGGGGGAATTTTCCTCCCAAATAAGATATCCAATAGAAATTAAGTATTCAAAATGCTAGTCGAACAAAAAACATTAAAATGAATAGAAAAAGCAACGCAAAAGGGGTTACCCTTACCTGGTGGGGTGGTGGTCGTATGATGACATAAGGGCAAGAGACATTAAATCTATTGCCCATTTTGGATGAGCAAAGGTCTGCGAAAGGCTGTGTACGCCTGGATATTGCCTTTTCCGGCAAGTGAGCAAAGAGAGAGAGAGAGAGAGATGAGGGAAGTTGCTAGGGTTTCACATCGATGCCAAAATGGGAATGAGAATTTGGGTGTTTACACGTATAACAAAATGTGTATTTTAGATGGGCCGGTCCGGTTTTTAAGGGTTGGGTCGGGTCGGGTCAACTCAAAACAAAATGGGTCATCTCTATAAAACCGTCACACAACATGTGACGGTGCAAATACCCGTCATAAATTTTTGACGGTTTAAATAACTGTCACACATATGTCATAAGTGTCTATTGATCAAGAAGTCAAGGGAAAAATTGTCACACTATGTGACAGTTGCAAAAACTGTCACACTCTGACTGTCACCGTATATCATTTTTCTTGTCGTAGTGTTGATTTAACTTTTGCTGGCTTTGGATGCCACGTACATAAACTATATGTGCCCTTCGTTCACATGTGTGCCTTCAATTCACTTTGCTTTCTTCAGCATTTCTCCAAATGTATTCAACTTAGTTGGCAACATTTTATTTTATTAAGAAAATCATATTTCTTTTCTGATTTTTGCAATTTCAACAAATCTGCTTCTTAATTTGCTTCAAACATCTTCATCTTCAGGCCGCTTTATTTCTACACATTAAAAATATAATATTAAGAATAAAGTAGTATAATTTATACCCAAAAGACAATTAAAAGTACTAAAATGTGAGACAACAATGGCTAAATATATGCATTTTAGGCCAAACATCACCAACCTCACACTTAAAGTCTTACTCGTCTTCGAGTAAGATCTAAACCAATCTCGATAAATCAAGCCTACGAACACCATCACTTTGGTTGATATCAACAATTAGGCCCTATAGCAATCCAAATCATCAAATATACACTTCCTGATCATCATGCAAGATACACAAGTCACACAATCAAATAACAAACCTCTAACCTCCCAATCTCATAGACGGACTCTAACTTATCAAATTTAAGCTCGTTCTTCTACTCTGTCAAAGAAATCTAATAACATCACATATCTATCATGAAACAAGTGCCCTCATAAGAAGAAATAGCCCACAAACGCTAATCAAATAATGAATGTAAATTAAGGACTTAACATCGAAAAACAACTCCCGCACTCAGAAAGAACTTCACATGTATGCCCAAAGAACCATAAGCTTGCCCATTATGTACATCTCCATTAATTAAACGTGCTCGAATAGAATCAAATAGGATTTTAACGAGTTGTAATGTTGTCTAGGGGATGGGTAGAAAAATTATATAATAGTGACTTACACTTCCCTAAGCACTTGCACTTTCTAGACTTCATCACCCATTATTTCATCTTTTAACTATTTTTCAGCCCTCTGTTTATCAATTATTTCACAAGTATTTCCCTCATCTCAAGAACGTTTCAATTTTTTTTCAAGAAATTTTCATTCTCTTTTTTCTTTTCATGCCACATTCTTTCTAAGAGGACTTCATCACTTTGCAGCTATCATTAGTCACCTTTTACATTGATCATCATTTTTCTTCAGATTTATCAATTATATCACACAATCTAAGTTACATTGCTCAAGGAAGTAGGGTGCCAAAACTAGGAATTCAACTAAAAGGATCAAGGCAAAAAAATACGGCTAGCAACAAAAGGCTACAGACTCAAATGGCTAACTAGTGGTAATAATATCTGAAAAAGCTAAAATTCACAAGACAAATCAAAGAAAATCTATTATCATCTTCTAAACAGAACAACACTTTTATTTCGCTTCAATAACATGTAGAGCAAATTCTAGACTAAGATGCAAAACATGGAATACAAGCAAGAAATCCTCACCATACATGGCACAAGTATCAATCAAGATGGATCTATTTTACTCTAAGATAGACAGGATCATGACGAACTACAAAATAAGAATAAGTTATATATATAGTACAACCCTGAGCTTAGGTATTAGAAAGCATGCTATCTTTTTTTTCATTACTCAAGCACTCACAGAAAAGTACTACTCAAACTCAGACCTATATATGCTAGTATCAAGCAAGCTACAAAGGTTTTTCTTCTCTCTTTTAATACTCCTAAAAAATCTACTCCTAAAAATAAAATAATTACCCGATTCAAAGGTCCCCCTCGAAAAAAAATCGAGGTCATAAGAAAACCCATGGGAGCGGGTGATGTATGCAACCAATGAGGGAGTTAAGAAGCTACTAAAAACAAATAAAAGAAACAAAAATATTTGAATTATTTCATTTTTCCTCATTCATTTTTTAAGACTCTAAGACTCAAAAACTACTAAAACTGTAAGAATATTTTCCTCAACTTACCTTGTTCCATTAGGTAAGAATATATACAATATTACAATGACTAGGAAGAATAAGTTTTGCCTAGTATAAACCTAAGAATATTCTTATACAATAATTACCTACCATATAGGATGAGATATTACATTAATACAATATATTACACAATGATATTATTCTAGAATATTCTATCACTCCATGATCGAAGTGGAGGCGGCGATCTTTGAGGCGTCGAAATTCTTCAAAGAGTATCAGCGGAAGTCCTTTTGTGAAGATATCAGCAATCTGATATCGCGTCGGAACATGTAACACTCGTACTTGTCCGCATGTTACATTTTTACGGACAAAATGAATATCTAACTCAATATGTTTAGTGCGTTGATGGTGGATTGGATTCCCTGATATATATATATTGCACTAATGTTATCACAATATACCATAGTAGCAGTTGAAATGGGGCAATGAAGCTTAAGTAAAAGATTCTGAATCGGCGTAGTCGAATCTGACATTAGCAACCGCGCGGTACTCGGCCAGACTCGGCGTGATCTTGTGGGTTGCCTTTTAGAAGACCAGGAGACCAAATTATCTCCGAGGAAAATCACGAACAGGTGGGCGTGCGGTGTCGGACAACTGCCCGATCTGCGTCGTAAGTGACAAGTTTGGTGATGGAAGATGGGTAAAGGTGTAATCCGTACTCCAGAGTGTCCTGAATATACCGCACAATGCGTTTGAGGGCATGCATATGTTCTTCCATCGGATTATGCATGAATAGACACACATGTTGTACTGCGTAGGTAATATCCGGCCTGGTGAAAGTGAGGTACTGCAAGGCTCCAACCAGGCTGCGGTATAATGTAGGATCAGCAAAGGGTTTTCTAGAGATAGCACTCAACTTTGACTTGGTCTCCACCGGAGTTGCCGAAGGTTTGCATGAGGACATACCAGTCCGTTCCACAATTTCAGATGCATATATCTTTTGGGAGAGAAATAATCCACCTGCATGTCGTGTCACAATAATAGCTAGAAATAATGTAATGGACCAAAATCCTTCATAGCAAATTCGGAACCAAAATGAGATATGATATGAGAGAGTCTGAAGATGCTGTAAGAATGAGATCATCCACATATAAAAGAAGATAAGCAGTATGATTACCCTGACGATAAATAAATAGATAATTGTCAGAACGGCTGTGAGTAAAACCCATTTGTGACACAAAATCTGCAAACCGCTTGTACCAAGCCCTGGGAGCCTGTTTGAGGCCATACAATGATTTCTTTAGCAAGCACACATGGTTGGGAAATTTAGAATCTCTGTATCCCAGAGGTTGGTGCATGTAAACTATCTCATTCAGGTGACCATGAAGAAAGACATTTTTGACATCCAGTTGAAGAAGTGGCCATCCTTTTGAGAGTGACAGACTTAGAACTGTTCGGATGGTAGTTGGTTTGAACACTGGACTGAACGTCTCCCCAAAATCGATGCCAACTTGTTGGGTCTTTCCATCACCTACAAGACGGGTCTTATGCCGCTCAAAAGAACCATCAGAATTTTCTTTATGACTAAAAATTCACATAGACTGAATAATATTCGCATTAGATGGACGAGGTACTAAATCTCATGTCATATTTTTAATAAGGGCATGTTATTCATCATCCATGGCCATTTTCCAATTCGGGTCTTTGAGAGCAGACACTGGGTTTACGAGGTAAATGTGATTTGGAAACCTGTATGTGGAGGTTGTATTTGATATTGGGTTTGACAATACCATGTTGACTGCGGGTGACCGGACAAGAAACATCACCAGTGGACTGGACAGCACTGGCCGAAATAGAGGTGGTGGACTGGACGCCACTGCCATTCTCGTCATTGGAAATTGAGGAGGTGTGGATCGGTAATAGGAAAGATGTTGTATCATGGGGCAGGACATTAGGACGTTGCCTACTGGATAACAAAGAAGGTGCACTGGGCCTTGGTTACGTGGTGAAATTTCAGGGCGGGGCGTTCGATGGTGGTCAGCGTCTGAGGTCGATTAGCCAACCGCTTTGGTAGTGGGTTTCGGACTGTGAAAAAATTGAGTGAGGTACGGAAGTCTATCATCATCCAAAAAATCATAGGAGTGAGTCCCGATTTCATGTATTTTAGCAAATGGAAAACTTGTTTCATCAAAGATCACATGATGACTTATAATAATTCTTTGAGAAGAAATATCATAGCACTTGTAGCCACGGTGATTGGTAGGATATCCCAAGAAGACACATGGAGTAGACCGGGTGTCACGACCCGACCACGGACCCGTGAATGGTGCCTTACCCCGGGCACCCTCGTGATATAACATCAGAGAAAACTAGCGGAAAATAAACTCACAACAAGAACCCATATAGAAAATAAACAGGCTAACCAAAAATGGCTACCTCTAATATAAATCAAACCGAACAGTCATATCCCTAACAACCCAAGTTATAACAGGACTACAAGCCTCTAAGAATGAGTAAACACTATGACGGGACAGGGCCCCGTCCTGCCCCTGAATGTACAAAATATCTACAACAGGAGAAGCCGTGCCAAAAGTCGAGCCTCGGAGAAATGGAGCTCACGACACTGAGTAAAGATCCTAAGAATGAGGATCCACCACGCTCTTCCCACCTGGCGTGAGCATCCCCAGGAAGGGGATTACCTGATATGTACCAAGTATGTAAAGCGGAAAATCGTAATAATATCACAAGTTTAAAATAAACTTGAGTCGTGGAAGAGAGTCGAAAAATACGAGTATCTTTGTTCCTTACTAACAATGAGAGTAACAAGTATAAACTTTCTGCATAAAATAGGAGGCTCGTGATCAAAGCAGGATCTCATGCGTAGTATCATTAAGCAATCCTACTCGCAGAATTTGTTTCACCGCGTGGGTCTGTGGACCAGCGTAAGATCATCGCTCGCATGAGACTATTTCACCCGCGTGGGACTATTTCACCGCGTAGGGTCATCCGCCTCGCGTGAGACTATTTAACCCGCGTGAGACTATTTCACCGCGTGGACCTGTGTGCCGCGTGAGTACAAGCGCGCGCGCTCGCGTCATGGGTAGCAAATCCATGGCATAAATAGTAATAATAATGATAATAATAATACATAAATCGGCCTGACAACTATCGTACATAACATAAGCGTTAAACATCAAAGCGTAAGCGTAAGCAAGTTAAGAATATCTCTAACTCATAATAACATTTCTAGTACATCCTCTCATTTTAGTTACTTAAGGCACTACATGTCATTTTAAAAGAAAATCAGGAATTTAACCCAGTACTACGTTCCTTAAACCTTTTAAGAAAATGACTCCTTTTTATATAAAACTTCGAGATACTAATAGTAGTGGTATCAAGTCACGACTTTGCAAAACAAGTTACGTTTACCTTTAAAAATACAATAGGCTTAAAATCAAGTGACCGTCTCTTTTTAAAACCTTAGGCAATTAATGCCTTAAAACAATTGCCTTCCACAAAATCCAAATCCTTTATCATTACTCATTTTACTTGGAGTAAACCTTTCCTTATTAACCGCCGTAAAGTCAATACAACCAACTTCCCATAAAGTTGTTATATTACCCTTGTACACTAGTCAAACACCTCTCGCATATCGAGGACTTATACCTTAAAAGCGAAACAAGTATCATATACTTAAAACAAGTGAAAAATGTCAAATCTTGTCGTCTACCGTACTACATAGTCTGACTACTCATGCTCGAGAGATAAGAAAGCTCCACATACCTCTTGGTCGATCCACTTGCTAAGTCAAAAATACATGCGTAATATGTCAACCTATAATGGCCATATCGTTTATTAACCTCTAATTTCAATGTAGAATATTCCAAGTTCAAAGTTACTAATTCTATGAAAAATTGGGCAACATTTCCTTTGTTTCTACATCTTGCCACCTTTTTCAAGGCGAATTCAACATCAAACGCCACGTTTAAGGCCCAACAATCCAAACATTTCAAAGGGATTACACCTAAACTTGGGTGTGTAAAATTCTGCCCATAAGGTACAACAATTAACTTAACAAGTCTAAGGTAGTTTTAGGCTACAACATGCTCACATAACCTTTTAACCAATCCTTTCATATCCAGACCATATTTCTTAAGTGCAATGAATCTAAGAGCATTATTTACTACTACAAGTTCCTTCTTCTTCACGTGCGACATCAATAACTAGCTCTGAGAGAAGGATTGTTACCTTAGAGCTTTAGCCAAAATTATTCCAACAATTTTGCTAGCCTCTTTTCCAAGAACACCGCGTGATAACTCCTACAAGCTAGCCACAAGCTTCCTTGTCCTAACTTTCAGATTTTCCTTAAGCTTTGAATTCCTCTTGGAATTCTAGAGAGAAAGTGAGCTTTAGCTTAGAGAGAGAAGGATTTGAAAGATGACCAAGTCAAGACTTGGTCAATATATAAGACATGCAAAATCAGATGGGGGGACACTTGTCACCCACCCATGACCTCTTTTAAAACAAAGCGGTGCAGAATTTTCCACTCGGCCATGAAACCCGCCTCGGCGCGCGACCTGTGGCGCGGGCGCGCTGAAACTCTGCGCCTCTCGGGACTTTCGTCGCGGCCTGCTTCCGGCGCAGTGGCGCCAACTTCAGCGAGCCCTCAAATATTTCGGCGCGTGACCCTGCGGCCGGCGCGACCGTGGCTCGTGCGAAACACTTTTCTGTCGTCTGCGCCTGAACTTGTAACTCGTAACTTCCTACTCAGATGTCTGTCGACGAGCGGTTGGTTCCGTTGGAAACTAGACTCAACGAAATACGCACTGGGCCTTTGAAACACCTAGGAACTTTGATATGCGGGTCATAACCCGCCCAAAGTTGACTAAAACCCGTCAAAACAATCCGTCAACTTATCTTTCGAAAATTTTAAGTCTTACTCCTTTAAATGCGCTCTCATGCGCATGTCGAACTACGGGGTATAACATTCTCCCCCCCCCCCGTAGAAACATTCGTCTCGAATGTTCCTACAAACTTACTCGAACCACAATCCCACATAGACCCTCTCGACTATTCTTTTGCGATTAAAGGCGCTCGCGAAACCACAACAATACTCAAGCAAAATTGCCAAATTAAAACTAACAAGCAAGAAAGTGGGTTACCTGGAGGTATAGGAAATAAGTGAGGATACTTATTCATCATGTCATTCTCTGCTTCCCACGTCATCTCCTCCCTGTTCTCGTTCCGCCATAAGACTTTGTGGAAGCCGCGTCCGCCGTCGAAGTCGCCTAACTTTGACGATCGGTATCGCTATGGGACTCTCCTCATCGATAACCCCTGTCACTGGACATCATGAATCGGGTGCACTCTAGATGGGTCTCGATACATTTCCATAACATAGACACATGGAAAGCTGGATGTACCTCCTCGAATCGGACGGCGGATCTAACTCATGGCAACCGCACTGCCTACGGACAATCGATAAGGCCCGATGTACCTTGGTGAGTTTTCCTTTCTTCCCAAATCTCATCACGCCGCTTCATGGGTGATACCTTGATAAGACCCGATCATCTATCTCAAACTCAAGTGTCGTGATGATCTGCGCATCGACTTATCGACTACGGTGACAATAACCGCTCCTGGATAAGCTTCACCTTATCCACTTCCTGCTGAACCAAGTCTGGCCCGACTAACTGCACTTCTCCCACCTCGAACCAGCCTATTGGTGACCTGCACTTCCTCCCGTATAAGGCCTCATAAGGCGTCATCTGAATACTAGAATGGTAGTTGTTGTTATAAGCAAACTCCACGAGGTAAATGATCCTCCCTACCACGAAATCAATAACACAAGCGCGACATATCCTCAAGTGTCAGATAGTGCGCTCGGCCTGTCCGTCGGTCTGAGGATGAAATGTCGTACTGAGACTCACATGTGTCCCTAATCCCTTCTGGAAAGACCTCCAGAAGTTAGCGATGGCGGGCCATACATGCGAAATAATCGATATAGGAACTCAGTGCAATCTCACAATCTCACGATATCTGATGGGCGTAATCCTCGTGAAAAAGTCGTCATTTGGAAGAAAATGGGCTGATTTTGTCGACTGTCGACAATCACCAAAATGGAATCATGCTTATACGAGTGGTAGGTAACCACGTAATAAAGTCCATGTTGATGCCTCGGCCACGTCCGAATATCGATAGCTGTAATAGCCAGGAACTTCACGGTGCTCAACCTTAACTGCGACAATTAGGGCAGCATGCGACAAACCGGCACGTCCTCTTGGGCCATCCGCGATATATATACACGAGGTCATGGTACATCTTAGTTGACCGGGTGAATAGAATAACGAGCAACGTGTGCCTCACGAATCTGGCGGCGAAGTTACGTCACGTCGGGAACACCAAGACCCTCGAATCTTAGCACCCCGTGGTCTCGCCGAATAAACTCTTCTCTCGCGGAGGCTGCGTCTCGATCTGGTACCATAATCGGATCCTCATCATCGCCTCTTCACCTCGCCGGCGATGGAAGACTCGGCTACCTCTCGAACCGAACTCCATCACTATCGGAATCAACCAAAGCGAACCCGAGGCTCGCTGGTGATGTAACTCTCGGACCATATCTCTTTTCTCTGTGTACATCAGACGGACTACTATCGATCTGCGACTACGGGCGTCTGCGACTCGTTGGCCTTCGCGGGTGGTATAGAATATCAGCGTCGTAATCCTTGGCGGCTCGACCACGTCTGCCATGAGTTCACTCTCTTTGGTGAAGATATCTGAGACTCTTGTGTGCTGTGTAAATATCCACATGAACTCCGTACAAATAATGTCTCGGATCTTGAGGCATGAATCGGCTGCCGACTCGAGTCATGTGTGGGATAGTTCTTCTCGTACTTCTAAAGGTGTCGAGATCGTAAGTTATAACTATGCGTCTTTGCGTCGACGCAGCAAGCCCGACACGCAGCGTCGCGATAAACCACGTATCCATCTAAACCTGCGGAAGAGTAAGGCTGGGGCGGTCGTCAACTTCTCCTTTAGTTGAAAACTTCTCTCGCAAGCATCCGTCGCGGAACATAGGCTGCTTTATGAGTCGGCTTAGTCAAAGGTCTTTGAAATGGAAGCAAACTTCTCCACAAACCGATAATAACTGCGAGGCCCAAAGTTGTGCACCTCCGTCGGTGTAGTGGAGTGCAGGCCAGTCTTGGCTCGATCTTTCTTTGTATCAACGAATACCGTCGGCCAGATAACATGCCCTAAGAAAGCCGAAACGACCAAAACTTCGCTTTTGAGAACTTGGCATCTGTTGCGGTCGGAGGACTCGATACGTCGCCGAATGATCGTATGCTCGCGCTCGTGCGCGAATAAACGAAGATATCATCAATGAAAACTATCACGAACATATCGAGAATGGCGAACACCTGTTCGTCAAATCCATGAATCTTTGGGGCGTTGGTCGACGAAAGACATCACCACTGAACTCATAGTGCCCATCTGGGTCTGAATGCGATCTTGGGATATCTGTCTCTCTAACTTTTTGATGATAACGGATCGCGAGTCTATCTTGAAAAACATCTCGCACCACCTGTGGTCAAACAAATCATCAATCACGGGAGGATATACATTCTTGATAGTTACATTGTTGTGCACATGTCAATACACATCTGCGGCGTCCCATCCTTCTTCTTTACAAATAACAGGCGCTCGCGGGGAGAAACACTTGTGATAAAGCCTTTCTCCAGCAAGTCCTTGGTGGTCCTTGATTCCTTCGTCTCGGCGGGTGTCATCTGTATGGCGGAATAGATATCGGTCAGTGTCGCGCGAATCAATGCAAAACTCAATTTCCCTCTCGGGAGGATGCGGAAGCTCGTGCGGAAATCGTGCGGAAACTCTCTAACGATCGGGCCGGTGAAGGTCGGTATCTCAACCTCGATGTCGAATACTCGAACCGTATGGTAGATATACCCTTCGCACCATCTTCCTAGCCTTGAGGTAAGAAATAAACCTACCCCGGCGATGCACGGTATTCCACTTTCCACTCGATAACGGCTCACGGAAGCTGGAACCGTACGACCTCTCTCATCCACGTTGGCATAGCAAGGCTAGCGATCCGTACCAATAATTACATCAAAGTCCGTCATATCGACTCTATCAAGTCGGCTATAGTGCGCCATTGTCTATAGTCAGGGCAAGCCTTATATACCGCTCGACTACCGGCGAATCACTACTAGCGTAGCCGCTCAAGGTCTTATGGACTCGGGCTCTATCCTATTCTACCCGTGATATGAGGATATATAGGACAAGGTAGAACACGGATCTATCAAAACATATCGTCACAACATGCGATCAATAATGTACATGGCGACATGCGAGTGGCGCCTCACGGTCTGGCGGTGGACATATCATAGATGCGATTCGAGGACCATTGGGCGGGACCCTACCCGACCCCTGGCGGCTGCTGGTCGTGAACACCACGCCTCGGGCGCATCGCCATGAAGGCGAAGATCCGCCCGACCTGTTGGTTGAGCCATAACATTCTCGCCGCCTCTGGACGGACAATCTCTCCTCAAATGGCCTGCGTCACAGAGTAACAAGCTCACGAGTACCACGACACCTCATAATAGCAATTTGCATCGACCACACCGAGGTATAGGTGGCCTCGTCATTGGAACCACTGGTCCTGCAGGAACCGAAACCCTAGAACCCTGTCCTGCTCCTAAATGCCCTGTACGTCCGGAAGATGGTGGAGGAGCGCTCTGGACCGGCTGAGGTGCAAATCCGGTCTGCTGCTGAGGTTGTCTACCTCTAAAACTACTAGAGGACCTGCTTGTCACGGCCTCTTCTGGCGATACTGTCAATCCGTCGGCCCTGCGTTCGCCGCGCCAGTGCATATGCGCGTGCGGGCAATGTCGTGCCGTGAAGAGCTACTCCGTGCGACTCTCGGCAGTAATCATCGAGCCTGTGACATAGCGGTGCACCTGTCCTCCGTATGCGCTGCAAAGCGGGTACATACCGAGCCAGCGAGTCAAACTACGTTGTACTCTCGGACCGTCCACCACTCTGTCTCGGTGTCAAAAATCTATCGGCGAGCCCCGCATCTGCGGAGGCAAGAAATGGCCAGAGCGCCTCGAGAACTTCGTCCCAAGCTTGGTAAGCGCATGCTCCCAGGGATAGTTCCATGAATCATACGATCAACGCGGTATCCGCGGCCGATGGGAGCCCAACAATACCGACTACGTATGCGAAGCCACGATCACTCTCATGATCGCCCATGGCGTCGGATAAACTCACGAGGTCATCCTCGGTCCACGACCAATAGAACTACGGTGGCTGCGACTCAAAAAGTCCATTGTCTCAGCTATCGGCTCTGTGGGATTCTGGCTACAAGCCGGAACGTGTCTCCGTCTATCCTCTGCTAGCCACGATCTGGCTAATAAGCGGGCCGTCTCGCATAGCCCATATCCTCCGCTCGGTGTATGGCGGAGGCTCGTGTATCGCGCGGCCTCGATGGCAGCTGCCGCCCAAACTCTTTGGAGTTGGCGGCGTTGTGGAGCTCATTGTCAAACATCTCCTACGGTAAAGGCGGGCTGTGCCACAGTAACCCTCGGTGTCTACTAGTGGTTCCCTCATTGCCTTGCCGCGCAGGCGCGGTTGCCTTGCGTGGAGGCATAAGCGTCTGAGGAAAATATATGCGAGGAGTTCAACCTATAACACGGCTCATTGCGCGATCTTAGAGTGAAAGAATGGAAATCAATCCTAAATATCCTCTGACCTCACGATTATAGATGTGGTGCACGCGTAGATAATCAGACTCTACTAGATCGACACAGACCGCTTTCCAGAGGATTAAGCGCTCGATACCACTTTTGTCACGACGACCACGGACCGTGGTGGTGCCTTACCGGGCACCTCGTGATACAACATCGAGAAAACCAGCGGAAAAAAATAACAACAAGAACCGTATAGAAAATAAACATGCTAACCAAAAATGGCTACCTACAATATAAATCAAACCAGCGATCAGTCATCCCTAACAACCCAAGTTATAACGGGACTACAAGCCTACAGAATGAGTAAACACTATGGCGGGACGGGGCCGTTGATGCGCGTTAAGATCGCTTGCTTTAAGCGCAAGTGCGTTATCGTGACAAGTAGTATAGTCTTTGATAAGACGAATATCGTCGCGAGGATTAGGGTCGAATTACCAACTATCTATTTTCTAGTATCTATTTGGTGAATTTATGATTGATTGGTTGTTTATAACTACAATTATAAAGCTATTTAACTATAAAGGTTTACTTGATTGTGATGAGAATAGGGCTTCCATGTATCCTTCTTATCGACTTATGCTACTTACTAATGCATTAACTCGTGGTATTCTTCTTTAGGAGAAAGCGAGTTTCTGAAATCGTTTTATACTCCGTTAAGTTATATAAACACTCGACCCGATGTCGCGCCTTACCTAACTTTCGGTGATAAGGATAACTTTATAGGAGGATTAAGAACAAAAACCTAGTTGGCCAAATCGCGCGATGCGCAAAATTAGGGTTGTTAAGCCTCCATCAACGCTACGTAAATAATTGAGGTATTTTCATCCCCGATCGAGAATGTCTACCCAACTTACGGCATATTCACAATCCAGCACTTGAGAATCGATTAGAAATCATATAGTGATAATTAGTTGTCAATTAATTACGAGAATTCAACTCGATTATTGGATAGATCTCTCGATAAGAAAAATAACCATAAGCGTCGTTAATTTATAACATAAGTTTCTAGTAATTCAACATGGAAAGCCACATAAGAGAATTAGTTCTAGCCATAAAGATGACAAGAACTAATTCAAAGTTAAATCATGCAAAATAAAATAAAGTAAAGAAAAGAAAATTACTAAGAATGAGTCTCGAGCCAAGCGTCGAGGGTTGTGTTGTGGAATATTTACAAGATGGATTGGTGGAAGGATGGATGTAGAATGGTGAATGGTGAATGGTGGAATGGAGAATGAATAATTCTTCTAATGATGTAGAGTATTTATAGCCAAAGAATCCTTTTGGTGAAGGGTTAGGGATTTGTAGGAAAGGAAAAGTTATTAGAATCCTTTTAGGTAAGGGTTTTCAGGTAGGAAAAGTTATCCCTTTAGGTAGGAAAAGTTATCCCTTTAGGATTCTGAAAACATGTCAAATTCGGCCAGCACTTCATAATTCCCGCGTCGGCGCCGCCTGCAGTAGTAGCGCGGCTGAAGATCAACAACTTCGGACTTTCGGCATATTGGGCGCGCGACTCTGCTGGCCTTGTGGATGGCGTTTTTGGCGGTCTGTTTTGCGTCCTTTTTTCGTCGGACTTATCGATCTCCTCTTTAATTTCCCGAACTTCTTCGCCTTTATTTCGTGGTCCTTTTAGTGTGCAATTACAACTCTTTTATGCTCATTTCATCTCCTTTTCGTCATTTCTCCATTTTTGACATTGTGACACAAAAGAAAGGAAAAGCGACCTAATACTATACTAAACATAAATAAAATGAGTAAAATACTAACTAAAAATGACTCAAAAGTGTATATAAAATACAGATCAAATACCCCAAACTTAACCTTTGCTGCCTCGAGCAAAGATAGAAAGAAAGAAATAAAAGACTCGAAGCGAAAAATAAAGACTCATTGACATTGATCACTTTTCTGCATTTAGTGTTATCTAGAAAAACATGAAGGTTAAGCGAGAATAATATGCGAGGAACATGTAGCATGAAATTTTTGACACATTAAACACGTTGAGCTAGATATTTCAAACTTCATATTTATCATGCTTTAATGGAAGTCGATATACTAAATCATGCATATAAATTCAAAATCCTATGGCATGCTTACTTGCTATTCTCCTAATCTGGATATGCGTAAAGAGATCTTGGGACTTTAAGGGTTGTAATGTAGGCTTAGGTGGGGGTTGGTAAAAATAGGCATTTAGGCTCATTTTTGTGTACCATAAGCTTTTTAGCGAGAATGAAGAGTATTATAATAACAAGCACCCCCAAACTTAGGCTTTTGCCTCTTTCTTATTACTTTTTTATTGGGGTGCAACAAACTCATTCACTCTTTTTTTTTGTCTCTTTTTTAACACAATTTATTCCACTACTTCACATTTTTACTTATTGCACAATATGTGGGAATATAGGGTGTCAAAGAAGAAGTTTCAATTTTAGGCTCGATAGAGTGACTAGGGATACTTTTAAAGTTCGGGGTAGAAAAGAGTGGTAAGAATAGGCTATCAAAGAAATGCAGTCGTCTCTAACATGTATATCTAACTATTTAGCCTCGAATAGCAAGCAATCATAACACATAGGTTTTCATAATTTAGCATGCCTGATTTAAGCGAAACTCGAATAGGCGATTTTGTGAGTTTTGACATATCTAACCTAAGTGTTTAGATGGTTGCTTCTAATTCCATTACATTATTCCACCTTCCTTCACAGGTGTTTCTAGCAACTTCTGATACATGATCTTTGTGAGCAATTATGACTCGAAAAGAAAAAAAATTGTGACTCAAAATAAACACAAAACAAATAAAAAGACTTAAGCGAAACATAACAAGACACAAATAAAACACTGAACTTAAATCACACATTGTCCCCGATGTGTGCAATACTAAAAAAAAAAATGGACAACTTCTTGACACAACACGGTCATGTAATGGAGGTCTAGGAGGAAAAAGTACGGAATTTGCGGAAATATGGTTCTACGAAGTTGGGCGCGCGGCCGAGATCAGCGCCAGCCTTTGCTAATCTTGTGGTTCTTACGAGATTCTGGCGCGCGGCCAGTTCTAGCCAGCGGCGCGGCCTTTTTTTTTTTTTCCAGCGTTTTTTGCTCCTTTTTCCTCGGTTTTAGCTTTGATCCACTGTCATCCAATGACACAAAACAAGAACCCAGACCGTGAGGTATTCAAGACAAAATAAAATAAAATAAAAACAGAAATTAAAATAACAAAATTGAAAGCGTTGGGTTGCCTCCACGTATTTGTCTTTAACGTCTTTTAGCGGGCGCGTGTTCCTAGCCTTAATAACCACAGGGTGGATTAAGCCCCAACCTATCCATTTCCTCGCGTTTGGCGTTTTCTTTTTCTTTTCTTCTTGGCATTATCGGTAATAGGGAGTTCGGAAAACTTACCTCCTTAGTGGCGTTCGATGAACCATGCACCTTTCTTGGGCTCATCGCTCTTTGGGTGACTTGTATCGGCTCGCGTGGTTTGATGGTGCTGATTGCAAGCACCCGCTCGTTGTTGGTGGCTCGATGGCGTGTTTAAAAACTTTAAACACCATTTCTTGGACTCGCCCCTTAGTGTTAATTCTCCTCTTTCAGCATCGATCAAAGCTCTTCCGTTGCTAGGAATGGCCTCCCGATATGATAGAGATTTCGCGTCTTCTTCCATATCAGAATGAGGAAGTCTGCGGGAAAGAAGAATTTTCCTACTTTCACAATCACGTCCTCAATTTTTCCTCGTGGATGAACCACATCTGTCGGCTAGTTGCGGACTCGCGGTGGTTGGTTTGGCTCTCCCGACTCGATCTTTTAAAAGCGATAAGGCGTCGGTTTATGCCCTTTCATCGCGTAGAGCTCTGTTGCAAGTCACCTACCCATTTGTGCAAGGTAGTGTAAAGCTGTCGAGATCCTTTAGCTTGGGTGGCAACTTCTGCGAGGATAGCACTACACTCTTACATTAGTGCTACTATCTCATATTCCATGACTTCTTCTTTTTCCCCAAGATTTCTTTCATGAACTTGAAATAGGAAGGCATCTGCTCAAGCCTCTATAAAAGGTATGTTGATATCACGAACTTCTGAATCTTCCAAAAATTTGGAAAATTGTTTATCGGCCGCCTTCCTCTGTAATCTCGGGGAAAGGGATCTTTGTATACTCATTCTGGAGTTTTCTCTATCACTGGGCTAAGCTCAATCACCTTCTCTTTTTCTAACTCTGATTTCTTCTCGACTCTTTTGTGAGGTGTTCTTTGCTCATTTGTCTTCCACTTCTCATTGCCTTTGTGACCTTGCTCGCCGGATTTACCTCTGTATTGCTTAGCAATGTCCCTGTGGCTTTGATGTTTACTGTTTAGCTATTTGCCCTACTGTGTCTCAAGTTTCTGAATGAGGATCTAACACATCATGAATTGGAGTGCAGGCATTGGCGAGTCTTTATCCTGTTGCTTCGGCTCATCGGCTTTTCTTCGAGCAGGTCGTTGAGCTGATCTTTGTGGGGCTTGAATGAAGGGTTGCTAATTACGGATTCTGCTTGGTTGCAGTGCGGCCTGTATTGGTTCTGCTGCCACGATATTGGATTCTGTTGCCCGTTATGCGATCTGCGCCAATGCTTGATGCGGTCTGCGCCGCAGTCCCCTTTCCGAGAAATTTGGGTGATTCCTCCATCACGGGTTATAAGTGTTAGAGTAGGGGTTGTTCTGTTGCCTTTGATAGTTACCTATGGCGACACTCCGCTGCTCCATTGGTATATTGTTGGGGTCATTGAAGGACACTATCAAATGTATGTGGGCGCGCGTATCTCGCGACTTTTAGGCATCATCGCGTTCGCGACCTTTGTATGTTCTTTGCATTGTTTAGCTAGAAGGGCGACTTGGGCATTGAGGCGGCGATAAGCGTCTATTTTATGGACTCAAACATTCTTCTCCCGTTCGTCGACCTCTCTTAGTGACATGGTTGTTAGTGGCCATGTCTTCTAATAACTCATGTAGCGTTGTGGGCTATTTTCCTCATGAATGCTCCACTGCTTAGCTGCATCTATGATAGTTACGGTAGTCTTTGCTTTCGGCCGTTGTAGAAGATGTGGACCAAGTTCCTGACTCGACGATGGTGTGAGCACTTTCTCTGTAGATCTTTGAACCTTTCCCGAGCTTCGTATAAGGACTCTCCATGCGCGGTAGAAGTTGTTCAACTCCACTCTTAGTTTCTTTGCTTTACGGAGGAAAGAACTTGGCTAAGAATTTACTGTGCCATTTCGTGCCATGTGAAAATCGAATCGTGGCGGGAATTCAACCATACTTTGCTCTATCCACGAGTGAGAAGGAAAGAGCCTCAATCTGACGACATCATCGATACTTGCCGTTATATCTAAAAGTTGCACATAGCTCGAAATTAGCTATGTGCGTATGTGATCCTCGATGGCGATCCTCCGAATTGCAGTGTGTCTTTATGCCGTCTCGAGAATCATTGGTTTTATCTCGAAGTTGTTGGCTCTGTGCGGGGAGCCTAATGCGTATCGTGCTCCGTTCACTCTTGGTAGCACATAGTCTCCCAAACCGTTACGGTTGGACTTGGACTCTCTCTTCCCGTCTATTGGCGCTTGCCTAGGCATTCTGGGTGGGGTTGATTCTCTCACAACCGCTACTCCCGTCCGTTGTTGTTACGAGCGCCGTTCATCTCTAACGAGTTGCGCTCGTGATTCTTTACTGTTTTGCGAGTTTTCTCAATTTACGGATTGAAGGAACAAGAGTGTCTGCTCCTCTTCTCCTTCGCATAGTGACTTCTGAAATAGATCAAAAGCAGACAACAAATCACGCGCCTCGAATTTTCAAAAGAAAACGTAAAAAATTAAAAATCAAAATAAAAGCCAAATTAGAAATTAAAAATAGACAACTTTGATATTGAACTATGCCTAGTCCTGACAATGGCGCCAAAAACATGATCTTGGTAAGATGCACACACTTTAAGCGCAAGTGCGTTATCGTGACAAGTAGTATAGTCTTTGATAAGATGAATATAGTCCACGAGGATTAGGGTCGAATTACCAACTATCTATTTTCTAGTATCTATTTGGTGAATTTATGATTGATTGGTTGTTTATAACTACGAATTATAAAAGCTATTTAACTATAAAGGTTTACTTGGTTGTGATGAGAATAGGGCTTCCATGTATCCTTACTATCCGCATGCTACTTACTAATGCATTAACTCGTGGTATTCTTCTTTAGGAGAAAGCGGGTTTCTGAAATCGTTTTATACTCGTTGGGTTATATAAACACTCGACCCGATGTCGCGCCTTACCTAACTTTGGTGATAAGGATAACTTTATAGGAGGATTAAGAACAAAAACCTAGTTGAAGTCGCGCACGATGCGCCAAAATTAGGGTTGTTAAGCCTCTCATCAACGCTTACGTAAATAATTAAGGTATTTTCATCCCCGATCGAGAATATCTACCCAACTTACAACATATTCACAATCCCCCCTTTTCAGAATCTGATTATAAATCATATAGTGATAATTAGTTGTCAATTAATTACCAAGAATTCAACTCAATTATTGGATAGATCTCTCAATAAGAAAAATAACCATAGCGTCGTTAATTTATAACATAAGTTTCTAGTAATTCAACATGGAAAGCCCTATAAGAGAATTAGTTCCTAGCCATAAAGATGACAAAAACTAATTCAAAGTTCATCATGCAAAAACTGAAATAAAGTAAAGAAAAGAAAAGAAAATTACTAAGAATGAGTCTCCAAGCCAAGCATCCAAGGGTTGTGTTGTGGAATATTTACAAGATGGATTGGTGGAAGGATGGATGTAGAATGGTGAATGGTGAATGGTGGAATGGAGAATGAATAATTCTTCTAATGATGTAGAGTATTTATAGCCAAAGAATCCTTTTGGTGAAGGGTTAGGGATTTGTAGGAAAGGAAAAGTTATTAGAATCCTTTTAGGTAAGGGTTTTCAGGTAGGAAAAGTTATCCCTTTAGGTAGGAAAAGTTATCCCTTTAGGATTCTGAAAACATGTCAAATTCGGCGTGATTCATAATTCAGCGTCGTGCGCGGCCTGTATTGGCGCGGCCTGAAGATCAGCAACTTTGGACTTTCCGCATAATGGCGCGGCCGTGGCGTTACTGGCGGTCTGTTTACGTCGTCCTTTTTTCGTCGGACCGTCGATCTCCTCTTTAATTTCCAGAACTTCTTAGACTTTATTTCTTGGTCCTTTTAGTGTGCAATTCCATCTCTTTTATGCTCATTTCATCTCCTTTTCGTCATTTCTCCATTTTTGACCGCTGTGACACAAAAGAAAGGAAAACGACCTAAATAAAATACACGATCACCCGCGCCGCTTGAATGTACAAAATATCTTGACACCGGGAGAAGCCGTACCAAAAGTCGAGCCTCGGGAGAAATGGAGCTCACGACACTGAGTAAAGATCTAAGAATGAGGATCCACCACCGCTTCCTTACTGCGGCATGAGCGCGGCCCAGGAAGGGGGTCGATTACCTGATATGTACCAAGTATGTAAGCGGAAAATCTTTGTAATAATATCACAAGTTTAAAATAAGCTGAGTCGTGGAAGAGAGTCAAAAAAACGTACCATCTGTGCCTTACTAACATGAGAGTAACAAGTATAAACTTTCTTGCATAAAATAGGAGGCTCGTGATCAAAGCAGGATCTCCGCGTAGTATCGTTAAGCGATCCTACTCACGGATGCTTCACCGCGTAGGTCTGTGGACCGCGTAAGGTCGTCACCTCGCGTGGGACTATTTCACTGCGTGGGACTATTTCACCGCGTGAGGTCATCGCCTCGCGTGAGACTATTTCACCGCGTGGGACTATTTCACCGCGTGGACCACGTGGGCCGCGTGAGTACAAGCGCGCGCTCGCGTCGTGGGTAGCAAATCCATGGCATAAATAGTAATAATAATGATAATAATAATACATAAATCAACCTGAAGCTATCATACATAACATAAGCGTAACGAACATCAAGCGTGGCGTAAGCAAGTTAAGAATATCTCTTAACTCGTAATAACATTTCTAGTACATCCTCTCATTTTAGTTACTTAAGGTACTACATGTCATTTTAAAAGAAAATCAGGAATTTAACTTTCAAGTACCACGCGTTTAAACCTTTTAAGAAAATGACTCATTTTATATAAAACTTCGAAGATACTAATAGCAGTGGTATCAAGTCACGACAACTTTGCAAAACAAGTTCACGTTTACCTTTAAAAATACAATAGGCTTCTAAAATCAAGTGACTTCATCTCTTTTAAAACCTTAGGCAATTAATGCCTTAAAACAATTGCCTTCCACAAAATCCAAATCCTTTATCAGTACTCGTTTTACTTGAGTAAACCTTTCCTTATTAACCCTTCGTAAAGTCAATACAATCGACTTCCCGTAAAGTTGTTATATTACCGTTGTACACTAGTCAAACACGTCTCACTATATCGAAGGGACTTATACCTTAAAGCGAAACAAGTATCGTATACTTAAAACAAGTGAAAAATGTCAAATCTTGTCGTCACCGTCTTACATAAGTCCTGACTACTCATACTCGAGAGATAAGAAAGCTCCAGCATACCTCTTGGTCGATCCACTTGCTAAGTCCAAAATACCGCATGCGTAATATGTCAACCTATAATGACCGTAAAGCGTTTATTAAACTCTAATTTCAATGTAGAATATTCCAAGTTCAAAGTTACTAATTCCTATGCAAAATGGCAGCATTTCCTTTGTTTCTACATCTTGCCACCTTTTCAAGGCGAATTCAACATCAAGCGCCACATTTAAGGCCCGACAATCCAAACATTTCAAAGAGATTACACCTAAACTTGGGTGTGTAAAATTCTGCCCATAAGGTACAACAATTAACTTAACAAGTCTAAGGTAGTTTTAGGCTACAACATGCTCACATAACCTTTTTAACCAATCCTTTCATATCAGACCATATTTCTTACATGCAATGAATCTAAGAGCATTATTTACTACTACAAGTTCCTTCTTCTTCACATGCAACATCAATAACTAGCTCTGAGAAGGATTGTTACCTTAGAGCTTTAGCCAAAATTATTCCAACAATTTTGCTAGCCTCTTTTCAAGAACACCACCATGATAACTCCTGCTAGCATGCTTCCTTCTTGTCCTAACTTTTGATTTTCCTTAAGCTTTGAATTCCTCTTGGAATTCTAGAGAGAGTGAGAGTTTTAGCTTAGAGAGAGAAGGATTTGAAAGATGACCAAGTCTTCAAGACTTGGTTAATATATAAGACATGCAAAAAATCGGATGGGGACAATTGTCACCACCGTGACCTCTTTTAAAAAACAAACTCGACCATGTGCCACTGCGTGAAACTGCCGCCTCTCGGGACATTCCGGCGCGACCTGCGGCGCCTTGACGAATGTGGCTCTGCCCAAAACACCTTTCTGTCTGTCTGCGCACTGAACTTGTAACTCCCATAACTTCCTACTCCGATGTCCTATCGACGAACGGTTGGTTGCGTTGAAAACTAGACTCAACGAACTACGCACTAGGCCTTTGAAACACCTAGGAACTTTAAATGTACCGGGTCATAACCCGCCCCAAAGTTGACTAAAACCCGTCCGAAACAATCCGTCAACTTATCTTTCGAAAATTTTAAGTCTTACTCCTTTCGTACGCTCTCATACGCATGGCCAGAACTACGAGGTATAACACCGGGGTTGAAGTTTTTGGATTGTAGTGGATGGAAATAAAGGATAGCAAAGGCACCAAAACTCTTAAATGGAGATATGAGGGCTCTCTCAAATAAAACATCTTTAGTGGAGCTTGGTAAGACATTTTTTTATGGGGGAGGATATTCAATAGATAAGTAGCCATTTGGAGTGTGTGATGCCAAAATATGGGGGGAGTGAAGCATGAGCAATGGATGTTCTAACAATAATGTTTATGGTTCTAATTTTGCGTTCAGTCTTCCCATTTTGTGATGATGTGTGAGGACAGGATAGACGAAAGTTTAGACCATTATTTTTGAAGAACTCCCAAAACTGAGTGTTGTCAAATTCTCTCCCATTATCACATTGTATATTTTTGATATCCCGTTCAAACTGAGTTTGAATGAATGCCCTAAAAGTAAGAAATGTGAAAAACACTTGTAATTTTTTAGATAAAGAAAATGTCCACAAATAATTAGAGTAGTCATCTAATATCAGTAAATAATATCTATGACCAGACGAACTATAAACGAGTGATGTCCAAATATCACAATGTAAAATATCAAAGGCATAAGAGTGCATGAATTAGAAGCAACAAATGGCAGTTTCACATGTTTACCCAGTGCACAAGTGTCACGACCCGACCCCGGGCCCATGGGTGCCTACACAGGCACCGCTGGTATATATCGAGAGAATAGCGTGGAACATCGTAAAACTTAGGCGAGCAATGACAAGGCTGGCCGATAAGGCCACCTTCCGTAAACTATACATAATAAAACATTACATTTTTTCTTTACAACCCAATCCTGAAATGTGACTACGGACTCTAAGAATAACAAGCGTGAGCAGGGCCCGCCGTACCACAGATGTACAACCACCGACCATTACGAGGATAAGCCTCGAGTAATGGAGTTTCTCAGCGGTGAATCGGTGATCCTACAAGTGAGGATCGAACTTTTATACTCTACTGCGGCGTGAACCACGGCCGAAGGAGGTCGATCAACGTGTACCAAATATGTGGCCCGAAAATGTAATGAAATCATAAGTTTATAATAAAATTGGAGCGGTATGATAACTCGATTAACGATTACACTTTGCCTTACTAACAATGAGAGTAATCAGAGTATACTTACAACGTAAAAATAGGAGCTCGCGATCAAGCGGGACCACCCGCGCGATCGTTAAGCAATCCTACTCGCGGACTATTTCACCCGCGTAGTCGTGGACCGCGTGAGGTATTCTCGCATAGTTTGTATCGCCCGCGTGGGACTATTTCACCAGCGTAAGCCGCTACGAACTCGCGTGAGGTATTCCTCGCATAGGTTGTATCCGCGCGTGAGGCTATTTCACCGCGTAAGCCATTACGGACTCGCATGAGATATTCCGCGCATAGTTGTATCGTCCGCGTGGGACTATTTCACCGCGTAAGTCATTACGGACTCGCGTGAGGTATTCGCGCATCGTGGTAGCAATCCACGGAATATGCAATACCTGAGGGAATGACCGTAATGAATAATATACCACTAGCGCAAAGCTATCATACGTAACATAAACCTACTGAACATCATACGATATATAAGCAAGTTAAAAAATCCTAACCTTTATTATTCTTGTTCGTATACCTCTCATTTTAGTTTACTTAAGGCGTTAACATGTCTTTTATAAAAATCAGAATTTAACCCAGTACTACATCACTTCCACTCTTTTAAAATGACTCTTTTCATATAAAACTTCGAAGATACTAATAACCATAGTATCAGTCATAACTACTTTTCAAGACAAGTCACGATACCTTTTAGAAAATACATTTTGGGCTTAACTCAAGTGACTTCTTTCTTTTAAAACCTTTAGCAATTGATGCCTTTAAATCAATTTGCCTTTTATTATCAAGTCATTTATCATACTTATATTACTTAGAGTAAACCACTCTTTTTTTAACTTTTCATAAAGCTATTATAACCAACTTCCCATAAAGCCGTTATACTAGCTTTATACTTTAAAACTTACATTCTTCTTTATAACGAGAGACTTAAACTTTCCAAAAAACAAGTATCAAAAATACTTTCAACATACTTAAAGTCTCTTAACTTTTGAAAACCAAGATATCCTTAATATTTAAACAAGTGAGTTAATTCCTAACTTTCGACCAACTTGGGCATTCTTAAAATAAGCGAGGATATCAAATGGACTAGATTGTCAAAATCTTGTCGTCTCCGTACTATCATTTACAACTTATTCATGCTCGAGAGATAAGAAAGTTCCACATACCTCTTGGTTTAATCCACTTGCTAAGTCGAATCGCGCCGTAGTATGTCGACCTATAATGACCATAATGCGTCTATTAACTTCTTACTTCAAGCGTAGAATATTCCAAGTGCAAAGTCACTAAATTCTACGGAAAATCGAATGACACTTCCTTTGTTTCTACATACTTTGTCACCTTTTTCAAGGCGAATTCAATAACCAAACACGCCACATTTAAGGCTCGACAAAGTAGTTAACAATAGGGGATTATCGACTTAATCAAGGCGTGTAAAATTCCGCCCCGCGATAAATATCAAACTAGTCCGACATATAATGTCCGTTCGGCAAAATAGGACAATGATACAAATTCGTTTCCAATCACTTTTCAATCAGTGGTTTAATATAACATGTTATCTAGCCACGATTGATTATAACTACTTAAATCCTCAGTAGGTAAACATCGGCGATTAATTATCGACAAAATTGTATTTCAATTTCAAATGGCTTAACGTGTCATTTTGGATTTGAGCTTCCAAATTTCCATAACAACATCAATCCTCGTATCACGTATCCATGATCATTTCTAACATAATAACATGGAATCTTGATTACAAAAGTAAGGCGAAGATTATACCTCATTAGCTTAAATATGATCGAGATTACAAGTCGATCCTTAGCAACTTTAGCTCGCCGTTTGACGTTCCAATCCACTCGAAGCAACCCTTAGACTCTTATGAAGAACTCATCTTCAAGTTCCAACTTCAAAGTTGAATAACTCCTAGGTTTTAAGCCTTGCGACTAATACGAAAACACCGTTTTTACGGGATCTTTCTGTTGAGATACACTTACAATACCCTTAGGTACCTTGGTTTAAAGTATGAGGATTATTGGACAAAAATTGAAAAATCTTCTCTTGGAGATTTGACCGTTCTGTGAGCCTCTCTAAGAGAGCAAGAACAAGATTTCAATTTTTTCTAAGTGTAGAATGACAAAGTCTTGCTACTAGTATACTTAAATAATACTAGGAAGGGTCAAGATTAAAACAAATGGGTGGCTTGGATGAGTTTCACGAGGATCGCCAAGTGGCCACTTTGAGTCAATGATGTAAAGCTCTTTGTCTTTGCAAGACTTGGTCATTTAAATTATGGTCAAATGACCATTTTAACCATGTCAATTTCGTCCAAGACCACTAAGGGTGACACGTGTCGCCTAAAGATCGTCGCATGATATTTCGTTTCAGACAATTCCATAATTAGATAAATTTGTACTCGTCTCAAATCTTAACATTTTTGAGTTCTTACGTGCGTTCTTATAAACATATCACGGAATTTTAGGTGTAACATTTTCCCCAGAAACATTCGTCACGAATGTTTTTGGGAGTCAAACTTAAAGATAGCCACGTAGTCTCCTTACAACCCCTACGTACCAATAATGCCACCGCGTGGCACATAGCAATGCTCATACAAAATGTCGGCTGAACCCCATGTGTCAGCGTCGGTTATCTGCGTCAAGCTTGCGCCTGCGAGGCTTACTAATAATCTTTCTGGATAAACCGCCTTATCCACGACCAATGAATCAATCTGGACCAAATAAGCGAACCTCGCCTCGTCGAACCAACCAACGCGATCTACACTTTCTTACATACAAGACCTCATACGGGCCATGCGAATCTTTGGAAGGGTATTTGTTATCGTCGTAACTCAACAAGAGGCAATTAACTCTCTAGGCTATTTACGAAATCAAGAACACAGGGCGCGACCTATCCTCGAGTGCTGGATAGTGCGCTCTGCTGTCCGTCGATCTCGAGGTGTAATGCAACGAGACTCATCGTGTCCCTAAAACCATACGGAAAAAAAACTCGGAAGTTATTTGTGTCGAGCTCATACATGCGACATCATGGTAGGAACCCGTGCGATCTCGCGATCTCCTGCTATAAAATCTAGCATGAACCTCGGTAGAGCAAGTGGTCTAGCAGGAAGAACACGGTGGTTTCGTCGACCTATTTACCATGACCCCGAGTCGCACTTTCTCTGATGCGATGCCACCTGTAACAAGATCCATTTTAATTACCT
This sequence comes from Przewalskia tangutica, assembly GCA_029844215.1. NCBI lineage: Eukaryota > Viridiplantae > Streptophyta > Magnoliopsida > Solanales > Solanaceae > Przewalskia > Przewalskia tangutica. The sequence continues at coordinate 147,950,817 of CM056720.1, forward strand.
ATCATATCTAAGTCGGAGTCTAAATCGTACTGATAGCCCATTGGCTTACGGTGTTCAACCGTGACTGCTACTTAGTCGGATATTAAGCAATAACTGCTCGTCCTCTTGAGCTACCTTGCCAATACGTACTGAGGTCACTACACAACATAGTCGACCAGAACAATTAGAGCGATAAGCCGTGTGCCTCCTAAGACCTGGCGACTAGTCCGGCAGAGGTCGCGCAATCATCCTCGTCTCGGCCCGTCGGTGCTACTCAAGCGAGCTATTCTCTTCCGGTGCCGTATCTCGATACCGTATCATAACTAGATCCTCGTATTGTCACCTCTTTTACCTCGCCAGCGGCGGAAGACTCGGCAACCTCTCGGATCTAAACCATTAACCTTGAAACAAATAATCGAACCTGCGGCTGTTTCGTTAGCTAATGAATCTCGCGGACCCGTCCTGTCTATCTGCTGCCCGTCGGCGGACTACCCGTAGATCCGCGACTAAGAGTATACGTAGCGTCTTGGCCTTCCGGATGGTATAGGGTATCGATATCACAATCCTTGAGTAACTCACAGCCACCGTCTGCATGCGAAGATATCAGAGGCTCTTGTGGTCTGCAACTATCCGTATGAAGTCTATATATCGTCATGCCCCGAATCTTCAAGGCTTGATTTGCCGCGACTTTCTAAATCGTGAGTGGCGTAATTTCCTTTCACTGCTTCACAACTACAGGAAAACATAGGCTCTATCCTTATCGGGTTGCGTCGGCACAACCTAGCACACTCAGCGTGTTATCATAATAACCTAACCTCTAGTCTTTCAGAGGAGTTAGAGCGTATGTCGAGTTAACTTATCTTCGAATAGCTGAAACCTTTCACATTCTTGCGAAATATTCGGGTGTCCTTAATCTCAATTATGGTTCTTGTTTCCTTTTCTCTGTTGCAACCAAACTTGGTCATTAACTTAGAATTGATTCTTTTGCTTGCCTCCTGGCTAAGACTTCCTGTCAATCATAATTTAGGGGAGGTTTCCTTGATCTCGTCAGTAGTAACGATGCTACCACGCTTTCGCCGAGGTGTTCTTACGCCCGTTATTTACTAATGGTCTTACACTAGTCTGGGTAATCATATCTCGTGCAACTTACGTAACCATAGTCGTATTCTCTTTTATCATTCGTCATAACCTTACCTTATGCTTATTATTAGCAAAGTATTTCTATCTTGATTCATTATAAATGCGTTTCATACAAGCGTCTGACTGCGTTTATATCTTTCGATACTTATCGACCAATTAAGTCGTCGTTCTTAATTACTGAACCTGACACTTTTCCCACGGTTATCCACAAGCTGTAACCTATGGCATGGCGATACGAAGACCTTACGGTCTCGCATCCTTCGTCTAACAACATGGGTACACATAACCCATGTCGTAAAGCGTCGCTTCGTGGGAGAGAACTTATCTCCTTTTAAACCTTTCTTGAGTCATGACCCTAATCACGGGTCCTCTGCGTCCGGTAAATATCTAATCATCACGCGCCCTAAAGTCATGTAGATTTTTAAACTGCCAAAGTTTCCCTCGACTTTCGCGGCACTCGTACTTATTTTATTCTTGCCTTGCGTATTTTCTGAAATTATCAGGAAGGTCGTGGCCTGACCGCCACTTTGAACCAACTCAAGTACCTCGAGCGATTAACATAAATTCCTTCAAATTCAATTATTACTTACTTTCGCGTCAATTTACCTCGCATGAACAAGTCGCGCAAACTTATTAAAATCATCGATGTCAAAGAAGGAAGGATAATTCATGGTTACCACCACTTCTCTCCCTATCAGCTCGATAGCAGGCTTACGGGAAGCGGTGCGAATCAATCTCTCTACGTAGTCACGTTGGCATAAGAGGCCAACTAGCGTACCATAATTTCCTCAAAGTCTGTCATAACTCTGCTAGGTGCTGGGGTCCAGCGGTTGTATCGTTCTGGCGATTATCTACCCGCCATTACCGCCCTGACACTCGCGGTAGTGGCGAAAGGTCCTCGTGAATTCGGGCTCCGTTTCTTTACACTGTTGCTCTCTTTCTTCTTCGGTCGTACTCTTACCGCATTTCCAAACTTATTCGGACGTCATAACCCATGCGATTCGGCCTCTATCTTTGGAGTTACTATTCTAAACAACATAAGGCTATTTCAGGCTCTCTCGACTTCGGTGGAGCGCGTCCACGAACAGTAAAATGATTAACTAAACTTGGGCCTTGCACGCGACCTGCCACGTGGTGGACTACTACCAGTGATCCCATTTCATTTTGAGCTGGGCGACCATAATAGGTCCTCGGCCGGCTGGTGTCGTATTTAACTCTTACCCTTGATGCGACAACTTTTACTGCGAGAAGGCGCTTATATATCTAAGGTCTCGGTGGTTACCAACATTCCTAGGCTCGCAATTTCCATGCTCCACGCCTACCTTATCATCCTTAAAGCGGTACAAAACTTCTCGTAATACCATAATCGTGTTGTCTTGACCTCAATGACCATACTTACTCCATACGGATCTCACGTACCATCATCTTAATCATACGCGTGGCTTAAGTTACTAACATAGTCTTAATTAAGTCCTAATTATAACCTCTTGGGGTCCATTACATTCTCACATGACTCATCATCACCTAATTATCTCAAATTAGTACGTAAAACCTTGATGAGAGTTCCTTAGCTATTCATACCTTCAGATATTTATTTAGTCCTTGCAAATCCACGGTAACCTAAAACCATTCTAGGCGACGCGTCAGATCCTCATCGTAAATCTGTATGGTTGTATGTCAAAATACCAACTATACTACCAGCATTACCAACACGGATCGCGATCCGCATAATCTTTCTGGGTCATCGCGCTTTCTGCGTGGCTCAAACAACATAATTTGTTAGGAGAGCGACGCTTAACTACCTGACTCTGTCATGCGATCTCGGAGTGAGAAGAATGGAAACCAATCCTAAATGTCCTGCCCTCCTCGATTATAGATGTGGTGCGACACGCCGATAATCAAGACTCTACTAGACACGGTCTGTAGACACTTTCAGAGGACTAAGCGCTCGATACTACTTTTGTCACGACCCAGGCCGGGCGTGATGGTGCCTACAGGCACCGCGCAGTATATATCGAGAATAGCGTGAACATCGTAAAACTTAGGCGATGAAATGACGAGGCTGGCCAGATAAGGCCACGGTAAACTATACATAATAAAGCGATACATTTTTTCTTTACAACCCGATCCACAAATGTGACTACGGGACCTCTAAGAATAACAAGCGTGACGGACGGGGCCCGCCATACCTGAATGTACAACCACGGCCGTACGAGGATAAGCCTCGGAGTAATGGAGCTTCAGCGGTGAATCGGTGATCCTACAGTGAGGATCGACTGTATACTCTACATGCGGCGAACACACCCGAAGGAGTCGATCACATGTACCAAATATGGCCCAGAAATCTGTAATGAAATCATAAGTTTATAATAAAATTGGAGCGGTATGATAACTCGATTAACGATGTGTGCCTTACTATGATGAGTAATCAGAGTATCTTACGACATAAAAATAGGAGCTCGCGATCAAGCGGGACCGTCCGCGCGATCGTTAAGCAATCCTACTCGCAGGACTATTTCACCCGCGTAGTCGTGTGGACGCGTGAGGTATTCTCGCATAGTGTATCGCGCGACGGGACTATTTCACGCGCGTAAGCCATTACGGACTCGCGAGGTATTCTCGCATAGGTTGTATCGCCGCATGTGACTATTTCACGCGCGTAAGCCCTACGGACTCGCAGGTATTCGCGCATGTTTTATCGCCGCGTGGGACTATTTCACCGCGTAAGTCATACGGACTCGCGTGAGGTATTCTCGCATCGTGGGTAGCAATCCGCGAAATATGCAAATGCCACAAAGCAGGGAATGACCGTAATGAATAATATACCCTAGCATAAACCATTATCATCATAACATAAGCCTTCTGCTTATCATACGATATATAAGCAAGTTAAAAATCCTAACTTCTTATTATTCTTGTTCATATACACTCTCATTTTAGTTTACTTAAAGCACTAACATGTCTTTTATAAAAATCAGAATTTAACCCAGTACTACATCTTCCTCTTTTAAAATGACTCTTTTCATATAAAACTTCCAAGATACTAATAACCATAGTATCAAGTCATAACTACTTTTCAAGACAAGTCATAATACCTTTTAGAAAATACATTTTGGGCTTAACTCAGTGACTTCTTTCTTTAAAACCTTGAGCAATTGATGCCTTTAAATCAATTTGTCTTTCATTATCAAGTCATTTATCATACTTATATTACTTAGAGTAAACCACTCTTTTTTTAACTTTTCATAAAGCTATTATAACCAACTTCCCATAAAGTCGTTATACTAGCTTTATACTTTAGAAACTTACATTCTTCTTTATAACCAGAGACTTAAACTTTCCAACAAAACAAGTATCAAAAATACTTTCAGCATACTTAAAGTCTCTTAACTTTTGAAAACCAAGATATCCTTAATATTTAAACAAGTGAGTTAACTCCTAACTCAACCAACTTGGACATTCTTAAAATAAGCCAAGGATATCAAATGGACTAGATTGTCAAAATCTTGTCGTCAAGTACTATACATTTACAACTTATTCATGCTCGAGAGATAAGAAAGTTCCACATACCTCTTGGTTTAATCCACTTGCTAAGTCGATCGCGCGCGTAGTATGTCAACCTATAATGACCATAATCGTCTATTAACTTCTACTTCAAGCGTAGAATATTCCAAGTGCAAAGTCACTAAATTCTACGGAAAATCGGACGTCACTTCCTTTGTTTCTACATACTTTGCCACCTTTTAAGGCGAATTCAATAACCAAACACGCCACATTTAAGGCTCGACAAAGTAGTTAACAATAGGATTACAGCTTAATCAAGGCGTGTAAAATTCCGCCATGATAAATATCAAACTAGTCCAACATATAATGTCCGTTCGGCAAAATAGGACAACAATACAAATTCGTTTCAATCCACTTTTCAATCCAAGTGGTTTAATATAACATGTTATCTAGCCACGATTGATTATAACTACTAAAATCCTCAAGTAGGTAAACATGCGGCGATTCTAATTATCGACCAAATAGTATTTCAATTTCAAATGGCTTAACATGTCATTTTGGTTGAGCTTCCAAATTTCCATAACAACATCAATCTTCATAACACATATCACATGATCATTTCTAACTTATAATAACATGGAATCTTGATTACAAAAGTAAGGCGAAGATTATACCTCGTTAACCAAAATATGATCCAAGATTACAAGTCGATCCTTAGCAACTTTAGCTCCTCCTTCGGCGTTCCAATCGGCTCGAAACCCTTAGAATCGTATGAAGAACTCCTCTTGAAGTTTGAACTTCAAAGTTGAATAACTCCTTAGGTTTTGCCTTGCGACTAATCTGAAAACACCATTTTCGGGATCTTTCTATTGAGATACACTTACAATACCCTTAGGTACCTTGGTTTAAAGTATGAGGATTATTGGACAAAATTGAAAAATCTTCTCTTGGAATTTGACCATTCTTGCGAGCCTCTCAAGAGAGCGAGAACAAGATTTCAAATTTTTTTCTAAGTGTAGAATGACAAAGTCTTGCTACTAGTATACTTAAATAATACTAGGAAGGGTCAAGATTAAAACAAATGGGTGGCTTGGATGAGTTTCACAAGGATCAAGCCAAGTGGCCCTTTGATAAGTCAACAATGTCAAGCTCTTTGTCTTTGCAAGACTTGGTCATTTAAATTATGGTCAAATGACCATTTTAACCATGTCAATTTCGTCCAAGACCACTAAGGGGGGTGACACGTGTCGCCCTCCCGTTAAATCATGATATTTCGTTTTCCGACAATTCCATAATTCCGATAAATTTGTACTCGTCTCAAATCTTAACATTTGTGAGTTCTTACGTACGTTCTTATAAACATATCCTGGAATTTCCGGGGTGTAACAACAAGAATGACACTTATTGAGAGTACTAGTGTGGGTACAAAAAATAAATTTATTTTGTTTGAGAGAGGCCAAAACAGCCTCCCCCGGATGTCCCAAACGTTGATGTCATAAAGATGGTGCCAAAGCTGCGAAAGTAGAGTGAACTTTGGACTGTTGGCTAGGTAGTCTAATTGGATAGAGCTCCCCCTTGCTATCACTTTTCATGATAAGCTTCCCCGTCTGAAAATCATGCACAGAAAAACCAAACGGGTCAAAACGGACAGATACCCAATTATCAGTTGTAAACTTCCTAACATATACCAAAGTTTTGATTAATTTTGGAGAATGAAGGACATTCTTTAAAATCAGTGGTGGTGTCAATTTAGTGGAACCATACCCTTTTATTGGAATTGAATGTCCATTTCCAACAACTATACCATTATCATTGCTCAAATTAAAATAGGAGTTGAGATTACCTTGGGAAGACGTCATGTGCGACGTTGCCCCGGAGTCCATGTACCAATTTGAATCCGGTGGATTGATTCCGAGTGTGTGCATGGCGAACTCAATATCCGTGGGTTAAGCCATTGTGGAGTGGGCCTCACGCCACTGGGTCGGCTGAGGCCCAACTTGATGCGTCTCGCTTGTCGAGGCAGACCCGAAAAATGGGCTCTTTGGGCTGTCAAGCTGTTGTGGTTCTTTGAAAAATGGAGGAATTCTTTGGGTTGGTCGATGGGCGGCTGAGCTTGGCCCATTGCCTGTTGGGGCTGGTGGGCTATATATTCATGCTTGCCGCCAGCCCTTTGGACATACGCTTCTTTGCCGGGGACGGCTGTTGTCGCAGTTCGCTGCCTTGCCGATTCTTGCCGTTGTTCGCCGGTGTTAGTGTTGCTGCCATTTCCACCACCACCGGAATTCCGGTGATCTCCACCTTTGTTATTCCCACGATTTACACCTTTCTTATTATTACTACATCCTTTTTTTCCATTATTTTGTTGAGAAAAATCAAAATAATTACCATCATTAGAAGGAGTGACAATCATGGCGGAGTTTGAAGTAGTAGACGCCTCTTGTGGCTTAAGCGACTCTTGAGAATAAGCATGGACCTTGCTTGATAGACTTTCGGTGAAAATTACTTTGGCGGATTAACGTCCCAGCGCCGCTTATACGTCGGTTAGGCAAGCGACGATTGCAAGACCAATGGATTATCGATGGCAGGTGAACCAACATTTCTTAACTGATCTGCCAACACTTTGAGGCGTTGACAATAGGTAGAAACATTCGGGAAATCCGCCATGTCAATGGTGGAGAATTCCTGCTCTAACGTAACAGCGCGAGAATTTTGGTTGTCTTGAAAAATATCTCGCAGACATTCCCATGCCGCCATCGCTGTGAAGTCTGGTTCCATTATTGTATGCAACAAATCCATAGTATTGTTGCATAAATCCAACCAAGAATGTGGCGTCAAGAGTATCCATGATTCTTTATGCAGTATCTGTTGTGACCTCCTTCCCTTTCCCATCCTTTGGTGGAATTATATGGTGAAGAACCTTGTGAGCACGACAACAAATTTTGAATAAACCGCCCACGTTGCATAATGTACTGTTTCCATTTCAAGTTTGACAGAAACATGTGTTTTGATATTCGAGATTGTTAGGGCAGGGTGAAAGGTTGATTTTGATTCAGACATTATTGGTTGAGATGAAACATGTTCACCAATGGAGAAGTGAACAATTGAAGAAGACAATACAAAAAAAGGAAATAGGATTTCGGTCACTTGGAGGAGAAAATCGAAAAATGGGAAAAAAAATACTAAGTTTGGATCTTTCCTTAGACTTGTGATACCATGTAAGAATATTTTCCTCAACTTACCTTGTTCCATTAGGTAAGAATATATATAATATTACAATGACTAGGAAGAATAAGTTTTGCCTAGTATAAACCTAAGAATATTCCTATACAATAATTACCTATCATATAGGATGAGATATTACATTAATACAATATATTACACAATGATATTATTCTAGAATATTCTAACACTAATATTCTATCAAAAACAAATCCTACGACATATTTTTCATCACCCTTAACCTCAAAATTTTATAGTACACAAGGACGTATTTCCTTCACACTAAAGACATTCAGTTCCCTCAATGCATCTACAAGCAAAATAAAATAAAACAAGATAAGAAATACTCACTGAGGCCCTCTAGGTCCTAGCTAGCAGCATAATTCTCAACATGTGTCGGGACGACCCCACACTTAAGCCCCAAATGCTCCTCAGCTTCAACTTCGGGTACTCAGACTTCCCCTAATCTGCAAAATAAAATTAAAAAAAACAAAATAAAATATAACACTATAAAATAAAAATAAAATAAAAATAAAAATAAGTCGGGTTGACTCCCAATAAGTGCTTGAATTAATGTCGGGGCAGGACGCAAATTATTTTTTACCACTTTTCCTTCCATTTTGAGGAAATAAATTGCGCCCCAATTTTTCATCAAATTAGCTTGAGTGAAGAGGATTAATATTATTTGAAATGATCATATAAAGATACTACAACCCATACACTTAACTAATTTTCCATGTTCTGACCATGTGCTAGTTAAGTATTGAAGAGTTGAGGAGAGTGTATAAAATCAATCTTGCCAATCAATAAACACAGATACATATAGTATATGATTAGCATTTTATTTTGCAGTGGACCGAGGGAGTGAGTTGCAGATTCCCCTAATGCGTTTGACATCAATAATTTACGCAAAAATCAAAATACCTATACCAAATTGATTTTTGTCTCCATTAATGTCATATTGAAGTGTGTGATTATTTCATCTAAAAGTTTAAATTATTAAACAGAGCATACTTTCTAATTATTTAATTACTTATATTCTAAACAATATATAAGTGCTTTGAAAGGTTAAATCTTCTTTACACCTTTTAGTTACTCCATCATAATCCATATCGTTATAAAACTGGATTAAACATAAATAAATTTGTTAATACTCAAAAATAATTTAAGTGTTTGGCGAATTCGACGATCGTATTATTCGGGGCGAATTTACTCGACCCTCGACGACAAAGAACTTCATCGACTACATGACATCTTAGCTGAAGTCGTTGGTTAGGTATGACCACTCAGATGCAGGTGCCTTAACGACCAAGTCAAAAGGGTTTTCAGACCCCCAAAAGCGGTAACGGCGAACAACAGCTAAATGGAAGGGTCATTATCCGAGCAAGAGGAGTAGAGGGCGAGAAAATCGGCACCACCTCCCCCATAGTCAGTCGTGATACTTAGTGGGTTATTTGACGGCTGACGTTGGGGGCACATTTTGTACATTTTTTTTTTTACTATAAATACTCATTCTTTGTACATAATAGAGACACACAATCCAAATCAAATCAAATCTTTTATCTATCTTTACTTTATTCTTTACTTTTTCTTTACTTTACTCGGTTGTATTCATGCTTTCTTACCCCTTAGTTTAATCAAACCATCCTAACGCTTTCTGGAGTAGTTGGAGAACCCATTGCTGAAAATTAGAGTTCCGTTTCCAGCCCAAATCGCTTGAGTTAAGGAATCAATTTATTTTCGATTTCATCCCGATAAAGCGGCAAGAGTAAAACATCGGGGCGAGAACATAACATTTTCTCTGTTTTCACATTTTATTTGGTATTTTGCTTGATATCCTATCGATAATTGTTTTGAGACCCGACTAATTTAAATTCACACACAAAAAAAAATCACTTTTAGAATAAAATGTTCCCTACCAAAAATGACTTCAATATGTTTTTACATGATAAATACTTATAGCGACTATTTCTGCAGCTCGATATTATCTATAAAAAATATTCTGCTGAACTAAACAGGTGATACTTTTTGCAGCCATATGTCTGCATTGAGCATAAGTATTCTTGCATGTTGTGACATAATAGAGTTGATATTCCTCTTAATCTTATTTTTATATTATTAACAAGAACATTAAAAATTGCTTAGTTAAGAAGGTGCTAACTGCTAAATTTAATAAAATCAACTTTCCATTATATTCCAGCTCTTCCATTTTAACAAATCAAAATATTGCTATGATCACCATCTGCAATTACTACTATTTAAGGGCATGCATTTGTGTGCTCCAATCATCAATCACTTCAAGTAATAAAAAAGTTACTTAAGAGAGATTTTAATTTCTCCATCTTTTATCCAAAAAATATAATGGCAATATTAAAATTTCTTTCATTTCTCATTCTTCAACTATTTTTGGTTGCTAAATGTCAAGGGGTGGAAGTAGGGTACTACAAGAAAACATGTCCAAATGTGGAAGCAATTGTGAAGGAAACAACTGCTCACTACATTTCTCGTGCTCCTACTATGGCTGCCCCTTTGTTGAGAATGCATTTTCATGATTGTTTTGTTAGAGTAAGTATCACGATTTTATGCGTTAATTGTTTGTTAATTTGATATTTTTCACGGGGAATTCACAATTATATAACCCAACGGGAGTATAAAGCGATTTAAACCTGCTTTCTCCAAAAGAAGAATACCATAAGTAATGCATTAGTAAGTAGCATAAGCGAATAGTGAGGATACATAGAAGCCCTATTCTCATCACATCTGAAGTAAACCTTTATACTTTAAATAGTTTTCATAATTCTTAGTTATAAACAATCAAATCAATTATCAATTCGCCAAATAGATACTAGAAAATAGATAGTTGGTACTTGAGCACTGTCGAGGGCGATATTCGGTCTTATCAAAGACTATCTACTTGATCACGATAACGTGCACTTTGCGTTTAAAGTGTGTGCATCTTAACGCGCATCACTCCTACTATGGCTGCCTTTGTTGAGAATGCATTTTCATGATTGTTTTGTTAGAGTAAGTATCACGATTTTATGCGTTAATTGTTTGTTAATTTGATATTTTTCACGTGGAATTCACAAATTATAATTACATAAAAGTTATATATAAGGAATATTTTTTAAATCAGGTAACCATTACCTATTGTAATACTAGTAGATAATTTGTCTTATTTTTACAAAAAATTCTCTTTTTGTTGTAGGGATGTGATGGTTCGGTGCTACTAAATTCTACGAAAGGAAATCAAGCAGAGAAAGATGCAATTCCAAACCAAAGTCTAAGAGGGTTCCAAGTGATAGATGCAGCTAAATCTGCTCTAGAGAAAGAGTGTCCTGGCACAGTCTCTTGCTCTGATATTTTAGTTAGCTGCCCGTGACGCTGTTTCATTGGTAACTAATTAGGATCCGTACTTTACTTTTCAATTGTAATTTTCTTTAAACATATATGTTATGTGTTGTTTCAGATAAATGGACCAAGTTGGCCAGTTCCCTTAGGAAGAAGAGATGGAAGAGTCTCAATTCTCTCAGAGGCCTCAAAGAACTTGCCAACTCCTTTTGATAACTTCACTACTCTCAAAACAACATTTGGTAAATTGGGCCTAAATGTAAAAGACATTGTTGTTCTATCAGGTAAATTTATTCGTTTTGTTTCAATTTATGTATCTTATTTTTCTTTTTAATCTATTTTTAAAAATATCTTCTATATATATTTAGTAATATTTAGTTTATCTCACATGACATGTTTAGGATCACAAGATCAAATGACACATTATATTCTCCTTTTGTTTAAGACCACAAGATTCAATAGTAAAAACTTACATCGAATGCTTATATTAAGCGAATGAATGCATAACATGTGCGAGAACATACACAACTATCACTTAACCATGATTAATTAAGTATACATTTTCACTTCACTAAATAAGTTAACTATGACAAGTTACATTGGTTAATTTGATGTAAACACCCGATGAGAATAAGTATTCATCAGATTTCTTACTTTATTAAATTTTGTACACATATTAGACACATAAATTAAAACATACGAGAAGTTTACATCAGAAATAAAGTGAAACGTACATGTGAAAGAGTTACATTATTTCAAGAACCTCAAAATCCTTTTAATTTTTTTTTACATAGGAGGACACACAATTGGGATGTCACATTGCTTTTCCTTCTCGAGCCGTTTATACAATTTCACTGGCAAAGGTGACATGGACCCAAACATGGACCAAAACTACATAAATCGTTTGAAGATCAAATGTAAACCCAATGATGTGACCACAATTGTTGAAATGGACCCTGGAAGTTTCAAAAGTTTCGACACTGACTATTACACTATGGTTACAAAAAGAAGAGGGTTGTTTGCTTCTGATGCAGCTCTTCTTACAAATAGTCAAACGAAAGATTATGTGTTATCTCAATTAAAACCACATGGATCAACTTTCTTCAAGGATTTTGGCGAATCGATGGTGAAAATGGGAAAAATTGGAGTCCTTACAGGGAAAGCAGGCGAAATCAGAAAACATTGTGCCTTCAGAAACTAATCAAAAGGAATTTTGATAAGTTATTTCCATTGCAAATAAACTTTTTGTCATTTTCGTATTGTTATGTTTAAGGGGATATATTTGGTGAATAATTTGTTATTTTTGTTCTGATTATTTGTTCGTGGAAAGTGTATATTATGTTGGTGAACTTTGAATATTGCATTGTAAGTTTGTAATTCAGTTCGTTAAGCATTGAGCTAATAAAAATGTCGTTTTTTTTTGTAACTAACAATTTTTCATTAATCACCAATGAGAATAATTACAAACACCAAAGTCGACCAACACAATCAACTATCCAAAACAATCACAAAAGTCCCTATCCAGAAATCTAGAACAAAAACTAAGACATGACTGAGCTAATTCTGGGAGGGGCTCTAACACAACAAACACAAGCTATTTCTCTAGCAATACTAGGATAGTCTCGGGCAACCTTCTCAAAAATTCTCATGTGCCTCTCAATCCACAGACAATGTATAAATTCAGTGTAAACCATCTTGAAAATTTGGGTTGTTTGTGACTTCCCTTTTGTACTTTTGATCATGCCAGCTAGATTGTGATCACAAGAATGAAATTGTATAGGTTTGAGCTGCATCCATTGCTGAAGCATGTACCAGAGTTTCTTACCATAATCACAATTCTCAAACAAATGGTCCCTTGATTTATTATGAACATGACACAAAGGGCAGTGCATATCACGATGCAGTCCCCGTTTGTGTAATATATCTGTGGTGAGCAATCTGTTCTGGATGTGGAGCCAAAGAGTGAATCTAACCTTAGGTCTTGCAGCATTTAGGTACATTAGAATTTTCCATGTAACTCTAGGTTCATGTTTCAAAAAACTCAGGTAAACTTGTCTGATCAGGCTTTTCCCCTTGGTACTGTTGGAGAGAACTTCTAGCTTCTATGATTTTCCTTATCATCCAACAAGCTTGTTGAGGTACTTTGAGGCTCATAAGTGTCTGCCCCTTATGTATTATGACTGTACCCATTTAATCCACATTATATCTTCTTTATTAGCTAGTATCCAATGAGTTTTGGCTATAGCAGCTTTGTTTCATAGACCAATATTAGTGAGATTCAGACCACCAAAGCAAAGAGGAGAACACACTCTAGACCTACCTCCCCCTACCCCTCCCCCCGGCCGCCCTACCCCCTCCACCCCAAACCCCATTCTCAAATTAAAATTTCATATTTTTTGTTAATTTTTTTTTAAAAAAAATATTAATAATGTGAAATATTTTCTGATCCGGGCCCGACCATAGTCTAAAATTTCTATTTTATAATTTTGTACTTTTATAAACAATTTATAAAATATATGAAATTTTTAACCACCTACTGCCTACCGCCCACCTAGAATTGTATCGGTCAGGTTCGGTTCGGGTATCGACATCTGAGGAATCGAGGAAATAAGTTATCGGTTCGGACGATAAATTCGGTCTGAAAGAGATCGAGGATCGGACCTATACCTTATTGAGAGGTACGTCCGATCAAATAAGGTTAGCGGTCGGTTACGAATCTTGTTTACGATCAAAGCGATCAAAATATTAAAATCCTTGCTTTCTTAAAATCTCAACTTTACTTATAATTTTTTTATAAAAATCTCTTTTCTTGCGCTTTCTTTGCTTTCATGTCATATTAACAAACTTAAGCAATATATAATAGCAATATTCAAAGTTGATCATCAATTCATCATCCTAATTCTCAAACTATTCTAAGGGTATCGGACCGTTGAGTTTGCAAACTCAGTTTTTGAGGTTTTAGAAGAAAAAAATATTTGTTTGGGTCTTTTTGTAAAATAAATATTACTAAACTTCTCAACTCAATTTTGTACTAGAGCTAGTTTGCCACAAAAACACACACTAGGGCTCGTCTGGTGTGCGAATAATCCTGGTATAGAAGTCTGTATCAAGTTATACAACGTTTGGTTGTAAGTTTCAAGTTCAGGATCCTAGTTTTAATATTTAATCCACATATATTGTTAGTGACAAAGCGGCGCTATAGTATTAGGTACTAGTTTAATTTGGACGAATCCAATAACATTTAGTTAGATCTGTAAGTATTTGTATTAGGAAGTTCCTTAATATATATAAAAGTATTTAGTTGAATTAGACAGTAAAAAACGAGCTATGAATTCAATTACAAATTTAAAACTGCTCCACTCTCACTGATAATGATTTCTAACTAGTTTCTAAGAGTGGCAAAGATTAAATATTCACTACAAAAAAATCTATATTTTTCTATTGCTTTTCCATTGAAAAATATTTAGTGGCTATTTTTCATTGAATGTCGGTGGAAAAAACCTAAATAATAGTGTTTTCACATGAAAAACTTAAAAGATTTCTCAGCATTTCAATCAAAATCTGTTTTCCACCACGTGTTTTCACAGTGAGCTGGTTCGATGAAAATGAGGTGGAAAAACCCTCTTTTCTAGCAGTGAACTGTTCCGAAAAAGGCTTTAAAACTGCTACAACACTATTGGATCATGAGTTTAGATTTTCTGGCCTTTAGTTCGAATCCTATATCTTGTGTGTTTTGTGCTATTAGTTGGGCAGCTCAATCTTGTACTTGTGTGTCTGGAATCTTATAAATAATTTTTGGGATCTTTATACAAATAGCCCGTCAGATTCATGATTACTTTTTTAGTTAGTATACATATAGTATACACTGAGTGTGTATATAGATGCATTTATATATCTTTTAAGCAGTTGGGTGGACTGTTATTTAAGTTAATTATTCGTAATTTTTTTTGTGGTAGAAGCTAATCTCCTCATATTTCAAAAATAAAAAGCAAAAAGACAATTCTAATCATGCATGTAGTAAAACTGAAACATCATTTTTATTAGTTACATGCTTAACAAATTAAAATACAATTAAGGTACATTTACCAACACAACACACATTTTTCACGAACTAATTACAATAGTAAAACAAAGGAAAAAAAGATTCACTCAAGGGAAATAGCTTAACAAATTTCCTCTTAGTTTATAAAAGCACATTGCTTTCTAATTTCGCCTTTTTTCCCAGTAAAGACTCCAATTTTGCCCATATTCACCATTGACACACCAAAATCCTGAAAAAAGGTTGATCCACTAGAACTTTGGGCCAAAACATAAGCTCTTGTTTGTTTATCTGTAAGAAGTGTTGAATCAGATACAAACAACCCTCTTCTTTTGCTGACCAAAGTGTAATAGTTTGTGTCAAATTTTGTGGCACTTCCAGGGTCCATTTGAACTGTAGTGGTCACATCATTGGGCTTACATTTGGTCTTCAATTGGGCTATGTAGTTTTTATCCATGTTTGGGTCCATGTCACCTTTACCAGTAAAATTGTATAAACGACCACCGAAGGAAAAGCAATGTGATACTCCAATAGTGTGTCCACCTATATGAAACAGAAGCAACCGTCTTTTGTTAATACAACAACAACATACCCACCAATTTTTTTTTGAATAAGTCGCAATTTATGTTAATTTCTCAAATAAAAATAAGAACAAAATAATTAAAATAAGGTAGACATAATAACACTGTTAATCCCTTAGTTATTGATACATTATAGTTTTGATCTTTATGATATGTGATTAAACACATATAACCTTCAATTTATTAAAAATTGTGTGTGTGGGGGGGGGCTACTTTATAGAGAAAATATGTTACATTTAGATTATTTGTGAAACTATTTTACCTTCAGATATGGAGTAATGGTACATAATTAACATAACATATGGCTACACAAATGGTCTGTAATGGTGTATAATTCGGTACTTTTGTGAAGATCTTACAAGCAGAGGGATCAAGATGAACATTTTAAATTAATTGATGGTTATATATGCATAATGTCAGCTAATATACAAGGATCAAAATTAACATTTTTATCGATATTTGGACTAAAGTACAAACATAAATTTACCTGATAGAACAACAAGGTCTTTTACACTTAGGCCCAATGCACCAAATGTTGTTTTTAGAGTAGTGAAGTTATCAAAAGGAGTTGGCAATTTTGTTGTAGCCTCTGAGAGAATTGAAACCCTCCCATCTCTTCTTCCCAATTGTACTTTCCATGTTGGTCCATTAATCTGAAACAACATCACGAGCAACTAAGGCTAAACTATTTTTAAAATTAAAATTATATCACATAAATTGAGATAGACGAAGTAATTAATTATTTACCAGTGAAACAGCATCACGAGCTGCTAAGGCTAAAATATCAGCACAAGACACAGTGCCAGGACACTGTTTTTCTAAAGCAGATTTAGCAGCATCTATCACTTGGAATCCTCTCAGGCTTAGGTTAGCGATTGCATCTTTCTCAGCTTGATTATTTTTAGTAGAATTAAGTAACACTGAACCATCACATCCCTGCGAATAAAAAAGAGAAATTAAACTCAAACGAATGGTGGCAACATCCTTTGCCCCATACTTTGAGATGCTCCTCTCCGCCGATCAAGGAGCGAGGCTGCTCGTGATAGGCAACGACTTTAAGCCGCTATCGTTCGGTTCGGATAAGTCAAGTTCCTTCGGTCGCTTCGCTCAGGAGGTCTTCCCTTATCTTCCCTAACGTGAAGATATTGAACACTATACAATTTCGAAAAAGAAGCTGCTTGCCCAAGAGGGATGTTGTTGGAGAAGGGGGCCTGTTGGAAACCATCGCCTTCGACTTTGGCCGGCCAGAAGGGACATCACGACTATCGCTACGGTAATCCGGGTTTTATATGATCTTGATCGATGATCAATATATTTGAATAATGCGGATCATTATGTGCCATTATAGGTCATTGAAGGGCTTTTATAGTTCTATTTTAGGCGCCTCGACTGGGATTCTTCTTTCCCGGGCTTAAGATCCATTGATAACTAACTAAAACATATTATGAGTTTAAGTTTTATATACTAAGAATATAAATTATTTTAACACAATCTGGTCGCTTAAAAGATAATTGCAGTTAACTATACTCAATAACATTAGTTGATAATCTAAGAATAACTGGTAAGTAACATGTTATATACAACATTTTAAATAATACTGATCGTGTACAAAATTCATTACGTTGTCCCGATATATAATTCAAATTCATATATCATACATATTTTACGTGGAAAAAGAATCAAATATATAGAGACATGATAAATAAGGCGTTAATCTACTCACTTACCCTAACAAAACAATCATGAAAATGCATTCTCAACAAAGGGGCAGCCATAGTAGAATCACTAGAAATGGAGTCAGCAACAGCCTTTTTCACAATTGCCTCTACATTTGGACATGTTTTCTTGTAGTAACCTACTTCAAGGTCTTGCGAATTAACAAGCTCGGATACAATGGCAAGATAAATTATGAAAATTGAAAGAAATTTTAAAGTTGCCATAGTTTTTAATTTGGCAAAATGATGAAGAAATTAGTTAACTTCTCTTAACTACTTGTTTGAAGTGATGATTGTAACACAAATGCATGCCCTTTTAAATTGGAAGGAGATTTGTTGATATATCAATCCTTTGATTACCTAAGCTAGTATTTTAATTAAAATTGAGTATAATATTTGGTAGTTAGCACCTCCCACACGAATATACTAGTAGTTGCAAATATGTGCGAAAATGGACAGCCAAACAACCCCCAAGAAAAATAAAAAGGACTACGGAAAGCTTTACAATGAAATAGATGGGTTGTTTTTCAAATCAATTTGATGCTAATGTTGTATTTAGGGGGTGGTAAATTAACCTATAGAAATATCACCCGTTCCACTGTCTAAGTTTGAGTGGTTTATCCGAAGCCCTAGACCAGTTGGTCTTGAAGGCAGAGGATATCCTCATTGGGTGGTGTGGGAGAGCAGTCATGAGTTGAAACCCGAGTAACGCTGGCTGCGCCGCCTCTTGAAGTGCATCACACTGGCTTGCCAAGTGTGGTTTAAGCCCAGGTGGCGTGGTTTGCGGCTATTGCGTCGATCGGGGTTTACCTGTCGCGCTCGAAGAAGCGTAATTGCGGGTTCGCCGTCGACAAAAAAAAAAAAAAGTTTGAGTGGTTTAATAAATCACAAATTTAATTCCTCAGTTTATGTTGTTGTAGTTTATCTTGATCCGTTTAAATTCATATCATCTAAAAGCTGAACTGATTTGAGATAGGTATGTATATCAAATTAACTCATGAAGAAATCTTGTTTATTTTGATATTGCCCCCTGCTATATACAATCATGTTATATAAATTACATGGAAGAAGTGATTAGATGAAGAGAAGAAAGGTAGAAGAGAAAGAAGAGAAAGAAGGAGCGGTTATGGAAGAAGGTCGAGAAGATTGACAGAGAGAGAAGGTGAGAGATGAGAGAAATGAAAAGTATATTGAGAATGAATCAGTTAACATTTACATGTGTTGTACCGCTTATATACTAACACTAATGCTAGTTAACAAAATAGCTAAGATTAAGAAAATATCTGCAATCTAACTTCTATCTAACTATGGTTAGTTATAACTTCCTAACCATAGTTAGTTACATATAATTCCATGTGGTGTACTATTCTCAACACCCCCCTCAAGCTAGGAGAAATAAAGATATTTTTCATCCCTAACTTGGAAAGTAAATGGTGATGCTGAGGTCGACCAAGATCCTTGGTTAATAAATCTGCAGGTTGCTCTTGGATGTCAAGCGATGTAAATCAAGCGCTTTACGTATTTGTTCTCGGATGAAGTGACAATCAATGTCGATGTGTTTCGTTCGTTCATAAAATACTGGATTTCTTTGCAATCGAAATGTAGATTTCTTGTCGTATCTGAGAAAGCGGTGTAGAAATTGGGACTCACAGCTCACGATAAAGACCGATGAAGCCATTATATACGCGGCTGATGTTCCATGGCTTTCGATATTATGCTTGGTGATCTTACTATTAACACGTGATACCCGATCTGCGTCGCTGAAAGCTCTGTTGATGTGAAGTGGGGCTGGACATGAGATCCACGATCGGGTTCATCGATATACCTCGTAAGTCTTAGTCCAACCTCTAAATGAGATGATTTGGGAGCTTGCATGAATTGACTTAGGCACTGGACTGAGAATGCAATGTCTGGTCTTGTGTTTGTTAAGTACAATAATCTCTCAATCAACCTTTTATAGATGGTAGGATCAAATAATAATTGATCAGTCTGTGATTTGGGAGTGGTAGGAACTGATTTTTGACTGTTATGCAGATCAAACTCAGTAGTGGTAAGCTTCATATTCAACTCCATAGGTGAAGATACATGTTTACTTCCTGAAAGTCCGTATGCGAGATGAGTTAGGCGTATTTCCTGCAGTGCATGAGAATGCCATGGGAACTCCTGCAAATTCAATCGAAAATATCTAAGCTCGCTTTGAATCTTTTATCTTAAAGCGTTACAAGACTCGTTTGTAGGTGAATCATCTTTAAATTATCTCGATTATTGAGTCATAAGCATCACATCAATATCACGTAATACTATTACCGTAAATGCTTGGTAAAGAGGGAATAGTCCCTGTGACTTTGTCAAAAACCAGCATCTACCAAGACAGTGGTAAGTTTGATATTCCATTGCCTTGAAGCTTGTTTCAAACCATATTGGGACTTTAACAACCTACATACTTGTTTCTTACCGTGATCGTAACAAAATCTTACGAGACGATCGTATATACCTCGCCATATAAGTCGCGTAGAAAGGCATTATGAGCGTCCGTCGATGGATCACCAGCCTTAGCGGTGATGGAGATGGTGATCTCGCGATAACCCGTCTTAGCTGGTGAGAAAGTCTCTTGGTAATCGATCCTCATTTTGGTTGTATCCTTTGCAATGAGTCTTGATTTATATCTCTCAACTTCGTATGTTGCTTTATATTTGATTTTATATACACATCTACAACCTATTGCTTTCTTGCCTTCTAGAAGTGTTATACCCCGTAGTTCTGACCCTACGTATGAGAGCGTACGAAAGCATTCAAGACTTAAAATTTTCTAAGGATAGGTTGTGGATTATTACGGGCGGGTTTAGTCAACTTTGAGGCGGGTTATGACCGGTACATTGAAGTTCTAAGTGTTTCAAAGGCCTAGGGCGTATTTCGTGAGTCTAGATTCAGCGCAACCAGCCGTTAAATCGATAGGGCGTCGGGTAGAAAGTTATGAGTTACAAGTTCGGTCTGTGATCGAGCGAAGGTGTTTCGGACAAAGCGGCAGGGCGCGCGGATGCGAGGCATGGCGCGAAATGCGAGGGTCGCTGAAGTTGCAGCGCTGCGCTGAGGCAGCGAGGGCATGGCGCAGCTTCGAAGAGGCTGCGGAGGTTTAGTGGCCATGGCCGGACAGGGGGCGTAGAAGCAGATTTTAGGCGGAAAGACTTAGGAAAAGTCAGATTTTTCTTTTAAAAAACCTTGGGAGGGTGACAAGTGTCCCCCCACAATCTGATTTCTTGCATGATATATTGACCAAGTCTTGAAGACTTGGTCGTGCTAATTCTCTCTCTCTACAAGCAAGCTCTCACTTCTCTCTAAAATTCAAGAGATATTTTAGCCTTAGGAAAAATACGAAAGAAAAAGGCAAGAAGGAAACTTGTGGCTAGCTTGTGAAGGTTGTTGTGGTGGTAATCTTGGAAAGGAGGCTAGCAAAATTGTTGGAATAAATTTGGCTAAAGCTCTAAGGTAATGGTTCCTCCTTTTTAATTAGTTTTTAGTGTTGCATGTTAAGAAGGAAGAACTTGTGGTAGTAAATTATGCTCTTAGACTCATTGCATGTAAGAACTATGGTTTGAATGTGAAGGAATTGGTTAAGAAGATATTATGAGCATGTTGTAGCCTAAAAACTACCTTAGAATTAATTAGTGGATTGTTGTACCTAATGGGGCAGAATTTTACACACCCAAGTTTAGGTGTGTAATCCCCTTTGGAATGTTGGATTGTTGAGCCTTAAATGTGGCTTTTGGATGATAAATTCGGCCTTGAGAAAGGTGGAAAAGTATGTAGAAACAAAGGAAATCTTTGTGATTTTTCATAGAATTTAGTGGCTTTGAGTTTAGATTATTCTACATTGAAAGTAGAGGTTAATAAACGTATCATGGTTATTTTAGGTTGACATATTACTTGCGGTAGTTTGGACTTAGCAAGTGGATTGATCAAAAAGGTATGTGAAGCTTTCCTATCTCTTGAGCATGAATAGATGAAACTATGTAATGCGATAGGCGTCTGAGATTTGGTATTCTTACTTGTTTTAAGTATATAATGACTTGTTTCGTTTTAAGAATGTATAAGTCCCTTAGTTAGGGAAAGCGTATGATTTTACTAAAGTGTAGAGTTAATATAACAACTTTATGGGAAGTTGGTTTATTAACCGTAAAAGTTAAAGAGAAGAGATTTACTCTAAGTAAGATAAGTATATGAAGAGGCAAATTGGTTTTAAGGCATCGATTGCCCAAGAGTTTTATGTATAAAGAAGAGTCATTTTTAAAAGAGTTGAAGCATGTAGTACTTGGGTTAAACTCAGGTGTTCTTTATTAAAGATATGATTAAGTGCCTTAAGTAAACTAAAATGAGAGGGTATATGAACAAGACTAATAAGAAGTTATAAGTTTTCTTAACTTATTTATGATTATGATATGATGTGATTTGAGCTAGGGTAAGAGTATATCGAGGCAATCCCAGATCGTTATACTACTACTCGGGGTAGAGTATATGCGAGGCAAGCCCCAGATCGTCATACCACATGCTTGGTGTAAGAGTATATCACGAGCCCCGAGATCGTTATACCGGTGCTTGGTGTAGAGTATATCGAGTCGAGCCCAGATCGTTATACCATGCCGGGGTAGAGTATATCGAGGAAAGTCCCAGATCGTTATACCACATGTTAGTGGATTTGCTACCCACGATCGAGGAATACCTAAATGCGAGTCCTTATGGGCTTATGCGGGTGAAATAGTCCCGTGCGGTAGTCTGACCTATCGAGGAATACCTCATGCGGGTCGCGGGACTATGCGGGTGAAATAGTCGAGGAGTAGGGTGCTTATTGATCTACAGGCGAGGTACCTGTTTTGATCCTAAGGCCTATTTTATGCGATATTATATCTATATACTTGTCGCTCTCATTGTTAGTAAGGCACGATAAAGGGTATTTTATTGACTTCCGTGACTCGGCTTACTTTTAGACTTATGATATCATTATTACAATATTTTCGGCTTTACATACTTGGTACATATTGTGTCGACCCCACCGCCGGGGCTGCGTTAAATCTGCGAGTGGTAGCGATTGAGGATCCTCGTTCTTAGGATCACTATTAGGTGTCGAAGCTCCGTTCTTAGGAAGCTTGATCATTAGTATGGATATTCCACGATCTATAGGTATTTTGTACATTCGTGGGTATGGCGGGGCCTGTCATACGATTGATATCTTTAAGTGCATGGTCACTATGTGTTTTGGGCTATAAGAACGTTGTACTACTATACTCTTGTTTAAGAATGTTTTATGGGCGACCTTATCGGTGGCGGTGATGTTACCTTTTATAAGTTATGTATGTTCATTTGCTATTCTCGACATATGCGGCGGTACCGGTAAGTACGATCAGCGACCGAGGTCGGTCGTGACAAAAGTGGTATCGAGCGATTAGTCCTCGGAAAGTGTCCACATCTGAGTGTCTAGTAGAGTCTTGATTATCGGTGTGTGTCGTGCGTCTATAATCGAGGAGATTGCGAGGATATTTAGGATTGGTTTCCATTCTTTCACTCACGAGATCGTGCAATAGAGTGAGTTATAGGTTGAATGTCACGATGTTTTCCTTTATGTATCGATTATGCCTACGCAAGGCAACGCGACCGAAGAAGGCAAAGCGGTGAGAGTCTTTGCTAATGGGGCCTTGAGTCACGAGACACGAGCCCAATCCTTACGAGAGATGATGTTTAGGCGGCGAGTTCCGTCGTCGCCCGACCTCAGCGAGTTCGGCGGCGGGCGGCCTCACGAGCCGCGATCTGGAGCCTCGATCCGCGATCGAGTGCAGTCAGAGTGCGAAACGGTTGATTCTTGCGGCAGCGTAGTGGCGGCGTAGCGAAGCGGCGGCGACCGGCCGACATTTCTGGATTCGGGATTTCTTGGGTTGTCACCCACGAGTTCTATGGTTCGAGATTTGAGGAGGATCGCGGGAGTTTGTCGGCGATTCTGTGGACCATGCAGTCGCTTAGGGCATCGGGGGTGAGTGCATTATACTAAACTGCTACAGGTTACGCGATATTGCGTTGGTAGTTTGAGTCATGGGTATTGTCGAGGGTGAGGATGCTCTTCCGGTGATTGGGAGGAGTTCACGAGGCATTCCTAGACCACTTCTTACCTCACGAGGTGAGAGAGCCAGCGTGAATAGGTTCTTGACCTTGAGGCGGGGCGGGAGGACTATCGGGAGTCTGACACGAGTTCGACTCCTTGGCGAATATCGCGTACCATAGTGGCGACATGGCGAGCGGGGTTCGTCGGTATGTGATGGGGTTAGGCCGTCGTATGATTCTTGCATGCTTGGGGTGGCTCTTGGCCGAGGATGGATATTGCGGAGATGCGCGTGCGAGGTATTGAGAAGAAAGCGAGATCGGCTAGATTTGGGAGCGGCCCAGAGGCGGGCAGCGAGTTCGAGGCGATTTTAAGGCGGCCTCGGCGCGAACTAGGTCACATTCCGGCCGGCCGCGAGTGCTCCTTCCGATTTTACGGCGGGAGTACGTCAGCGAGGTTATCGGGGTAGTCGAGGCTCGGGACTTGAGTTTCGAGGGGGCGAGCGCTGTCGAGACCACTGCCTGCCGGTGCGTTCGATGCGGTAGGTCTCATCGGCGAAGTGCCGTATGGGTTGAGCATGCTACTCTTGTAGCGGCGGGCCATCGAAGAAGGATTATCCATCGCTTAGCGGCGGAGCATTTCAGTTCAAGCGGGATTTATTGCGAGATCTTCGTCTTGATGGTTAGGCGCCCGGAGCGCGAGTGCTTATGGGCGGCGCGCGGCGAAGTCGTGGTAGGGGTTCGATTCTAGCGGTCCTCGAGCGCGCATATATGCTATGTCGGTCAGCGGGACCGGGGCGTCGCGGATGTCGTCGCGGGTACATTATTGGTTTCTTCTTTGTGATGTATATGCTTTGATAGATCCGAGTTCTACCTTGTCCTACATATCTCCTCATATTGCGGTAGAATAGGGATAGAGCAGAGTCCGTAAGATCTTCGAGGTGGCTACGCGATGGGTGATTCGATGGTGGCGGCGGGTGTATAAGGCTTGCCTGTGACTATAGATAGCCGTGGACTCTGGCGGACTTGATAGAGTTGGATATAGTGAACTTTGATGTGATTATGGGTATGGATTGGCTAGCATCTTGCTATGCCAGCGTGGGTATAGAGAGATTAGTTCGGTTCGGTTTCTGGTGGCCGGTTGCTCAGTGGAAGGGAATCTTGCGTCGTAGGGGTAAGTTTATTTCTTACCTCGAGGCTAGGAAGATGGTGCGAAGGGTATATCTACCGTATGGTTGGGTATTCGACAATGAGGTGAGTCTGGACCTTGATCGATCGATCGTTAGGGAGTTTCGGGCGTATTCGGATGAGCTTAGGGTATCCTCAGAGAGATTGAGTTTGTATTGATTTGGCGCGGACAACTCGGCCGAATATCTATTAGCCATACGAGGATGGCTTTGCGAGTTGAAGGAATTGAAGGACCAGTGAAAGATTTCTTTGGAGAAAGGCTTTATTAGGCCAAGTGTTTCTCCAGGAGCGCGGTGTTATTTGTAAAGAAGAAGGATGGGGCCCAGCTGCGTATGTGTATTGATTCTGACGGCTAAACAAGGTAACTATCAAGAACAAATATCACTCCCGGGATTGTGATTTGTTTGACGATTGCGAGTGCAAAGTGTTTTCAAGATAGACTGCTGATGCAGTTATCATCAGTGCGAGTTAGAGAGCGGATATCCCAAAGCGCATTCGGGACCGGTATGGGCTTTATAAGTTGAGTGATGTCTTCCGGGTTGACAGCGCCAGCGATATTCATGGATTTGATGAATAGGGTGTTCGTGCCATTCTTGGATATATTCGTTATAGTGTTTATTGATGATATCTTGGTATATTCGCGCCTGAGCGAGGCATCTGGTCATTTGAGGGCGGTATTGGGAGTCCTCGAGGCCGCGATTGTATGCCAAGTTCTCGAAGTGCGGAGTTAGTTGGCGTCGGTGGCTTTCTTAGGGCATGTTATCGGGGCGATGGTATTCGGGTTGTCTGGCGAATTGAAGCGATCAGACTTGGCGGACCAGCTACCAGCGGAGAGTGCGCGACTTTGGGCACTTGCGAGTTATTATCGGAGGTTTGTAGAAGTTTACTTCTATTTCATCACCTTTGACTAAAGCGACTCGAGAAGCGGCTATGTTCGATGAGCGGATACTTGTGAGAAAGTTTCGGTTGCTAAAGGAGAAGTTGGCGGCCGCCCGATTCTTACTCTTAGGAGGGCTTAGATGGATATGTGGTTTTTATTGTGGCGCGTCAGTGTCGGGCTTGGAGTGCGTCTTTGATGCGGCCACAGCGAGTTATAACTTATGCGTCTACAACTTAGGAAGCATGAGAAGAACTATCAGCGCGTGACTTGGAGTTAGCGTGATGATTCGTACCTTGAAGATTTGGAGACATTATTTATATGGAGTTCGTGTGGACATTTACGGACGCGAGAATCTCGATGCATCTTGACGGAGGAGAGTGAACTTGCGGCGAAGGCGGTGGTTGGAGCTCTTAAGGATTACGATGTTGATATTACATACCACCGGGAAGGCGATGTAGTTGCGGATGCCCTTAGTCGCGGTCGATGGGTAATGCATGCGATGTTCAGCGAGAAGAGGATATGGTCAGGAAGTTACATCACTAGCGAGTCTTGGGGTTCGTTTGGTTGATTACGATAGTGGCGAATTCGGGTTCGAGAGGTTGCGAGTCTTCCATCGTCGATGAGGTGAAGAAGCGGCGATATGAGGATCGATTTTAGTCTGATGCAGAGATGCGACTCTACAGAAGGAGAAGAGTCTATTTGAGGCAGCGCCTGATGGGGTGCTAAGATCGAGGCGGTTGTGTGTTCCGATGTAGCGAGGACTTCGTCGGTCAGGGAGAGCGCGCGGTGCTTTCGTTATTCTATTCATCGAGTGCGACTAAGATGTATCATGACCTCGAATCGTGTATTGGTGGGATGGCCTTAAAGCGGGGCGTTGCGGAGTTAGTAGCCTGATGCGGTGTCGTGAGTTAAGATTGAGCACGAAGCCGGTGAAACATTGCGGCTATTGATATTCCGACTTGGAAGTGGGAGGTGATAAATATGGATTTTATTACGGGGCTACCTACCACTCGGAGGAAGCGTGATTCCATTTGGGTGATTGTCGGCGGTGTGAAATCGGCCCGTTTCTTCGGTCGAGCAGCGTTCTCGGTGAGGACTATGCAGTTATATATTAGAGATTGTGAGGCGCGAGTCGGTGTCGATTATATCGGATAGAGAGCCCAGTTCGGCTAACACGGAGGTCTTTTCGCAAGGATTAGGGACACGGGTGAGTCTCGGTCTGACGTTTCATCCTCGGGCCAAGCGGGCGGTAGCGCCTTATCGGACCGCGAGGATATCTTGCGGGCTTGTGTTATTGATTCGAAGTATTGGGAGGATCATTTGCCTCTTGTGGAGTTTGCTTACAACAACGGCTACCATTCGGTATTCGGATGGCGCCTTATGAGACCTTATACGGGAGGAAGTGCAGTCGCGATAATTTGGTTCGTGGTGGGAGAAGTTCGATTAGTCGGTCGGACTTAGTTGTGACGATAGATAAGGTGAAGCTTATCGAGGATCGGTTGTTAGCGGCTCAGTCGGCGAAGTCGTATCACGGATCATCGGCGTCGACAACGGAATTTGAGGTAGATGATTGGGTTTTCTAAAGGTATCGCCCATGAAGGCGTGATGAGATTTGGAAAGAATGGGAAGCAACGAGTACGTTGGGTTGTATCAGTTGTCAGTAGGGTAGGCGGGGTTGCCTATGAGTTAGATCTGTCGTCAGATTTGGGCGGTACATCGATTTTCCATGTGTCCGTATTGCGGAAATGTATTGGAGATCCATCTAGAGTGCACCGGTTCATGATGTCCAAGTGAGAGGAGTTATCATATGAGGAGAGTCATGGCGATACTCGATCGTCGAGTTAAGCGGCTTGGACGAAAGAGCGTGGCTTCGTCGAGTCTATGGCGGAGCGAGCGAGGAGGAAATGGCGTGGGAAGCGAGAGGATGACATGATGAAGAAGTACCCTCGCATATTTCCTATACCTCGAGGTAACGATTTCTGCTTGTTAGTTTTGATTTAGCATTTACGCTTAAGTATGTTGTGGCTCGTGGAGCTTTTATTTGCAAAAAGAACGATTAAGAGGTCTATGTCGATGTTGTGATTTGAGTAAGCCTAGAAGGAACATTCGGGATGAATGTTTCTAAGGGGAGAATGTTATACCCGTAGTTCGACCTACGTGTGAGGCGTCACAGCGTAAGACTTAAAATTTTCTAAGGATAGGTTGTGGATTATTAGGACGGGTTTAGTCAACTTTGAGGCGGGTTATGACCCGGTACATTGAAGTTCCTAAGTGTTTCAAAGGCCAGGCGTAGTTCGTGAGTCTAGATTCAGCGCAACCAACCGTTAAATCGATAGGGCGTCGGGTAGAAAGTTATGAAGTTACAAGTTCGGTCTTGTGATCGGACGAAAGGTGTTTCGTACAAAGCGGCGAGCGCGGCGCGGATGCGAGGCATGGCGCGAAATGCGAGTCGCTGAAGTTGCAGCGCCCAGCGGCGCTGAGCATGGCGCGAAAGTTGAAGAAGCTGCGGAGGTTTGTGCCAGCGCATCGGACGGGGCAGCTGGCCAGCGAGATTTTAGGCGGAAAGACTTAGGAAAAGTCGATTTTTCTTTTAAAAGACCTTGGGAGGGTGAAAAGTGTCCCCGTCTGATTTCTTGCATGCGATATATTGACCAAGTCTTGAAGACTTGAGTCGTGCTAATTTCTCTCTCTCTCTAAAGCAAGCTCACTTCTCTCTAAAATTCCAAGAGATATTTTAGCCTTAGGAAAAATCTGAAAAGAAAAAGGCAAGAAGGAAACTTGTGGCTAGTTTGTGAAGGTTGTTGTGGTGGTAATCTTGGAAAGGAGGCTAGCAAAATTGTTGAAATAAATTTGGCTAAAGCTACAAGGTAATGGTTCCTCCTTTTTAATTAGTTTTTAGTGTTGCATGTTAAGAAGGAAGAACTTGTGGTAGTAAATTATGCTCTTAGACTCATTGCATGTAAGATCTATGGTTTGAATGTGAAGGAATTGGTTAAGAAGATATTATGAGCATGTTGTAGCCTTAAAACTACCTTAGAATTAATTAGTGGATTGTTGTACCTAATGGGCGAATTTTACACACCCAGTTTAGGTGTGTAATCCGCTGAAATGTTGGATTGTTGAGCCTTAAATGTGGCGTTTGGATGATAAATTCGGCCTTGAGAAAGGTGGCAAAGTATGTAGAAACAAAGGAAATCTTGATTTTCATAGACTTTAGTGGCTTTGAGTTTAGATTATTCTACATTGAAAGTAGAGGTTAATAAACGTATCATGGTTATTTTAGGTTGACCTATTACTTGCGGTAGTTTGGACTTAGCAAGTGGCTTGATCAAAAGGTATGTGAAGCTTTCCTATCTCTTGAGCATGAATAGATGAAACTATGTGATGCGATAGGCGTACAAAATTTGGTATTCTTACTTGTTTTAAGTATATAATGACTTGTTTCGTTTTAAGAATGTATAAGTCCCTTAGTTAGGGGAAAAGTATGATTTTACTAAAGTGTAGAGTTAATATAACAACTTTATGGGAAGTTGGTTTATTAACTTCATAAAAGTTAAAGAGAAGAGATTTACTCTAAGTAAGATAAGTATATGAAGAAGCAAATTGGTTTTAAGGCATCAATTGCCCAAGAGTTTTATGTATAAAGAAGAGTCATTTTTAAAAGAGTTGAAGCATGTAGTACTTGGGTTAAACTCAGGTGTTCTTTATTAAAGATATGATTAAGTGTCTTAAGTAAACTAAAATGAGAGGGTATATGAACAAGACTAATAAGAAGTTATAAGTTTTCTTAACTTATTTATGATTATGATATGATGTGATTTGAGATAGGGTAAGAGTATATCGAGGCAAGCCCAGATCGTTATACCACTACTCCGGGGTAAGAGTATGTCTAAGGGGCAAGCCCAGATCGTCATACCACTTGGTGTAAGAGTATATCGAAATGCAAGCCCAGATCATTATACTGTTGCTTGGTGTAAGAGTATATCGAGGCAAGCCCAGAATCGTTATACCATCTGCCGGGGTAGAGTATATCGAGGAAAGTCCCGAGATCGTTATACCACTGTTAGTGGATTTGCTACCGCGATCACGAGGAATACCTCATGCGAGTCCTTATGGGCTTATGCGGGTGAAATAGTCCCGTGCGGTAGTCTGACTATCACGAGAATACCTCGTGCGGGTCCGGGACTATCACGGGTGAAATAGTCCCGGAGTAGGGTGCTTATTGATACTACGGCGAGTACCTGTTTTGATCCTAAGGCCCTATTTTATGCGATATTATATCTATATACTTATCGCTCTCATTGTTAGTAAGGCCTGATAAAAGGGTATTTTATTGACTTCGTGACTCGAGCTTACTTTTAGACTTATGATATCATTATTCAGTATTTTCGACTTTACATACTTGGTACATATTGTGTCGACCCGCTTCCGGGGCTGCGTTAAATGCTGCAGGGTAAGCGATTGAGGATCCTCGTTCTTAGGATCATTATTAGGTGTCGAAGCTTACGTTCTTGGAAGCTTGATCATTGGTATGGATATTCCACGATGCTATAGGTATTTTGTACATTCGGGTATGGCGGGCCCTGTCCGCCACGATTATTATCTTTAAGTGCATGGTCACTATGTGTTTTGGGCTATAAGAACGTTGTACTACTATACTCTTGTTTAAGAATGTTTTATGGAAGGCAGCCTTATCGGCTGGCCAGTGATGTTTATCTTTTTATAAGTTATGTATGTTCATTGCTATTCTCGACATATACGGCGGGGTACCGGTAAGTACGATCGCGGCCGAGTCGGTCGTGACAATAATGGGAACTAATGTCCAAGTTCCATTATCTTAAAGCCTTAATTTCCGCCCATGCTTGATCCACTGGTGTCCTTGGCAACTTTTGAGTAAGAACCAGGTTCAATAGTGTCTAATACTTGGGCTACAAACCTCTAATATTAAGGAGCGGACGGTGTAGTCGGCTCCGTGAAATAGAGTAAAGGCGATGTGATGACCCGTGTGTGACATAGTCCTTATGCCAAATTGGTGGTTTGCTTGGTCGCTAGACTTTACAGTAGAAATACGCCTCGTTATCCTTTGAAAGACTATTCTCGGCATCCTGCGCGAGGTCTCGACAACGATACGAACCACCTCGCGTTCATCATGATCTGAACCACCTCTTGCTCGTGATAGTTTGAACCGTCTCACCTTTCGTCAACAATCTGAACCACCTCCTGTGTGTCCCTGTGTGAGACATCTGAGGGAATATGAGATTGAACAAGAGGTACTCCATGTGGCACTCTGGTCACCTGAGAATAAACCAAATCATCATAGCAAAAAACATCATGTGATCTAATATGAGTGGCATTATCATCAGTGTTCCCTTTTAGAGGAAAAGTTTTCTCCATGAAGACTGCATCTCTACTCATGAAAAATGTGTCATTATCTATGTCAAAGAGCTTATACTCCTTTGTGCAGCACCATAACCAAGATGAACAGTCTGCACTGCTCTAGGACCAAATTTATCCTGTCGGGTCAAAATTATTGCATAACACAGACATCATATCACTCTTAAATGAGATAAAGATGATGTTGTGTTGTACATCAGTTCATAGGGAGTCTTATTACTAATGATTGTTGAAGGTATTCTGTTGATGATGCACACAACACCCTCAACACAGAAATTCCAGAACTTATCTGGCAGTCCCCCTTGAAACTTTATAGCTCTGGCTAACTCAATAATATGTATGTGCTTTCTTTCCACCACACCATTCTATTGTGCTGAGTATGGGCAGGTACTTTCATGTATCACCCCATAATGTTCAAATAGATCCTTATAGCTGTTGTTGAAGAACTCGGCTCCATTATCAGACCTCACTCTCTGTATACAAACCTGAAACTGTGTTCTAACTTCAACAAAAAAAAATTAAGTACTGTGAATACATCAGATTTCAATCGTAATAAGAATACCCATGTCCATCTAGAGAAGTCATCCACAATTGTCAAAAAATATCTCATTCCATAATGTGTTTCTATCTTGTAAGGGCCTCATACATCAATGTGCAACAATTGAAAAACATGTGTGCTTCTACTAACACTGTCAGGAAAAGGAATTCTTATCTATCTAGCTAATGGACAGATCCTACAATCATCTAAACCAGAAGTAGGCTTGATATCTGTAATCTTCTTTATTACATTTATAGGTATATGACATAACCTTTGATGCCAAGTTGCTGCATCAACTGATTGAGCTGCTGCCATGCATCTCTTCATATCCTCCTCTTTATTCTATAAATCCAAGCACATTATGTATAGTTCTCCTTCTTCTCTACCAATCCCCCTCATCTTCCAGATGAGAGATCCTGAAAGACACAACATGTGAGAAAGAATTTAACACTGCAATTTAGTTCTCTGGTTACTTTTGAAACCGACATAAGGTTGAACTTGAAATTTGGCACACACAAGACATTTTTAAGAATGAGGCCTCCTCCTAGATGATGGTCACCAATATGTGACACATTGGCTGAATCTCCAGTAGGTAGATGCACCATCCCTGCATTCTATGCCAAGTGTTTGTTATGTAATAACTTTGGATCACCAATCATATGATTGGTTGTCCCTGTATCTACTATCCACTTCACTAATTCTTTAAGATCAAATGTACTTTTACTTGTCAAGTTAGCCATGGCTTTTGACTCTGTCCTCTCATTCAGAATATTGATGAGTTGTTGTTGCTGGTTGTTGGTCAATTGCATAAATGGTGACATATCATGTGGATGTGGATGTGGATTCTTCTTGGTTTGATCATTTTCTTGTCCTTCAGCTTCATAAAACATATCTCCTCCTCCTACTACAAATGCTTTCTTCCCTTTAGGCTTCCAATTTTCTGGATATCCAATGAGTCTATAGCAGTCATCTTGCACAAGTCCTGTCTTCTGGCAGTAATCACACTTCAGCAAATTGTAGCAGTCCAGCTTAGAATGTTCATTTCCATGACAGAAGTCACAATACGCATTTGGATTGTAAGGCTTCTTCTGTCTTGAAACTCCACCAGTCCCTCTTCCTATTCCACTCTTTGATGTGAACATCATAGTAGCCTCATTTGACCTTTGGAATACTCCAATGCTTCCTGCCACTATCCTTTGGCTTTCCTCTTGATTCACCATAACATAGACCTGATTTAGACTTGGTATTTTCTGCATCATGAGAATTTGGCTCCTGACTTGGTTGTAGCAGTGGAAATGCTGGTGGAGAAATAGTGGGTTCACGGTTGGTAGTCCACCGGTGTTGGTGAGGAAGGTTGCTGGACTGAGCAGTGACGAAAAAGGAGACGGGGGGTGAGGTTCACCGGAGTGGGCGACGGGAGCAGTGTGTGTGTGTGTGTGTATGCTCGATGGGTTTGCAAGGTATGGGGTTTGGAGTTGTGAAGAGATGATGTTGTGTGTAGAGATGAGAGAATAGAAAAATGAATATGTGCGGCTGAAGTGTTGTTCAAATGGAGAGGGAAGTTGTTTTATTTATAGGGAGATTTTAGGTTAGGGTTTGGTATTTTGGGGGAAAAATAAATGTGTATGATTAAGATAAAATAAAAGGGTGTTGGGATGAAATAAAAAATGTTGGATTAGACTGATCCAAATTGGGCCTCAGACTGGACTGATTTGACGAACTTGGCTTGATGTAAAAATACAACAGTGTTTATTATTAAAAAATAAAATATTTAAAGAGATGCAAAACTATTAAAAATAAAATAATAGAGTAATAATAATAAAACATGATATTAAAAAAGACTTCATGCTTAATAAAAGATGCAATGCTATTTTCTGAAAAATAAAACATAGAATATTAGGTAATAATATGCAAAATAACGATTAAAATGCGGTTTGCTAAAATACTTAAAATTGTAAGAAATGACCAAAAACGGGTCAAAATTAGGTGTCTACAGCATGCCCCTCTTTGTACGGAGATGATGGAAGAGTCTCTGGACAAAGATGTTGACTGGTAGCCAATTTTGTCCGGTTTTATAACTAGAAAATCAAATGCGGGGCTGATGTAAAATCAAAATTATGCCCAGTGTCGAATTATGATGAGACTGGATTACAAGTGCAGTGGGGTACTGAAAGACAGGGTGTTCATTCTCTGAAATTCCTCTAGGGTGTTTGTTCCCGAGGTCAAAATGCAAAGGAAATGAAGATGACGTCGTTTCTGGACACAATGCAGATGTTTGTCATTTCCGGACGAATGTGGCGTTGTTTCCGGACGCAATGCAAATGTTCGTCATTTCCGAACGAAAGTGGCATCGTTTTCGGATGAAGGTGACATCGTTTCCGGACGCAATGCAGATGTTCGTCGTTTCCGGATGAAGGTGGCGTCGTTTCCGGACACAATGAATATGTTCGTTGTTTCCGGACAAAGATATATGAAGTTGTTGCATAGGCTAAAATAAAAAGGCGTCGTTGCATAGACGCGATGCAGATGTTTGTCGTCGTATAGACTTAAATGAAATGGCGTCGTTGCACAGACGCGATGCAGATGTTCATCGTTGCACAAACGAAATATATATGAAACTGTTTCATAGGCTTAAATAAAATGACGTCGTTGCATAGATATGATGCAGATGTTCGTCGTTGCATTAGACGAAACATGATGAAGTCGTTGCATAAGCTTAAATGAAACAGCGTCGTTGCATAGACGCGTCACGAGATGTTAAATCGTTGCGTAGGCGAAACATGATAAAGCCGTTCGTAAGCTTAAATGAAATGGCGGCGTTGCGTAGGCGCGATCTGGATGCTCGTTGTTGCATACGAAACATAGATGAAGGCATTGCATGAAGCACATGAAATAGTGTCGTTGCGTAGGCGCGATGTAGATGTTAAATGCGTTGCATAGACGAAACATAGATGAAGTCATTGCATAGGCTTATATGAAAAGACGTCGTTGCATAGACGCGATGCAGATGTTCGTCGTTGCATAGACGAAACATAGATGAAGCCGTTGTATAGACTTACGTGAAATGACGTCATTGCATAGACATGATGCAGATGTTCATCGTTGTATAGACGAAACATAGATGATGTTGTTGCATAAGCTTACATGAAATGTCGTTGTTGCAGAGACATGAGGCAGATGTTCGTCGTTGCATAGAAGAAACATAGATGAAGCCGTTGCATAGGCTTACATGAAATGAAGTCATTGCATAGACGCGATGCAGATGCTCGTCGTTGCATAGATGAAACATAGATGAATCTGTTGCATAGGCTTACATAATATGACGCCGTTGCATAGACGCGATGCAAATGCTCGTCGTTGCATAGACGAAACATAGATGAAGCCGTTGCATAGGCTTACATGAAATGACGTCGTTGCATAGACGCGATGTAGATGCTCATCGTTGCATAGACGAAACATAGATGATGAATTTTTATGGATGTATCTGCTTTGTGACCCGTCTGAGTTGAGATGACGTCGTTGCATAGACGTTGTGCGTTTGTAACCCGCATGGGCTTATTATTGTGCTCTCGCCTTTACTGATATGAAGATGATGCACTCAAAGAAAACTTGTGTGTTTAAGGAAAGGAGTGGTTGATTAGCGTCGACTTTGTAGCTTTGACTCTTGACGCTTGCATTCTCAGATTGGTTTGGACTGAAGACTTAGTTGGCCTGCTTTTTTTCCTGTCTATTGTCGTCTTCTTGCAGTGAATCTTTAAAATGCCCCAGTTTCAGGTGGATGAA
This sequence comes from Przewalskia tangutica, assembly GCA_029844215.1. Lineage (NCBI taxonomy): Eukaryota > Viridiplantae > Streptophyta > Magnoliopsida > Solanales > Solanaceae > Przewalskia > Przewalskia tangutica. The sequence goes on from CM056720.1 coordinate 147,986,212, forward strand.
GATGTTGAGCTTTCAACTAGACAAATGCGAGTCTTGATGCTATAAAGCGTCGGTGTACGTTTTTATCATATTATTTTATCAAACATGGATGCAAAGCCAATGCGGAGACATGGGCTATGTACAATGAGTAGATGAGAATGCGATCCTCAAAATATGTTCTAGTCATGTGTAGGTAGTCATGGATGCAAAACATATGAGGATGTTAAACTCTCCAATGGACAAATTTGAGTCATGTGCAAAACAAGGGAGAAATATTTCTAATGATGTGGCCAAGCGATGTAGTGCCTCAAGTATCCGTAGGGAATCAGTCGAGCGTAGTTCGTGATAAAAAATAAAGATTTTATGATTTTCAAATGATGTGGGACCGAAGCGATGTGGCGCTCATTATCCATGAGGAATCAGTCGAGCGTAGTTCGTGATGCGAAAGATAAGATTTTTAATATATGTATTTTTTGTTGTTTTTTCTAAAAAAGTGAAAGACAGCATCACGTCCTGACTTCAGTTAATACCAACAATTAGTATTGTGCTTAGGATTTTCGTTGTTTGTTTTTCAGTCTAACCGAGACTGACTCCAGGGTAATTCTTATAGTTTCAGATTGTACATCAGACATACCTGAGTGTCGACACTTGCTTCAAGCAAAGATTTCAAACTATCGCGTCCTCGTGTTTCTAATGCCCTCACTGAAAGAAAGTATTATTTCTCACATATATTCCAGTATTTTGAATTTTGAGACGTTTAGAGAAACAAAATCACACTCAGAAAGATGTTCAATGCATGCAATTGTGATACCATAGGCTTGACCATCATATAAGTATCCACTAATATGAAAACTCTCAGTATAAGATCATGTAGGGCTCGTCACGGGCTTGTAATGTAGGTTTGGGGGAAGGGATGGATATCTTTTGGGCAAAAAGTAATTAATCCTTCCTCGAGTGTTGGACTATGTCCGTGCTTGATATTTGTGCGCTTTAATACTGACTTGCTTCCTTTTTTGTACTGACTTCTTTTTGAATCTTTCGTTTGGAGTATTTTCCCCTTTTTTAGAGTTATTTTCTCTTTTTTTTTTATTGGCGGGGCTTTTGATTTCTTCTTTTTGTGAAGTCGTCATTTGTGTTTTTCTTTTCATTTTTGGAACTTTGACAACGTTTGTCTTTGAAAACTTCAACTAGAATTTTTGTTAGCCGTTTGCACATTTCTATAGCGCTCAAGGAGGTCGGACCATGAGAGGGATAGTGCGTATGCACTCAGAAAGAGTATAGGCTTAATATGTGGTTGTCAAAAGAATAGGCTTTAGGCTCAAAGGGGGATTGCTATGGATAATGTTATTTGGTAGGTTAGAAAGTCTCAAACGGGTCAAAAAAAACCTACGATCATTTCCATCTGAGTGTTACTCGAGTTTCGCCTCGACAAATATTAGGCCATATTACAGATCACGATGCAATGCAATTGAACTTATTCTAAAACTCACCACCTGATGCGTATGAAACGATGAGGTTGGTTTCATTCTTATCTTGAAAGCATGCAAGACAATGTCATTACAGGTATGAATAAGAGGTACCAAAATAATCTATGGTTTACCACGAATTCAGTCCATACTGATTATTACTCCTTCTTTCCTATGCACAACCCTAACTGTGTTGGTATCAACCAAGTCAAACAATGATACTTAAAAAAAATGTTTTTGTATTTTGAATAAAATATTTTTGTATTTTACGATTAAAGTAGAACCGAATAGAAATTTGCCTCGTATCCAGAGGAATCAGGTGCGTTTAATTCATTCAGATATGTTATAAAAATGTATGCTTGAAAAACAATTACCAATGAAATGATAGCAAGACTAAAAGATGTGCAAAACAAATGATTGTCCATTATGAGACGAATGCAAAGTAGAAAGAATGCAATAAAGTATGTGATAAGATGAATGTAATGAAAAACGAACGTATGTGATAAAATGAATGTAATGAAAAATTAATGTACGTAATAGAATAAATGAAATGCATGGATGAACCTAATATGTGCTCCCTTTTTTTTATGTGGTGTCGAACCCTATATGGGTTGCCTACGTATCACACCGTATGGTGAGAATCAGACAGGCGTAGTTCGGAATGATATGTTATTGATCGGTGTATTTTATATAAATTTTTTGAGTCATTTTTAGTGAGTCTTTTGTCCCTTTTTGTACAAATACGTGTCGTCTTATGATAGATTTTCATTCTTTTGAGTCAAATTGGTTAAAATGGCTGTTTGGCGGAAAAGGAGCGAAAAGAGGGAAAAAGTGGAGGTTCCAGAGCCTAAAATACGTGAAAGTGGCGAACGAGGTAGAGCGCAGTTGCGGCCGTGGCCTCCGGCCAACGAGGCGGCGCCGGCGCCCAATTTCGAACTGCGAAGTTGCGGCGCGCGGTGCCTACAGGCAGAGTGCGAGCGCGGCCTAATCACGAGCAGCGCGAAGTTCGGCGCTTGGCTGATAGCGAACATGGCGTCGGCGGGAAAAATCGAGTTTTAGCGATTTTTGGGCGAACTGAAGGAAAACACGAAGAGGCGGTTTGAAGCTATAAAAAGAGAACCTAAGCGGTTTTCAAGGGTTCCCTTTCTTGCACAAACACAAGACTTCTTGGAGTTGAAGAGTGGAGACCATTACGTAGTAATTTTCTTTTCTTTTCTGTACTTTACTTTCAGATTTTATGATGGATATTGAATTAGTTCTTGTCATGTCAATGGCTAGGAACCAATTCTATTATAAGACTTTCCATGTCAAATCACTTGAACCTTATGTTATGAATTGATGCGTGTTTATGGTTGTTCTTCTTATTGTTGAGATTTACCGATAATTGCTTTGAATGCTTGGTAATTAATTGATCACTAATTATCATTATTTATATGATTTCTAATCAAACTTGAAAGGAGGAGGTTGTGACTATCTTTGTAAGTTGGGTAGACATAGGTCGGATTGGGGATGAAAATACCTCAATTACTTGTGTAGCGTTAATAGAGGTTTAAATACCTAATTTCACGCGTAGTGCGTGGCGATTAACAAGGTTTTGTTCTTAATCCTCTATAGAGTCATCCTTATCAGAAAGGTAGAAAGGGCGCTCTGGGGTTGAGTGTTTATATAGCCTTAGCGGGAGTATAAAGCGAATTAGTAAACTGCTAGCTCGAAAGAAGAAGAACCGTAATTTATTGCATTAATGAGTAATATAAGCGGATAGTTAGGCGACTTGGAAGCCACTATTTCCATCCTTCTTGAAGTAAACACATAGTTAATTAGTATTTATAATTGTTAGTTATAATCAACAAACTCAAATATCGGTCACCAAATAGATAACAAAGAATAGATAATTGGTACTTGAACACTAATCCTTGAGGACGATATTCGGTCTTACCTAGACTATATTACTTGTCACGATAACGTGCACTTGCGTTAAAGTGTGTGCATTAAATCGCGCATCAAGTTTTTGGTGCCGTTGCCGGGGATTAGGCATAGTTCAATATCAATTTTATCTATTTTTAATTTCTAATTTGGTTTTTATTTTCTTTATTTTATTTAAATTATTACGTTTTTTTTATTTTGGTAAAAATCAGGGTCCCGTGATCCGTTTGTTTGTTTTTGATCTGTTTCAGGCGCTCAGTTTATGCGAAGAAGGAGAGGAGCAGACACTCTTGTCCCTTGATCGAGATTGAAAACACATGCAGAATAGAAGGAACGGTAATTGCAACCTTGATAGAGATGGGCGGCGGTCAAAACAACAATGTCTTTGAGAGAGGGTTAGGTGAAAATCAACCTAACGAGGAATGCCTCGGCGGATACCTATGGATGTCGAGGAGAGTTCAAGTCGAGCGAGAAAGAAGCTTGGGAGACTACGTCTTTGTCGAGGTGAGCGAACCTGAGCATGTATTAGGCTCGTGATAGGAGGCGAATAACTTTGAGATCAAGCCGCGATTCTAAGCATGGTGCAAAACACAGTCAGATTTGGAGGGTTGCCATCGGAGGATCCACGTATGCACATAGCTAATTTCTTGGAGTTGTGTGCAGCTTTCGGATCTTGGCGTTGCGATGATGCCGTCACGTTGAGGCTCTTTCCGCTTCCGCTCGAGGATAGAGCAAAAGTATGGTTGAGTTCCTTACGGTGATTCGATTTTTACATGGCAGAGCGACACGAAATTTTTGGCAAAATTCTTCCCAGGTGCAAAGCGGCGAAATTGAGAGGAAGTGAATAATTTCTACCAGCGGATGGAGAATCATTATCTGAAGCTTAGGAGAGGTTCGAGGATTTGCGGAGAAAGTGCCAGCTTGTATTGAGTTGTGGAACTTGGTCCACATCTTACATAAGTGGCGGAACAACGGAACAATTATCGATCTGGCGGTGGGACCTTTATGAGAAAGCGACCCGTGAAGCTCATGAATTATTAGAAGATATGGCCACAACAACCGTATCACGGAAGATAGACCCGATGAGTGGTAGGAGAGCGGTGGGAGTTCACGAGATAGATGCCGTCATTGCCACTGAATGCCCAAGTGGCCGCTTTGAAGCAGCAGTGCGTGCAACATACAATATCGATAAATGCGGTCACGGATGCCAAGAAATTGTGAAATATGTGGTGGCCCATACATTCGATAGATGTCCTTGGTGATCCTAATAATATGTCAATCGAGCAAGCGAGTGCGGTGTGGGTAACTATCGGAGGCCCGAACAACCCGTACTACAACACATATAATCCGGTGGAGAATCACCCAAATTTCTCATGGAGAGGAGACCGAGCGGAATCAATATAGAGGCGATGCAAAACCAGCGGCACCAAAATCAGCGGCCCGTTTACTCGGGCCTCGCGCCACCGGCAATTTAATGCACTGTTCGGCGGAAAAGCGGGCAGTGAGGCGGCTTTGTTGGCACTCGCAACGCCAATACTCGGTTCGTAGCGAAACTAGATCCTCGTTCGGGAACTTGGAAACACAAGTGGGTCAACTAGCAAGCAATCGAACAACGAGCGCGAAGTGCGGCGAGCAACACGAGAGATGAATCAGAGAACGATATCGAGCGATGCAGTGAAGTAGTAAGCGATTGGGCGGCGTTCACCTCGGCCGATGGTTGAACAGCGGGCGAGAAATAGAAAGAGAAGGTGGATGAAGCTTCGCCCGATAGTAGAAAACTCGGAGAAGAGTATCTTGAGAAGATCCCGTTCCGCGAGATTGCGGAGGAAGGCGGTTGATAACAATTCTCCAAATTTTTGGAGGCGTTGAAAAACTGCGTATCAACATACCGCTTTATAGGCGTTGGGCGGATGCCTTCTTATTTCAAATTCATGAAGGAGATTTTGGGAAGAAGAAGAAACTAGCGATGCGAGATGGTAGCACTGACGGAGGAGTGCAGTGCTATCCTGCAGAAGAAGTTGCCCCCTAAACTAAAAGACCTAGGGAGTTTTACATTGTCTTGCACAGTTGGCAAGGTGACATACAACAGGGCTCTTTGCGACTTAGGGGCAAGTATAAATTTGATGCCTTTATCGGTGTTTAAACGGTTGGAATTTGGTGAAGCCAAACCAACGCGGTGAGCTACTAACTAGCCAGCGAGCAGTGGTTCACCGAGGAAGATTGAGGGCGTGCTTGTTAAAGTAGGAAAATTCTTTTTCTGAGGACTTCCTCATTCTTGACATGGAGGAGGATCTGAGATCCCGTCATATTGGGAGACCATTCTGGCGGCGAGGAGAGCCACGATCGATGTAGAAAGAGGAGAGGCGGCGTTGAGGTGGAGAAGGAAGAAATGGTGTTTAAAGTATTTAAACACGTTGTTAGCGACCAATCGTGGCGGGTGCTTTGCAATCAGCACCATCAAAACCCCACATGAGCGGTGCAAGCCAAACCAAGGAGATAAGCCCGCGGCCACAGTGCAGCGATCAGAACCTCATGAAAGCGGTATGTGCTCTGAACCTTCCCTTAAAAATAATTTTAAGAAGAGAATTAGAAGAAGAAAGCGAAAAATGTGGAGAAAATGGATTGGTTGTGGGGTTAATCCACCACTTATTGAGTTAAGGAACTGCGTCAGGCTAAAAGGCGTTAAAAACAGCGCTACTTGGGAGGCAACCAAGATAATTTGAATTATTTTACTTTAATATAGTTAGTTTTATTAAGAAACGATCTCGCGGAGTAGTGTTTGTGTTGTGATTGTAGTGTAGGCGATAAATTGGAGCGGCGAAGAATAGCGAGATTTCGAGAAAAATGGGTGGCGCGCGCTTCCAGTCTGGCATGGCGCCAAAAAGCGGCGAAGATTAAGCGCGCCAGGAAGCGAGCGCGGCGCCAAAAATCCAGAAAAATTGCCAAGTCTAAGCGCGCTTTCCGGGAAGAAGCGCGGCGCGAAAAGCGGCGCTTAAGATTAGCGCGGCTACGGAGAAGAAGCGCGGCGCCAAAAATCGAGAAAAATTGCAAGTCTAGCGCGGCCTTCCGTATGAACGCATGGCGAAATTCAGTAGTCTGATAAGTTGGGCCTTGCGCAAGAAGCGGGCAGCGCTGGCGAAATCGAGAAATTAAAAGCGCCCAAAACCGATTTTCCCAATTTCAAACCAAAACCTAACCGCCTTCTCCATGAAACCCTGATAATTCAAACCTCGCTGAAATCTTCCGTAAATCAAACGAAACACAACAAAAAACTCTTAAAGTCCACAAACCCTTAACCATTTCAACCAACAAAACTTCGTCCAGCTCGAATCACCATTAGAAGCGAAAACCTTGAAGAACAAGTCAAAAGGTAATCTTCATCTTTTCTTGAAAGCTTCTGATAGTCAAAGGAGGTAGTAGTTTGGAGGAGTGTTGCATTGTTGAAGTCGTTGGGGTGTTGAAAAATTGGTTGTGAAATTTAGAGGAGGAGTATACAAGGAGGGTGTAGGTATTGTGTAGTCACGGGAGTTGGAGTTTGGGGGTGATAGTGTTGTAGGCTGCTAGTTGTTGTGTGATAGTGTTGGGAGCATTTGTGATACTAAGAAAGCGCTGCAAAATTGATTTAACCATATGCGCGAGAAGAGAAGAGCCTCGCGTCCACCGTCCCTGTCTGATGATACTAGGTTCATTAGCCAACAAGCATGAAAGATACAAAAAGCTTAGTCTTAGGCCCCCAATCCACGAAGGAATGGACTATCAAAGGGATTCGCTTGGGGAGGAGGATGTCTATGAGCCCGTTCGGGCAATGATTGAGATGATGGGGTGGAAGAGATTTGTAAACCGGAAAAGATAGCACGATGAACACAGCGATGATCGTGAATTCTATGCTAACTTTCGGAGAAGGTGGACAATAAATGCTTTGTGAGGAAGATATATGCTGTGGCGGAAGAGATAAACATGTTTCTAAAAGCGGCGGATGTTGAAGAAAGGGGTGATGGCCAAAGCTCTTGAGAACATGGTCGAAGCGCGCGGCGTCAGCCGGAATGCCGTCGCGAACCTGATAAACTACGAAGCTGCGTTTGATATTGCGAGAAATGGGTCGAAGGGTGGCGGTGTCGGTTCAACAAGCGACCAGGTTGGCTGTATTTCATCGATGCCGTCTGATTCCATCAGCGCACTTTGCGAGTGCGGAAGAGCGAGGATCAAATTGATATATGGAATCATGGCGGGAAGGCGATTGATGTGGGGAAAGAGATAGTGCAAAGTATTGAAGAAACCGGCGGGTTAGTAACAGCAGTGGGTTGGGACATGGCTCGCTTATCACTGGTTTATGCGCCATGAATGGGGTCCCAATCCTACCAGCGATACTCGTGGAGAAACCAGTGACGTATGTCATATGGGATAGTGCACTCCTACCGGACCCAAGCCCCGTGGCAAAAACGGCCCGGCCGCGCGCGCAGCGGCGACCGCCGTGAGCGAAGATGAGCACGAAATAGAGGCTCGATATGCGGCGAGGAAGCGATCGTCGACCAACCACGAGTCAGAACCGGTGCCTATGATGGAGCAGTTGCTCCAGAACCAGAGAAGTATGATGCAACATTTTGACACAGTGATACAAGGACAACAAGAGTTGAGACAAGGACAACAATAATTGAGGCGAGCGAGACAACGGTTGCACGGTAATTTGGCGAGATGAGTTCCTGTTCAACGATGGTCGATCATTATCCTTGCGCGCCACCATTTTAAACCAAGTTTGTAAGTGTCCTTTTCTTTTATTGTCTTTGAGTCTTGCACACATTGGGGACAATGTGTGATTTAAGTTTGGGGGGTGTTTTATTTGTGTCTTATTGTTATAGTATGTTGAGTCTTTTTGATTATTTTTTGTGTATTTTCGAGTCATAATTTTTTTTTCTTTTTGAGTCATAATTGTCTGTCAAAGATCATGCATGTTGTAGTTACTAGAAACACCTAGTGAAGTAAGGTGGAATAATGTAATGGAATTAAAAGCAACTATCTAAACACTTAGGTTAAATATGGCAAAAACTCATGAAATCTGTCTATTTGGAGTTTCTTGCTTGAATTGTGCATGATGAATGATTAAAACATATGTGTTATGATTTGCTTGCTACTTGAGGCGAAATAGTTAGGATATGCATGTTAGGGAGATGACTCAGTCGTTTCTTTGTTAGCCAATTCTTACCACTCTTTTCTATCTCTGACATTTAAAATATCCCTAGTCAGCCCCATTGAGCCTAAAAATTGAACTTTTTCTTTGACACCCTATATTTCCACACTTGTGACATAAGTAAAAATGTGAAATAGTTGGAATAGAGTGTGTTAAAAAAGAGACAAAAAGAGCAAACAAGATTAATGCACCCCAATTAAAAAGTTATAAGAAATAGGCAAAAGCCTAAGTTTGGGGGTGCTTGCTATTACGATACACTTCACGCTCTCAAAACAAAAGAGGGGAAAAATAGATTTGAAGTGAAGGAAAGAATCAAAAGAAAAGGGAAACACTGAAAAACTAAAGAGCTTATGGTACACAAAAATGAGCCTAAATGCCTATTTTTATCTACCCATGCCTAAGCCGACATTACAACCCTTAAAAGTCCTGAAGATCTCTTATATGCATATCCATGATTAGTGGAGAATAGCAAGTAAAAATGTCATAGGATTTTTGAAATTAACATGCATGATTCAGTATTTTGACTTTCATTAAGCATGATAAAAATGAGTTTGCGAAATATCCAGCTTAATGTGTTTAGAATGCTAAAATTTCATGCTATATGTTCCTGCATATTATTCTGCTAATCTTCATATTTTTCTAAGTAACACCAATGCAGCAAAGTGATCAATGTCATTGAGTCTGTTTATTTTTCGTTTCCTTGAGCCTTTATTTCTTTCTTTTTATCTTTGCTCGAGGGCGAGCAAAGGTGAAATGTGGGGATATTTGATCGGTGTATTTTATATATACTTTTGAGTCGTTTTTAGTGAGTCTTTTGTCCTTTTTTTTACAAAAAAGTGTCGTCTTATTATAGATTTTATTTATTTTGAGTCAAATTGGTTAAAATGGTTGTTTGGCGGAAAAGGAGGCGAAAAAGAGGAAAAAGTGGAGGTTAAAGCCTAAAATACGAGAAAGTGGCGAGCGAGATAGAGCGTCGTTGCGGCGCGCATGGCCTCGACCCAGCGAGGCAGCGCCCGGCGCCCGATTTCGAACTGCGAAGTTGCGCGCGCGGCGCTCTGAACAACGAGTGCGGGGCGCGGCGCTAATCACGAGCAGCAACGCGAAGTTCGGCGCGGCGCGATAGCGAGGCAGCGGCGAGGAAAAATCGAGGTTTTGGCGATTTTTGGGCGGGCTGAAGAAAACACGAAGAGGCGGTTTTGAACTATAAAAGAGAACCTGGCGGTTTTCAAGGTTCCCTTTCTTGCCTGACAAGACTTCTTGGAGTTGAATATTGGAGACCTTTACTTAGTAATTTTCTTTTCTTTTCTTTACTTTACTTTCAGTTTTTATGTTGGATATTGAATTAGTTCTTGTCATGTCAATGGCTAGGAACTAATTTCATTATAGGGCTTTCCATGTCAAATCACTTGAACCTTATGTTATGAATTGATGCATGTTTATGGTTGTTCTTCTTATTGTTGAGATTTACCCAATAATTGCTTTGAATGCTTGATAATTAATTGATCACTAATTGTCATTATTTATATGATTTCTAATCAAACTTCGAAAGGAGGAAGTTGTGACTATGCTGTAAGTTGGGTAGACATAGGTCGGATTGGGGATGAAAATACCTCAATTACTTGTGTAGCGTTAATAGAGGTTTAAATACCTAATTTCACGCATGGTGCGTGACGATTAACAAGGTTTTTGTTCTTAATCCTCCTATAGAGTCATCCTTATCACCGAAAGGTAGAAAGGAGCGCTACTGGGGTTGAGTGTTTATATAGCCTTAATGAGAGTATAAAACGAATTAGTAAACCTGCTAGCTCCAAAAGAAGAAGAACCATAATTTATTGCATTAATGAGTAATATAAGCGGATAGTTGAAGGGACTTGGAAGCCCTATTTCCATCACTACTGAAGTAAACACATAGTTAATTAGTATTTATAATTGTTAGTTATAATCAACAAACTCAAATATCGGTCACCAAATAGATAACAAAGAATAGATAATTGGTACTTGAACATTAATCCTTGAGGACGATATTCGGTCTTACCTAGACTATATTACTTGTCACGATAACGTGCACTTGCGTTAAAGTGTGTGCATTAAATCGCGCATCAGTTATCCAATGCATGATATGATAGATTTATGTAACGAAAACTAAATATATGAATTGAATATGCGAGTATGTAGACAATACAAAAATAAAGACAACTCAGAGTAATGTCTCTTTGAATCTTGTGTTGGCTGACTTCTTTCAGTCAAAACATCTCCTGGTCATTTTGTGATGATTTTGTTTTGTTCTTTCTTGGAGTATCTCCGGAATAATGTTTTAGAAGGACCGTCCCCGACTGTTTGTGAGACGGTCTTCTAGCAAAAGATACGAGAAATGGGTGAGAGTAGGAAAGTCACAAAAATAATGAAATATAGGGGTGTGACAATATAGTCAAAGACACCCATGATTGGTTCAACCGGACCGGAGGTTGATGCTTAACAAGGTCCGATTCGTGCTGTTTGAGAGTGAAAAGAGCAAAAATATGGCGTTGTCCCAACATAATTCCTGATTGCAGTCTGACAGCAAAAAGTTCAAAGTGCAAATGTTCATGCCCGGAGTTACAAGCACATGACATGATATGTACAGAGTTAAAAGAATAATTATTGCTTTAAGTAATATGTACAGAGTTGCTAGCGATAAAACAAGTAAAACAAAACATGCAAATCAAGCGCACGCCCTAATATGCATGGGACCTCTCTTATGCCAGAGGTGGGCCTAAAGGCCAGATATGCGAGATTAAGATAAACAGATCCAAGCCATTAAACTGCAATGTTTTGTTGGGAATGGCGACCGAATGACGGTGCACTTTTTCCAATTTCGGCATGTCATGATTAAGCTTGGATCCGTCTATCATTATCATGCTACACATAATATGCGGATTGGTCATTGGGTTGTGAAATCCGTCGACTAGTTTTGGTGAATTTCTTAATTGTGGACACGATACCAAGGACGGACCCACATAAGGTTGCATGCATGACTTAAAAATAAGAGTGGTATAGCTCTATCTTAAGTTTTCTAAGATTGACACTAGACCTGAAGGTTCGGCGGACTGCTCGAGTGAAAAGTCGCCGTCTAGACGAACCGGACAACTCCGAGCCTTTGCCAACTCTCCTAAAAATTTGGATTTTATGAAAGAAATTATGCGGGTGCGTACAACACACCTCGCGTGTAGTGTGTGACAGTGTCAATTTCCCAGAATAGAGGAAATATGAGCGAAATGTCAATTTAGGGAAAGCAGTAAAAGAATGTAGCAATTAAATAAGTTAATTACAAAAATAAAAACAAACAATAAAAAACATTTACAACAAAAATAAAAACAAAATAAAGCGCAATATTTAATTAACTTGAGTTTGATGTGGTTAAGAACCTGATATCCCGATTAGTCGCCATGTTGTCGCGCGTTTTTAACCGAGAATTCGAGCGGTATCATGACGTTGCTCTTTGGCGCGGTTCCCTGGATGGAGCAAAATGCTTGTTTTGAGGAGTCGTCACCTAATTATTAAAGTGAATAAGGACACTTGAACTATTGCAATAAAAATACTGCAATTGTTCTCCATTTCAAGGTCTGCGAAATTAATGAGATTCTGGATCAGAGTTCTTTTTATCCTAAAGGGAAGGGGTTAGGCATCCTTTAAGATCTGCTAACTTGCGGCTATCCGATCAAACCAATGTTAATTATATATTGGCTTTTTAATCTATATATTCTAAGTATTTTTTATAATTTACAATTAAAATAAAATGCAATACAAAATAATAAAACTAAAATTAAATGCAACGACATAAAATAATACTCCGGAACATCTTTTTTAGCCCTTTTTAGGCATTCTTCATAAGATGATCTTTGGGTACCTGTATAAACACTTAGTAAAAGTGTTAGTAATAGAATGAATATTTCTAAAGCAATGACAAGAATTAATAAGTAAAGGAAAAAATAAATCCGTCTTTCCGGACGCAATGTAGATGGTCGTCGTTTCTGGACTAAAGTGGCGTCGTTTCCGGACGCAATGCAGATTTTCGTCATTTTCGGACGAATGTGACGTCGTTTTCGGACGCAATGCAGATATTCGTCATTTCCGGACGAAGATATATGAAGCGGTTGCATAGGCTAAAATGAAAAGGCGTCGTTGCATAGACGCGATGCAGATGTTTGTCGTCGCATAGACTTAAATGAAAGGGCGTCGTTGCACAGACGCGATACAGATATTCGTCGTTGCACAGACGAATCATATATGAAGTCGTTGCATAGGCTTAAATGAAATGACGTCGTTGCATAGACGTGATGCAGATATTCGTCATTGCATTAGACGAAACATGATGAAGCTGTTGCATAGGCTTAAATGAAATGACGTCGTTGCATAGACGTAATGCAGATGTTCGTCGTTGCATAGACGAAACATGATGAAACTGTTGCATAGGCTTAAATGAAATAGCGTCGTTGCATAGACGTGTTGCAGATGTTTGTCGTTGCATAGATGAAACATAGATGAAGCTGTTGCATAGGCTTAAATGAAATGGTGTCGTTGCATAGACGCGATGCAGATGCTCATAGTTGCATAGACGCGATGCAGATGTTCGTCGTTGCATAGACGAAACATAGATGAAGCTGTTGCATAGACTTACATGAAATGACATCGTTGCATAGACGTGATGCATATGTTCGTCGTTGCATAGACGAAACACATATGAAGTTGTTGCATAGGCTTACATGAAATGACATCATTGCATAGACGTGATGCAGATGCTCGTCATTGTATAGACGAAACATAGATGAAGTTGTTGCATAGACTTACATGAAATGGCGTCACTGCTTAGACGCGATGCAGATGCTCGTCGTTTCATAGACGAATCATAGATGATGTCGTTGCATAGGCTTACATGAAATAGCGTTGTTGCATAGACGCGATGCAGATGCTCGTTGTTGTATAGACGAAACATAGATAAATATGTTGTATAGGCTTACATAAAATGACATCGTTGCATAGACGCGATGCAGATGCTCGTCGTTGCATAGACGAAACATAGATGAAGCAGTTGCATAGACTTACATGAAATAGCGTCGTTGCATAGACGCGATGCAGATTCTCGTCTTTGCATAGACGAAACATAGATGAAGCAGTTGCATAGACTTACATGAAATAGCGTCGTTGCATAGAAGCGATGCAGATGCTCGTCGTTGCATAGACGAAACATAGATGAAATAGTTGCATAGACTTACATGAAATGACATTGTTGCATAGACGCGATGCAGATGCTCGTCGTTGCATAGACGAAACATATATGATGAAGTTTTATGGATTTATCTGCTTTGTGACCCTCCTGGGTTGAGATGACATCGTTGCATAGACGTTGTGCATTTATAACCCGTCTGGGCTTATTATTGTGCTCCCGCCTTTGCTGATATGAAGATCCTGCACTCAAAGAAAACTTGTGAGTTTTAGGAAAGGAGTGGTTGATTAGAGTCGACTTTGTAGCTTTGGCTCTTGACGCTTGCATTCTCAGATTGGTTTGTGCCGAAGACTTAGTTGGCCGACTTTTTTCCTGTCTATTGTCGTCTTCTTGTAGTGAATCTTTAAAATGCCCTAGTTTCAGGTGGATGAAGATGCTGAGCTTTCAACTAGACAAAACTGAGTCTTGATGCTATCAAGGCGATCAGGTGACACATTTTTTTAATGATTTTTTTTATCAAACATGGATGCAAAGACAATGCGGAGATATGGGTTATGTACAATGAGTAGATGAGAATGTGATCCTCAAAATATGCCCTAGTCATGTGTAGGTAGTCATGGATGCAAACCATATGAGGATGCTAAACTCTCCAATGGATAAAATTGAGTTCGGTGCGAAACAAGGGGGAAATAATTCTAATAGTGTTACCGAAGCCGATGTGGTGCCTCGTATTCATGAGAGAAAATCAGTCGGGCGTAGTTAAGTGATAAAAAAATAAATATTTTTTATGATTTTCAAATGATGTGGGACGAAGCGATGTAATTAGATCTCGTATCGTAGAGGAATCAGTCGAGCGTGGTTAAGTGATCACGAAAGATAAGATTTTTAATATATGTATTTTTTGTTGTTTTTTCTGAAAAAGTGAAAAGACAACATCACGTTCTGACTTCAGTTGATACCAACAATTAGTATTGTGCTTAGGATTTTCGTTGTTTGTTTTGATCTAGCGGTGACTCGGGGTAATTCATATAGTTTGGATAGTGCATCGGACATACACAGTGTCGACACTTGCTTCAAAGATTTCAAACTATCTGCGTCTCATGTTTCTAATGCCCTCACTAAAAGAAAGTCTCATTTCTCATTTATATTCCAGTATTTTGAATTTTGAGACGTTTAGAGAAACAAACTCACTCTATGAAAGATGATCAATGCATGCAATTGTGATACCATAGGCTTTGCCGTCATGTAAGTATCCACTAATGTGAGAACTCTCAGTATAAGATAATGTAGGGCTTGTCATGGTGCTTGTTATGTAGGTTTGGGGGAAGAGATGAATATCATTTGGGTAAAAAGTAACTAATCCTTCCTCGAACGTTGGATTATGTCCGTGCTTGATATTTGTGCGCTTTAATGCTGACTTGCTTCCTTTTTTGTACTGACTTCTTTTTTAATCTTCCGTTTGGAGTCTTTTCCCCCTTTTCAGAGTTATTTTCTCTTTTTTTTTTTTATTGGCGGGGCTTTTGATTTCTTCTTTTGTGAAGTCGTCATTTGTGTTTTTCTTTTCCTTTTTGGACGTTTGTCTTTGAAAATTTCAACTAGAATTTTTGTCATCCATTTGCACATTTCTAGAGTGCTCAAAGAGGTCGGACCAATAGAGAGATAGTGCGTATGCACTAAGAAATAGTATAGGCTTAATATGTGGTTGTCAAAAGAATAGGCTTTAGAATCAAATGAGGATTGCTACAGATAATTTATTTGGTAGGCTCCTATGATTATTTTCCATACCGAGTGTTACTCAGGATTTCGCCTCAACAAACACCGGTCAAGTTCTAGATCACAATGCAATGCAATTGAACTTATTCTAAAACTCACCACACAATGCATATGAAACGATGAGGTTGGTTTCGTTCTTATCTTGAAAGAATGCAAGACAATGTCATTACAAGTGTGAATAAGAGGTACCAAAAGAATCTATGGTTTACCACGAATTCAGCCCATACTGATTATTACTCCTTTCTATGCACGCTAGCGTGTTGGTATCAACCAAGTTAAACAATGATACTTAAAAAAATGTTTTTGTATTTTTGAATAAAATATTTTTTTTTGTATTTTCTGAATAAAGGTTACAAAACCAGAATAGGGCTTCCTACGTATCCCGCCGAGGGAATCAGGTGTGGGTAGTTCATTCAGATATGTTATAAAAATGTATGCTTGAAAAAGAATTTATCAATGAAATGATAGCAAGACTAAAAGATGTGCAAAACAAATGATTGTCCATTATGAGACAAATGCTAAGTAGAAAGAATGCAATAATGTATGTGATAAGATGAATGTAATGAAAAACGAACATATGTGATAAAATGAATGTACGTAATAGAATAAATGAAATGCATGGATGAACCTAATATGTGCTCCCTTTTTTTATGTGGTGTCGAACCCTATATGGGTTGCCTACGTATCACACCGTATGGTGAGAATCAGACACGCGTAGTTCGGGATTTTTATACCCCGTAGTTCTGGCCATACGTGTGAGAGCGTACGAAAGGGATTAAGACTTAAATTTTAGAAGGATAGGTTGACGGATTGTTTCGGACGGGTTTTTAGTCAACTTTGGGGCGGGTTATGACCCGTTACATTGAGGGTTCCTAGGTGTTTCAAAGGCCTAGTGCGTAGTTCGTTGAGTCTAGTTTCCAACGCAACCAACCGTTCGTCGATAGGACATCGGAGTAGAAAGTTATGGGAGTTACAAGTTCGGTCTGTGATCGGACAGAAATGTGTTTGATCGAAAGCCACAGTCGGCGCCCGAAGCGAGGCAGCGGCGCGGATAATCTGAGTTCGCTGAAGTTGCAGCGCCAGCCAGGA
The DNA here is from genome assembly GCA_029844215.1 of Przewalskia tangutica. Taxonomy (NCBI): domain Eukaryota; kingdom Viridiplantae; phylum Streptophyta; class Magnoliopsida; order Solanales; family Solanaceae; genus Przewalskia; species Przewalskia tangutica. The sequence continues at coordinate 148,002,830 of CM056720.1, forward strand.
AGCGAACGCTGGCGGAAAGATCCAGAGGCGAGAGGTTTGTGCAGCCGGATCTGAGGCCATGGCGCGAGTCGATTCTGCGAGTTAGTGGAAAATCTAAAGCATTTTGTTTTAAAAAGGCCATGGAAGGGTGACAAGTGTCCCCCCCCCCCATCTGATTTTGCATGCACTACTTATTGACCAGTCTTGAAGACTTGGTCATTCTTCAAGTCCTCTCTCTCTAAAGCTAAAGCTCTCACCTCTCTAGAATTTCAAGAGGAAATCTAAGCTTGAGGGAAATCTGAAAGTGTGGCAAGAAGGAAGCTTGTTGGCTAGCTTGTAGGAGTTATTGTGGTGGTGATTGTGGAAAGAAGGCTAGTGAATTTGTTGGAATATTTGGCTAAAGTTTTAAGGTAACAATTCCTTCTCTCCTTGTTGGTTTTTGGTGTTGCATGTGAAGAAGAAAGAATTTGTAGTTGAAAATATTGCTCTTAGATAAATTGCATGTAAGAAATATGATTTGGATATGAAAGAATTGGATAAGAAGGTTATGTAAGCATGTTGTAGCCAAAATACTACCTTAAACTTGTTAAGTTAATTGTTGTACCTTGTGGGGCAGAATTTTACACATCCAAGTTTAGGTGTGTAATCCCCTTTGAAATGTTTGGATTGTTGGGCCTTAAATGTGGCGTTTGGATGTTGAATTCGGCCTTGGAAAAGGTGGCAAAGTATGTAGAAACAAAGGAAATCTTGCGATTTTCCATAGAATTTAGTGACTTTGAACTTGGAATATTCTACATTGTAACTAGAGGTTAATAAGCGTATTATGGTCATTATAGGTTGACACGCTCGTGCGGTATTTTGGACTTAGCTAGTGGATTGGCCAGAAGAGGTATGTGGAACTTTCCTATCTCTTGAGCATGAATAGCTTTACTTATATAGTGCGATAGGCGTCTGAGTTTTGATATCCCTTACTTGTTTTAAGGATGGTCAAGTTTTGTGAGTAAGGGGGGATTAACTCATTTCTTTAAAAAGTACTAAGGATGTCTTGAGTTTTCAAAGTTAAGGGACTTGATGTGTTCAAGTATATGATTCTTGTTTCTTTTTAAAAGTGTAAGTCCCTTGGGTTTTAGGAAAATGTATTTGACTAAGGTATAACGTTAATATAATGACTTTATGGGAAGTTGATTATATTAGCTTTATGGAAAGTTAATAAAGAAAGATTTACTCCAAGTAAAATGAGTACGGATAAATGATTTGAGGTTGTGAAAGACAAATTGATTTTTAAGGCATTAATTGCCTAAGGTTTTAAAAGAGTAGAAGTACATAGTATAGTACTTTGGGTTAAATTCCCGAATTTCATAAAGACATGCTAGTGCCTTAAGTAAACTAAAATGAGAGGGCTTTCTTAACTTATTTACGTTATGTGTGATGGTCGGTTGAGCTAGGGTAAGAGTATAAATGAGGGGTAAATCCCGAGGCGTTATACCATCTCCGGGGTAAGAGTATAAATGAGGGTAAATCCCAGGCGTTATACCACCTTTTCGGGGTAAGAGTATAAATGAGGGTAAACCCCAGGCGTTATACCACGCGAGGGTAAGAGTATAAATGAGGGTAATCCGAGGCGTTATACCACTATTAGTGGATTTTCTACCCATGATGCGAGGAATACCTCATGCGAGTCCGTAGGGCTCATGCGAGTCCGTAGGGCTCATGCGGGTGAAATAGTCTCATGCGGGTGAGTACAGCCTATGCGAGGAATACCTCATGCGGGTCCACATGACCCATGCGGGTGAAATAGTCCCAGGAGTAGGAGTCTTGTGATCTTGCGGGGCGGATGACCTTGCTTTGACCATGAGCTTCCTATTTTCATGCAGTATATTATATGTTGATATTCTCATTGTTAGTAAGGCACAGTGTTCTGTAAACTGATTTTCATACTTGTCTCCAGTTATTTTAGACTTATGAGGTATTTTGGTATTTTCGGTTTCACATGCCAAATGCATTGTGTCTTGACCCTTCGCCGATTTGCGTTAAATCTGCGGTAGGGAGTAGCGGTGGTGGATCCTCACTCTTAGGATCACTGTTCTGGTGTCAGAAGCTCCATTCCTCTGGAGGCTTTTTTTGTCGGTACGATTTTTCCCTGATGTTGTATTTATTTTGTACATTCAGGGGTATGGCGAACCTGTCCACGCGATTGTTATTCTTAGAGGTCTGTGGTCACGGTTGTGGTTTTGGGTTGTAAGAACAAGTTGTACTGTTATACTTTTGATTAAGTATATATTTATGGAAAGCGACCTTCGGCTTGCGATGATATTTACTTTATCTGAGGTTATGTGTTATGTATGTTCATTGCTATTCTACGATGTATACGGCGGGGTGCCGGTAGAGTACGATTCTTGACCGAGTCAGTCGTGGCGAGGATGATATGTTATCCAATGCATGATATAAGAGATTTATGTAATGAAAACTAAATATATTAATTGAATATGTGAGTATGTAGACAATACAAAAATAAAGACAACTCAGAGTGATGTCTCGTTGAATCTTGTGTTGGCTGACTTCTTTCAATCAAAACATCTCCTGGTCATTTTGTGATGATTTTGTTTTGTTCTTTCCTGGAGTATCTCCGGAATAATGTTTTAGAATGACCGTCCCCGACTGTTTGTGAGACGGTCTTCCTGCAAAAGATACGAGAAATGGGTGAGAGTAGAAAAGTCACAAAAATAATGAAATATAGGGGTGTGACAATATAGTCAAAGACTCCCCTGATTGGTTCAACCGGACCTGAGGTTGATGCTTAACAAGGTCCGAGTCGTGCTGTTTAAGAGTGCAAAGAGCAAAAGTATGGCGTTGCCCCAACAGAATTCCTGATTGCAGTATGATAGCAAAAAGTGCAAAATGCAACTGTTCGTACCCGGAGTTACAAGCACATGGCATGATATGTACATATTTAAAAGAATAATTATTGCTTTAAGTAATATGTACAGAGTTGCTAGCGAAAAAACAAGTAAAACAAAGCATTCAAATCAAGCGCACACCCTAATATGCATGAGACCTCTCTTATGCCAGAGGTGGGCATAAACGCCAGATATGCGAGATTATGATAAACAGATCCAAGTCATTAAACTACAATGTTTTGTTGGGAATGACGACCAAATGACGGTGCACTTTTTCCAATTTCGGCATGTCATGATTAAGATTGGATCCGTCTATCATTATCATGCTACACATAATATACGGATTGGTCATTGGGTTATGAAACCCGTCGACTAGTTTTGGTGAATTTCTTAATTGTGGAGACGATACCAAGGACGAACCCACCTGAGGTAAATGCATGCATAACTTAAAAATAAGGGTGGTATAGCTCTATCTTAGTTTTTCTAAGATTTGGCTTACTAGACACAAGATTTCGGCGAATTTGCTTTCGAGTGAGAAAACCGCGGCCGTCCAGTCGAACCGGACAACTCCGCGCCTTTGCCAACTCTCCTAAAAATTTGGATTTTATGAAAGAAATTTTGCGGGTGCGTACAACACACCTCGCGTGTAGTGTGTGATAGTGTCAATTTTCCAGAATGGAGGAAATATGAGCGAAATGTCAATTTAGGGAAAGCAGTAAAAGAATGTAGCAATTAAATAAGTTAATTACAAAAATAAAAGCAAACAATAAAAAACATTTACAACAAAAATAAATGCAAAATAAAGCGCAATATTTAATTAACCTGAGTTTGTCGTGGATAAGAACCTGATATCCCCAGTGGAGTCGTCATGTTGTCGCGCTCGTTTTTAACCTCGGGGTCAGAACGATATCTGCAACGTTGCTATTTGGCGCGGTTCCCTGGATGGAGTAAAATGTTTGTTTTGAGGAGTCGCCACTTAATTATAAAGTGAATTAGAACACTTGAACTATTGCAATAAAAATACTTCAATTGATCTTCATTTAAAGGTCTGCGAAATTAATGAGATTCTGGATCAGGATTCTTTATTATCCTAAAGGGAAGGGGTTAGGCATCCTTTAAGATCCGCTAACTTGCGGCTATCCGATCAAACCAAGGTTAGTTATATATTGGCTTTTTAATCTACCTATTCTAAGCATTTTTATAATTTACAATTACAATAAAATGCAATACAGAATAATAAAACTAAAATTAAATGCAACGACATAAAATAAGACTCCGGAACATCTTTTTTAGCCCGTTTTAGGCATTCTGCACAAGATTATCTACGGGTACCTGTATAAACACTTAGTAAAAGTGTTAGTAATAGAATGAATAATTCTAAAGCAATGAGAAGAATTAATAAGTAAAGCCAAAAATAAACCCGTCTTTTGTACAGGGGAGGCCTTGAAAATCAGACGTAGATTCCTTCATCGTCCATTGTTATAAACAATACAATAAAATAAATAAAACCTTCAGATCCGCGCAAAACAATAATAGTTTTAACTACGGAGGGCTCAGATATATAAAATAAAGTGGGACATTCTAAACAAGTCCGTCTGCGAAAATTCGCCCTGCCAGCGCATGTTGGTTATCCGGTGTAAGTGGAAGAAATCATCATTTACCCAGAAAGCTTCATTTTATTTTATTTTCCGTCTTTGCAACTGTGGAGGCCTCAAAAATCGACAGATATTTTTTCATTGGCCAATCAAGTGTAGTATTATGTTCAAACTAGTATATGCCCATATTCAAGTATAAAAATATGTTCTTTCAATTTAATAAATGAGTAAAGGGCAAAAATGTCCAAAATCAGTCCAACACAAGTAAAATCAGTCTGACACAGTTATGAAGCAGCCAGCAGTAAATGAAACATTAAGCAGTAGCCAAAAAAAATCGTCGGATCAGACGACCCGAATCAGAACCCGACCAAGATCGAGAACAGGCAACAAAAAAAAATAGCAAATGAGGCAACAATGGCAAGTCATCGGAGATAACGAGTACCCGCTGAAAAATGGACATGGTAGCAATGGTAAAATAACCGAAACACGGCCAAGTCAAACCAATAAACTCACAACAAGCTAACGCCAGAGACAAGAATAAATAAAACATAAAGTCGCCGGAAAAACACTTACGATAACAGTGGTGAAAAGATCCAACAAGAGAGAAAAAATACAAACAAAGTTAGTGTCACCGGAGTTCGAACTGCGGCTGGTTGTGACATAAAAATCCAAACGGGGGAGGGGCGTCGCTTGCGGCGAGTGCAGCGGGCGGCGATCTTAGTGGTGTAAAATGGCCCATTGTGGTTCGTAGTGTAGCGATGGGAATCTTTGGTGGAGCAATAGTGGGTTCGCGGTTGGTAATCCACCGGTGTTGGTGAGGAAGGTTGCTGGACTGAGCAGTGATGGAAAAGGCGACGGAGGGTGAGATTCGCCGGAGTGGGCGACGGGAGCAGTGTGTGTGTGTGTGTATGCTCGATGGGTTTGCATGGTATGGGGTTTGGAGTTGTGAAGAGATGATGTTGTGTGTAGAGATGACAGAATAGAGAAATGAATATGTGCAGCTGAAGTGTTGTTTAAATGGAGAGGGAAGTTGTTTTATTTATAGGGAGATTTTAGGTTAGGGTTTGGTATTTTGGGGAAAAAATAAATGTGTATGATTAAGATAAAATAAAAGGGTGTTTGGATGAAATAAAAAAAAATATTGGATTGGACTGATCCAAATTGGGCCTCAGACTGGACTGATTTGACGAACTTGGCTTGAGTAAAAATACAACGGTGTTTATTATTAAAAAATAAAATATTTAAAGAGATGCAAAACTATTAAAAATAAAATAAAGGAGTAATAATAATAAAACATGATATTAAAAAAGATCTAATGCTTAATAAAAGATGCAATGCCATTTTGTGATAAATAAAACATAGAATATTAGGTAAAAATATGCAAAATATCGATTAAAATGCGGTGTGCTAAAATACTTAAAATTGTAAGAAATGACCGAAAAATGGGTCAAAATTGGATCTCAACATGAGAGATGAGAGAAATGAAGAGTATATTGAGAATGATCAGTTAACCTTTACATGTGTTGTACAACTTATATACTAACACTAATGCTAGTTAACAAAATAGCTAAGATTAAAAAAATATTTAAAATCTGCAATCTAACTTCTATCTAACTATGGTTAGTTATAACTTCCTAACCATAGTTAGTTACATATAATTCCATGTGGTGTACTATTCTCAACATTGTTAAATTATTTAAATAATTTTTTATTTAATATATTAAATATAGCTATATAATAAATAAGAAAAACAATATTGATTTTATTTGGCAATTAAACAAATTATACGAAAATAAATAAATAAATTAAAATTTGATAAAAATAGGAAGGATTGGTTATGACCTTTTGTTTGACTCATCTTGACTTGGTCTATCTCATCCCAAATAACATTAGGCCCATTGGGTAATAACCTATTTATTGATTCAACCATTTTTTACCTTCTAAATTTAGTCCAAGCCCACATTTACCATTTCTAGTTATGTCGTTCAGGAGAGTACGTATTATCAATCCTAGCAAGTGCCAACCATAGGCGGATGAAAATATTATAACTGGGGGTTCAATTGAACCCCAAACGTATGATGCCGTGTATAAATTTATGTGTAAAAATTTATTAAAATTACAATAAATAGCATATATAAATATATAACATTAGAAATATAATGGTTCAATGCTAAATTTTTAAAAGGTTGAACACTGTTAAATATACATCACACGGCCAAGCCCATCACAGTGGTCTCATTACCGTGACTGCCCATAATCCATTTATGGTATATTTGTATTACACTTGTATATTAATTAGTCTTGTAGTATTACCATAATTGTATTATTAGTCTCCATATAAAATAGAGATTTAGATGCAGAATAGGAAAATGATTTTTCTATTGTAACTTGTATATATACACCTTTCATCAATGAGAATAATCGAGGAATTTTTTTTCATGGTATCAAGTCTAGGTTTCACATACCTCATTCTCCAAAAGCTTTAGCTTGTCTCCGTCTTCGTTTTGAGCCCTTCCTTAGTTTAGTCTTTGAGTTCCTCCTAATCTCTTCCCAAATTTTCCTCCCGATCCCTCGATTACTATTGCTCTGTCGATATGTATCGTCAAAGAACATGTTCCATGCTTGCCTTACGGTTTCTAACATCAGAATCACGTCCTCTTGTTCTTGAAATTGGCGTCTATATGCGGCGTGGATCGAGCGGTTCATGATTCACGCACGCTCGCATCAAGTCATATATCACATAATCTCCGCAGATCCTGAGGATACTAACGTGCCAAAAAGCGAGGATGATCCAAAGGTATGGGCCGCGATGTCATCTTGAGGTGGATTTGCTCCACTATCTCTACCGACCTGTTGCAAATTATTATTGAGCCAGATGCTACGACAAAGGCTGCTTGGGATAGACTGCATGACATATTCCAAGATAATCAGAACTCCAGAGTTGTTACACTTGAGCAGGAATTTTTCCACGTCAACATGGAAAATTTCCCAAACGTTTCGGCTTATTGCAAAAGGTTGAAAGAGTTGGCGGACCAACTTCGCAACGTCGGTGCGCTCGTTAGTGACAATCGTCTTGTTTTACAGATGGTTGTCGTCCTCTCCGAGGCCTATTGGCGATGGAACTATTCTTTGTCAAAGTAATCCTCTCCCAAAGTTCTATCAAGTCCGCTCCATGCTTACCTTGGAAGAAGTCGGCCTGGCTAAAAAGGTGGCTACCGGTGATTGTCCCGTAGTCATGATGACGTCCACCATAAATTCTCTAGGTTTTGTTGAAAATTTGGGTTAAAACCGTGCTCACGGTCGTGGCAAGAATACTCGAAAACATAATGGCAAAAATCGCGGGGGCAAACGCGGCGGTTCTGTTGCACGTTGGTAACGTCGATCGGTGATGAGCCGCGCTCAGCTGGTCCCAACCAGCCCGCCGCTACGAGCGTGGTCCGGTGGGAAGTGGCCCAACAACCTTACGATCCAGCGTCTGATCAGCCCCAATTGGTGGCGATTCCGCCAGCGATGGCCACGATCCTACATCTACGATGTCGGCGAACTAGGTGGCGATTTTCAGCCAACGATGTTATTGGCCCTGATGGATTTCACGATTGGAATAAATCCATCGGACCCAAATTGGTACATAGACATCGGTGCGACTACCCACATGAAATCGATCGAGGTACTCTATTGTCTTATTCGATTTGAGCAACCCTGACATAATTGTTGGTAATGGTAATTCTATTAGATTAGTGGTTATGGTCATAAAACTTTGTCTACACCACATCCACCTCTTATCTTGAAAAATACCTTTCATGTCCCTAAATTGATTAAAAATTTGGTGTTTGTCCGTAAATTCACCACTGATAATTTTGTTTCTATTAATTTTGATTTGTTTGGATTTTCTGTCAAAAATTTCAAAACGGGAATTCCTCTCATGAGGTGTGATAGTACGGGAGATCTTTATCCTATCACGCCAAATTTTGGTCTTTCAAGTCCTGTCATCTACGTTTGTCACCCTTGCTTCTTCCTTGTGGCATGCTCGTCTAGGTCATCCTGGATCTTCTATTTTGTCTGTCTTAGATAAAAACAATCTTATTTCTTGTAAGGGTACGCATAATACTCCGAATTATCAATCTTGTTCTTTAGGAAAAATTGTTAAGTTGCCATTTGTAGACTCTAATTCTCATACTTTAATGTCATTTGATATTATTCATAGCGATTTATGGACATCTCATGTTCTTAGTTCTATGGGTCATCGGTATTATGTTCTATTTTTAGATGATTATTCTAAATTTTTTATGGACTTTTCCAATAGCGAAGAAATCTCAAGTTTTTTTCCATCTTCTTAAAATTTAGTGCATTCATTAGAACTCAATTTGAACGGGAAATAAAAAATATTCAATGTGATAATGACAAAGAATATGACAATGGAGAGTTTCAGAAACTTTGTGCAAAAAATGGAATCAATTTTTTTTTGTCCTCATACATCTTCACAAAATGGGAAAGCCGGGCGTAAAATTTGTACCATTAATAACATTATACACACTTTATTGATTCATGCTTCCGTACCTCCATTTTTTTGGCATCATGCTCTACAAATTTTTACAAATATTCTTAACATTCTTCCTTCTAAAGATTTGACATATTCTTCTCCTCTTCAAATTTTATCTAATAAGACTCCTGCGTATTCACATCTCAGGGTCTTTGGGTGCTTGTGTTATCCACTTTTTCCATCCACCACAATTAATAAAATCCAGGCCCGTTCTACCCCTTGTGTGTTTTTGGGATATCCGTCAAATCACCGTGGTTATAAATGTTTTGATTTATCATCTAATCGAATCATTATTAGTCGTCATGTAATATTTGATGAGTTCCAATTTCCGTTTACTAAGGTCAATAGTCTCGTGCCTAGTACGTATAATTTTTTGGATGATGATATATCCACGTATTTAATTCACCATTTTTTTGACATATCTCGCGCCCCAAATCCACGTGAGCCCACTCCGGCTCGGGTCCGGAAGCGGGCCTTCTCTCCGGCCAGTGCGGCGATTCCTCTGCAATCCGGTGGCCTACGGCCCAACAATGACGGGTTCTGTTTTCAGATTTAGGCGGAGCCCACTACTGGCGGCCGTCCAGTCCCAAAATTCCCAAAATTCACGATCACGCTGAAGTCATGATCGATCAAGTCAACAGAGTATTTTTAAATCAAAAAGGCATTTTAATTTAAATTTAAATTCAAATATTCTTAAATCACCACTGCCCCGTAATCTTGTGTCTGCTTTAAATGATCCAGATTAGAAAATTGATATGAATGATGAATATAATGCTCTTATTGATAATAAGACATGGGAGATGGTGCCCCGTCCATCTGGTGTTAATATTATTTGGTCTATGTAGATTTTTGCTCATAAGGACAATTCTGACGATTCATTTGCAAGACATAATGCTCGTTTTGTAGGTGATGGTAAGACTCATCAGGTTGGTGTTGATTGTGGTGAGACATTTAGCTCGGTGGTCAAACCGGCTACCATTGTACTCCGCTTGACTCTTTTGAAAGCATGGCCCATTCTTCAGCTAGACGTGAAGAATGCATTCCTACATGGTGATCTTAAGGAGACAGTATATATGCATCAGCCCTTGGGGTTTAGAGATACTCGATATCCTCATCCTGTATGTTTGTTGAAGAAGTCCTTGTATGAGCTTAAGAAGTCTCCACGATCTTGGTATAGTTTGCTGACTATGTTTCGACTGTTGGGTTCTCTCACAATAGGTCTGATAATTCATTATTCATATATCGTCGGGGTTCTTCCATGGCTTATATACTATTATATGTGGATGATATTATCTTGACTTCCTCTTCTGATGCATTACACCGGTCTATTATGACAATGCTTAGTTCTGAGTTTTCCATGAAAGATTTGGGGCCATTGAGTTATTTTTTGGGGATTGATGTCACTCGTCATGCAGGTGAACTGTTCTTATCACAGAGAAAGTGTGCAGCTGAGATCATTGAGAGGGCTGGAAAGTCATCTTGTAAGTCCACTTCTACTCCATTTGATACTAAACTCAAGTTGGGTGTTGCAACTGGCTCCCCCTATGAGGATCCGATCCACTATCGTAGTCTTGCAGGTGCCCTTCAGTATCTTACATTCACGCGACCTGATATTATATATGCCATAAAGAAGGTGTGTTTGTTTATGCATGACCCTAGGATTGAATATATGAATGCGCTCAAACGCATTCTTAGGTACACTCAGGGAACATTGATTATGGCTTGCATTTGTATCCTTCATCGACGTCTACGCCTGTCTCCTATACAAATATTGATTGGGGTGGTTGTCTAGATACCAGATGGTCTACGTCTGGCTATTGTATATTTCTAGATAATAACTTGGTCTCATGGTATGTCAAGCGTCAATCTACGCTATCACGTTCGAGTGTAGAAACCGAGTATCGAGGGGTAGCCAATGTGGTTTCTGAGTCATGTTGGTTACGTAATCTTCTTTTAGAGTTTCATTGTCCTATTCAGAAAGCTACCTTGGTGTATTGTGATAACATTAGTGCTATCTACCTTTCTGGTAATCCAGTTCAGCACCAGCGCACTAAACATATAGAGATGGACATCCACTTTGTTAGAGAGAATGTAGCTCGAGGACAAGCACACGTCTGACATGTCCCGTCCAGATATCAAATTGCAGACATCTTTATAAAGGGTATTCCCTCGGTCATTTTTAAAGATTTTCGAGACAATATCAGCGTACGAAGACCACCCGCTATGCTGCGGGGGTGTGTTAAATATACATCACACGGCCAAGCCCATCACAGTGGCCTCATTATCGTGACTGCCCATAATCCATTTATGGTTATTTTATATTACACTTGTATATTAATTAGTCTTGTAGTCTTACCACAATTATATTATTAGTCTCCATATATAATAGGAATTTAGATGTAGAATAGGACAAGGATTTTCCTATTGTAACTTGTATATATACACCTTTCATCAATGAGAATAATCAAGAGATTATTTCTTTCAAACACCTAGAGTTAAAATTCTAAATCCGCCTCTGTCAATCATGCAAGAATGCTCTATATGCACAAGGCAGGTTTAGGATGATAGAATAAATTAATAAAATATTTGGGACAGTATAGAATACCTTTCTTTGGTTTTTTCTTTTTAATAATAAGGATCGTTATATTATATATTAGTCTGTGTTAAGGATAATTATGGATATTATTATCCTTAATTATCCCCATTATGTAAATTCATCTATATAATTAAGGAGAATATTATGTAATTAGTATGATTAGATAATTAGCATATAATTAGAATATGATTAGATTAGTCTTCCAAATTCATAGCCATAGATTGATCTTATAGGCTTGTATATACATTTTATTATGGAATTGAAATAGATCATGAAATCAATTCCTTCATGGTATCAACAACCAAAATTTGAATTTTTATTGCTCTACTACCCTAAGTCGGCCACCCACCCCCTCTCTTCTCGGAAAACCACAAAACCACCCACCCGAAACCCTAAACCACTCGACTACCCTCCAAACCTTAATTAGGATTTTTCCTAATCCTAACCTAGTGGCGTCATTAGGTTTCCCACCAAATTCCACGAAACACAAAATACTTTCCTCATTTATTCTTATTTTTGTGTTTTATTGGGAAAATATGGTAAACAAATAAAAATTACATTCCGCTCTTGCCATAAACAACGTCAAGAATTTCATTTCAATACACTTGAGATGAAAAAAAGGCAATACTCCTCTTGCACATAGTAATTCAAAATCCATTGCCGAGCATACGAAGTTATAGACCATATCATCCCTTCCAAAACTTCATCGGACACCACCGATGTTGACCAACTGTTATGGACTGGATGATATGCTATTTTCCTTCAATGGATTTACTATACCATTTCTAACGACCTTTTGCATACCATGTTAGAACCGGATTCTACGGCTCAATAAGTGTGAAAACGTTTGTAAAATATTTTTTAAGATAATAAACTTTCTAGGGCGGTATATCTTGAGAACCAATTCACCAATGTCAAATTGAATGATTTCTCAAACGTTTCCACCAATTGTCAAGAGTTGAAAATGTTTGCCGACCAACTATCCAACGTTGGTGCGCCGGTGATAAATCAAAGGTTGGTGCTTCAATTAATTGCGAGTTTGAATGAACAATATGATTGTGTTGTAACGTTCATTCAATAAAGTAACCCATTACCACCTTTTTATGAGGCTCGTTCGAGGTTGATTCTTGAAGAAACTCGAAAGGCTAAGGAAGTAGCAACACCAGCAAACAACGTCGGCACTACCCTTATTTCCACTAACACGACATAGGTGGTTTTTGGACCTCAAAATTTTGGTCCGGAAAGACACATAAATTGTAACAATAACAGACCAAAAAGGAGTCAAAACCGCAACAACAATAAAGAAAAAAATAATAGTGAAAATGGCGGGGTCGGAACGCCGGATATTTTTTCAATAGAGGGGATGGCCGCGGGGAGAACCATCCCCACTGACAGCCGCAATAGCAGGGAGGCAGCGGGAAGTGGGGCCAGGTCCCACCGTGGGCCTGAAATCCACAACAATGAGCCCTACCGTACTCTTTTCCGACCTAGTGGGCCAGACCCAAAAACCAAAACAGGCAGCCCATAATGTTAGGAAAACAGCCATCGCTAGCCTTTACGGTCCATGTCCCCTCAACGTCAAGTTATGTCTCCACGGACATTGAGAACCTCATGAACAACATGAGTCTTAATGTTCCCAATGATTCTTGGTACATGGACACAGAGGTCATGTCACACATGGCGACATCTCAAGGTAATCTCTCGTCTTATTTTAATATGAGCACTAATAAAAATATTGTTGTTAGCAGTGAACAGGAAATTTCGATTTGTGGTATTGGACAAACAAATCTACCACCCCTCCCACCCATCCCTACATTTAAACAATGTCATTTATGCCCCTAAATTTATTAAGAATTTGTTATATGTGCATCGGTTTACCACTGATAACAATGTTTTTGTGAATTTTGATCCATATGGGTTTTCTGTGAAGGATTTTCAGATAAGGAAGCCACTAATTAGATGTAATAGCACTGGAAATTTGTATATCATCACTGCTCTCACCAACAACCAAGTCAACTCTCTATCGACCTTTGCGTTTTTTCTCCTGATTTATGGCATAACCGTTTTGGTCGCCTGGGTGCACCGGTGTTGAATTTTTTTAAAAGACATAATTGTATTGCTTGTAACTGTAGTATGAACTCAGATGTTTGCCGTTCTTGCATTTTTGGGAAGCATGTTAAATTTTCGTTTTCTTTATCTACTTCACAAACTATTAAGTCATTTGATATAATGCATTGTGATGTGTGGATATCCCCGATTTTGAATTCGGCAGGTCATAAGTCTTATATGCTTATCTTAGATGATTATACAAAAATTTTATGGACATTTTTCATTGGAATAAAATCACAAGTCCCTACTATTTTTAAACAATTTAGTATTTTTCATCCAAACCCACTTTGAGAGATCTATAAAATATTTTCAATGTGACAATGAGAGGGAATTCATAAATAACACTTTCAACAATTTTTGTTAACAAAATGGGGTGCCATTACGTCTCTCATGTCCATATACTTCTCCTCAAAATGGGAAAGCCGAAAGAAAAATCTGAACAATCAATAATATGGTTCGTACACTATTTGTACACTCGTCCACACCACCATATTTTTTGGCATCATGCACTTCAAGCACCTATCTTTTGAACATTCTTCCCAGCAAGTTACTATGAAACGAATCACCCACCCAAATAATGTACCATCGTATTCCATTATATAACCATTTAAGAGTTTTGAGTGCTTATGTTATCCCTTGTTTCCGTCCACCACCATAAACAAGCTCCAAGCCTGGTCCACTCCTTGTATCTTTTTGGGATATCCACAAAATCATCGGGGTTATAAATGTTATGATACGTCTAATGAGAAAATTATCTTATCTCGTCACGTTATTTTTATGAGTCTACATTCCCATTTACTACATCTCAAATGGCGTTTCCACCTTCATATGAATTTCTAGACGCATCAATATATCAGATTTTGAACCACCATTTAAATACCCAATTCGTTAGTGCCTCGGTTGGGCCGACCCAAAAGGGACAAACACCACAACTGACCCAACACCGTGACTGCACTGGGCCAGAGTGAGATTTGGAGACCACTGCTCTTTCCTTGACATCATTGTCCTAGTCCAGTGTTATTCACTGACAGTCCCAACATGCTTCACCAAATAGTCCGCTAAGCCCAACTTCACAAGACATTATTCGGTCTTTCCCAATTACCACACCTCAGCCCAGTTCGTCTCCCACTAACCCAGTGACCTCGTCCACTGTCCCAATTCCACATCGAACCATTGAAACTCGTGTCATGCACGAGATTTTTTAGCCTAAACGTCATTTAACCTAACTTTTTCCGTTCAACCATCTCCATTTCCAAAAAATTCTAAAGCAGCCCTATCCGACCCAAATTGGAAAGCTTTCATGTTAGATGAAATTAATGGTCTTACTAAAAATAAAACATGGGAATTAGTGTCCCGTCCATCTAATGTGAACATCATATGATCTATGTGAGTTTATTGTCATAAAAAGAATCTCGATGACTCTTTTGCGAGACATAAAACTCGTCTTGTAGGTGATGGCAGGTCTCAACAGGTTAGCGTAGATTGCGGTAAAACATTCAGTCTGGTAGAGAAGTTGGCCACTATCAAGACTATTCTGAGTCTGACTTTGTCAAATCATGGACCATACATCAGTTGGATGTCAAGAATGTATTTTTACATGGTCACTTATAGGAAATAGTTTACATGTACCAGTCATTGGGTTTCCGAGATCCTACCTATCTGGATTATGTTTGCTTATTGAAAAAAATCTTTATATGGTTTGAAACAGGCCCGCAAGGCCTGGTACAACAGGTTTACAGGGTTTGTATTCACACTGGGTTCTCCGATCAGTTTTTGTTCATTTACAAGAAGGGACATGAATGTCTTATCTTCTTCTATATGTGGATGACATTATTCTCACAACATCATCTCTCTCACTTCGCCATTCTATTATGTCCTTCCTTGCGTCAGAATTTTCTATGAAGGATTTGGGTCCTTTAAACTATTTTTAGGCATTGCGGTTACTCAATATGCAGGTGGTATGTTTCTCAGTGAAAGGAAATACGTCGAGGAGATCATAGAAAAAGTCGATATGTCTTCGTGCAAATCGTCACATACGTTGGTTGATACAAATGCAAAATTGAGTAACACGACAGGTTCCCCATACAGTGATCCAACACATTACCGTAGCCTAGTAGGGGCACTGCAGTACCTCACATTCACGAGACCTGATATCTCTTATGTGGTTCAACAAGTTTGTTTACATATGCATGATCCGAAAGAAGCATATATGGGGCTCCGAAACGAATCATGCGGTATATTAAGGGTAGTTTTAACTTTAGGTTGCATCTGTATAAGTCCACCGTGATTGGCATTACATCTTATACAAATGATGATTTGGTGGTTGCCCAGACGCACAACGCTCCACCTCCATCTATTGTGTGTTTTTAGGAGACAACCTCATTTCCTGGTCATCGAAACGCCAGCCGACACTGCCTCGGTCGAGTGCTGAGGCGTAATATCGAGGAGTAACTAATGTGGTCTCTGAATCATTTTGGCTCCCTAATCTTCTTTTATAACTACATTGTCCGATCGAAAGAGCAACCGTGGTTTATTGTGATAATGTGATCACAATATACTTATCAAGTAACCCTGTCCAGTATCAGCACACTAAATGCATAAAAATTGATATTTTATTTGTCCGTGAAAAGGTTGCACTTGGACAAGTCCAGATTCTTCATATTCCGTCCAGTTATCAAATTGCAAACATTTTCACAAAGGGCTTCTGCGCATACTGTTTGATGATTTCAGGGACAGCCTGAGCATCCGCGCACCTCCAACTAAGGTTGCGGTGGTCTGTTAAGGATAATTATGGATATCACTATCCTTAATTATCCTCATTATGTAAATTCATCTATGTAATTAAGTAGAATATCATGTAATTAGTATGATTAGATAATTAGCATATAGTTAGGATATGATTAGATTAGTCTTTTAAATTCATAGCCATAGATTAATCGTATATACTTGTATATATTGTATTATGAAAATGAAATAGATCATGTAATGAATTCCTTCCGTCCGTACAAAAGATCCGTACAAAAGGTTACATTTTGAGGGTAGAAGAGGTTGCATCCAAGGGCCTTCAGACTTGATAATATGATATAGTATAGTGTTTCTTTTTTATAATTTTATATTGTATAATCGTCCATCAAAATAAAACCTGACAAATATATGTTTCTCATATATTAATGTATATATACATATAAAATATGTTTAATTTATATATAACGAGTATATATTTTTTAATACATATGATTAACGATTGTAATTATTTTTTATTTTTTTGGTGAATTTGGTAGTAATATTAATTTATACTATCAGTTTCTTGAAACAGATAGAAAATAAATAAGAAAGGAATGTGTAAATTAACATGCATGTTTTATAAGCTTAATTGATATTCAAGTTTGTAGTGTTGGCCTTTCTCTCATTAGGAATCTACTACCGACCCACTGATATTCAACTTGCTGTTGGGCAGTCTCTTCTGCTTATCGGTTTTTAATTCACACATCTCGAACATGGAAAAGCATGTTTAACAGCTTGAGTACTTTAATATGATCAGTAAGCCTCAATTATTTATGAAAATCTATTTTTTAATTAAGTAAATATTTTTTAATTGCCGCACATCACCATGAACCACCACCCACACATTCACCATCCTGAACTACAACCACTACCGTTAATGATCACAATCAATCGTCATTACTGTTAATCACTATTTACAATTATAACAACTAACCAACATTAACATACCGATCACCACCATATCCACCGTCATATATCATCAACCATTACTATCAATCACCACCATTATTAGCTATCACCATCGTCAACCATAAATATTTGTTGATGCCACCAACTACCACGTACCACTATTACTGGCCACCATCACGATTAGCTACTACTCACAACCACATCATTAACTATCACACCACTAATCACCGTTAGTCAACATCCACAAACATCATCACTAGCCATCATCACCACCAACTAACATTTCTCATCAACAAAATGTACCTATAAAGAAGTTTAGGTAATCGTTATGTTTAAATAGCGCTCACTGGTCATTTTTTATCCTCCGGAAAATAGTCACCATCTTGGAGTTTCAAATAATCCTTAATGAAAGAAATAATCTCTTGATTATTTTCATTAATGAAAGGAGTATATACAATTTACATATTTCCATAATAGGAAAAAAAATCATATTCTACTCCTAAAATCATATTCTATTTGGAGACTAACTATACAATTATGATAAGAATACAATATTAATTAATGTAATATTTACACTAAATTGTTACAACACATATTACCTAAATTAACAACCCAAATCGTGGACTGTCTTTGTACATTGCCGAGACTTATACACAAAACATACATAAGATATATGTGTATATCTTATGTATATTTAACACTCAAGAAGTACAACATTAGATTAGAAAAGCCCTCTCTTTTTAGCCACAAGTGTGTAATATTTCTCATCAACAAAATGACCCTATGAGTAAAGCAGTTTAGGTAATCATTATCTATAAATAACGTCAACTAACCACTTTTCATTATTTGAAAAATACTCACTACAAGAAAAATGACCTACGGTGACGGTTATTAACCGTCATTTCGGGAGGGCATGACGGTTATTTTAAGTGTCATTATAGTTGGTGTCACGAATTAATGACGGTTGTAAAAACCGTCACATCTTGTGTTGATGACGGTTATGTGTGACAGATAAAAACCGTCACATCTTTGAATTTTTTATTTGAATATTTCCCTCCCTTTTTCAAATTTTGCCGCGAATTCTGTGTGACGGTTATATGTGACAGTTTATAACCGTCACATGTTTGCATTTCGCATCTGATTTTTAAATAATTAATAATAATTAAATAGATTTCTCGAATACGCATATTGTAACTAACAACGTACATACTTTATAGAATTGTCAAATACACTAAATTGAATAACAAAAGTACAAATAATGTTTTTAAATTTAACAAAATAATATAATATTATCTAAATAAACATCAAAAACCATAATATTGTCTGAATAACCCAAATACAAATTTCTTTCAAACGGTTACGCTGCACGGAGAATCTTTGAGAAGTGTTGCGCCCACTCCACCCGGATCTCATCCAACTCATCTTGTGAAAAGCATTCTTTTCCATTATACTATCAAACACAATAGAAATAAGTTAAATTTTCTAATCATAATTAAGTCATTCGACACAAATTAATACATAAAGAAGATGTAATATTAGATAATATAATACATCTTTTTGAAGCAAAGATAAGTCATTCATCAAGTCTTTTATGAAACGAAGCATGTAGTATCCACACTCGTATCCGAAAGATTGTTATGGTACCTTAAAACAAAATAAACCCAAAAATTACTTAACAAACAAATTTGAATTTATAACATTACATACCAATTAAAAGCTTGAAACAATAGATTACCTTAACGTTTTTCATCATTCTTGAAAAAGCCCATTTTTACTTACTTTTTTTAGCGGTATACATCAACATAGCACTACAAACTATGACAAAAATTAGAACATGCTCGTCATTTTTCTTGAAAAATAATTCAAGGAAAATGTAATAAAGTGGCACACAAGATAAGATTAGAAAAGAATATTATGACAATAATGATAGCAATGACATTTGTTAACAGAGTAATTAACTAAATAGTTATTGTAAGAAATCTTCCAATGGCAATTTCTGCCTCTTGGATTGATTTAAGGATTTAATCTTGAAAATTGGTCAAAATATAGCCACAGTCCCAAACACTAAACTCACATTCGTTTTCAAGCAATTCATTATATAGTTCTTTTGAGTCTAAAAAGAATATAAAAAAGAACAAGTTGTATTAATCCATATATGATGGATAGGGAAACAAAAGACGCAGCTATATTAATTTCTATATCCTTGATGCCATACTTTCTAAGTGAAATACACAATCCAAATATCTGGACATCCAAAACCATTCACATATATATAAAGATTGATACATAACAAATATTTCTAATGTACATGCTCTATCCAAGAATAAGCAAGTTATATGAATGAATATCTTCCTCTGTATACTTGAATACTCTTTTGGGATAGAACATAAATGATACAAACAAAACTGTAAACAATTCCTTGATTTCTTTGTTAGGATAATTCGTATCCGATATATATACTGGAAACTGTCAAAATTATGTGATATATACGTTGCCTCTTTCTGCTTTCTGCATTTCTTGAAATTGTCTTGAGCTACCTTCATTTCCCTACAATATGATAAAAAATTATGACAATATTCAAGAAGTCACGATAATATGTATAATTATATTATATCCATGATTTGACCCATTTTTATCCGTCTTACGGCAGGTCGGATATTTTATCTATTTTTTTCTAGCACACTTTTAATCTGTCCAAATTCAATTCGACCGTTAATTTTCCACAGGGTCGTGTTTGGGCCCGTGCGAGGTGTGCTACCGTACAGGGCTCCCGAAAAACGAAAAAAATTAGGGGCCCTTTTTTTTCATTTTTTATTAAGTATTATTAGCCAGAATTTACTGTAAAGGTCAATAATTCGCAGGTCTTAGCCCAATCAAAGTAGTAGTTGATTAACTTGAAGTTGTATTGAGTTGTTATTTACAATTTAAAATAATTTTTAATTATTGAAATCGTATATTTACTTATATTAAGGATCCACTTTTACGAATTTGAACAAAACCCCAAAATATTTTGAGTGGGCCTGATTTTCCATCACTAATCGTGATACAAGTCTTCTGTGGACTATAAAAGAACCCCTAAAAAAAAGGGAAACTCTTATAGAGTACATTACCAGAAAATGTCCGCTGCTGTTTTTTGCTCTACTATAATTGATCTCCATCTCCTTAAAATTGCTTACCTGTTGAACACGTATATAATATAATTAGTGTAAAAAATAAAAATATGTTCAATTTTAAACGAAGTGATCATACAATTGAACCTTAGGACTGTTGACAGGTGAACTAGCAGTGTCTTCCAAGTCAGGATCATTGATTTTCTTGTTTCTTGGTAATTTCATATTCAACTTCACAACTAATTGATTGTAATGTGTATTACAAGAATTCTTCCATGGAGCATAATTAGAAGCAGCATCAGATAACAAAGAATTAGTGCCAAAATTATCATCATCCTCACAACATGATGATGATCTATAATTTTCCCTTTGGTTATTCATTAACTCAAAATCCTCCAAATAAGTTGTCCATCCACTCTCTTCTTGTCCATCTTCATTTATTGATGATCTATTTTCACTTTGGTTCATTCTTGATTTTTTTCCTTTGAGGGAGTTCTTGGATTTATTTTGTGTGTGTGTGTGTAAGTTTATTTGCTATGATTTGAGGGGATATATATTAAGGAAAAATAGGAAGCAAAAGAAAAATGGGACATGGAAATGAAAAGAAAAAGTGGGAACAATTTAAACAAACAAGAGATAACGTGTAGAAATGGAAAGGAACTTTTCAAGGAAGAAAGAGATATTGGTTGACCTTGGTAAACCTCTGATGGCAGATCACAATAAGAAAAGGAAGATAGGGTTGAATTTTGCAAGGGTTCTTGTTGAGGTTGACGTAGATGCTCAGTTGCCAGATACAATTTTCTTCAAGAATGAAAGAGGGACTTTGGTGGAGCAAAGAGTTACTTATGATTGGAAGCCAACGTTGTGTGGATTCTATGAAAAATATGGTCATGTATAAGCTGCTTGTAGAAAGAACAAGTCTAAGCCAGTGCCACCACAAGTTCAGGAGGAGCAGCCAGAAGCACCAATGGTGGTGTCTAAGGAGGGACAACAAACAGATACGAGTAATACTATGGTACATCATGGGTCTTAAGGAAATACTAGTAAGCAGAATGCTGGGAGAGTTCCAAGCCCAAAGGCAGCTCAAACTATTATGCAGAACAATCAAATGAGACAAATGGATCAACCTGGACATGTCACCAGTCCAATAAGAAAGGAAACTAAGGATAGTCAATCAACTCAGTCTTTTGGGTGGGTCACACCTATGAATACTGTCAGGAATCATGTCTTACCTCAGCAACAAACTGTTGAGAAGAATAGTTTTCAGGTGTTGAATCAACCAAATAAGGATAGTATGAAGCCAACAAAAAAGAGCAGAATAGTGAGTGGTCAATCAATCTTTATCTCAGGTAATGGTTAGGCTCTTGTGTTGGAATGCCAGGGGGCTTAATGCCTCTAATAAGCAAAAAGGGATTAAGCTCCATTGGAAAAGTTGGCCTTATAGGGCTGCTTGAAAACAAGATAAAGAGTACTAAGATAGATCAAGTAGTTAATAGTCTGTTTGGATGTTGGAACTATACTACTAACCTAGCAACACATTATAATGGTAGAATTCTTATAGTATGGAGACCTGATTTTTATTCTGTGACCTCAATCACAGTCACTGCTCAGGTCATCACTTGTGAGGTGTGTTATATCCCTCTTCAGGTAACCTGTTTAATCTCTTTTGTGTATGCTTTCAACACTAAAGAGGAAAGGAGACCCTGTGGGAATGTTTGGAGGCTCAGAGCTTGACATGTTCAATACCTTGGATGGTTGTGGGAGACTTTAACTCTATGTTGAGTAGTGATGATAGAATTGGTGGAAATCAAGTTACTTGGGCTGAGGTGATAGATTTCCAAAATTGTATTGATAATTGTGGTTTCACGGAGATGTCGCAACATGGGTAAAGGTTCACTTGGAGTGACAAGCATGGAGATCAAAGGATATATTCCAAGATTGATTTGGGTGTTCATCAATAGTGTTTGGCTTAACCGTATGCCTGTGTGCAAGTCTATGTATTTGCTTGAAGGGGTGAGTGATCATTGTCCTGTCAAGGATACTTTTGAAGATGAAGGGCGTAGAACAAGGTTTTTTCAATATTGTAATGTTTGGGCAAATCATCCTATGTTCATAGAGATGGTGCAAATTTGGTGGAATGTATATGTGGAAGGTTGTAGGATGTATAAAGTGGTGAGAAAGTTGAAATTGCTGAAAAAGTCCCTGAAGGAACTGAATAATCAACACTTTAGGAACATTGTGAATGAGGCAGATGAGGACAGAGGGGTTTTGCACCAAGCTCAGGCCCTTCTTCAGAATGACCCTCTCAATGTGGAGATGCAACAAGATGAGAGGAATAAATATCAGAAGTTTAAGAAGTCTTCCTATATGGATGAAGTATATTTGCAACAGAGGAGCAAAGCCACTTATCAGATAGGGGGATGACAATACTAGATTTTTTTTTCCAGTAATCAAGCACAAGAGACTCAAAGAAGCAACTACTCAGCTTAAAGATGAGAATGGGATATGGCATAATGAACCTGAGGCTATTGCTCAGATATTTATTGCCCAATATGAGCAGTTGTTGGGTAAGAAAGTAGACTGTAGAATGAAAGCTTCAGAGATGTTTTAAAGAATATTCTCAATCTTTCCCAATAGATTGAGCTAATACAACTATTTAGTGAGAAGGATGTGAAGCAAGCTATGTTCCACATTGACAATAATACCTGATGGATATGGAAGTGGTTTTTTTAAAGCTGCATAGGACATTGTTGGTGATGATGTTACTGGAGCTGTCTTAGAATTCTTTGTTGTTAAATATACATAAGTATACACAATATACAAGTGTATACTTATGTATATTGATCTGTAAAGTCTCAATTTAATTGTTATAAAAAATATATATATAATTATAATAATTAAAATCTTCTCCCACAAGGTCTTCTTCTCCCACAAGGTCTCCTTCTCCCATAAGATTCTCCACAAATCTTATCCCAAAAAAAAAATCTCCTGCTCCCTCACATTCCTTATAACATGCTGCACATACCCAACACACACAGAATATACAGCTTTAAAAAAAAAGGGAACACAACCAAAAGAGAAATACAAGAAACAAACAAGAATCAGGAACGACAAAAGGTGAGTTTTCTCACTCAGAATTCTTAGTGAAATCCTGTATTTTAAGTTCTATACATGTTAGAATATAATGTTGGTGTTAAAAGAAAAATCATGAACTTTGATTGTTTAAACAACTGGTTCGAGTCATGAACTTTACGAATTGTTTTTCGGAGTTATACTTATCAGAATTAGATAAAACTTTTTAGGGTTGTATATATCTCCGTTACGAACAAACCGAATCAAAGAGGAGATGAAACGGAATTACGGTTTAAGAGTTATCATAGTTTAAACTTCCTGCCACAGATTTGGACGAAATCTGGGAAGACAGAATTACGAACTGTTTTGCTTGAGTTTTACTTATTATAAGCAGATAAAAATTTACATGGTTGTAAATCTCTCTGTTACGGATATATCTAGCTAAAGAGGAGTTAAAACGGACTTAGGGTTTGAGGGTTATTGTACTTTAAAGTTTCTGCTCCGGATCGATTCCGTAGGGCAGAGGGTAAAAGGGTAAAGCTGTAGCAATTGGTACAAAATATGAGACATTGATTCAAACGAAAGTCCTATATTTAACTTTTCTCGTCAGTTTGAAAATTTAAGGGGCTTGATCCGACTTACGGATAAGAAGTTATGATTAGTTTAAGATGGTACCTTGTTTTACAAAAATTCTGGCGAGACTAGTTACATGTGACTGTTTTGCGGACAAATTTATACTAGCTAACCAAAGTATTTTCATATGAAATTTGGTACAGTGATAGGTCCCTGTGTTACCTTCGTTTCAGCGTAAGAAACACTGTAGTCGAAGTTACAGTTGAAAAGTTATAACCACTACAAGTATGAATGACAGAATATTAAAGAATATATGTATAGTATTTAATTGACCTTCTGAAAATACAAAATGGATATATGTGTACAAATATGTAAATGCATCGGATCGAGTTGCACGCCGCAACAAATATGTAAATGCATCGATCGAGTTGCACGCCGCAATAAATATGTAAATGCATCGGATCGAGTTGCACGCCGCAACAAATATGTAAATGCATTTGTAAATACATCGGATCGAGTTGCACACCGCAAATATGTAAATGCATTTGTAAATGCATCGGATCGAGTTGCACGCCGCAACAAATATGTAAATACATTTGTAAATGCATTGGATCAAGTTGCACACCGCAAATATGTAAATGCATTGGATCGAGTTGCACGCTGCAACAAATATGTAAATGCATTGGATCGGGTTGCACACCACAGATACATAATTGCATTTGTAAACCTTATTGTGTAATATGGGATAAAACATGTATGCTGGTTAAGCTGAGTACTTTCAGTAACAAGTCGATAGATAATATTATTGTGTAAACACTTGATCTTGATACATCGAAAATGATGAAGTTTCGTGTCATGACATGGTTATTGTGTTCTAATATGTTTGTATTTAAAATATTGTGAGATTACGTTGAATTACAGGGTGATGTTCTCACTCAGCCCAGGATGGTAGGGCTGACTCTTTTATTTAACACATTTCAGGAAAGCGCGATAAAGGAAAAGCTCCGCAACAGGGCTATTGATCATCCCACAACCTTTTTGACCCACCAATCCATTATTCCGGATTTGGTGACAGCTATTCTAGAATAAGTATGTTTACAGAACTAGGTTTCATTATCTCGGGGAATGCCCCACACAAGATTGTTCTTTATAAACTTCGAATTGCTATTTATTATATATATTATTTCCACACTTGAATACATGTTTAATTTAGGAAGAAAATACGTTAATGATTCGCCTGAAAAATTGATAGTTGTCCAGGTGTCATCACACCCTAAGGAAAGACTTAAGAAAAGTCGGGGCGTGACAAGTTGGTATCAGAGCTAAACCAGGTTAGGAGATTCTGAGAAGTTTTCTTTGAGTTGGATGTTTGAACGGTTACTTATTGCGACGGTGTGCGCGCCACCTTAGTAATAAGTGAACGGAATAACATCCTAAGGTTTCTCTTCTTTCATACTCTTCTCGTGCCTATCTTGAGTCTTTTCAAAGACTTGGTTCTCGTACAACCTCTTTCAAACAGACTTGGGGAAGGATATTGTACAACGATAAACTAACTGAGAAGTGTTTTTGTAGATGGTGGTTATAATACGAGTTCCAACAAAGATGGAAGTTTGCATAGAAACGAAAAGTATAATGACCATATGATGGACCCAGGAAACGATTTGGCACGTATATGGATGACACAATCACACGTTGTACGAATTGCTTAGGGCTAGACGGAAGATGTATTTATTTGACCTGACCTTTTTCAACTATCCGATTGAAGTCATACTACAGATAATAGTCAACTCCATCCCAGGAGATTTCCACTCTTCTTTAGAAGAACAAAAATGCTATGTGGAGATAGTAAAGAAGGCTCATTGCTCAAATTTCTACGACAGGTGAAGAAAGTCTGAAAGATGAAGGAAATAATGGACAACAGGGAAAGGGAGGCAAAGAACACGATTTACAAGGGGATGAATGCCAACC
Source organism: Przewalskia tangutica (assembly GCA_029844215.1). Classification (NCBI taxonomy): domain Eukaryota; kingdom Viridiplantae; phylum Streptophyta; class Magnoliopsida; order Solanales; family Solanaceae; genus Przewalskia; species Przewalskia tangutica. Next base: position 148,028,962 of record CM056720.1, read on the forward strand.
TGCGGAATAGGCGAGTCACGCAGTTAAGCCATTTAACATGTGTTGTGGTAAATGCAAGTTTGAGTTGGAGATCTATTATGGGCGACGGAGAATTACCTGATTTGATTTTTTAGTATAATGTTACGTTATTTTAGAATATGAAGGAATGACGTATTATAAATGTAAGAATGGACATTACAGAGGACTTGCAGTATGTGATCATAGGAAAGTATTCCTATGGCTAGCTTGAATTGGAAGAATTGCACAAGATCATACCTTTTTATTGTGGAGTAAAAAGTGAATGTAAGTTCGATTTTTTTTAGAAATCGACAGGTCTTGATGAGGTTTACGTTAATGAAAGATTTCATTAATGTAATGTCCAAAAGGGGGGTGTACTATATCAAATCTAAGGTTGGTTTACCATACCAGATAAGGCCTCTGATTTGCAATTTGATGTTTATGACCGATGAAGAAACAACCAAGGCAATGACATGGATTTCTTTACTCAATGTACTTCCCACGTATTTTCAGAAATAATCATTATTTACATCAGCATCAGTTTTTGGGAAGCCGTCGCACCTAGATATGACCACTATAAACAAGATTAGGCCTAGTTGTGAAAAGGTGAAAGTACAAGTTGATCTTTTAGTTGATTTACCAAAGTATTTGAAGATGGAAATTGAAGATGAATGTATTGGAGTTGTGAGAGTTTAAAAGGTAAGAGTTCAGTATACTTTTATCAGAATACTATACAGAATGCAAGCTACACGATCATAATGACAAGAAGTGTAGATACTTGCATCCTGAATTAATTCCAAGACAGAAGGAGGATAAATAAAGCAGAATCCAAGAGAGAAAATAATCTGAATAAGGGTGATCAAAGGCCATTTGCCAACTATCCTGCTAGAATTTTATCTAGTGGGAAGGTTATAGGAAACTCAGAATAAATTGGAATGCCATGAAAAAAAATAGAGTTTTCACCAAAGAAAGTAAAATAAACAAAACATAAATCTACAGAAAAAACAATTGGTAACGTCAAGAAGGAGGAATCTGCTAAATCATGTGCAGAATCTTCATATGAAGATGTCTTACATGGTGCAAAAGTAAGTGGTGGTTAGAAAGAAGTAGACTCCAGTAATTGATGCAATAAGCAAATATTGACAATTTCCAACCAAGGAATTATGGGGAGATAAGGTGGAAGAAGCTGAAGACTTAAGTGAAGTATAAAAGGTTACTATTATCAATTCAAATGAATGTAGGGATGAACATATTGTAGGACTAATGATGACAATGATCAACAAGCTAGTGAAAACAGATACAACAGGGATGGAGAATAAACTGGAAGGTATAAATGGTACAAAAGGTAAGGAGGACATGTTAAAAGACGGAAACCAAGTAGAAATGTTGAGATGCAACCTAAACCACCAGACCTAATGTAGGAGAGTGATGCCAATGATTAAGGATGCAGGGAAGTCAACAATCACGGTGCATCAGACGGAAACGTATGTGATAGATGCAAATTCTACTGTTAAGGAACCTGAGCAGAACAATCAATTAACTATTCATATACCAGTATTTTCTCCTAATAAGATACTACATGAAAGAATTACTCAGAGTGACTAAAGTGGAAATACATAAGGCTGAGGGTGAACAAAAGCAGGTGGGGGATGATGGAAAAAGCGTTATAGAAAATTTCCATTAAGTTGCAAAAGAAGCAGATATTTCATCAATGGTGGTAATTGTGGGTGGAAAGAAGTCAAAGCATGCACAATCAATGCAACCTAGAAGGACAACACCAAAGAAAACAACTTCTAAAATTAAATGATGATCAAAACACTAATATGGAACATCAGGTCTATAAATACTCAACAGGCTTTTGAGTGAATAATTAATTTTAAAATACAATATGGTTGTTTCGTTGTGGCTGTGAATGAACATTTTCAACATGGAAGACATATTCAGAGACATTATAGAAGATTTGTAGAAGGTTTCTATAATCTTGCTGCTCCCTTGACCCGATTGACTCAGAAATCGGTTAAGTTTCAATGGTCAGAAGCATGTGAAGCAAGTTTTCATAAACTGAAGGAGTTGTTGATTATTGCACAAGCCCTAACCTTACCATCGGGACAAGAAAGGTTCACAGTCTTTTGTGATGCCTCTAAGGTTGACTTAGGAGGTGTCTTGATGCAGTTTAGAAGAGTGATTGAGTATGCATCTCGACAATTGAAGATACATGAGAGAAATGATCCAACTTATGACTTGGAGTTGGCCGCGGTAGTATTCACCTTACGAATATGGAGACACTATTTGTATGGGGTGCATGTAGTTTACAATACATAACCACGCAAAAGGTTTTGAATCTCCGACAAAGAAGATAGTTAGAGTTGCTTAAGGATTATGACCTTAGCATTCTTTACCATCCTGGAAAAGCCAACATAGTGGCTAACACACTCAGTAGGAGATCAATGGGCAGCTTGGCCCACTTGGTAGTACAAAAGAGAGGTATTGTTCGTGAGGTACAAAAATTAGGAAACCTCAGAGTTAGTTTAACTGAAGTCGGTGAAGGTAGAGTGGTGGTACATGATACCTCATAGTCTGTCTTAGCTTCAGAAATAAACATTTTGAGGACATGAAATTTGTTAGATTTCGGGAAAGGATTCAACAGGGAAAATCTTCATAGTTTACATTAGGAGAAACTGACTGTACCATTCGTATAAGGGTAGGTTATGTGTTTCTAAGGTAAAAGATCTAAGAAGAAATATCTTAGATGAAGGTCACAAAACCAGGTATTCCATTCATCCAGGATCAACGAAAATATATCATGATCTCAAGGCAAATTACTGGTTGGACGGAATGAAGAGAAATGTTGAAGAATTTGTCGGAAGATGTCTTACGTGTCAACATGTGAAAGTGATGCGCGTTAAGATGCACACACTTTAAACGCAAGTGCACGTTATCGTGACAAGTAGTATAGTCTTGATAAGACCGAATATCGTCCTCAAGGATTAGGGTTCAATTACCAACTATCTATTTTTTGGTATCTATTTGGTAAATTGATATTTAGATTTGTTGTTTTTAACTAAGGATTATAAAAGTTATTTAACTAAAAGGGTTTACTTCAGTGATGATGAGAATATGGCTTCCACGTCTCCTCACTATCCGCTTATGCTACTTATTAATGCAATAACTTATGGTCTTTTTCTTTTGGAGAAAGCAGGTTCACTAAATCGTTTTATACTCCCGTTAGGGTTATATAAACACTCAACCCAGATGTGCACCTTACCTACCTTTCGGTGATAAGGATAACTCTATAGGAGGATTAAGAACAAGAACCTAGTTAACCGTCACGCACAATGCGCAAAATTAGGGTTGTTAAGCCTCTCATTAACGCTACATAAATAATTGAGGTATTTTCATCCCCAATCCAAGAATGTCTATCCAACTTACAGCATATTCACAATCCCCCCCTTTCGGAATCTGATTAGAAATCATATAGTGATAATTAGTTGTCAATTAATTACCAAGAATTCAACTCAAATATTGGATAGATCTCACAATAAGAAAAATAACCATAAGCATGCATTAACTCATAATAAAAGTTTCTAGAGTTTTAACATGGAAAGCCCTATAAGAGAATTAGTTCCTAGCCATAAATATGACAAGAACTAATTCAAAGTTCATCATACAAAAACTGAAATAAAGAAAAGAAAAGGAAAAGAAAATACTTAAGAATGAGTCTCGAGCCAAGCATCGAGGTTGTGTTGTGGAATATTTACAAGATGGATTGGTGGAAGGATGGATGTAGAATGGTGAATGGTGGAATGGAGAATGAATAATTCTTCTAATGATGTAGAGTATTTATAGCCAAACAATCCTTTTGGTGAAGGGTTAGGGATTTGTAGGAAAGGAAAAGTTATTAGAATCCTTTTAGGTAAGGGTTTTAAAGTAGGAAAAGTTATCCCTTTAGGTAGGAAAAGTTATCCCTTTAGGAAGGAAAAGTTATCCCTTTAGGATTCTGAAAACAAGTCAAATTCGGTCCAGCACTTCATAATTCCCGCGTCGGCGCCAGCCACAGCTGGCGCGGCTGAAGATCAACAACTTTCGGACTTTAAGCATATTGGGCGCCATGGCTCTTACTGGCGCGCGGTGGACGTTTTCGCGGATTCCGTTCGTCGTCCTTTTTCGTCAGGACTTCATCGATCTCTCTCTAATTTCGAACTTAGACTTTATTTCTTGGAACTTTTAGTGTGCAATTCCATCTCTTTTATGCTCATTTCATCTCCTTTTCGTCATTTCTCCATTTTTGACCGCTGTGACACAAAAGAAAGGAAAACGACCCTAATACTGTACTAAACATAAATGAAATGAGTAAAATACTAACTAAGAATGACTCAAAAGTGTATATAAAATACACCGATCAAATACCCCAAACTTAACATTTGCTCGCCTCGAGCAAAGATAGAAAGAAAGAAATAAAGACTCAATGAAACGAAAAATAAAAGACTCACTGACATTGATCACTTTTGCTGCATTTAGTGTTATCTAGAAAAACATGAAGGTTAGCAGAATAATATGCAGGAACATATAGCATGAAATTTCAGTACACTAAACACATTAAGCTAGATATTTCGCAAACTCATATTTATCATGCTTAATGGAAGTCAATATACTAAATCATGCATATAAATTCAAAGAAATCCTATGGCATGCTTACTTGCTATTCTCCACTAATCCTGGATATGCATAAAAGAGATCTTCAGGACTTTAAGGGTTGTAATGTTGGCTTAGGTATAGGTAGGTAAAAATAGACATTTTAGGCTCATTTAGTGTACCATAAGCTCTTTAGTTTTTCAGTATTTCCCTTTTCTTTTTGTTCTTTCCTTCACTTCGATTCTATCTTTTCCCTCTTTTGTTTTGGGAGAGTGAAGTGTATAGTAATGACAAGCACCCCCAAACTTAGGCTTTTGCCTATTTCTTATTACTTTTGTATTGGGGTGCAACAGACTTATTCACTCTTTTTGTCTCTTTTTTTTTAACACAATGTATTCCACTATTTCATATTTTCACTTATGGTACAATTTGTGGGAATATAGGGTGTCAAAGAAGAAGTTTCAATTTAGGCTCAATGGGGCTGACTAGGGATATTTTTAAAGTACGGGATAGAAAAGAATGGTAAGAATTGGCTATCAAAGGAATGCCTGAGTCATCTCCCTAACATGCATATCCTAACTATTTCGCCTCAAATAGCAAGCAATCATAACACATAAGTATTTATCATTTAGCATGCATAATTTAAGCAAGAAACTTCAAATAGACAGATTCTGTGAGTTTTTGGCATATCTAACTTAGGTGTTTAGATAGTTGATTCAATTCCGTTACATTATTCCACCTTACTTCACTAGGTGTTTCTAGCAACTACAACAATTATGACTCAAAAAAAAGAAGAAAATAAAAAAAAATTGGTGACTCAAAATAAACATAAAACAATCAAAAAGACTAAAATAAAATATAACATGACACAAATAAAACACCCCCAAACTTAAATCACACATTGTCCCCAATGTGTGCAAGACTCAAAGAAAATAAAAGAAAAAGGACAACTGCGACACAACACAATGTCATAACGAGGTCTCGAGGAAAAAATTCCGGAATTTGCACGGAAATATGGCTCTCTGAAGTTCGGGCGCCGCCACGAGATTCGGTACGCGCTGCTAAGATCGTGGCTCTTACGAAATTACGTGTCGCGTTCTGATTACAGCGGCGCTGACGATCGCTTTCCTTTTTTCGTTTTTGCTCCTTTTTCCTGTTTTAGCTTTGATCCACTCATCCAACAACACAAAATAAGAACCCAAGACCGTGAGACTGTTTCAAAGCAAAATAAAATAAAATAAAGACAGTAAATTAAAATAACATAATTAAAAATATTGGGTTGCCTCCCAACAAGCGTACTGTCTTTAACGTCTTTTAGCGGACGCAGATTAACCTTTTCGAGTGCCCATTGATCCTTCGCGCTAACCGCCAATCCGCAGAGTTATTGTTGTAGGTCTCAATTTCCCTACGACCATTTGTTCAAATAAGAGCCTTACATATACAATTATCCCCCAAGTAGGCTTGTCTTTTATGCTTTCTATAATGTAGGGATCCGTGAACTTCTCTACATCTCTCAACTCTAGGGGGTACCCTTGATGGTATGGGCTTCCTAATTGGGAATCAGCTGTGATAGCTAGTGGTGTTTCTTCTGTAATAGGTGCAAGAAAAAGAATTTCCACATAATCCAAGAAGGTAAATAATTGGATCTCTGCAATCTTTTCCTTCTCTACACCAACTATCTCACCAGATTCCTCAATAGTTGGGTGTGGTTAAGGCTCCTCAATTTGCTGTTCGCTGTTCAAAATCACCTCGATTTCTGGGTTCTGGGCGCCGCGGCCCTGCGAACTCTCTATCTCCCCTGATTCGGCATCCTTCAGGTCAATTGTCTGACATTGTGTTTCCTCATTGCCAACCCCAGGTGCAGATTGCTCTTCTTGCGTTTCGCTGTTGAATATGATCGCGAGTTCTGCTATTTGCGTTTCCAACTTCTTCATGGCCATTCTCGTTTCGTCTATGAACTGATTTTGGTACCTCGTGAGACTGAGTATAGCTTCTCGTAATTCCTCCCTCTCTTCCTCTATGGTTGGAGCTCGATCATATTGATGAGAAATCCATGTCTTAAGGATCCTCGAGATGAATCAAAACCAACAACGAATCACTAAGACACTTGTTTTTTTTTTTTAAAAAAAAAGAAACTAAAATAAATAATTTAAAGAAACAAAAATAAAAACCAAATTAGAAATTAAAAATAGATAAATTTGATATTGAACTATGCCTAATCCCCGGCAACGGTGCCAAAAACTTGATGCGCGTTAAGATGCACACACTTTAAACGCAAGTGCATGTTATCGTGACAAGTAGTATAGTCTTGATAAGACCGAATATCGTCCTCAAGGATTAGGGTTCAATTACCAACTATCTATTTTTTGGTATCTATTTGGTAAATTGATATTTAGATTTGTTGTTTTTAACTAAGGATTATAAAAGCTATTTAACTAAAAGGGTTTACTTCAGTGATGATGAGAATATGGCTTCCACGTCTCCTCACTATCCGCTTATGCTACTTATTAATGCAATAACTTATGGTCTTTTTCTTTTGGAGAAAGCAGGTTCACTAAATCGTTTTATACTCCCGTTAGGGTTATATAAACACTCAACCCGATGTGCACCTTACCTACCTTTCGGTGATAAGGATAACTTTATAGGAGGATTAAGAACAAGAACCTAGTTAACCGTCACGCACAATGCGCAAAATTAGGGTTGTTAAGCCTCTCATTAACGCTACATAAATAATTGAGGTATTTTCATCCCCAATCCAAGAATGTCTATCCAACTTACAGCATATTCACAATCCCCCCCTTTCGGAATCTGATTAGAAATCATATAGTGATAATTAGTTGTCAATTAATTACCAAGAATTCAACTCAAATATTGGATAGATCTCACAATAAGAAAAATAACCATAAGCATGCATTAACTCATAACAAAAGTTTCTAGAGTTTTAACATGGAAAGCCCTATAAGAGAATTAGTTCCTAGCCATAAATATGACAAGAACTAATTCAAAGTTCATCATACAAAAACTGAAATAAAGAAAAGAAAAGGAAAAGAAAATACTTAAGAATGAGTCTCCAAGCCAAGCATCCAAGGGTTGTGTTGTGGAATATTTACAAGATGGATTGGTGGAAGGATGGATGTAGAATGGTGAATGGTGGAATGGAGAATGAATAATTCTTCTAATGATGTAGAGTATTTATAGCCAAACAATCCTTTTGGTGAAGGGTTAGGGATTTGTAGGAAAGGAAAAGTTATTAGAATCCTTTTAGGTAAGGGTTTTAAAGTAGGAAAAGTTATCCCTTTAGGTAGGAAAAGTTATCCCTTTAGGAAGGAAAAGTTATCCCTTTAGGATTCTGAAAACAAGTCAAATTCGGTCCAGCACTTCATAATTCCCGCGTCGGCGCCATGCGCCAGAATCAGCGCGCGGCTGAAGATCAGCAACTTTGACTTTCAAGATATTGGCGCCGCGGCTCAGCCAGCTGGCGCCGGTGACGTTTTACGCGGATTCCGTTTGCCGCCCTTTTTCGTCCGGACTTCATCTGATCTCCTCTCTAATTTCCAGAACTTCTTAGACTTTATTTCTTGGCCCTTTTAGTGTGCAATTCCATCTCTTTTATGCTCATTTCATCTCCTTTTCGTCATTTCTCCATTTTTGACCGCTGTGACACAAAAGAAAGGAAAACGACCCTAATACTGTACTAAACATAAATGAAATGAGTAAAATACTAACTAAAAATGACTCAAAAAGTGTATATAAAATACACCGATCAAATACCCCCAAACTTAACATTTGCTCGCCCTCGAGCAAAGATAGAAAGAAAGAAATAAAAGACTCAATGAAACGAAAAATAAAAGACTCACTGACATTGATCACTTTTGCTGCATTTAGTGTTATCTAGAAAAACATGAAGGTTAGCAGAATAATATGCAGGAACATATAGCATGAAATTTCAGTACACTAAACACATTAAGCTAGATATTTCGCAAACTCATATTTATCATGCTTAATGGAAGTCAATATACTAAATCATGCATATAAATTCAAAGAAATCCTATGGCATGCTTACTTGCTATTCTCCACTAATCCTGGATATGCATAAAAGAGATCTTCAGGACTTTAAGGGTTGTAATGTTGGCTTAGGTATAGGTAGGTAAAAATAGACATTTTAGGCTCATTTAGTGTACCATAAGCTCTTTAGTTTTTCAGTATTTCCCTTTTCTTTTTGTTCTTTCCTTCACTTCGATTCTATCTTTTCCCTCTTTTGTTTTGGGAGAGTGAAGTGTATAGTAATGACAAGCACCCCCAAACTTAGGCTTTTGCCTATTTCTTATTACTTTTGTATTGGGGTGCAACAGACTTATTCACTCTTTTTGTCTCTTTTTTTAACACAATGTATTCCACTATTTCATATTTTCACTTATGGTACAATTTGTGGGAATATAGGGTGTCAAAGAAGAAGTTTCAAATTTAGGCTCAATGGGTGACTAGGATATTTTTAAAGCACGGATAGAAAAGAATGGTAAGAATTGGCTATCAAAGGAATGCCTGAGTCATCTCCCTAACATGCATATCCTAACTATTTCGCCTCAAATAGCAAGCAATCATAACACATAAGTATTTATCATTTAGCATGCATAATTTAAGCAAGAAACTTCAAATAGACAGATTCTGTGAGTTTTTGGCATATCTAACTTAGGTGTTTAGATAGTTGCTTCAATTCCGTTACATTATTCCATCTTACTTCACTAGGTGTTTCTAGCAACTACAGCAATTATGACTCAAAAAAAAGAAGAAAATAAAAAAAATTTGGTGACTCAAAATAAACATAAAACAATCAAAAAGACTAAAATAAAATATAACATGACACAAATAAAACACCCCCAAACTTAAATCACACATTGTCCCCAATGTGTGCAGGACTCAAAGAAAATAAAAGAAAAAAGACAACTTCATCGACACAACACGGGTCATAACGAGGTCTCGAGGAAAATTCGAATTTGCGGAAATATGGCTCTCGAAGTTCGCGCGCGCTCGAGATTCAGCGCCGCTGCTAGTACTGCTGCTCGCTTCAGCCGCGGCGCTGGTGACGTTTCGCGCGATTCCGCTTTCGTCGCCCTTTTTCGTCCGGACTTCATCCGATCTCTCTCTAATTTTAACTTCTTAGACTTTATTTCTTGGCCCTTTTAGTGTGCAATTCCATCTCCTTTATGCTCATTTAATCTACTTTTCGTCATTTCTCCATTTTTGACCGCTGTGACACAAAAGAAAGGAAAACGACCCTAATACTGTACTAAACATAAATGAAATGAGTAAAATACTAACTAAAAATGACTCAAAAAGTGTATATAAAATACACCGATCAGAAAGCCGAACATCAAAAACCCGATTGACAAGCTGAACAAATAATCCAAACATTGGAGGACATGTTGTGGTCTTGTGTGTTGGACTATCTATGCCGAATCGAGTTCGCCTACAACAACAGTTTCCATTCTAGTATACAAATGGCTCCGTTCGAAGCATTGTATGGACGAAAATGTAGATCTCCACTTGGGTGGTTCGAAGTGGGCGAAACACTACTGTTCGAACCCGAAGTCATTCAGGAAACAAACGATAAAGTGCAAATAATTCAGGAGCGGATCAAGATAGCTCATAGCCGTCATAAGCCTTATGCGGATAATCGCAAGAGAGATCTCGAATTTGAAAAATGGGAGAAAGTATTTTTAAAAGTCTCTATAATGAAGGGAGTAATGCGTTTTTGCAAGAAAGGGAAGTTGAGCCCAAGGTTTATCGGACCATATGAAATCTTACGAAGAGTGGGGAATGTGGATTACGAACTAGCACTTCCACAAGAATTAGAAGCAGTGCATCCGCTGATTCATGTGTCAATGTTACGAAAATACTTGCACCATCCAGGTCAAGTAATCCAACCCCAAGAGATAGTCCTGAATGAAGAGCTTCAATACGAGGAAATTCCGGTAGAAATACTGGATAAACAAATTAAGCGTCTTAGGAACAAAGATATTGTCTCCGTGAAAGTTATATGGAGGAATCACTCCACAAAAGAAGCAACCTGAGAAGCCGAAGACGCGATGAAAGTCAAATATTCACTCCTGTTTGAGTAAGGCATTAAAAGTGTTAAGTTGTGTTTTCATTGTGTTTCATGTGTGTGCAAGGTTTGTGTGTCTATGTGCATGTGTTATGGCCTTATTCACATTCGAGGACGAATGATTTTTAAGGAAGGGAGAATGTAAAGTCCCAATTTAATTGTTATAAAATATATATATATAATTATAATAATTAAAATCTTCTCCCACAAGGTCTCCTTCTCCCATAAGATTCTCCACAAAACTTATCTCCTAAAAAAAATCTCGTGCTCCCTCATGTACCTTATAACATGCTGCACATACCCAACACACAGAACGAGCCGATAGAGAATATTATTGGGTAAACACTTGATCTGGATACATTGAAAATGATGAAGTTTCGTGTCATAACATGGTTATTGTGTTCTAATATGTTTGTATTTAAAATATTGTGCGATTACTTTGAATTACAGGGTGAGGTTCTCACTCAGCCCCGGATGGTAGGGCTGACTCTTTTATTTAACACATTTCAGGAAAGCACGATAAAGGAAAGGCTCTGCAACAGGGCTAGCGATCGTACCACAACCTCTTTGACCCACCAATCCATTATTCCGGATTTGGTGACACCTATTCTAGAATAAGTATGTTTACAGAACTAGGTTTCATTATCTCGGGGAATGCCCCACACAAGATTGTTCTTTGTAAACTTCGAATTGCTATTTATTATATATATTATTTTCGCACTTGAATACATGTTTAATTTAGGAAGAAAAGAAGTTAATGGTTCGCCTGGAAAATGGATAGTTGTCCAGGTGTCATCACGCCCTAAGAAAAGTCGGGGCGTGATAAGATCTCGGTTTATTAGTAAGAAAGCCCACGGTTTTGGGCAGAATATTAGTGTATATTATTGTAATATTTTAGTGTAAATATTACCTTAATTAGGATTGTACACTTACCATAGTTATAGGAGTCTAGTACTACTAGAATAGGGTTTTGGGATTAGAATAAGAATAAGTTTTCTATTATGGCAATTTGTAAATTGTATATATACTCTTTCATTAATGAGAATAATCAAGGGATTATTTCTTTCATGGTATCAGAAGTCTAGGTCTTAAAATCCTCTCCAAATTTCTTTCAATTTCCGTCGAGTAAACCTCAAATTCCGAGCCTCTTTTGCTATGAATTTGTGCCCGACGGTCCCTCTCTTCTTCCCAATCCCTACCTCACGTTTTGCGTTGCTATTATGTCTAAGAACATGTTTCACCCTGCCCTCACTATTTCTAACATCAAGAATCACATCTTTATCATTCTTGAAATAGAAAACGTCTAATACGCTACATGGGCAGAACTGTTCAAAGTTCACGCACGCTCGCATCAAGCCCTCCATCATATTATCCTCGCAGCTCCCACGGATACGGAGGTGCCCAAACCCGAGGATGATCCTAAGTTATGGATAATCCTTGATGCTACGGTTCTTCAGTGGATTTACTACACTATTTCTATCGACCTCTTGCAAACGATTATCGAACCAGACGTTACGGTGATAGCGGCATGGAATAGAGTACGTGATATATTCCAAGATAATCAGGATTCTCGTGATGTTACCCTTGAGCAGTAATTTCCCTCGTCAATATGGAAAATTCTCTAAATGTTTCAGCATATTGCAAAAGGTTGAAAAAATTGGCGGACTAACTCCGCAACGTTGGTGCGCCCCTTAGTGAAGATCGTCTTGTTCTACAGATGGTTGCTGGCTTATCCAAGGACTATAGTTGTGTTGGCACTCTACTTCGTCAAAGTAATCCTCTTCCGAAGTTCTATCAAGCACTCTACATGCTTACTTTGAAGAAGCAGGCTTGGCTAAAAAGGCAGCTACATGTGCTAGTCCCGTGGTAATGATGACGTCCTTCACTAATTCTCTGAATTCTGGTGCCTATTCGAACCAAAACCAGTCTCAAAGGGGCGGCAAAAATAGTCAAAAAAATATTGGTAAAAATCGTGGGGGAAAACGTGATGGTTCGGGCAGTGGTAACGGTGGCCGAAACTGTTGCGGTGGGCCCCATCCCAGCTACATTGGACCACTGACCCACTGATCCTAGCCTTGGGCCCTTTGACCGTGGACTTGGGCCAATGGGTAGTGGCCCAACAACCCATATTCATCCAACGTCCCAGCCACTGGCCAGTGGGTTTCACATTAGCCCTATCGGCCCAATGCCAATTGGGACAGTGGCTCCCGAAGCGATACTGGATCAGGACAGCCTGCATGTATTCTTGGGCCTCGGCCCCCTCAGACTCATCATGCAGCGGGCCTCACCTCGACCGACATTGAGGCAGGGATGCACACACTTGGAATAAATCTCTCGGACCCAAATTGGTATATGTACACCGGCGCCACTACTCACATGACTTACCCAGGTACTCTCTCGTCTTATTTTAATTTGAGCAACAATTGTGGTATAATTAATGATAATGGTAATTCAATTCCGATTCGTGGTTACGGTCATAAAACTTTTTCTCCCCATTATCCACCCCTTATTTTGAAAAATACTCTTCATGCCCCTAAATTGATTAAAAATTTGGTGTATGTTTGTAAATTCAACAATGATAATTCTGTTTCTGTTGAATTTGATCCGTTTGGGGTTTTTTGTGAAGGTTCAAGATGGGGATTCCTCTAATGAGATATGATAGTCGGGGAGATCTTTATCCTATCACGCCATGTTCCGGTCTCTCGAGTCCAGCCTTGCCATCAAATTTTGCAGCCCTTGCTCTCTTTGGTGTGGCATGCTCGTCTAGGCCATCCGGGGTCGTCTATCTTGTCTTTCTTAGATAAAAAGAAGTTTATTTCTTGTAAGGGTACGCGTAGTACTCCGAATTGTCAATCTTGTTCTTTAGGAAAAATTGTTAGATTGTCGTTTGTAAACTTTAATTCTCATACGTTATTGTCATTTGATATTATTCATATTGATTTATGGACATCTCCTGTTCTCAGTTCTTTGGGTCATAATTATTATGTTCTATTTCTAGATGACTATTCTATTTTTTTATGGACTTTTTCGAGAGCGAAAAAATCTCAAGTTTTTTCCACTTTTCTAAAATTTAGAGCATTCACTAGAACTCAATTCGAACGGAAAATAAAAAATATTCAATGTGATAATGGCAAAAAATATGATAATGGGGTATTTCGGGAGTTTTGTGCTAGTAATGGGATCAATTTTCATTTTTCTTGTCCTCATACGTCTTCACAAAATGAGAAAATCGAATGCAAAATTCATACCATTAATAACATTGTTCGCACTTTATTGATTCATGCTTCCATACACCCCTCTTTTTTGTATCATGCTCTACAAATGACTACATATCTTCTTAACATTCTTCCTACCAAGGGTTTGGCAAGTGGGGGTGGGGGTAGATGTGGTAGGTAGGGTAGATGTGGGTAGGGGTGGTAGGGAGGTAGGGGTGGAGTAGGCAAGTTAGGGGGCAGAGATGTAAGGGTGACTCAGTGCTTGGGTGGGGTTGGTGTAGGGTGGATTGATAGTGTGGTGAGTGGTTGGGGGTGCGTTGGTGTATTTTTATTGTTCCGAAATAATAAAGAATTTATTTAAATAATTATTTATAAACAAAAATCTTAATGTAGAGTGGAGCTCTAATCGTTAAGATTGAGCATTTTGGTGGGTCAAGTTTATGCATCATCATGTGTTCATTTGTCCTGCTGATTTATGATGAGTTAATTTGAGCTAGCCCAAACCAACCCATCATCAAAATCACTCTTGCCTAAACCCATGAAACATTGGGCGAGTTGGACGAGTCATTTGAGTTTGGGCTGATTTTATCACCCCTAATTAGAGCCTTTCCCAAAACTACAAGACTACTCCAACAACTCCAATTCTAATTTCTTCTCTTGATAGCAGTAATTTTGTTATGTTTGTAGTGGCTTGCTAGGTTCATGAGGGGTACTACTCTTTCCTTCTTGTTTATTCCAGTTTGATGAGTAGAGTTGTATAGGTAGTTTGTTTGGATTTTTGGACAGCATGGTGTGGTATCAGATGTTGTGGTTTTGTAAAGACAGGCTCTTTGGTGATTAAAGAAAAAAGTTGATTACAAAAGAAATAATAATAAAAATAACTTTTTCCATTCACATTTAATTATCATGTTTACTAAAATAGTTATTCCTAAATACTTTTCATGTTAGAAAATCAAGAAAGAACTAAATACTCTCTTCAACTTTACTTTTAATATTAATTATTCTAAAATTTCGAGGCACATATAGAGTTTATATAATTATTAAAAATAGATAATGTTGTCAAATATTAAAGAATACTCATAAAATTAGTCTAGTCTAATTACTCTTCTTATATTATTATTATGTTAGAGACGTATAAAAGTTAATCCTAACAATTAACTAAGAATGAAAAGGTATGATAATAAAATAAGGAAGATCACGACAGTAACAACGTTTTTATTAAACCAATTTAACGATCAAGAAATCACACGAATTATAATGATGAATTTGAATCCACCACCACAATCATCACCACCACCACCACCATTACCACCACCACCACCGCCGCCGATATTTTTTAGAGTGCATGATATCTCCATGCAAAAGAAAATTGTAGTACTCTCCTTTATTGTTCTGAATGAAATATAACCATCAACATTCATCACATCTCTGCAGAGTGACGCAATATATGTATCATGTTTTCTCAAAAAGTTATGAAGTAATTTTCTTATTTATATCATTCGTTTATTTCTTATTATATACTACTCCTAACAAGGAGGAGTCTTTCTCTCTTATTCGATTATGTTTAATATGACGAATAATAAATTTATAACTTTATTTTTGTAGTGAATAAAATTCTGTAATCATAAGTGAAATTAACTCAGACGAAACTTTAATTTGAGCCGCCATTCACAATTTTTCGAACTTGAATAAAGTGAACAACTAAATGAATCTTGGTTCGCATTTTATGTCATTTCTATTATAATAAATTGAAAAATTTATGGGTACCTAAGATTTCTAATTTAAGCTAATCTTTCCAAACCATGTTTCGCAATCAAGCTAGAAAAAGACCTAGACCCACCCACCAAATGAAACTCTGCCCTTTTTGTTGGGTTAGAGCTAGCGAGTATGAAGTCAGGGAGGAAGAAGAAGAAAGGGAAGTCTTTCTGGTGGGTATCCTTAATTCTCTCATCTTTTGAATCTATGCCCAAAACCAAAATAACCCCCCTAATTTTTCTCGATTGTGAGACACATTAAATTTGAATCTATGTCCTCAAATAAAATGCAAATTAAAAAAAGAAAATTAAAAAAATTAGAGGGGGGTCAAACTCTTGAATAAAAAGAATACAATTAAAAAAATGAGACAAAAGAGAGCACTTAAACAATTCACATTGAGTACAGGGAAGTCTGCTGGTAGGAATTCCTCAAGGCGTATTACGGTTTTTCACCGAGACCGTAGAACCTTTTTATGGATTTAAAGTCCTTCGGGAATAAGGAATGATGAAAAAGCTACAGTCTACTAAAAATCAGTGAAAATGCTCCTTGACGACTAGAAGGAATTCGATCACCAATATGAATTAAAAGGGCAAAAGAGACGAAGGCCAAAGCATTGACTGAAGAGTATTCAAAGAGATATTCGCCTTTGACTTCTTCTCCGCCTACTGACTGCTAAGCGTAGGGCCTTGTATTCGAATAGAAACATCAATTTTTCATCTAAAATTGTAACTTTATCCTCTCCTTACAGTCGAGTGGCTTAAAGCGTCTCTCATTCCTCCCGGGTAAGATGAAGAACAGTCATCTTGCTTCTCTAGCTCTACCAATCACCAAGAGAAGGCCAGACCATCCAAAATGAAATCAAAGGCGGCTCTTGCCGTACTCAAAGGCGAGGGGCTCCAAAAGTGGGTTTGATCGGCCTCAGAGGAGAGGGGAGACAACTTGGGATTCTAGGCAAAGTGATTTTTTTTTTGTATATAGGCCTTCGTATATGATAGGATTTTCAATCCTCCCACCAAAGCTAGAAAAGAAAGGAGCCTTCGCATCCAACAGAGTGAAACAGTGTTCCATATTTTTCGGCGTAAGATGGCTTTTTTCAGCTCTTCTGACTATGCTTTCCGTGGTAGCTAGGAAAAGTCCAGACATTTTTCGTTAAAACAAATACAATTGAAAAAGACTGTTATCAATTTATATTGACGGCGTACCTGAGCACTCATACATTCCTTTTTAATACATTTGACTTGGTGCTCACTTGTAGGAAGATTCCCTGCTCTGAAGTCAAGTTTTTTTGAGCTCCTTCCAAAGAGGTTGAGATTAGACTTTCAATTGGATGGAAAGATATGGCTTCAAAGCTTACCTTATTTAGAAAAGGAGAAAGAGTTTTTTATACATGTTGAGGTTGAGTAAGGGGGGCGGAGCTTGAATAGTGAAGGGCTTTTACTCTTTTTCTTACCGTACGAGTAGTTTTTCGCTCCTCTCCTTCTTTATAGTAAAACGAGTGGCATTAAAAATAATTGATTCAAAACATTTCTTATGTACCCATAGGTACTATATTGGATTTGAATCTTTTTTTAGGATGAAAAATCATATCAAATCAAAAAAATCGTATCGGAAGAAAAACAACCATCAAGTAAAAGACATGTCCGATCTAGAAGGAGGTTAATTAAGCGGACGTTATAGTGGTATCGGCCACCGCCTTCTTACGAGTGACATACATACACCCCAGAGCCAGAACATAGGCGCTGACATATTCGCTACCAGTACAAGTGAATAAGAAAAGGGTAGACCCGCACGTACGGTTTTTAGGAGGATCTGGTCGAAAAATCGACTGGCGCCCACCTGACTAGAGAGACTGAAAAATTAATTGAGTATTCTTGCTTTAAAAAGGTACGTACTAAATTAGAGTGGAATATATCCTGACTTTCAAGTAGCGATTTGAGTAGGTAAGGGTAGCGGGACCAACAAGATGAACAATCGGACCAAGTAAGATATTAAGCCAATTAACAAAGCAACAAGCTACAGGTAGGATCCTTTGTTAGCTCTACGATTAGGGCTTTCTTACGACTCGTTATCGCATAGCTCGTTCACCCCTTCAGCTTATTCCATTCAAAAAAAGTAGTCAAGGGAGGGGGCCAGGATCTCTAGTTCTGTTCTGGAATCAAAACTAAAAATGTAACTAAATAGGCAACGATTCGTTCAGATGAGAACTGAACAACAAGAAGAATAAATAAGCTAGATCATTTGCTTCACTTTGGAAGAACCCCTTTCTACGCTACGTTCCCAATAAAAATCCTTACCGTCTTTTCTCAGCGGATCAACCACATAGTCCGGTAGACGGGCGATGGGTCGCCGACCCGACCCGCCTTGCCCCGACCCGACCCGACACGACCCCGTATAAAAATAAAAGTGGGACCGGCTCGAACCGGGCGGACAGGTATGGTCCCGCTGCACCCGACCCGCCAGCCGATCCGTCCCGATCCCGCCCCACCCCGCCATCCCCGCTGCGAGAAAATAGTCGTTGTCTAACGGCCATTTTTACATTTGGCCGTTAGACAACGGCCATTTTGGCTTCCTCCCCAACCCCTACCCCTTTATATTTATTTTTAACCACTAAGTGATTATATTTACACTTTATAATTTATACTTTATAAATATATTATATATATGAGTATAATATGAGTCTATGACTATCACTATATGACTATATGTATATGTTAATGTTACTTTGTTAGTAATTTAGTATTTTTAATTTAGTGAAAAAACTAAAAAAAACAAAAACAAAAACCCGCCGACGGCCCCGCCGACCTGCCCCGACTTCGCCTAACGGACCGGACCGGACGACACTGATCGCCCCGCTAGTCTCGTCCTCCCCGCCCGGCCCACTCGACCCGCCTCTTCTCCACCCCGACTCGCCCCGATCCCGCTAATACCGACTCTGGGCGCCCGCCTACCACCGGTCACCCTAGTCCGTAAGGTTAGTGATGGAAACTTAGCTATCTTTTGATCAGGTTTTCTGAGTTCCTGTGGGAAAGACTATGCTAGGGCGTGTGGTCGATGGCTTTAGATTACCTATTGATGGAAGGGGGGCTCTAAGCGAAGATTTACGTAGTTCTTGCGTTTGCTTTGCGCACTGGCATAACAGAATTCGAATCCGGTGGCTCAGATGAGCCAAATGCTCTTGGATGGGTAGTTAAATAGGGGGATGCAGCTTTTTTTCTCCTTTATATTGAATGTACATACCATTCTGAGGGATCCTATCTCTTCCTCATTCTATTTTTGACTTATGAATTTCCTTAAGAAAAGTACAATTTCCTTCTTTTGCTAAATTTGTTTCATTCAAAGTTGCTGGAACGAGAGCTCTTTTATCTCCGATTCCTTTCCGCCACTTGTTGTACCGAGTGAAGCCTTTCAACTACCTCATATGTATTTATTGTTATATGATGATTGGTTGATTGTGATTGAAGATTTCTTTCTATAAAAAGTCTACGAGATAAATTTGACCTCCGCCCGAAGAGATAAGATAGGAGTGGTGACCCCATATAGACATTCCTTTAAGGGTGGCTCGATTGATGAATAGAAGGCCTATTTACGAATATGGATCAATCTATTGAATGCAATAATTTTTTATTATTATACGAAATCGAATCGGCTCTTTCCATCTTGCGAAAGAGGTCTTTTTCTGCCGGAAAAGTAAGAAAGTCAAGTGCTAACGTGCAACTCCCATTCCTCCACCAAAATCTTAAGAGAAGACCATGCTACCAGTCCTAGCTGGCACTAAAGCTTTATTGAAAGCTTTAAAAGAGTGGGAGAAAGGGGACGCATGAGCGTTGGCGTAGTTGGTGGGATCGATGAAATTGAAAAGATGGCTCACACTGAAACAAGGGAACTATTTGGTGCCCTTTCGCCTTCTATAGCAATTCCTTTTTTCGGAATCATTGCTAGAAATAAGAATTGAATTGCACCTGCTTTGCTCTTGTTTGACTTCAATTACCATATGAAAATGGAGGAATTCCTCTTCCAACTCGTCCCAGAATGGACGTTATGGCAATGAAGAAGAAGAAAACTAAAGGGTATTAGTGATTGAGCCTTCTCTAGCTTCACCAATTCTAGAGATTCTTCCGGCCTTGAATCTAGGTTTCCCCTCATTTCAACAACGTTGCATGAAAGAGAGAAGTCTTTTTTTTCATAGAAAAAGAAACAAATATGATATGCCTTTAATATCCTTAAATGAATATTTCAAATATGTTGCAAAGAAAAGAAAAGTCGTTTTTTTCCATCGAAAAGAGAGAAATATGAGATGATTTTTAAGCTGAGGATCGTTTTTGTGCAAGCAAGTATTATATAGTACTCTATTAAAAGAGTACTACATTGATAATTTACGGAGCAAATAACAAAATATCTATTTCTCTTGTCCATTAATGAGTAAAACGTCCATTATCATACTTTACATATCAGTTTTTTTTCTTTATTGTTAGTCTTTTTTACTTGAATTATAGGAGTAAGAAAAGTATATTAATTTCTTCCTTCACCATATTGATTTTTTTTTATGCTAGAAAAGTACTCCCTTCGTTCCACCATAAGTGATTGTTTAGGTTTTTTAATTTTGTTTTTTCAAAATAAGTGATTCTTTAGAATTTCAAGAATACTTTGAGCATGTGTTCCAAAATTGTCCTTGTTTAAATAATTAACATTCATTGACTACATTTTTTCTTGGCATAAATTAATAAAAACACTCATAATTTTCTAAGAGTGAGCAGAACTTCTGAAAAGACTATAAAAAAGTTAATAATTCCGTTACCGGGAATCGAACCCGGGTCTCCTGGGTGAAAGCCAGATATCCTAACCGCTGGACAATAACGGATTTGTGATTAAAAGGTTCATTGATTCGTAATTCTTATTAAATCATGTGATTAATTTATTACTATAAAGAAGCTTTAGGGTATGTATTCTTTTATTTATATATATATATATATATATATATATATATATTTGGTTGTTCAAATATTTTGGAGAATACTTACTTTAGAAAAATAAGTTCATTAAAATTAGAAAATAACTTTCTTAACAGGAGTAGGAAAAATAAGTTATATAATTGACATCCACGCCGATTGTCTCCTAAGCTCCTTCCCACTCTCCTTTCAGTCACTTCCACTAAAGGTGTCTAACGGGCCAAACCGGTCCGACTGCACCCTTACCGAAGTTTAGGTTTCGGACCGGTTATCGGCGATTCATCGACTATCGCCAACCGTCCTGTTCATTACCGGATTTCAGTGCTCGCCGTATGGTCCGGTCTGAACTGTCCTACTGGTCCGGTTTTATTTTTTATTTTTAGTATTTATTTTCTATAATATAAACTAAATTCAATTGAATTATGGAATATAATAATAAAAGATATAATTTAGTTTTATCTATTAAAATTGAAACTTTAAAGTTAACTTTCTATTTTATAGTTTATAACTTTATACTTTATAGTTTATAGATTATAACTTTATACTTTATCTTTATTTTATAGTTTACTTTATACGATTTATACTTTATAAGATCAATTATAGTTATACACTTATACAGTTATAGTTTATAGTTTATAACTTTATATTGTAATTATACTTTTATTAATTTATTAGATTAGTAAATATAAGTTAACAAATAAGTAATAACAGATTAACAACTAAATAGATAGTAAAATTAAAATTAATGATAAGATGTAAACTTTTGAACTTTCATAATGTTAATAAGAGTACATAATGAAGTAATAATAATTTTATTTACATATTATGCATCATTCTTGCAAGTTCTTCGTAATATATAGGTTGATTGAATTGGTTATGCTCCATAGCCTCTAAATCTGGAGTATTAATTTCAGTCCCGCCTCCGCTCCCGCCTTCCAAAATATTGCCTATTTGTTCATCTTCCGGAGAATTAATAATTCCGTTACCGGGAATCGAACCCGGGTCTCCTGGGTGAAAGCCAGATATCCTAACCGCTGGACGATAACGGATTTGTGATTAAAAAGTTCATTGATTCGTAATTTTTATTACATCATGTGATATATTTATTACTCTAAAGAAGCTTTAGGGTATGTATTCTTTTATTTTTATATATATATATTTGGTTGTTCAAATATTTTGGAGAATACTTACTTTAGAAAAATAAGTTCCTTAAAATTAGAAAATAACTTTCTTAACAGGAGTAGGAAAAATAAGTTATATAATTGACATTCACGCCGATTGTCTCCTAAGCTCCTTCCCACTCTCCTTTCAGTCACTTCCACTCCACCACTTCCCTCGCAAACCGACCCCCACCCTAACTTTTACCTATGTTGTCGTAGTGTACTGATATACTCACTCTGTCCCAAAATACATGTCACATTATATTACGTTTTTCAAGAGTCAAACTATATGAACTTTGAACAACGATTTGAGTTATATTGTTTTATCATATTAATATGAGAAAAATTGCAACTTATAGTACTTTTCATATAGTTTTCGAATATCTAAATTTTAATTTTAAACTATTGAATTAATATAATCTAATTTAACTTTGAGATTTAGTCAATTTAACTTTTAAAAAAAAACACGAAAAGTATTTGGAAGTATTATATAAGTATGTTTGGAATTATATATATATTTTGTTTACTTATCAAACATCAAAAACTAAGTGAAAAGATTGAAAATATTTTCTTCTTTCTTCCAAAACATTTACGTCATGGTGATGCCACAGTGACTTCATACAAAAAAAACACTCGTCCAAAAATTTGTCTAATTTAGTGCTTAATTTGTTTACAAAAATGGAGTTTGGAGATGGTTGAGAATTTGGGATTATATTTGCACAAATGTCACACCTTTGCATGTAATATACTTTGTTTAAGCTTTGACTAATGACTTTTAGCAAATAAAAACAGGCAAAAAATAGAATTGCATAACGCCAGCTTGTCAAATTCGCACCTAATTATTTTGAAATAAATTTAATTAATCAATATATTACGCTATATCTTTATCTCTCTCCAATAAATTACACTATAATTAATATTGATTATTTTGAAGACACATAATATTAAGGGTAATATGGAATTTTTTTAATTAATTTTAATCTTGATTTTGTAAATTGACAAGTGATTTGGGACAAATAGTTTTAATAATGTGGACAATTAATATGAAACGGAATGAGTACTACTTAATTCTAAAAAAAAACATCTAATAAATAATGGATAACTCAGTAAACTATACACCGTATCTATTATTATTTTAATGTGCGTGAATAAAAATAAAAGATAGTTAAAATGAGACTCTGAAAGTATCATTTTAGCCAAATAATGTGGTCAAGAACACGTGAATTTCAGATTGATCTGGCAAGAATATATATTTGATAAAACACAATGCGAATAAGTAATATTAAGAGAAACTAAAAAAATAATTAGCCTAAGCCTTGTGTAAGCTTCTTGGAAAGACCTCTGTGACTAGTATGAAAACATAAGAATCAAGAGCAATCTGAGTAAGTATATTGTAATTGTAAGATGATATTAATCTCCTTTAGGGAGTCTTCTCATTAATATCAAAGTATATATAGAGTACAATATTCATCTCTTATACAATAGGAATCCTAAGCCTATACAAAAGAGGAATCATTGTCTTACCATAATTATATTTACACAATATATGGAAATATTCTAATTATGGGTTGGGATACAATTGTTTCTATAATATACACGTTTACATACACCCTCAGTCGGAGTGAGAGGAGGCCGGACGCTGAGTCTGGATCTGAAGTCAAGAAATAACTGGTTGGGAAGTCCTTTGATAAATATATGATAGGATGATGAAACATGTAACACTCTGACATGGCCTAGTGCAACTTTCTCACGAACAAAGTGTAGGTCTATCTCAATGTGCTTGGTTCGCTGATGTTGAATCGGATTATGAGACAGATAGATGACAGAGATGTTATCACAGTACACAATAGATGCTTGACGCAAAGGACACTGAAGTTCTAACAGTAAATTTTTGAGCCAACAAATCTCAGCTACTACATTCGCAACGCCTTTGTACTCGTGATCGGACCGAGCGAGATAGGTAGCTCGCCGCCGATGCATCAAGAAATCGATTATCCCTAAAAATACAAAAGCCGGAGGTGGAGCATCGCAGATCGGACACCCCGCCTAACTGCATCCGTATATGAAAGAAACTTGTTTGATCCAGGGTATAGTGCAAACCATAATCAAGAGTGTCCTTAATGTATCAAGAATACACTTAAGAGCAATGAAACGAGACTCAGGGCATGCATGAATAAGCTCACCGGTGAACAAAGATAAGTTATGTCCGCCCGTGAAGGTGAGATCTCAAGTGCACCGCAAGGCTCCTATACGCAGTAGATCGTAGACCTGAGCATCATCCATGACACTGAGCTTAGATTTAGAATCAACTGGAGTAGGCATGTCACGACCCTACCCCGGGCCCGCGACTGGTGCCCTACCTGGGCACCCTTACAGGTAACCATCAGAGAAGTCAGCAGAACATACATAAAACACACAACTTAAATCAATAAGAAGTAAATAACAGACTAGCCGATAAGGTTGTCTCCCTGGTTATATATATAAATAGCCAGCAGCAGTTACATCCTTTTTCTTTGCAAACCGACCCACAAGATATGACTACAGACCTCTAAGAGTTTTGACATAACAACTGTGACGGGACACGGCCCCGCCATACCCCTGAATGTACAACAACCGACAATACCAGAGATCTGAACCAAAGATAAGCCTCCGGAGTAATGGAGCTTCTCAACAGCTGAACAGTGATCCTAAGAGTGAAGATCAACAAGCTATGTACCTCAACCTGCGACATGAACGCAGCCCCCCGAAGGAGGTCAGTACAACAGATACCAAGTATGTGAAACTGAAAGTACTGTAATGAAATCATAATAGTCTAAAATAAAGCTGGGGACATGTATGATAACCACATTAACAGTACACTGTGCCTTACTAACAATGAGAGTGGACAAGAATAAACTTTGCCGGTTTTAAAATAGGAAGCTCATGATTAACCTAGGGCCATCCGCCCGTAGTATCATTCTGCAATCCTACTCCTAGGACTATTGATGCGCGTAATATGCACACACTTTTAAACGCAAGTGCACGTTATCGTATCAAGTAGTATAGTCTTAGATAAAACCGAATATCGTCCTCTAGGATTAGGGTTCAAGTACCAACTATCTATTTTCTAGTATCTATTTGATGAATTAATGATTGATTGTTTGGTTTATAACTAAGAATTATTAAAGATAAGTAAATATAAAGAATTACTTCAGATGTGATGAGAATAGGGCTTCTATGTATCCTCACTATCCGCTTATGCTACTTACTAATGCATTACTTATGGTGTTCTTCTTTTGGAGAAAGCAGTTTATTTAAATCGCTTTATACTCCCGTTAGGGTTATATAAACACTCAACCTCAGATTGTTCCTTACCTACCTTCGGTGATAAGGGTAACTCTATAGGAGGATTAAGAACAAAACCTAGTTGACCGTCACGCACAATGCGCAAAATTAGGGTTGTTAAGCCTCTCATCAACGCTTACAAAACTAATCGAGGTATTTTCATCCCCAATTCAAGCCTCTACCCAACTTACAAGATATTCACAATCCCCTTTTCGTAACTGATTAGAAATCATATTGTGATAACTAGTTGTCAATTAGTTACCAAGAATTCAACTCAATTATTGGATAGATCTCTCAATAAGAAAAATAACCATAAGCATGCATTAATTTATAACATAAGTTTCAAGAAATTCAACATAGAAAGCTATAAGAGAATTAGTTCCTAGCCATGAATATGACAAGAACTAATTCAAAGTTCATCATGCAAAAACTGAATTAAAGAAAAGAAAAAGGAAAAGAAAGTACTAAGTTAATGGTATCCAATCTCCAAGCCAAAATCTTGAGTTGTGCAAGAAGGGGAACCCTTGAAAACTGCCTAGGGTTCTCCTTGTATAGGTTTAAAACGCCTCCTTCTTTTCCTCGCAGTTCGCCCAAAAATCCGCCAAAAGACCTAATTTTTCCGCGTCGGCGCGCGACCTGTAGATAGCCGCGCGGAAGTTCGCGATCCGTCGGGTGTTTTGCGCGCCCCGATT
The DNA here is from genome assembly GCA_029844215.1 of Przewalskia tangutica. Taxonomy (NCBI): domain Eukaryota; kingdom Viridiplantae; phylum Streptophyta; class Magnoliopsida; order Solanales; family Solanaceae; genus Przewalskia; species Przewalskia tangutica. The sequence continues at coordinate 148,054,786 of CM056720.1, forward strand.
CGCTTTTGTAGCGCGCGGCACAATCTTCGCCTCGAATAGTGGCGCGCGCCCTCGCTGGTCGCAGGAGGCCGGCGCTGGTCCGATTTTTGCCTCGTTCGCCTCTTTCTCTGCTTTCGGCCTGCATCTCATCTTTTGCCCTCTTTTGCTCCTTTTCCGCCATTTGGCCATTTTAACAACTTTGACTCAAAAGAAAGAAAAACTATCCTAATACGACACTTATATGTGCAGAATGGGACAAAAGACTAACTAAAACTGACTCAAAAGGTGTATATAAAATACACCGATCAAATACCCCCAAACTTAACATTTGCTCGCCCTCGAGCAAAGATAGAAAGAAATAAAATAAAAGACTCAAAGAAAAAAAAATAAAAGACTCCCTGTCATTAATCACTTTTGCTGCATAAATGTTAACTAGAAAAACATGAAGGTTAGCAGAATAATATGCAGGAACATATAGCATGAAATTTTCAAAGACACTAAACACATGAAGCTAAATATTTCGCAAACTCATATTCATCATGCTTGATGGAAGTCAATATACTAAATCATGCATATAAATTCAAGAATTCCTATGGCATGCTTACTTGCTATTCTCCACTAATTCTGGATATGCATAAAAGAGATCTTCAGGACTTTGAGGGTTGTAATGTAGGCTTAGGTAGGGGTTGGTAAAGATAGGCATTTAGGCTCATTTTTCTGTACCATAAGCTCTTTGGCTTTTCAATTTTTCCCTTTTTCTTTTGATTCTTTCCTTCACTTCAATTATATCCTTCCCCTCTTTTGTTTTGGGAGAGTGAAGTGTATTATACTAATAGGCACCCCCAAACTTAGGCTTTTGCCTCTTTCTTATTACTTTTCCATTGGGGTGCATCAAACTTGTTCACTCTTTTTGTTTCTTCTTTTAACACAATGTACTCCACTATTTCATATTTTCACTTATGACACAATTTTGTGGGAATATAGGGTGTCAAAGAAGAAGTTTCAAATTTAGGCTCAATGTAATGACTAGGATATTTTTAAAGTACGGATAGAAAAGAATGATAAGAATTGGCTATCAAAGAAATGCCCGAGTCATCTCCTAACATGCATATCCTAACTATTTCGCCTCAAATAGCAAGCACTCATAACACATAAGCATTTATCATTTAGCATGCATAACTTAAGCAAGAAACTCCAATAGACAGATTCGTGAGCTTTTGGCATATCTAACCTAAGTGTTTAGATAGTTGCTTCAATTCCTTTACATTATTCCACCTTACTTCACTAGGTGTTTCTAGCAACTACAATATACATGATCTTTGACAGGCAATTATGACTCAAGAAAGAAAAAATTTTGGTGACTCAAAATAAACATAAGACAAATAAAAGATTTAAATAAAACATAACATGACACACAAATAAAAACTAAAACACAAAACACACACCCCAAACTTAAATCACACATTGTCCCCAATGTGTGTAGACTCAAATACTGAAAGAAAATAACACTTACAAACTTTGGTTAAAATGGTGGTGGTGGCGGTGGATAATGATCGACCATTGGTTGAACAAGGCACTCATTTCGTCGATTTGTTGCCTTGTTTCGCTGTTCTTGTACTCATCGCTTTGCGCGTCCGCATCATCTCCTCTGGTGTTGGTACAATTGCCCCATTGTGGGCTCAAGGTTCGCTCTTGTGGTTGGCGGTGGCCGGGTCTCGCCTCATATTGAGCCCCTATTTCGTGCTCATCTTCATCCATGGCGGCCTCTGCCACTGCTGCTCTTCGTCGCCGCTGGGGTGGGTGCGGGAAAGAGTGCACTATCCCATAGGACACGGCGCTTGGTTTCTTTCACGAGTATCGTGGGTAGTTGTGGGACCGCACTCATGTGGCATAGACTGGTAATAAACGAGTCGTGTCCCAATCCACCTGTTGTCACCAACCTGCTGATTTCTTCGATGCTCTGCACTATCTCTTTTCCCACATCAATTGTCAGCCCCCTCATAATTCCATAAATCAACTTAATCCTCGTCTTCCGCACTCGGTGAAGTGCGTAGATGGAATCACGCGGCATCGACGAAATACGTCAAGCCTTGGTCGCTTGTTAATTGGCACCTACTCGGCTCTAGATCCATTTCTTCCATCTCAAAGGCGGCTCGGGGTAGGCGGTGTTTGCAACGGTATCCCAGTTGATGTTGTCGGTGCTCCTAGACCATGTTCTAAAATGGCTCCAATCACCAATTCCTCCTTCAAAGCACCCCCTTTCTGTCCTCTCCGGAAAGTTTGCATAAAATTCCCGCACCATTGTTGTATTCACTGGTGTTATCTTCTCCGGATTGACAAATCTCTTCCACCCCCTTAGTTCTATCATAGCCCGGATGGGCTCATAAATGTCTTCCTCCCCATATGATCCCCTTTGGTAATCCATTCCTTCTCGAATTACAGTCCGTATCAAGCCTTTTGTATCTTTGGAAGGCCTGGTAACTCACAAATCTATTTTCATCGTATTGTGGGTTTGGGGTGGATGTGAATCCTCTTCTCTTTCTGGTGGCCATTTTTAAACAAAATCTGCAGCTTCTAATTTTTGTGGCACAATGTCTCCTACACACTCAACAACTAGCAGCGACAACACCCCCAAACTTCAACAATGCCCACAACCTCTTTTTCTACTCTTTTATCCAACTTCACAACCAACTTTTCAAGACTCAAACTACTTCAACTACAATACTCTTCCCAACTACTACCTCCTATGACTTCATTGAAAGGATTCAAGAACAAAGATAGGGATTACCTTTTGACGAGAAGATTCAAGCTTGTTTTGCTTTCAATTGGTGGGTTGAGGCTATGGAATGGAGCTTTGTTGTTTGAGATAGTTGGGGTTTTGGGAATTTAAGAGTTTAGGTTGTGGTTGGGTTGGATTTGTGGAGGATTTGTGGGAGAGTTTCAAATTTCGTGGGTTTTGGAGAGGAAGGTTAGGTTTTGGAAGTTGGAATTGGGAAAATCGATTTTGGGCGTTTTAATTTCTCGATTCCCGCCGCATGCGGCCTTTTAGCGCGCGCCTAAACATCTGCGCCTTCGGGACTTTCGAGCCGCCTGCTTCGCCTGAATGGGCCTAAATTCTGCGCATGTTCAGCTCTTTTAGCGCCGCTTCTGCTCAGCCATGGCTACCCGCTTTTTCGAAATCGACTTTCTTTTTCGCCTTGCCATTCCACAGACCTATCACTCACAACACAAACACAAGAACCCAAGACCGTGAGATTGTTCTAGACAAAATAAAATAAACTAAAAACAGAAATTAAAATAACATAATTGAAAACGTTGGGTTGCCTCCCAAGTAGCGCTGTCTTTAACGTCTTTTAGCCGGACGCAAGTTCCTTAGTCTTAATAACCTTGGGGTGGATTAAGCCCCCAACCTATCCATTTCCTCCACATTTGGCGTTCCTTTTTCTCCTTTTCTTTTTAGCATTATCGGTAATAGGGAGTTCAGAACACTTACCTCCTTTAGTGGCATTTCGAAACCATGCTCGCTTGGGCTCATCACTCTTTGGTTGACTTGTAATGGCTCGCATGGGGGTTTGATGGTGCTGATTGCAAAGCACCTATTCATTGGTGGTGGTTCGATGACATGTTTAAACACTTTAAACACCATTTCTTCATTCTCCACCCTTAATGTCAACTCCCCTCTTTCAACATCAATCAAAGCTCTTCCCGTTGCTAGGAACGGCCTCCCTAATATGATAGGGATTTCCGCATCTTCTTCCATATCAAGAATGAGGAAATCTGCAGGAAAGAAAAATTTTCCTACCTTCACAATCACGTCCTCAATCTTGCCTCGTGGATGAACTCATCATCGGCGGCTAGTTGAAGACTCACAGTGGTTGGTTTAGCCTCTCCCAACTCCAATCTTTTGAAAACTGATAAGGGCATCAGATTTATACTTGCCCCTAAATCGCATAGAGCTCTGTTGCACGTCACCCTGCCCACTGTGCATGGTAGTGTAAAGCTTCCAGGGTCCTTTAGCTTTGGTGGCAATTTCTTTTGTAAGATAGCACTACACTCTTCTGTTAGTGCTACTATCTCATATTCGGCTAGTTTCCTCTTTTTCCCCAAGATTTCTTTCATGAACTTGAAATAAGACGGCATCTGCTCCAAAGCCTCTATAAAAGGTATGTTGATATGCAACTTCCTGAATACCTCCAAGAATTTGGAAAATTGTTTATCGACCGCCTTCCTTTGTAATCTCTGGGGGAAAGGAATCTTTTCTGTATACTCCTTCTCCGGAGTTTTCTCTATCACTGGGCTAGGTTCAGCCACCTTCTCTTTTTCTAACTCTGCTTCCTTCTCAACTATTGGCTGAGGTGGCTGTTGCTCCAATTGTCTTCCACTTCTCAACTGCACTGCCTTACATTGCTCCCTCGGATTTACCTCAGTATTGCTTGGCAATGTCCCATGTGGCCTGATGTTTGCCTGCTTTGCTAGCTGTCCTACCTGTGTTTCCAAGTTTCTGAACGAGGATCTAGCTTCTGTCATAAACTGCGTCAGGCGCTGCGTCGCCATAGCCGCTAAGCTCATCCGCTTTTCTTGCGAACCGGCATTGAATCGCTGAGGCCGGGCTGAATGGCGGTGCTGATTCGTTCTGCTGGTTATGATGCGACCCTGTTGGATTCGTTGTCTCGATACCGATTCACGCCGCTCGATATTGATTCGCTGCCCCGATCTCCTTTCCATGAGAAATTTGGGTGATTCCTCCACCGGATTATAAGTGTTTGAGTAGGGTTGTTCTGTTGCCTCGTAATTGCCACCGCTTGACACTCTGCCTGCTCCATCGTATATTGTTGGGATCCGTGAAGGGAATCTATCAAATGTATGTGGCCACCACATATCTCACGCTTTTAGGCATTCGTATCGCGTTCACGACATCGTATGTTCGCATTGTTTCGCTAGAAGGGCGGCCACTGGGCATTCAAGGCAATAGCATCTACTTCGTGGACCCCCACAGTTCTTCTCCCACTAGTCGCCCTCTCTTCTGTGACATGGTTGTTAGTGGCCATATCTTCTAATAGCTCATGAGCGTCGTGGGCTGTTTTCCTCATGAATGCTCCACCTGCTGCGGCATCTATGATGGTTCTGGTTGTACTGCTCAGCCCGTTGTAGAAGATGTGGACCAAGTTCCACAACTCAATGCAATGGTGTGGACACTTCCTCTGCAGATCCTTGAACCTTTCCCAAGCTTCATATAAGGACTCTCCATCAGCTTGGTAGAAGTTGTTCAACTCACCTCTCAATTTTGCTGCCTTACAAGGCGGAAAGAACTTGGCTAGGAATTTCTGTGCCAGCTCGTGCCATGTGAATATCGAATCGGCTGGCAGGGAATTCAACCATACTTTTGCTCTATCCCTGAGTGAGAAGGGAAAGAGCCTCAACCTGACGGCATCATCAGTAACGCCGTTATATCTGAAAGTGGCACATAGCTCCAAGAAATTAGCTATGTGCATGTGTGGATCCTCCGATGGCAGTCCTCCGAATTGCACAGTATGTTGTACCATGCTCAAAATTGCTGGTTTTATCTCGAAGTTGTTGGCTCCTATTGCAGGGAGCCTAATGCATGTCTGTGCTCCATTCACTCTTGACAAAGACATAATCTCCCACACTTCTTTCTGGCTGGATTCAGACTCTATCCTCCACATCTATTGGCACTTGATGAGGATCTTCTAGGTTAGGTTGATTTTCACCTAACCCTTCTCTCATCCTGTTATTGTTTAGATTACCGTCCATCTCTATTAAAGTTGCAACCCGTTGATTCTTTCTCGCTTGCGTGTTTTCGATCTCTGGATCAAGGGAACAAGAGTGTTCGCTCCTCTTCTCCTTCGCATAAACCGATTGCTCAAATAGATCAAAAACAGAAAACAAATCACGGCAACCCGATTTTCCAAAAGTAGTAAAAACGAAAAATTAAAATAAAAATTAAAAATTAAAGACCAAATTAGAAATTAAAAATAGATAATTTTGATATCGAACTAATGCCTAATCCCAAACGCGCCAAAAACTTGATGCGTAATATGCACACACTTTTAAACGCAAGTGCACGTTATCGTATCAAGTAGTATAGTCTTAGATAAAACCAATATCGCCCCTCAGATTAGGTTCAAGTACCAACTATCTATTTTCTAGTATCTATTTGGTGAATTAATGATTGATTGTTTGGTTTATAACTAAGAATTATTAAAGATAAGTAAATATAAAGAATTACTTCAGATGTGATGAGAATAGGGCTTCTATGTATCCTCACTATCCGCTTATGCTACTTACTAATGCATTACTTATTGTGTTCTTCTTTTGGAGAAAGCAGGTTTACGAAATCGTTTTATACTCCCGTTAGGGTTATATAAACACTCAACCCCAGTATTGTTCCTTACCTACCTTTCGGTGATAAGGGTAACTCACCAAAAACCTAGTTGACCGTCACACACAATGCGCAAAATTAGGGTTGTTAAGCCTCTCATCAACGCTACAAAACTAATTGAGGTATTTTCATCCCCAATTCAAGCCTGTCTACCCAACTTACAGCATATTCACAATCCTCCCTTTTCAGAATCTGATTAGAAATCATATTATGATAACTAGTTGTCAATTAGTTACCAAGAATTCAACTCAATTATTGGATAGATCTCTCAATAAGAAAAATAACCATAAGCATGCATTAATTTATAACATAAGTTTCAAGAAATTCAACATAGAAAGCCCTATAAGAGAATTAGTTCCTAGCCATGAATATGACAAGAACTAATTCAAAGTTCATCATGCAAAAACTGAATTAAAGAAAAGAAAAAGGAAAAGAAAGTACTAAGTTAATGGTATCCAATCTCCAAGCCAAAATCTTGAGTTGTGCAAGAAGGGGAACCCTCAAAAACTGCCTAGGGTTCTCCTTATATAGGTTTAAAAACGTCTCCTTCTTTTCCCTGCAGGCCTGGCCCAAAAATCCGTCAAAAGACCTAATTTTTCCGCGTGCGCGCCTCGCGCAGATAGGCGCCGCGGCGCCGGAAGTTCTGCGATCCGTCGGGTGTTTTGGCGCCGCGGCCCTGATATCTGCTGTCTTAGGGAGCCGCGGCGCTGAATCTTCGCCTCGAATAGTGGCGCCATGCCCTCTTTAGGTGCAGGAGGCTACGCTGGTCCGATTTTTGCCTCGTTCGCCTCTTTCTCTATTTTCGGCTCTGGCATCTCCTCTTTTGCCCTCTTTTTGCTCCTTTTCCGCCATTTGGCCATTTTAACCACTTTGACTCAAAAGAAAGAAAAACTATCCTAATACGACACTTATATGTGCAGAATGGGACAAAAGACTAACTAAAACTGACTCAAAAGGTGTATATAAAATACACCGATCAACTATTTCACCCGCATAGGCCGTATGGACCCGCATGAGGTAATCTCCTCGCATAGACTTTATCCGCCCGCGTAGGCCGTATGGACCCGCATGAGGTAATCTCCTCGCATTGGCAGTATCCGCCCGCATGGGAATCGAACCCGCATAAGCCCTACGGACCCGCATGAGGTAATCTCATCGCATCGTGGGGAGCAAATCCACAGAATATGCAAATGCAACAAGCCCGGGGAATGACCCCGTAATGAATAATATATCACAAGCACAATCGGCTAACATAATCACGTAACATAAACACAACCGGCTACCATAAATATCATAAGCAAGTTAAGACATCCCTTAACTCTTATTAGACTTAGTTAGCATGCACTCTCATTTTATTTCACTTAAGACACTAACATGTCAGGAAAAATCCGAGAATTTAACCCAAAGTACTACGTACTTCCGTTCCTTTAAAAAGAATCTTGTTTATATAAAAACCCCAAGATACTAACACCCGTAATATCAAGGCATGTCTATTTTTCAAATCAAGTTACTATACCTTTAGAACTCATTTCAAAACCTTGAAATCAAGTAACTTCATTCTCAAAATTCAAATAACTTGTATCTCTAAATCAAGTTATCATTCTTTAAATCAAGTCATTTATCCTCCTTTACATTAATCAAGTAAACCATTCTTTTAAACTTCATAAAGTCGTTGTAACTAACTTCCCATAAAGCCATTACAACACTTTATGTTTTAAGCAAAACCTAGACCATTACATTCTTTTTTTTGTTAAACCAAGAGACTTACACTTTTAAACCAAGTATCATATGCATTTAAATAAAGTTTCACAACTCTCAGAATACTTCAAGTCTCTTAACTTTAAAAGTCAAGTCTCTTAACTTTACAATTCAAGTCTCTTATCTTTAGAAAATTCAAGTCATCAATACTTTTCCAAATCAAGTATTCTATACTTTTCACGTCAAGTAACATATACTTCTTTGAAAACAAGTTACTACACTTTCGTAAATCAAACAAGGATACCAAAATGAAACCGAGTTCATTTAAAACACGTATGTCTACCGTACTATACCTTTCGTAAGATTCATGCTCAAGAGGATAGGAAGAGTTCACATACCTCTTCGACTTAAACCACTTGCCAAGTTGAATACGCCGCACGTAGAATGTCAACCTATAATGACCATAATACGTCCATCAACTACTAGCTTTCAACGTAGAATATTGCTCAGTATAAGGACTCTTATTCTACGGAAAATTGGGCAGCACTTCCTTTGTTTCTACGTACTTTTCCACCTTTTTCAAGGCCCGAAAATCAATAACCAAATGCCACATTTAAGGCTCAACAATCAGTTAATCAAAGGGGATTACACGCCTAGCCGGACGTGTAAAATTCAGCCCCACAATCAATATAAAATTGTCCATTAATCCAAAGCCATATTCGGCTACAATGTATCACTACAATATCAATTTCCTTTCAATTCCTTTTTAATCCAAGTTGTTATTCTAATATGTTATATACTCTATAACAATTATAACAACTAAAAATCCTTTCTTTCTTAACATGCGACGATTGTAACTATCGACCAAATTGATTACAACATAAATAACTAACTTACCCATTTTTGGTTTTTATAACATGTCGACATGATCCAAATCTTTTCAAACTTCATTCTATATATCACATGCTCATTTATCAACTAATACACATGTAATCTTCAATTACAATAGGAAGACAATGATTATTACCTCAATAAGCTCAAATCTAATCCAAGATTCAAAGTCGATCCTTAGCAACTTTAGTTCCTCTTCTTGACGTACCAATCCACTCCAAGCAACCCTTAGAAGCTTATGAAGAACTCTTCTTCAAGTTCCAACTCCAACTATGAAAACCCCCTTAGGTTTTCATGTTGCGACTAACGTAAAAACGTAGTTTTTTCGGGATTTTTGTGGGGGGATATCCTTAGAATACCTTTATGGATCTTGGGTTTGAATATTGGGATTTATGAACAACAATTGGAATTTTTTCTCTTCCACAAGGGCTCATGGCCGAGAGCTCATTTCAAGAGCAAGAATGTTGTGGAAATTTTCAAAGTGTTGTGATAAGTCTTGCTACTTGTATATGTATATATAATACAATGAAGGATCTAGATTAAAATATTTGTGTGGCTTGGATTTAAAAACTCTTTGTCAAGTTGGCAAGATTGACTTAGTCAATATTATCAAGCTTGTCTTCAAGACTAGCACCTTTGACCTTGGTCAATTCGGACAAGCCTAAATGGGGATGACACGTGTCACCCTTCCATTGGTCCATAATATTTCGTTTTCCTGAAATTTCCATAATTGGTCAAAATATCAGAAACCTCGTGGACCCCACAAAAACGTAAAATTTCTGGGTGGGCCCCACGTATTCAACTCTGTAAATAAACTTCCATAATCCCGATAAATTCTAAGCGTCTCAAATAACAAATTTGAGAACCCAATTCTTATTAACGAACATTTTCCTTCCCGAGGTTCGGAAGATTTTTCCTTTGGAAAACAATTCTTTCTTTCGTTCAAATTTTTAAGTCCTGTGTTCTCCTGTCTATTCTCCTATGCATATCCTGGAATTACGGGGTGTAACAAGTAGGGCTGTTAGTGGTTCGGATATACTCGAGAGCCGGATCAAACCGACCAGAACCCGACCAAACCGACCGAAACCTTAACGGTCCTGATACGAGTATCTAAATACGGACCCAGAATCCAAAAATACCCAGAATCGGCCCCACCCCCACACCCCAGTCCCCTCCAGCCAGCTCCCAGACAGCCCCCAGCCAGCCCCGCCAAAGAAGCCCCCACTTCTCCGTCACTCTAATTAGTCAGAATTGATCAAACTTTATATGGTCATAACTGCGCTCGGACGTCCGCTTTACCTAATTTTTTTGATTTCGTATTTTTCGAGACGAATAATCCCAAACGGTGCTTCACCGGATTTCTCCAAAACCGCCCATATTGCCCTCAATTTCTCTTTTCCCAAATCGTTACGCTTTTTCCCATTTTCAAATCTAAATATCTCGCGATGTACAATTGATTTCAACGTAAAAATTGCGTGGCACCGCGTCCGAGAATGTCAATTTCAGTATTGAAAATTCAATTTTTTTTTTTTAAAAAAAAAAAGGCCCGACCCGGAAATTCTTACCGGTCCGGACCGAGAACCGGACCGATAAGGTTTCGTCCCGACCGGATTCATCCCAGACCAAACCTTACCGTTCGGTCCGGTCCCGACCGTAAGCTTTATCGTCCGGTCCTGTGAAGCCGATACCCGACCGACCGGACCAGAATAAAGACTAGTAACAAGGCACCTCTTTGTAGTTCGCCATCTTAGCCCTGTACATAATCTCTTCTGCATACTTACGCTGACACAAGAACATATGATTGACAGACCTGGTCACTGATATCCCCAAAAGTAAATCAGCTTCCCAAAATCAGTCATTGCAAATTCGGACTTAAGCAAGACAATAATCTTATTTTTCAATTCGCCGGAGGAGGCAGTAAGAACAATATCATCTATGTAAAGTAATAAGTAAACATTGTTACTACCTCGATGAAAAATGAAGAGTGATGTATCACTTCTGCTGCATACAAACCCAATCTGTAAGATATACTTGGCAAAACGATCATACCACGTATGGGGGGGCTGTTTCAGGCCATATATTGACTATGGAGACGACACACATAGTGAGGAACTGCTGGATGGGTGAACCCCGGTGGCTGATGCATGTAAACTGTCTCTCTCAGATCCCCATGTAAGAATGCATTCTTCACATCAAGCTGATGGATCTGCCAGTGTTTGCCCATGACAATGCTCAAAACTGTGTGAATGGTAGCTAGTTTGACAATCGGGCTGAAGGTCTCACCACAATCAATACCCTCCTGCTGATTTGTGCCATTAGCCACAAGTCGTGCCTTATACCTCTCAAGATTTCTACTGTCTCTGAATTTGTGACGAAATAGCCACAATCAACGAATCACATTCACCCCCTCAGGTCTAGGTACTAGATCTCATGTGTGCTATTTAGTTAATGCATTGAATTCCTCAGACATAGCCGCATTACAATTAGGGTATTGTTTAGTCAATATAGGGTTCTTAGAAATTGAAGAAATGGTTTGGGCAGACAAGTTAAATTAGACTTTGGGTTTGAAGATTCCATGCTTGACACGAGTTTATATTTGGTGAGTGGGGATAGTGGGAGGCTCCAAGGTGGAGGGATTTGTTGGATATGGAGAAGGAGGGGTTGAAGTCGTAGGAGGCACCGTTGTACCGTGATCAAAGACCGCGGTGCTGGAGGGAACCGTCAGTGACGCCTCAACACTGGGTCGCGGCGCTGTCGACGGTGAAGCATGGAACTTTTCGCAGGAGTTTTGGCGCTGCGAAGCTGACCCTTGGGGCCGCGGCGCTGATGCTGAAGAAAAACGGATATGCTCTAGTTGACTGAGGATGATGGGAGAGATGACAGACTCGTCGAGAAAAGAGTAATCCAATTTTTGGAACTGTTTAAGATTCGAAAACAAGAATGTGGTCTCGTCGAATGTGACGTGACGAGAGATGTGGATCTGACGCGTGGACAAGTCATAACATAGATAGCCTCTATGGTTCAGCGGGAAGCCTACGTAGACACAAGGAGTGGACCGGGGGCTAGTTTGAGAGGGGCAGTAGAGGCAAGGTTAGGATAGCAAAGACAACTGAATATTCGGAGATGATCATAAGAGGGTACTCTATGATAGAGAATTTCGGTAGGGGTCATATTGTGAAGGGTGCTAGTTGGGAGAATATTGAGAACGTAGTCTGACATTTTAGTAGCATAGACCCAGAAGGATAGAGGTAGGGAGGCATGAATCAATAGAGTACGAATCATATTGTTAATGGTGCGGATGATTCTTTCAGCTTTACCGTTTTGAGGGGAGGTGTGAGGGCAAGAGAAGCGAAAAACCATGTCATTATTAGTACAAAAATGGTGAAACATAGAGTTGTTGAATTCACGACCATTATCGCACTGAATTTTTTTTATACTTTTTTCAAATTGTGTTTGAATGAATGTTCGAAACTCAAGAAATTTTGCAAACACTTCCGATTTAAATTTGAGAGGATACAACCAAACAAAGTAAAAAAATCATTTAGTAGGATAAGATAATATTTATGACCGAGAGAACTAGCAACATGTGATGTCCATAAATCGACATGTATAATATCAAATGACACAAAAATAACACTAGTGGATGATTTAAACGGAAGACGAGTATGTTTGCCTAAAGAACAAGAAACACAATTTTGGGCAAGCTTCCCATTACAAGTAATGGAATTATTGCCTCTAAGAAAGTTAAAAACTGAGGCTCCTGGATGACCAAGCCTATTATGTCATGTGGAAGAAGAAATGACCGCTAGATAGACGGGAGAGCTAGATCTGACAGCGGAGGTGAGAGTGAATGGATAGAGACCCCCCGTGCTATTGCATCTCGTAAGAGGTGTCCCCGTATGAAGATTCTTCACAGTGAAACCATAAGGGTCAAAATCAACAGAGACAGAGTTATTATAGACAGAGTTATTACGAGTGAATTTGCGGATAGAAATTAGATTCTTAATCATATGTGGGGCATATATGGTATTTTGAAGGGGGAATGGATGAGGAGGTGGTGTGTAGGATGTATCATAACCCTTTACTGGAATGCGGTGGCCACTGCCAACTGTCACAAATTGAGGATGCTTTAAACCAAACAGTTTGGGAATATTACCTGCAGACCGGGTGAGGTGAGAAGTGGCTCCGGAGTCCATGTACCAGTTGTTGTCAGGCTGTTGCATGTTGAGACAGCTGAAGGCCTGACCCAACTCAGTGGGTGTCATGCTGGACGAGGGCTGCTGGTACTGGAACTGCGGCGGCGTCGCGGCTCTGAACGGGTACTGTTGGGGCGCCGCGGCGCTGAACTGATTCTGCGGGCCCTGTTGTTGCTGCTGCTGGTTCTGCTGTCCGCGACCCTTGCCACGACCACGACCTCCTCTGCCGCGGCCCTTTCCACCATTTCCACCGTGTCCCTGCTGCGGTTTAGAGATTTCTGGCGGCGTTGGATCTTGAGGGAGCGTTTCGACAGCTAACGCCTTCTGATTGTGCTCATCCTGCTTAGCACGTCGAGTCTCTTCGAGCAAAAACTGCGAGCGAGCTTTGTTAAAATTGGAAAGCGGATATTCCTGTTGAATTATGGTGGCTAACGTATCGTAGTCGCCTTTGGGAAGGCCTGCAATCAATTACAACACCATCTTATTGTCCGAGACATGCGTGTCGACGTTGGAGAGTTGATCCGCCAGTAGTTTCAACTGTCTGCAGTACTCGGTCATGTTGGAGAAATTTTCTGTCACGACCTGATCCCGGGCCCGCGACTGGTGCCTTACCCGTGCACCTAAGTAGATATACATCAGAGTAACCAGCGGAATATAAAAACAAGACATGAAACAATAAAGAGTAAGAACAGTCTAACCAAGAAAATGTCGCCTTTCGACATGTATATATAAACCAAAACTTGAACAGTTACATCCTTTACGAACCCTGCCCACAACAGTACTACAGACCTCTAAGAATGTAACCACAACTATGACGGGACAGGGCCCCGCCATACCCCTGAATGTACAAGTACCTACAATGACAGGGGACTATACCAAAGACAAAGCCTCCGGAGAAATGGAGCTTTCCAAGAACCGAATGTGATCCTAAGAGTGCAGATCGCCAGTTACGACTCAACTCGCAGATGAACGCAGCCCCGAGGTCAAGACAACAGTACCAAGTATGTGAAATCGAAAATATCGTAAATAAAATCATAGTAGTCTATATAAAACCGGAGACATATATGATAACCAAACTACAGTACACAATATGTAAGCAGTCATGTCAAGTCAGGGACTCACGCCCTCGAAGTCATCACTCAAATATAACTATGGGTCTTACGCCCACAACATCAATCATGCCCGTGGAATAACTTCCTCATCGCGGCAGCCTACTGTGAATAACACCAAGGAGTACATGAACACCGTGTCCCACCAGATCATAAAATCAGACGGGGCAAGTACGGCTAACTACCAGATACCAAAGCCGCTGGCCATCAATCGACCGGGGCAAGTACGAAAGCCAACTACCAGATACAAAAACCGTACCAACAAATCTATATAACCATACCACGAAGCTGACCCGGGGCAAGTACGAAGGACGACTACCAGATACCTTCCACGCCACGTAGCTGACGGAGGCAAGTACGAAGACCAACTACCAGATACCAAGCCGTAATCACGAGACTTCGTCACAAACCGAACGGGCAAGTACGAAGGCTAACTACCGGATACTGCCGAATCACCACGGCCGGGCAAGTACGAGAGCCAACTACCAGATACCAAGCCGAATCAGTAAAACCTCATGGAGAGCTAGTCCATGGAATAATAATAATGGAAGCGTACCCGTGGAATCCTCCGTCACGGCCGGTACGTCCAAGTAAGTTCATAACAAATCAGCCGGCCCTCCATCGAGAGACGCGGTGGTATAGAAATACAATACTTGCACAACAAAGGCTATCACAACCAGCATAGACAAGTTCAACATACTCTTAGATTTTCATTAACATGTAATTTGATTCACCATTTATAAAAAACTCAAGTACTCCATTTTATGTCAACAATCCGGGTTTTAACCCCCAAGGTACTACATACTTTAACTCTTTAAAAAGAGCCATTTCTTTCGCAAGAGTCACACGATACCCATAGTATCAAAATAGAGTGACTATCTTTTTAAGTAAACCAAAACAATTTCCATACCTTCTTTTTGAACCAGAAAACACTTCAATTTCTCAAGTCTCTCTTTTATATAAATCCAGTTCCTTACTTTAGGAAAATTTGTACTTTTTTATAATGATCTTATTAAAGCAGCCATGATCTAGGAAATGTAATATAATTTTGTCTTATCTTAGCTTCTATGCAGATGGAGGTTTCTACTTGTTTTAATATAATTAATTGTCGTTACTTTCTCTTTTATTAACGCTGCAGTGGCTTGTTCGATACTTATTCCCATTTTCCGAAATCAATATAACTTATTCCTTTTCCTTTTATTTAGACAAAGTACTCGAAGCAGCCATGATCTAGGAAATGTAATACAATTTTGTCTTATCTTAGCTTCTATGCAGATGGAGGTTTCTACTTGTTTTAATATAATATCAATTATTTGTCAACATAGTTTCCTTTATTAACGCTGCAGTGGGATGTTCGATATTTATTCTCATTTCCGCAATCAATGTAATATTATTATTCAAAACTAAGTACTCATTACTCACGAATGAGGTTTCACAACTTTCCACACAATTCAAGTTCTTCACATATCGAATCAAGTCAAATATAAGTCAAGTCTCTTATTCTTTTTTTAAAAATCAATAAACCATTCTTTTATCTACATAAAGTTGTTATAATTAACTTCCCATAAAGCCATTATAACACTTTATGTTTTAACCCAACCAAATTCGTTTAGCACACGTACGTCTACCGTACTACATAGTTTAAAATAATCATGCTAGAAGAGATAGGAAGAGGTTCACATACCTCGCGACGATTATCGACAATTAGCAAAACGCTCCAAAGTACTATAACCTTGCTAGCCTTTTCCACCCTTCAAGTAGAATACGCTACTCGTAGTACTTCAACCTATAATGGCCATGAAACGTCTATTAACCTCTAGATCTCTTCGTAGGATATTTCTAAGAACAAGTTCCATATCCTGCGGAAAATTCGGCAGCACCTCCCCCGTTTCTACTCAATTTCCCACCTTTTCCAAGGCCCGATAACCGTGATTAACCTACTATAATTAAGGTGCAATAATACTGAAATCTAAAGAAGGGGATAACACGCCCAAACGGAACGCAATTAACAATCTCTCCTTCATAACAATAATAACTAAAGAAGGGGATAACACGCCCAAACGGAATGCGATTAACAATCTCTCCTTCATAATAATAATAAGTAAAGAAGGGGATAACACGCCCAAACGGTAACGCGGTTTACTATCTCCCTTCATAATAATAATAAGTAAAAGAAGGGGATAACACGCCCAAACGGAACGCGATTAACAATCTCTCCTTCATAATAATAATACGTAAAGAAGGGAATAACACGCCCAAACGGTAACGCGGTTTACTATCTTCCTTCATAATAACAATAAGTAAAAGAAGGGATAACACGCCCAAATGATACGCGATTAACAATCTCTCCTTCATAATAATAATAAGTAAAGAAGGGGATAACACGCCCAAACGGTAACGCGGTTTACTATCTCCCTTCATAATAAAAATAAGTAAAGAAGTCCAAAGTAAAAAGTCCAAAGTAGATACGGTCCTTAAGTTGGGGTCCTTGGCCAACTTTTACAATAATACTTATCCAATTACTTAATTAGTCCTTCCACTTATATTCCAATCTTTATATAAGTTATAGTTTCTTTGTTGTTAACTTCTTAGCAAGATCCAAATCTTTCTTTACATCTTATAGTCCATAATATACTTCAAATATATGTATAATATCCATATATACATAATAATCAAATTCACAAAGAGGTTAAGGTTCATTACCTCAAGATAGTCCAAAAAAAACGTGACTGTCCAGATTTTTAGCTACTGCTTCGTCAGCTGAACTTGCAACGTCGATAACTCTCTACTCCAGTGTCCTATCGACGAGTGGTTGGTTGCCTTGGAAACTAGACTCGACGAACTTCATTTTAGGCTTTTGAAACACCCAAAAACTCCTTATATGCTAGGAGATATTCCCTTCCAAACTTGAGTAAGAATCTGCCCAAAACAGTTTCGAAAATCTGCCTACTCTCGGCCAAGGGAAGGTTTTTGAGGCTAGGGGTGTGAAATCTTGTCTAACTCTTGGTTAATAATCTTCCTAACACATTAAGGAAGAACACTTATAAGTTTAAGAATTTTTGGACAACATTTGGTTAGGGGAGGGGCTGGTTCGACGAGAGCAACATAGAAGGAGGGAGAGGAAATGTTTTTCAAGTCTTGTAATATGTTAAGTGTGGCTGATTTTCATCCACTAAGGGGGTTTATATAGCACAACCAAGGGTTGGGATTAACACATGTGTAAGGTAGAGATCATATGTGAAGGTTCCTTCCCACACTTGTCTTACTAAAGCCATGCAAGACCTTGACCATGCAAGACTTGCCCACTAAACTTAGCCAAATTCATCCAAGCCAAGACTAGCCATGCAAGACTTTTGGCCACTTGTCTTGCCTACTTGTCCACTCAATTTCGTCCCACATGGCCCAATCTAGGGGTGACACTTGTCGCCCTCCTATTGGTCCAAAATATTTTATCTCTCGGAAGAATTCCATAATCGTAAAAATATTATTGAAAACGTAAAATTTCCTTCACAAAGTTCGGAATAATTTTCGTCGGAAAACAATTCTATCAATCTTACCCTAATTAGGGCGTATATATTGTACGTACGTCCTCACATTTATACTCCGAAACTACGGGGCATAACATTTTCAAGGCGTGTATTGTTAAATTGTTCCTCCAAATACATCGCACGAGTGTGCTTGTTATCTTGGAAAATTTCCTCCAAATCCTCCGGCACCGGAAACAGAACTATCTGATCGAAGGAGATAGACAAGAAGACGGTTCCATAAATCAAGGGCTGTGGCGCCAGATTTCATGATAGTAAGAAGTAGATCCTGAGAAATACTACCATAAATCCACTGTTTGACGCCGGCGTCTAGTCGACGCCAAGTAGACTCATCAACCTTCGGAGAGCGCGGAATAGTGTCATCGATGTGTTCAAGCACGCTATAGAGGCATGCATGATTACGAAACAGTTCAACCCAAGGAGAATACTGACTGTTTTCTTGATCAAGAAGAATGGGAATAAAGCGCCTCTCATTCCTCCCGGGTAAGATGAAGAACGATCATCTTGCTTCTCTAGCTCTACCAATCACCAAGAGAAGGCCAGACTATCCAAAATGAAATAAAAGGCGGCTCTTGCCATACTCAAAGGCGAGGGGCTCCAAAAGTGGGTTTGATCGGCCTCAGAGGAGAGGGGAGACAACTTGGGATTCTATGCAAAGTGATTTTTTTTGTATATAGGCCTTCGTATAGGATAGGATTTTCAATCCTCTCACCAAAGCTAGAAAATAAAGGAGCCTTCGCATCCAACAGAGTGAAACAGTGTTCCATATTTTTCGGCGTAAGATGGCTTTTTTCAGCTCTTCTGACTATGCTTTCCGTGGTAGCTAGGAAAAGTTCAGACATTTTTCGTTAAAACAAATACAATTGAAAAAGACTGCTATCAATTTATATTGACGGCGTACCTGAGAACTCATACATTCCCTTTTTAATACATTTGACTTGGTACTCACTTGTAGGAAGATTCCCTGCTCTGAAGTCAAGTTTTTTTGAGCTCCTTCCAAAGAGGTTGAGATTAGACTTTCAATTGGATGGAAAGATATGGCTACAAAGCTTACCTTATTTAGAAAAGGAGAAAGAGTTTTATATACATGTTGAGGTTGAGTAAGGGGGGCGGAGCTTGAATAGTGAAGGGCTTTTACTCTTTTTCTTACCGTACGAGTAGTTTTTCGCTCCTCTCCTTCTTTATAGTAAAACGAGTGGCATTAAAAATAATTGATTCAATACATTTCTTATGTACCCATAGGTACTATATTGGATTTGAATTTTTTTTTAGGATGAAAAATCATATCAAATCAAAAAAATTGTATCGGAAGAAAAACAACCATCAAGTAAAAGACATGTCCGATCTAGAAGGAGGTTAATTAAGCGGGTGTTATAGTGGTATCGACCACCGCCTTCTTACGAGTGACATACATACACCCCAGAGCCAGAACATAGGCGCTGACATCTTCGCTACCAGTACAAGTGAATAAGAAAAGGGTAGACCCGCACGTACGGTTTTTAGGAGGATCTGATCGAAAAATCGGCTGGCGCCCACCTGACTAGAGAACCTGAAAAATTAATTGAGTATTCTTGTTTTAAAAAGGTACGTACTAAATTAGAGTGGAATATATCCTGACTTTCAAGTAGCGATTTGAGTAGGTAAGGGTAGCGGGACCAACAAGATGAACAATCGGACCAAGTAAGATATTAAGCCAATTAACAAAGCAACAAGCTACAGGTAGGATCCTTTGTTAGCTCTACGATTAGGGCTTTCTTACGACTCGTTATCACATAGCTCGTTCACCCCTTCAACTTATTCCATTCAAAAAAAGTAGTCAAGGGAGGGGGTCAGGATCTCTAGTTCTGTTGTGGAATCAAAACTAAAAATGTAACTAAATAGGCAGCGAGTCGTTCAGATGAGAACTGAACAACAAGAAGAATAAATAAGCTAGATCATTTGCTTCACTTTGGAAGAACCCCTTTCTACGCTACGTTCCCAATAAAAATCCTTACCGTCTTTTCTCAGCGGATCAACCACATAGTCCGAAGTAAGGTTAGTGATGAAAACTTAGCTATCTTTTGATCAGGTTTTCTGAGTTCCTGTGGGAAAGACTATGCTAGGGCGTGTGGTCGATGGCTTTAGATTACCTATTGATGGAAGGGGGTCTCTAAGCGAAGATTTACGTAGTTCTTGCGTGTTTGCTTTGCGCACTGGCATAACAGAATTCGAATCCGCTGGCTCAGATGAGCTTAATGCTCTTGGATGGGTAGTTAAATAGGGGGATGCAACTTTTTTTCTCCTTTATATTGAATGTACATACCATTATGAGGGATCCTATCTCTTCCTCATTCTTTTTTTGACTTATGAATTTCCTTAAGAAAAGTACAATTTCCTTCTTTTTGCTAAATTTGTTTCATTCAAAGTTGCTGGAACGAGAGCTCTTTTATCTCCGATTCCTTTCCGACACTTGTTGTACCGAGTGAAGCCTTTCAACTACCTCATATGTATTTATTGTTATATGATGATTGGTTTATTGTGATTGAAGATTTCTTTCTATAAAAAGTCTACGAGATAAATTTGACCTCCGCCCGAAGAGATAAGATAGGAGTGGTGACCCCATATAGACATTCCTTTAAGGGTGGCTCGATTGATGAATAGAAGGCCTATTTACGAATATGGATCAATCTATTGAATGCAATAATTTTTTTTTATTATACGAAATCGAATCGGCTCTTTCCGTCTTGCAAAAGAGGTTCTTTTCTGCCGGAAAAGTAAGAAAATCAAGTGCTAACGTGCAACTCCCATTCCTCCACCAAAATCTTAAGAGAGGACCATGCTACCAGTCCTAGCTGGCACTAATTAAAAGAGTGGGAGAAAGGGGACGCATGAGCGTTGGCGTAGTTGGTGGGATCGATGAAATTGAAAAGATGGCTCACACTGAAACAAGGGAACTATTTGATGCCCTTTCGCCTTCTATAGCAATTCTTTTTTTCGGAATCATTGCTAGAAATAAGAATTGAATTGCACCTGCTTTGCTCTTGTTTGACTTCAATTACCATATGGAAATGGAGGAATTCCTCTTCCAACTCGTCCCAGAATGGACGTTATGGCAATGAAGAAGAAGAAAACTAAAGGGTATTAGGTTTTTTAATTTTGTTTTTTCAAAATAAGTGATTATTTAGAATTTCAAGAATACTTAGAGCATGTGTTCCTAAATTGTCCTTGTTTAAATAATTAACATTCATTGACTACATTTTTTCTTGGCATTGATCAGGAGTAAATTAGTAAAAACACTCATAATTTTCTAAGAGTGAGCAGAACTTCTGAAAAGACTATAAAAAAGTTAATAATTCCGTTACCGGGAATCGAACCCGGGTCTCCTGGGTGAAAGCCAGATATCCTAACCGCTGGACGATAACGGATTTGTGATTAAAAAGTTCATTGATTTGTAATATTTATTAAAAAGTAAGGATTTTTATATATATATATATATATATATATATATATATATATATATATATATATATATATATTTGGTTGTTCAAATATTTTGGAGAATACTTACTTTAGAAAAATAAGTTCCTTAAAATTAGAAAATAACTTTCTTAACAGGAGTATGAAAAATAAGTTATATAATTGACATCCACGCCGATTGTCTCCTAAGCTCCTTCCCACTCTCCTTTCAGTCACTTCCACTCCCATCACTTCCCTCGCAAACCGACCCCCACCCTAACTTTTACCTATGTTGTCGTAGTGTACTGATATACTCACTCTGTCCCAAAATACATGTCACATTATATTACGTTTTTCAAGAGTCAAACTATATGAACTTTGAACAACGATTTGAGTTATATTGTCTTATCATATTAATATGAGAAAAATTGCAACTTATAATACTTTTCATATAGTTTTCGAATATCTAAATTTTAATATTAAGATATTGAATTAATATAATCTAATTTATCTTTGAGATTTAGTCAATTTAACTTTTAAAAAGAAAAACATGAAAAGTATTTGGAAGTATTATATAAGTATGTTTGGAATTATATATATATATTTTGTTTACTTATCAAACATCAAAAACTAAGTGAAAAGATTGAAAATATTTTCTTCTTTCTTCCAAAACATTTACGTCATGGTGATGCCACAGTGACTTCATACAAAAAAAAAAACACTCGTCCAAAAATGGTTAATTTGTTTACAAAAATGGAGTTTGGAGATGGTTGAGAATTTGGGATTATATTTGCACAAATGTCACACCTTTGCATGTAATACACTTGTTTAAGCTTTGACTAATGACTTTTAGCAAATAAAAACAGGGAAAAAATAGAACTGCACAAGGCCAGCTTGTCAAATCCGCACCTAATTATTTTGAAATAAATTTAATTAATCAATATATTACGCTATATCTTTGTCTCTCTCCAATAAATTACACTATAATCAATATTGATTATTTTGAAGACACATAATATTAAGAGTAATATGGAAATTTTTTAATTAATTTTAATCTTGATTTTGTAAATTGACAAGTGATTTGGGACAAATAGTTTTAATAATGTGGACAATTAATATGAAACGGAATGAGTACTACTTACTTCTAAAAAAAACATCTAATAAATAATGGATAACTCAGTAAACTATACACCGTATCTATTATTTTTTTAATGTGCGTGAATAAAAATAAAAGATAGTTAAAATGAGACTGTGAAAGTATCGTTTTAGCCAAATAATATGGTCAAGAACACGTGAATTTCAAGTTGATCTGGCAAGAATATATATTTGATAAAACACAATGCGAATAAGTAATATTAAGAGAAACTAAAAAAATAATTAGCCTAAGCCTTGTGTAAACTTCTTGGCAAGGCCTCTGTGACTAGTATGAAAGCATAATAATCAAGAGCAATCTGAGTAAGTATATTGTAATTGTAAGATGATATTAATCTCCTTTAGGGAGTCTTCTCATTAATATCAAAGTATATATAGAGTACAATATGCATCCCTTATACAATAGGAATCTTAAGCCTATACAAAAGAGAAATCCTAGTCTTACCATAATTATATTTACACAATATATGAAAATATTCTAATTATGGGTTGGGATACAATTGTTTCTATAATATACACGTTTACACACACCCTCAGTCGGAGTGAGAGGAGGCCGGACGTTGAGACTGGATATGAAGTCAAGAAATAACTTGCTCGGAAGTCCTTTGGTAAATATATCTGCATACTGATAGGATGATGGAACATGTAACACTCTGACATGGCCTAGTGCAACTTTCTCACGAACAAAGTGTAGGTCTATCTCAATGTGCTTGGTTCGCTGATGTTGAATCGGATTATGAGACAGATAGATTGCAGGGATGTTATCACAGTACACAATAGATGCTTGACGCAAAGGACACTGAAGTTCTAACAGTAAATTTTTGAGCCAACAAATCTCAGCTACTACATTCGCAACGCCTCTGTACTCAGCCTCGGCACTGGAGCGAGATAGGGTAGTCTGTCGCTTGACAGACCAAGAAATCAGATTATCTCCTAAAAAAATACAAAAGCCGGAGGTGGAGCATCGCGTATCCGGACACCCTGCCCAATCTGCAACCGTATATGAAAGAAACTTGTTTGGTCCAGAGGGGTATAGGTGCAAACCATAATCAAGAGTGTCCTTAATGTATCGAATGATACGCTTAAGAGCAGTGAAATGAGACTCCCTGGGGGCATGCATGAATAAGCTCAACGGCTGAATAGCATAAGCTATGTCTGGCCTGGTGAAGGTGAGATACTGAAGTGCACCTGCAAGGCTCCTATACAGAGTAGGATCAGAGACTGGAGCATCATCCATGACACTGAGCTTAGATTTAGAATCAACTGGAGTAGGCATGTCACGACCCTACCCCGGGCCCGCGACTGATGTCCTACCTGGGCACCCTTACAGGTAACCATCAGAGAAGTCAGCGGAACATACATAAAACACACAACTTAAATCAATAAGATGTAAATAACATGCTAGCCGATAAGGCTGTCTCCCTGGTTATATATATAAATAGCCAGCAGCAGTTACATCATTTTTCTTTTCAAACCGACCCACAAGATATGACTACAGACCTCTAAGAGTTTTGACATAACAACTGTGACGGGACAGGGCCCCGCCATACCCCTGAATGTACAACAACCGAAAATACCAGGGATCTGAACCAAAGATAAGCCTCCGGAGTAATGGAGCTTCTCAACAGCTGAACAGTGATCCTAAGACTAAGGATCAACAAGCTATGTACCTCAACCTGCGACATGAACGCAGCCGGGCGAGGTCGCATAACAGTACCAAGTATGTGAAATCGAAAGATCAGAATGAAATCATAATAGTCTAAAATAAAGCTGGGGACATGTATGATAACCACATTAACAGTACATTGTGCCTTAATAACAATGAGAGTGGACAAGAATAAACTTTGCCGGTTTTAAAACAGGAAGCTCATGATTAACCTAGGGCCATCCGCCCGTAGTATCATTCTGCAATCCTACTCCTGGACTATTTCACCCGCATAGGCCGTATGGACCCGCATGAGGTAATCTCCTCGCATAGACTGTATCCTCCCGCATAGGCCGTATGGACCCGCATGAGGTAATCTCCTCGCATTGGCTGTATCCGCCCGCATGGGAATCGAACCCGCATAAGCCCTACGGACCCGCATGAGGTAATCTCCTCGCATCGTGGGGAGCAAATCCACAGAATATGCAAATGCAACAAGCCCGGGAAATGACCCCGTAATGAATAATATATCACAAGCACAACCGGCTAACATAATCATGTAACATAAACACAACCGGCTACCATAAATATCATAAGCAAGTTAAGACATCCCTTAACTCTTATTAGACTTAGTTAGCATGCACTCTCATTTTATTTCACTTAAGGCACTAACATGTTAGGAAAATGTTACACCCCGTAGTTCAGGTCATGCGTTTGAGAGCGTTCGAAAGGGGGTAAGACTTAAAATTTTCGAAGGATAGGTTGACGGATTGTTCCGGACGGGTTTTAGTAAACTTTGAGGCGGGTTATGACCCGGTACATTGAGAGTTCCTAAGTGTTTCAAAGGCATAGGGCGTAGTTCGTTGAGTCTAGATTCCAACGCAACCAACCATTCGTCGATAGGACGTCGGAGTAGAAAGTTATGAGAATTACAAGTTCAGTGCGCAGTCGGACAGAAATGTGTTTCGGACAAAGGCAACAGGGCCGCGGCTCCGGATGCAGGGCCGCGGCGCCGAAAGTACTGAGGGGTCGCTGAAGTTTCAGCGCCGCGGTGCCGGGAAGCAGGGCCGCGGCGCCGGAAGATCTGAGGGTCCGCAGGAGTTGCGGCGCCGCGGCACCGAGGCAGGATTCTGGGCGGAAAAACTTAGGAAAAGTCATATTTTTCTTTTAAAAGACCTTGGGAGGGTGACAAGTGTCCCCTCCCATCTGATTTTTGCATGCATTATATTAACCAAGTCTTCAAGACTTGGTCATATTTCATCTCTCTCTCTCTTAGACAAAAGCTCTTCCTTCTCTCTTAAAAGTTCAAGCTCCTCCTTCTCTCTAAAATCCCAAGAGACATTCTAGCCTTAGGAAAAATCTGAAAAAAGTAAAAGCAAGAGGGAAGCTTGTGGCTAGCTTGTGAAGGTTGTTGTGGTGGTGTTCTTGAAAAGGAAGCTAGCAAGTGGTTGGAAAGATTTGGCTAAAGCTTTAAGGTAACATTTCTTCCTTTAGAATTAGTTTCTAGTGTTGCATGATAAGAAGGAAGAACTTGTGGTAGTAAATAATGCTCTTAGAGTCATTGCATGCAAGAAATGTGGCGTTTGGATGATAAATTCGGCCTTGTGAAAGGTGGCAAAGTATGTAGAAACAAAGGAAATGCTGCCCAATTTTCCATAGAATTTAGTGGCTTTGAGTTTAGATTATTCTACATTGAAAATAGGGGTTAATAAACGTATCATGGTTATTTTAGGTTGACATATTACTTGCGGTAGTTTGGACTTAGCAAGTGGATTGATCAACAAGGTATGTGAAGCTTTCCTATCTTTTGAGCATGAGTATTTGTATCTATGTAGTACGGTAGACGTACAAGATTTAGTATTCTTACTTGTTTAAGTATAAGTAAAGACTTGTTTTGTTTTAAGAAGTATAAATCCCTTGGTTAAGGGAAAAGTATGATTTTACAAAAGTATAGAGTACTTGGTGTGAAAGTATTGAGTATTGAATTATTCTAAAGATAAGAGACTTGAAGTATTTTTGAAAGTTGTGTAGATTTGTTTGAAGTATAAGTCTCTTGGTTAGTAAAAGAACAAAATGGTTTATAAGGAGTTATAACGGCTTTATGGGAAGTTAGTTATAACGGCCTTATGAAAAGATAAGAAGGTCTTAATTTCTAAAGTATAAAGATAGTATAACGGCTTTATGGGAAGTTAGTTATATTAGCTTTATGAAAGGTTAACAAGAAGAGATTTACTCTAAGTAAGATAAGCAAGGACAAATGATTTGATTTATGAAAGGCAAATTGATCTTTAGGCATCAATTGCCCAAAGGTTTTATGTATGAAAAAGAGTCACTTTTAAAAGAGTTGAAGTATGTGGTACTTGGGTTAAATTCCCGGTTTTTCTTTTATTAAAGATATGATTAAGTGCCTTAAGTAAACTAAAATGAGAGGGTATATGAACAAGACTAATAAGAAGTTATAAGTTTTCTTAACTTATTTATGACTCTGATATGATGACAGTTTGAGCTAGGGTAAGAGTATATCTGAGGGGCAAGCCCCAAGATCGTTATACCACCTTCTCCAGGGTAAGAGTATGTCTGAGGGGCAAGCCCCAAGATCATCATACCACCTTCTCCAGTGTAAGAGTATATCTGAGGGGTAAGTCCCCAAGATCGTTATACCATCTGTTTCAGGGTAAGAGTATATCTGAGGGGTAAGTCCCCAAGATCGTTATACCACCTGTTCCGTGGACTTGCTACCCACGAAGCGAGTAATACCTCAAGCTAGTCATTATTGGCTTATGCGGGTGAAATAGTCCCATGCGCGCGGGGACAACCTATGCGAGGAATACCTCAAGCGGGTCCACAGGACCTATGCGGTGAAATAGTCCCGAGTAGGGTGCTTATTGATACTACGCGAGGTACCTGCTTTTGATCCTAAGGCCCTATTTTATGCGATTATATATATATATATATACTTGTCACTCTATTGTTAGTAAGGCCTGAAAAGGTATTTGATTTTCTTCCATGACCCACTTGTTTTTTCGGACATATGATTTCATTACGATTTTCATTTTCACATACTTGGTACTGTTATCGATCTCCTGGCCGCTGCTCATGCCGCAGGTCGAGATACGTAGCTTGCTGGTCCGCACTCTTAGGATCACTGTTCATTTCTGAAAGCTCCATTCCTCCGGAAGCTTTGTCCTTTTGGTATGATTCCCTGAGGTTATAGACTTTTGTACATTCAGGGGGTATGGCGGGGCCCTGTCCCGCCACAGTTGTTATTCCTAGAGGTATGTAGTCACGTTTGTGGTTTGGGATGTAAGAACCAGTGTACTGTTTCACATTCGATTAAGTTATTTTATGAAAGGCGGCCTTGTCGGCTTGCTAGTGATGTTTACCTTATACAGATTTTGTATTATGTATGTTCCGCTGCTATTCTCCGACGTGTGTACTGCGGTGCCCGATAGGGCACCGCGCCCGGTCGGTCGTGACAAAAGTGGTATCGAGCGATTAGTCCTCGGAAAGTGTCTACGCACCGTGTCTAGTAGAGTCTTGATTATCGGTGTGTTGCACCACATCTATAATCGTGAGGTCGCAGGACATTTAGGATTGGTTTCCATTCTTCTCTTTGAGATCGCATTAAAGCGTCATAGTAGGTTGAGTCCTCTCGACCTATGCTTGGTAATGCTTATGCCTCCACGGAAGACGAGCCCGAATGGGCGGCAAGGCAGAGGCGCTAGTGGCACGCAGAGAGTTACGAGGACTCGCACGGACTATGCCCGAGGCAAGAGCGGTCGGCGAGTTCAGCTACGCCGACAGTATTATGGGGGCCGAGAGCGGCAGTGGCTCCAGAGGTTCCGTGCACGAGCCTCGGCCCACACGGCGCAGTATAGGATTACGAGAGCGGTCGGTTGTTGACTAGCATCGTGGCAGGGCAGCACCGCCAGGGGCCGGTGGCTAACCCTAGGGCCGGCAGTTTAAGGATTCGGGACTTTCTGAGTTGTGATCCACCCGAGTTCTATGGTTCGAGGTCTGAGGAGGATCCTCAGGAGTTTATTCGACAGGTGCGGCGGACTACGCAGGTTCTTAGGGCCTCGGAGACGGAGTCCGTAGTGTTAGCTTCTTACCGGTTACGCGATATTGCGTTGAACTGGTTTGAGTCATGGGTGTTGACGAGAGGTGAGGATGCTCTCCCAGCTGTTTGGGAGGAGTTCACAGAGGCTTTCCTGGATCACTTCCTGCCTCCTAAGATGAGTAGAGCCCGCGTAGATAGATTCTTGACCTTGAGGCGGAAGGACTATCGAGAGTACAACCCGAGTTTGACTCCTTGGCGTGTATGCACACACCATTGTAATGACATAGCGCATGTGGTTCATCGATATGTGATGGGGTTAGACCGTCATATGATTACTGCATGCTTGGGGGTGGCTCTTCAGCCAGGGATGGATATTGCCAGGATGCAGGCATATGCGCAGGGGATAGAGGACAGAGAAAGGGAGGGTCGGCTTGACTCAGGCCAGCCCAAGAGGGCCAGGACAGCAGGATCTCAGGGCAGTTTTCAAGGCGGACCACCTCAGCAGCAGGCTAGTTATGCGCCTCAGCCAGTACGGAGTACTCCACCACCGTCTTCAGGACATTCGGGAGATTCGGGAGCAGGTCAGGGCTCCGAGGGTTCAGGTTTTCAGGGGAGTAGGGGTGTTAGTCTAAGGAGGCCACCTCTACCTCGGTGTAGTCGATGTGGTAGGACCCATTATGGGGAGTGTCGTGCTAGTTTGGGTAATTGCTATACATGTGGCCAGCAGGGCCATTATGCGAGGAACTGTCCGACCAGGGATAGCGCGGATGTAGAGATTCAGCCTTCGGGATCAGTGGCTGGTTCATCGCCTTCTTTTGTTATGCGTCGTGCAGGGCAGGATCATGATTAGGACGACAAGGAGAATGCGAAGCAATAGTTACAGGTACATCTTTGATCCTTTAGAGATTAGTATGTGTGATAGGATTGATTGTATGATTTAGTGTTATGAACAGAGGATATTGGGACTATGTACATGTGTTAGAATAAGTTGGTAGGTACGAACGGGCAATTCTGTTAGGCCGTGAACGAGAGTAAGTGGAAATGGGTCATACGTTGGATTCGTTTTCCTGTTTGAGTTATGAGGAATGATTGAGCGTGTACGATATCTTATGGTCACAAGTGGCGTAGTAAGGTCCTATTAAGCGTGAAGTACGAGGATGTACCGAGGAATAGTAGATTGGCTCCAAAGGAACATTCGGGGACGAATGTTTCTAAGGGGGGGAGAATGTTACACCCCGTAGTTCAGGTCATGCGTTTGAGAGCGTTCGAAAGGGGGTAAGACTTAAAATTTTCGAAGGATAGGTTGACGGATTGTTCCGGACGGGTTTTAGTCAACTTTAAGGCGGGTTATGACCCGGTACATTGAGAGTTCCTAAGTGTTTCAAAGGCCTAGGGCGTAGTTCGTTGAGTCTAGATTCCAACGCAACCAACCGTTCGTCGATAGGACGTCGGAGTAGAAAGTTATGAGAATTACAAGTTCAGTGCGCAGTCGGACAGAAATGTGTTTCGGACAAAGGCAACAGGGCCGCGGCGCCGGATGCAGGGCCGCGGCGCCGAAAGTACTGAGGGGTCGCTGAAGTTTCAGCGCCGCGGCGCCGGGAAGCAGGGCCGCGGCGCCGGAAGATCTGAGGGTCCGCAGGAGTTGCGGCGCCGGGAAGCAGGGCCGCGGCGCCGAGGCGGGATTCTGGGCGGAAAAACTTAGGAAAAGTCAGATTTTTCTTTTAAAAGACCTTGGGAGGGTGACAAGTGTCCCCTCCCATCTGATTTTTGCATGCATTATATTAACCAAGTCTTCAAGACTTGGTCATACTTCATCTCTCTCTCTCTTAGACAAAAGCTCTTCCTTCTCTCTTAAAAGTTCAAGCTCCTCCTTTTCTCTAAAATCCCAAGAGACATTCTAGCCTTAGGAAAAATCTGAAAAAAGTAAAAGCAAGAGGGAAGCTTGTGGCTAGCTTGTGAAGGTTGTTGTGGTGGTGTTCTTGAAAAGGAAGCTAGCAAGTGGTTGGAAAGATTTGGCTAAAGCTTTAAGGTAACATTTCTTCCTTTAGAATTAGTTTCTAGTGTTGCATGATAAGAAGGAAGAACTTGTGGTAGTAAATAATGCTCTTAGAGTCATTGCATGCAAGAAATGTGGCGTTTGGATGATAAATTCGGCCTTGTGAAAGGTGGCAAAGTATGTAGAAACAAAGGAAATGCTGCCCAATTTTCCATAGAATTTAGTGGCTTTGAGTTTAGATTATTCTACATTGAAATTAGGGGTTAATAAACGTATCATGGTTATTTTAGGTTGACATATTACTTGCGGTAGTCTGGACTTAGCAAGTGGATTGATCAACAAGGTATGTGAAGCTTTCCTATCTTTTGAGCATGAGTATTTGTATCTATGTAGTACGGTAGACGTACAAGATTTAGTATTCTTACTTGTTTAAGTATAAGTAAAGACTTGTTTTGTTTTAAGAAGTATAAGTCCTTTGGTTAAGGGAAAAGTATGATTTTACAAAAGTATAGAGTACTTGGTGTGAAAGTATTGCGTATTGAATTATTCTAAAGATAAGAGACTTGAAGTATTTTTGAAAGTTGTGTAGATTTGTTTGAAGTATAAGTCTCTTGGTTAGTAAAAGAACAAAATGGTTTATAAGGAGTTATAACGGCTTTATGGGAAGTTAGTTATAACGGCCTTATGAAAAGATAAGAAGGTCTTAATTTCTAAAGTATAAAGATAGTATAACGGCTTTATGGGAAGTTAGTTATATTAGCTTTATGAAAGGTTAACAAGAAGAGATTTACTCTAAGTAAGATAAGCAAGGACAAATGATTTGATTTATGAAAGGCAAATTGATCTTTAGGCATCAATTGCCCAAAGGTTTTATGTATGAAAAAGAGTCACTTTTAAAAGAGTTGAAGTATGTGGTACTTGGGTTAAATTCCCGGTTTTTCTTTTATTAAAGATATGATTAAGTGCCTTAAGTAAACTAAAATGAGAGGGTATATGAACAAGACTAATAAGAAGTTATAAGTTTTCTTAACTTATTTATGACTATGATATGATGACAGTTTGAGCTAGGGTAAGAGTATATCTGAGGGGCAAGCCCCAAGATCGTTATACCACCTTCTCCAGGGTAAGAGTATGTCTGAGGGGCAAGCCCCAAGATCGTCATACCACCTTCTCCAGTAAGAGTATATCCGGCGGGCAGGCCCAAGATCGTTATACCATCTGCACCAGTGTAAGAGTATGTCTGAGGGGCAAGCCCCAAGATCGTCATACCATCTGCTCCAGTATAAGAGTATATCTGAGGAGTACAGCCCCAAGATCGTTATACCATCTGCTCCAGTGTAAGAGTATATCTGAGGGGTAAGTCCCCAAGATCGTTATACCATCTGTTTCAGGGTAAGAGTATATCTGAGGGGTAAGTCCCCAAGATCGTTATACCAATTGCTAGTGGACTTGCTACCCACGACGCGAGGAATACCTCACGCGAGTCCTTATGGGCTTACGCGGTGAAATAGTCCCACGCGGGCGGTACACCTATGCGAAATACCTCACGCGGTCCACATGACCTATGCGGGTGAAATAGTCCCGAGAGTAGGGTGCTTATTGATACTACGCGAGGTACCTGCTTTGATCCTAAGGCCCCTATTTTATGCAGTATTATATATATATACTTGTCACTCTCAGTGTTAGTAAGGCACAGTAAAAGATATTTGATTTTCTTCCATGACCCCAGCTTGTTTTCAGACTTATGATTTCATTACAGATTTTCGGGCCACATACTTGGTACTGTTGTAATCGACCTTCCTGGGACTGCGTTCATGCCGCAGTCGAGATACGTAGGCCGTCCGCACTCTTAGGATCACTGTTCATTTCCTGGAAAGCTCCATCCCTCCGGAGGCTTTGTCTTTTTGGTATGATTCTCTGAGGTTATAGACTTTTGTACATTCAGGGGGTATGGCGGGGCCCTGTCCCGCCACAGTTGTTATTCCTAGAGGTCTGTAGTCACGTTTGTGGTTTGGGATGTAAGAACCAGTGTACTGTTTCACATTCGATTAAGTTATTTTATGAAAGGAGGCCTTGTCGGCTTGCTAGTGATGTTTACCTTATACAGATTTTGTATTATGTATGTTCATTGCTATTCTTCGATGTGTATCTGATGGTGCCCGATAGGGCACGATCGCGACCTGGTCGGTCGTGGCAGAAAAATCCTGGAATTTAACCCAAAGTACTACGTGTTGACACCCAATTTTGTCCCTCCCTTTCAATTATTTATCATAAAATTAATTTTTTTTTAATACCGCAAGATAATTGTAACAATAATAACACATAATAAATAAGAAATTTAAATAATAGTGTCGCATGTATAAAACATTAAGCAGTCCTTAAATATCGTATCAACATTTGTTAATTTAATAATACTCAAATAATTTTATAAATAACTTAAACCCCATTTACTTTCCATTAATTAAAACTTAACACCTTAATTTCTACCCAAATAGAATCCCACCCATTTCAGCAAATAATATATCAGCCCAAACAAAATTAGACTCCTTAAAATCTGAAGCCCATATTTAATTCTAAACCCAAGTCCAATAAAATTGACCCAAACTAAATAATCTCCTCTTCCCCATAGCCCAAAACCGAGGCCCAATCCGTTTTGAACCCAACCCATTATCCATTTATCATCATCTTCTCCCATTAACAAAGGGGCTAACCTAATACATCAACACGGGGGGAAAAACCTAGCAGACAACATCAGGGGGGAGACACAACATCAGCTCCCTAAAAAAAAGAGGACCAGCCACCCTCCCTTCTCCCACTGTCCCCGTCGCCGTCAGTCTCCCGTCAACCTCTACACCTCCCGTCGCTCACCACCGGCGAAACCATCATCACTCTCTTCTTCTCCATTCTCACGACACTACTCATCTCCACCCGCTGCCCATCGAACCGTCTCCCTCTTCACCATCTCTGCTCCGGCGAACTCACGACGCTGGAGCAATTATGCCACACCATACCAGCAGCCATCCCACTCCGGCGAACCTCACCAACATTCACCTCAAACCTCCCCTTTCCCATCAGCAGCAACACATCTCTCATGCCCATATCTCTTCCCAACTACCCATTTCACTTCACCCACACTTCCCCGACACAATCCATAACCTCTTCCCCTATTAATTTTTCCATTTAACTAGCCTATCGTAATTTGTGTCGTGTGTTTAGGTGCTTATTCAGACAGGTTGTTTGGTTATTTGAATCTGTTAGATCAGTTTTGAACATGTCAAGCTACTGTTGGGTATTTGGTTGATATATATCCAGTACATAGTTGTATTGTATGTTGTTAACAATGTTTGTCGAAGCTTATTGGAGGAATGGTTAATCATGTCTAGTCGACGCTAATATTTTTGACATGTTTAAGATGAGTTTCAGCTACTGTTTGCTATCCTGGTCCATTAACCTGTTCAGTTAAATTAAGCATTCCTTAGGCTAGCCTAAGTTAGTTCAAACATAGGAAGCTCCTTAAAGATTGCTATTTGTGTTCACTGCTTATAGTATGATTTCATGTTGTCCAGATGAGATTTATTCACTGTTTATAGGTCGTTGTGTGATTAAACTAATAAAACGCTTTCATGTTTAGTTGGGAACATGTTAATCATACGTACTGTGTCGTTTTACTTAATACACAATCTGGTTGGTTAAAAGTTAGTGATTACGTGAGAACCATGGAGTCTATGCTTTTGTATTGATTACTTACCATTTTGTGATTTATTGTAGGCAGAACAGGACCTTTTAAGGTTAGTCCAAATGGATTACACGAATCATGTGGTCTACGTGTTTGCTTTTGTTTATTTATGTTAAGTTTTGGAATCTCGTGTTCACCTTGAGTCATGAAAAGGCTATATGCTCAATATGCTCCTTTCATGACCCCCTAAATTAAGAGTTAAGTCAATATAATCAGCTATGTGATATATAAAGTCGTGTTCATGCACATTTTGTCTCGTGTGTGCTATTCTGAATAATTGCCCTAGGTACAAACTAGTAGTAAACCTATTGGATGAATTATAATCATGTAGTCTGATTACTGTATCAAATGGTATTATTAGAATATGAACATGATTCAGTACTTGTTGATAGAATCAGGATACAGAGACACTTGAGTTTCAACCTATTTTAGGGGGACTGTAATATGATCAGGCACTGACCTATTAGATGTCTAATATATTGTTATTTTACACTCCTTTCTTTTCTTTTACATGAAACACATCGGGAGCCACGAAGAGTCTCATAGGAGGCACGTTATGAATTCTAATCAAGCGATTGTGGGTTCGAGACCCCAGTGGAGTCGCCATGCTGTAACACCCCATTTTAACCGGTGTCGAAAACGGGAGTACTTCTTATGGTTGATTCCTAAATTTGTATTCAAGGAGTCGCCACCTAATTATTATAGTGAATTAGGATACTAAAAATGTAGCATAAAATAATACGAATGATCTCCATTTTTAAAGGTCTGCGAAATCTATGTGAGATTCTAGGTAAGGGTTCTTTATTATCCTAAAGGGAAGGGGTTAGACACCCTCTAAGATCCGCTAACCTACGGTTATCCGTTCAAACTTAGGTTGGTATTATTGTGCTAAATGTATTATGCAATTCTAAGGGTGTTCTAACTAAGAAACTATGCAAACATTTAAAATAGATATATATTTAACAAGACTGTAATGAAAGCAAATAATCATATAAAGAGGAGGTGAAGAAAACTTAGTGATATTTCGCTTTATTTTCCTTTTATGCGAATGCTTTAACTTTGGGGTGCGCCTCCGGGTACCTGCAAAGACACTTAGTAGAAGAGTTAGTAACTAATAAAATAAATTATCAAATAAACACAATGTAGTGTATATATATATGGATATATGTATGTAAAAGATATATTTTTATATAGTGTGGCTCAGCTAGTGTTATGCCAAGGATACTAAGACATGAGAAGCCAATATCGCTTCGGTTGCGGTCGACTCACCTCCCGGTGAATGATACTATGCATTCTCGTCTAATCTTTTCACTTTCCTCCTCGCCCACATATTTCGTCTCGCTTACCATGGAGGCCTCCAGATCGACGGATAAATCCTTCTTCAGCCAATATTGTTAGAAAATAATAAAATAAATAAAACCTTCAGATCCACGCCAAAACAGTAATAGTTTTAAACACGGAGGGCTCAGATATATATAAAAATAAAGTAGAGACATCCTAAACAAGTGCGATCATGAGCCACCGCCAGCATGTTGGTTATCCGGTGTAAGTGGAAGAAATCATCAACGCCCAGAAAGCTTCATTTTATTTTATTTTCCGTCTTTGCAACTGTGGAGGCCTCAAAAATCGATGGATAACTTTTCATTGGCCAAAGTGTAGTATATGTTTTTAAATCAGTAAATAAACCAAAACCGAAGGGACATGGCCTCAATTTCAATTTCATTGGCCTAAGTGTAGTATCTTGTTCAAATCAGTAGACCTTCAGAAATATTATGGCTATCTGAAACAGCCTCAAAGTAACGAACCTTTAGCCGAGAAGCCACCAGCGGTGAGGCTTAAAAATACAGTGGTGACACGTACCACATATGCTCAAAAAGTGCAGCAATAATTCGACCACTACGCAGCAGTAGCTTATTAACAAGCGAAGAAATGGCCTCAAATTTGCTCAAGAGATGGCACTTTTCAGCCAAGAAATGCAGCAACCAATCTCAAGTACTATCATGTTCAAAACAGTGGAATTTTCCACCAAGTGTAGCGATCTGTTCATTTCATAATGTATCTGTTTTTCTCAACATATAGCAGCGAACCAACAGTTGTTTTAAAATGCAGTTGTGGTTTAACTCAAACATGATAGCAGACCAACTCAGATTTGGCCCAGGAAGCACAACAATAGTATGGCCTCAATCCTACTCAGGTGCAACAATAGCTTGGCTGAAACACAGGTAATTTTAATCCAAAATATCACCAAATGCAGTGGAAAAATGGCAGCAAGTATAGAAAAAATCGGCCCACAAAAATACAGCCATTTTATCCCATAAATACGACAGCAGATGGCCGAAAACTCAGAGGTCATTTCAGCCTCAAATCTGCTTAAGCATAGCAGATTGTTCCCCGAAACACAGCAGCAGTAGTTCAAATTTGGGTGGGATTTTTACCAAGACCGATCTGTTTTGCCTTAGAAAGAAAGCGATGGAGGCTTCCAAATCCAAGAAGACATTGGTTTAATGCGACAGAAACAACAAATTATTTGGCTTCAAATGCACTGCAAAAGACTTGAGGACAAAGCGTGAGTTCAAATTTGGGTGGGATTTTACAAGACCGATCTGTTTTGCCTTAGAAAGCGATGGCGATGGCTCAAATCCAAAGAAGATAATCGGTTTAATGCAGCCAGAAAACAAAAACTATTTGGCTTCAAATGCAGCTGCAAAAGACTTGAGGACAAAGCAGCAGTAGTTCAAATTTGGCCAAGGAAAACACAGCGACAAGCCATAAACCTGCCTAAAATGCAGCAGTAAACGACCAGAAATGTAGCAGCTCACAGGCCAAAATATGGCTGCAAAATCGTCAATAATGCAAAGGGCAAGCGAGCGTAATCGACACTTTTAAGCGTAGCATATGTCCATTTTCGGAGAGTAGCAACAATAAACAAAGAATAGAATCGACACCCAAGAGTAATATTTTGTTCGAACGGTAGGATTTTGAAGTCTAGCAATTGCTTTCTGAGCATATGGATATCATAGTTGTAGCAACTTTTAAAGGATAATGAAGCAAAGAGGGCTACCACCATCCATATTCCGAATGCCGCAACAAGATCAAAAGGTTTCTAGAACCTTAAGCATGGCAGGCTATCTGGGAGGCTAAACCCATCCAAAGTTCGCTTTCGCTTTCAACCGATAAAATCATATAATAGGAAAAGTTCAGTTACTCGAAAATATTGATGTAACACCCCATTTTAACCGGTGTTGAAAACGGGAGTACTACTTATGGTTGATTCCTAAATTTGTATTCAAGGAGTCGCCACCTAATTATTATAGCGAATTAGGACACTAAAAATGTAGCATAAAATATTACGAATGATCTTCATTTTTAAAGGTCTGCGAAAGCTATGTGAGATTCTAGGTAAGGGTTCTTTATTATCGTAAAGGGAAGGGGTTAGACACCCTCTAAGATCCGCTAACCTACGGTTATCTGTTCAAACTTAGGTTGGTATTATTGTGCTAAATATATTATGCAATTCTAAGGGTGTTCTAACTAAGAAACTATGCAAACATTTAAAATAGATATATATTTTACAAGACTGTAATGAAAGCAAATAATCATATAAAGATGAGGTGAAGAAAACTTAGCGGTATTTCGCTTTATTTTCCTTTTATGCGAATGCTTTAACTTTGGGGTGCGCCTCCGGGTACCTGCAAAGACACTTAATAGAAGAGTTAGTAACTAATAAAATAAATTATCAAATAAACACAATGTAGTGTATATATATATATGGATATATGTATGTAAAAGATATATTTTTATATAGTGTAGGCTCAGCTAGTGTTATGCCAAGGATACTAAGACATGAGAATCCAATATCGCTTCGGCTGCGGTCGACTCACCTCCCGGTGAACGATACTATGCATTCTCGTCTAATCTTTTCACTTTCCTCCTCGCCCACATATTCCGTCTCGCTTACCATGGAGGCCTCCAGATCGACGGATAAATCCTTCTTCAGCCAGTATTGTTAGAAAACAATAAAATAAATAAAACCTTCAGATCCGCGCCAAAACAATAATAGTTTTAAATACGGAGGGCTCAAATATATATAAAAATAAAGTGGGGACATCCTAAACAAGTGCGGCTGAGAGAATTCGCCCTGCCATCGCATGTTGGTTATCCGGTATAAGTGGAAGAAATCATCAACGCCCAGAAAGCTTCATTTTATTTTATTTTCCGTCTTTGCAACTATGGAGGCCTAAAAAATCGACGGATAACTTTTCATTGGCCAAAGTGTAGTATCTGTTTTTAAATCAGTAAATAAACTAAAACCGAAGGGACATGGCCTCAATTTCAATTTCATTGGCCTAAGTGTAGTATCTTGTTCAAATCAGTAGACCTTCAGAAATATTATGGCTATCCGAAACAACCTCAAAGTAACGAACCTTTAGCCGAGAAGCCACCAGCGGTGAGGCTTAAAAATACAGTGGTGACGCGTACCACATATGCTCAAAAGGTGCAGCAATAATTCGACCACTACGCAGCAGCAGTTTGGCTAACAAGCAGCAACAAATGGCCTCAAATTTGCTCAAGAGATGGCACTTTTCAGCCAAGAAATGCAGCAACCAATCTCAAGTACTATCATGTTCAAAACAGTGGAATTTTCCACCAAGTGTAGCGATCTGTTCATTTCATAATGTATCTGCTTTTTCTCAACATATAGCAAATAACCCAGATTGTTTTAAAATGCAAATTGTGGTTTAGCTCAAACATGATAGCAGACCAACTCAGATTTGGCCCGGGAAGCACAACAATAGTATGGCCTCAATCCTACTCAGTGCAACAATAGCTGGTGAAACACGGGTAATTTTAATCCAAAATATCACCAAATGCGGTGGAAAAATGGCAGCAAGTATAGCAACAATCGCCCACAAAATGCGACCATTTTATCCCATAAATCTGACGATGCCAGATGGCGAAAACTTAGAGGTCATTTCAACCTCAAATCGCTTAAGCATAGCAGATTGTTCTCAAACACACAATGAAGAGTTCAAATTTGGGTGGGATTTTTACTAAGACCGATCTGTTTTGCCTTAGAAAGCAAGAGCGATGGCGGCTTCCAAATCCAGAAGACAATGGTTTA
Source organism: Przewalskia tangutica (assembly GCA_029844215.1). Classification (NCBI taxonomy): domain Eukaryota; kingdom Viridiplantae; phylum Streptophyta; class Magnoliopsida; order Solanales; family Solanaceae; genus Przewalskia; species Przewalskia tangutica. The sequence continues at coordinate 148,093,750 of CM056720.1, forward strand.
ATGCGTAAAGCGGCTATTTGGCTTCAAATGCAGCTGCAAAAGACTTGAGGACAAAGCAGCAGTAGTTCAAATTTGGGTGGGATTTTTACTAAGACCGATTTGTTTTGCCTTAGAAAAGCTTGATGGCGGCTTCAAATCCAAAGAAGATAATCGGTTTAATGCAGAAAACAACAGCTATTTGGCTTCAAATGCAGCTGCAAAAGACTTGAGGACAAAGCAGTAGTTCAAATTTGGCCAAGGAAAACACAACGACAAGCCTTAAACCTGCCTAAAATGCAGAAGAGACACGAAATGCAAAGCACGGGCCAAAATATGGCCGCAAAATCGTCAATAATGCGGCAAACAAGAGCAGAATCGACACTTTTAAATGTAGCATATGTCCATTTTCGAGACAAGAGCAACAATAAACAAAGAATAGAATCGACACACCCAAGAGTAATATCTTGTTCGAACCAGGGGATTTTGAAGTGTAGCAATTTTGTTTCTCGAGCATGGATATCATAGTTGTAGCAGCCTTTTAAAGGATAAGGAAGAAAGAGGCTACCACCATCCATATTCTGAATGCCGCAACAAGATCAAAAGGTTTCTAGAACCTTAAGCATGGCAGACTATCGGGGAGGCTAAACCCATCCAAAGTTCGCTTTCGCTTTCAACAGATAAAATCATATAATAGGAAAAATTCAGTTACTCGAAAATATAACCAAACAGATTGTGGGTCTTCGCTGATGAAGTCATAACGAGCCTCCCATGAGACTCTTCGTGGCTCCGATGCGTTCATGTAAAAGAAAAGAAAGGAGTGTAAAATAACAATATATTAGACATCTAATAGGTCGGTGCACGATCATATTACGCCCCCTAAAATAGGTTGAAACTCAAGTGTCTCAGTATCCCGATTCTATCAACAAGTCTTGAATCATGTTCATATTCTAATAATACCATTTGATACACAAAATGCATCATGCAGCTTATAATTCATCCAATAGGTTTACTACTAGTTTGTACCTAGGGCAATTATTCAGAATAACACACGCGAGACAAAATGTACATGAACACGACTTTATATATCACATAGCTGATTATATTGACTTAACTCTTAATTTAGGGGGTCATGAAAGGAGCAGATTGAGCATATAGCCTTTTCATGACTCAAGGTGAACACGAGATTCCAAAACTTAACACAAATAAACAAAAGCAAACACGTAGACCACATGATTCGTGTAATCCATTTGGACTAACCTTAAAGGGTCTTGTTCTGCCTACAATAAATCACAAAATGGTAAGTAATCAACACAAAAGCATAGACTCTATGGTTCTCACGTAATCACCAACTTTTAACCAACCAGATTGGGTATTAAGTCAAACGACACAGTACATATGATTAACATGTTCCCAACTAAACATGAAAGCGTTTTATTAGTTTAATCACACAACGACCTATAAACAGTGAATAAATCTCATCTGGACAACATGAAACCATACTATAAGCAGTGAACACAAATAGCAATCTTTAAGGAGCTTCCTATGTTTGAACTAACTTAGGCTAGCCTAAGGAATGCTTAATTTAACTGAACAGGTTAATGGACCAGGATAGCAAACAATAGCTGAAACTCATCTTAAACATGTCGAAAATATTAGCGTCGACTAGACATGATTAACCATTCCTCCAATAAGCTTCGACAAACATTGTTAACAACATACAATACAACTATGTACTGGATATATATCAACCAAATACCCAACAGTAGCTTGACATGTTCAAAACTGATCTAACAGATTCAAATAACCAAACAACCTGTCTGAATAAGAACCTAAACACACGACACAAATTACGATAGACAAGTTAAATGGAAAAATTAAAAGGGGAAGAGGTTATGGATTGTGTCGGGGAAGTGTGGGTGAAGTGAAATGGGTAGTTGGGAAGAGATATGGGCATGAGAGATGTGCTGCTGCTGATGGGAAAAGGGAGGTTTGAGGTGAACGTTGGTGAGGTTCGCCGGAGTGGGATGACTGCTGGTATGGTGTGGCATAACTGCTCCAGTGTCGTGAGTTCGCCGGAGCAGTGATGGTGAAGAGGGAGACGGTTCGATAGGCAGCGGGTGGAGATGAGTAGTGTCGTGAGAATGGAGAAGAAGAGAGTGATGATGGTTTCGCCGGTGGTGGGCGACGGGAGGTGTGTAGGTCGACGGGAGACTGGCGGCGATGGGGACAGTGGGAGAGGGGAGGGTGGCTGGTCCTCTCTTTTTTAGGGTGCTGATGTTGTGCCGCCCCCCTGATGTTGTCTGCTAGGTTTTTTCCCCCGTGTTGATGTATTAGGTTAGCCCCTTTGTTAATGGGAGAAGATGATGATAAATGGCTAATGAGTTGGGTTCAAAACGGATTGGGCCTCGGTTTTGGGCTATGGGGAAGATGAGATTATTTAGTTTGGGTCAATTTTATTGGACTTGGGTTTAGAATTAAATATGAGCTTCAGATTTTAAGGAGTCTAATTTTGTTTGGGCTGATATATTATTTGCTGAAATGAGTGGGATTCTATTTGGGTAGAAATTAAGGTGTTGAGTTTTAATTAATGTAAAGTAAATGAGGTTTAAGTTATTTATAAAATTATTTTGAGTATTATTAAATTAACAAATGTTTATACGATATTTAAGGACTGCTTAATGTTTTATACATGCGACACTATTATTTAAATTTCTTATTTATTATGTGTTATTATTGTTACAATTATCTTGCGGTATTAAAAAAAAGTTTAATTTTATGATAAATAATTGAAAGGGAGGGACAAAATTGGGTGTCAACAGTTGTCCCTCTTTGTATGGAGAGGATGAAAGAGTCTTCAGACAAAGACGTTGACTTATAGCCAATTTTGTCCTGATTTGTCAAAGATTAGGAAAAGCTTGGGCAAACGAAGTTTCAAAAAATAGAGGGATTTCTGATGCCAGAGAATTGAATGCACTGCTGACGCCGATTCAAAATTTTTCCCAGTGTCGGATTATGATAACACTGGGTTATTGATATTGAAGATCAAAGGTAAGACTGACGCTGATTCAAAATTTGTCTCAGTATCGGATTATGATGACATTGGGTTATTGATGTTGAAAATTAAAGAAAAGGCTGACACGAATTTAAAAATTTGTCCCAGTGTCAGATTATGATGACACTGGGGTCATTGGTATTGTAGTATGTTGGGAGAGAGTAGATCGACGTTTGAGGCCGATTCTGCCGTTCGTTGGGAAAGTTGTACCCCCAACAAATTGCCCCGACTCGCTGTAAGATAAAAAACGTGCTCCTGCATGCTAATTGCTAAAGCTCAAGAAAAAATTAGCGCATAACTGTCAAAGCAAAACAATGTAAGAGTGCGAATTTTGTGTTGTGGTTGTAGTCAAATTGTGTATACTATGTAATGACGTGATGTGATGGTATGTCGTCTTGCATGGATGAAATGCAAATGACGTCTTGTATGGACGTTACGCAAATAAACGTGTCTTGTATGGGCGTTATCGCCTTGTATGGACGGGGTACAAAAGACGTCTTGTATGGACGTTATGCAAATGACGTCTTGTATGGACGTTATGCAAATGACATCTTGTATGGACGTTATGCATATGAAATCTTGTATGGAAATGACCCCTTGTATGGGCGAAACGTAAATGATGCCTTGTATGGGCGTTGTCGTCTTGTACGGACGAATGCAAATGACGCCTTGTATGGGCGTTGTCGTCTTGTATAGACGAGATGCAAATGACGCCTTGTATGGGCGTTGTCATCTTGTATGGACGAAATGCAAATGACGTCTTGTATGAGCGTTGTCGTCTTGTATGGACGAAATGCAAATGATGCCTTGTATGGGCGTTGTCGTCTCGTATAGACGAGATGCAAATGACGCCTTGTATGGGCGTTGTCGTCTTGTATGGACGAAATGCAAATGACGCCTTGTATGGGCGTTGTCGTCTTGTATAGACGATATGCAAATGACGCCTTGTATGGGTGTTATCGTCTTGTATGGATGAAATGCAAATGACTCCTTGTATGGGCGTTGTCGTCTTGTATGGACGAAATGAAAATGACGCCTTGTATGGGCGTTGTCGTCTTGTATGGAAGAAATGCAAATGACGCCTTGTATGAGCGTTGTTGTCTTGTATAGACGAGATACAAATGACGCCTTGTATGGGTGTTGTCATCTTGTATGGACGAAATTGTCACGACCCGACCCGGGGCCGCGACTGGTGCCCTACCGGGGCACCCCGTCAGGTATACATCAGAGAATAGCAGCGGAACATACATAACACATAAACCTGTAGATAGTAAACATCACTGGCTAGCCGACAAGTCCTCCTTCCATAGAATATACTTAATCAAAAGTAAAACAGTACAACTTTGTTCTTACAGCCCAAACCACAAACGTGACTACAGACCTCTAGGAAACAACTATGGCAGGACAGGGCCCCGTCATACCCCTGAATGTACATAATACCTATAGCATCAGGGAAAAACCGTACCAACAAAACAAGCCTCCGAAGGAATGGCGCTTCTGACATCAGACCAGTGATCCTAAGAATGAGGATCCACCACCTGCTTACCCCTACCTGCGGCATGAACGCAGCCCCCGAGGAAGGGGGTCAGTACACAATATGTACTAAGTATGCGAAACTGGAAAATACTGAAAATACCTCATAAGTCTAAAATAACTGGAGACATGTATGATAATCGATTTACAGTACACTGTGCCTTACTAATAATGAGAATATCAAGCATATACTATACTGCATGAAAATAGGAAGCTCATGATCAAAGCAAGGTCACCCACCCGCAGTATCATTAAGCAATCCTACTCCTGGGACTATTTCACCCGCATGGGTCGTGTGGACCCACATGAGGTATTCCTCGCATAGGCTGTACCCGCCCGCATGGGACTATTTCACCCGCATGAGCCCTACGGACTCGCATGAGGTATTCATCGCATCGTGGGTAGCAAATCCACGGAATATGCAAATGCCACAACCCGGGGAATGACCCCGTAACGAATAATATAACACTAGCACAAACCGGCTATCATACATAATATAAGCAAGTTAAGAAATCCCCTAACTTCTTATTAGTCTTGTTCACATACATTCTCATTTTAGTTTACTTAAGGCACTAACATGTCTTTATGAAAACCGGGAATTTAACCCAAAGTACTACGTACTTCTACTCTTTTAAAACCTTAGGCAATTAATGCCTTAAAAATCAATTTGCCTTTCACAACTTCAAATCATTTATCCGTACTCATTTTACTTAGAGTAAATCTTCCTTTGTTAATCTTCCATAAAGCTAATATAACCAACTTCCCATAAAGTCATTATATTAACGTTATACATTAGTCAAATACATTTCCCTAAACCCAAGGGACTTACACTTTTAAAAAGAAACAAGAATCATATACTTAAACACATCAAGTCCCTTAACTTTGAAAACTCAAGACATCCTTAAAACAAGTAAGGGATATAAAAACCTTGTACGTCTACCGTACTACATAAGTGCAACTAGTCATGCTCAAGAGATAGGAAAGTTCCACATACCTCTTCGGGTCAATCCACTTGCTAAGTCCTATATACCGCACGTAGTACGTCAACCTATAATGACCATAATACGTTTATTAACCTCTAGCTTCAACGTAGAATATTCCAAGTGCAAAGTCACTAAATTCTACGGAAAATCGGACAACATTTCCTTTGTTTCTATATACTTTTCCACCTTTTCAAGGTCTGAATTCAACATCCAACGCCACTTTTAAGGCCCAACAATCCAATCAATACAAAGGGGATTACACACCTAATCTTGGATGTGTAAAATTCTGCCCCACAAGGCATATTTAACAAAATCAATAAGCTAAAGGTAATATCTAAGCTATAGCATGCTTACATATCATTCTTATCCAATCCTTTCACATCCAACCCATATTTCCTACATGCAATGTATCTAAGAGCAATATTTACAACTACAAGTCCTTTCTTCTTCACATGCAACACAATAAACTAGCAAAAGAGAAAGGATTGTTACCTTAGAGCTTACCCAAATTAATCCAACAAATTCACTAGCCTCCTTTCCACAATCACCACCACAAAAACTCCTACAAGCTTGGCAACATGTTTCCTTCTTGTCACCTTTTTCAGATTTTTCTCAAGCCTTGATTTTCTAGAGAGAATGGAGAGCTTTTAATTTTTAGAGAGAGTGGAGAGCTTGAAGAATGACCAAGTCTTCAAGACTTGGTCAATAAATAGGACATGCAAAATCAGATGGGGGGGGGGGGACACTTGTCACCCTCCCATGGCCTTTTTTAAAACAAAACAGTTCTGATTTTTCCACCCACCGCAGACTCGCCTCAGCTGGCGCTGAAACCTCCGCAACCCCTCGTAACGCCCGGCCATGCCCGTGGCTCTCGGCCAAATATTTTTCTGTCCGATCACAAGACCGAACTTGTAACTTCCATAACTTTCTACTCCGATGTCCTATCGACGAACGATTGGTTGCGTTGGAAACTAGACTCAACGAACTACGTACTAGGCCTTTGAAACACCTAGGAACTCATAATGCAACTGGACATAAACCGCCTCAAAGTTGACTAAAAACCCGTCTGAAACAATCCGTCAACCTATCTTTCTAAAATTTTAAGTCTTAATCCCTTTCGTACGTTCTCATACGCATGGCCTGAACTACGGGGTATAACAGAAATGCAAATGATGCCTTGTATGAGAGTTGTCGTCTTGTATGGATGAAACGCAAATGACGCCTTGTATGGGCGTTGTCGTCTTGTATGGACGAAATGCAAATGACGCCTTGTATGGGCGTTGTCGTCTTGTATGGACGAAATGCAAATGACGCCTTGTATGGGCTTTGTCGTCTTGTATGGACGGAATACAAATGTCTCCTTATGAGGGCGTTATCATCTTGTATGGACGAAATACAAATGTCGCCTTGTGAGGGCGTTATCGTCATGTATGGACGAAATGTAAATGACGCCTTGTATGGGCGTTGTCGTCTTGTATGAACGAAATGCAAATGATGTCTTGTATGGGCGTTGTCGTCTTGTATGGATGAAATGCAAATGACGTCTTATATGGGCGTTGTCGTCTTATATGGATGAAATGCAAATGACGCCTTGTATGGGCGTTGTCGTCTTGTATAGACGAGATGCAAATGACGTCTTGTATGGGTGTTGTCGTCTTGTACGGACGAAATGCAAATGACGCCTTGTATGGACGTTGTCGTCTTGTATGGACGAAATGCAAATGACGCCTTGTATGGGCGTTGTCGTCTTGTATGGACGAAATGCAAATGACGCCTTGTATGGGCGTTGTCGTCTTGTATGGATGAAATGCAAATGACTCCTTGTATGGGCGTTGTCGTCTTGTATGGACGAAATGCAAATGATGCCTTGTATGGGCGTTGTCGTCTTGTATAGACGAGATGCAAATGACGTCTTGTATGTGCGTTGTCGTCTTGTATGGACGAAATGCAAATGACGCCAGATGGGCGTTGTCGCTCAGATGGACGAAATGCAAATGACGCTTTGTATGGGCGTTGTCGTCTTGTATGGACGGAATGCAAATGACGCCTTGTATGGGCGTTGTCGTCTTGTATGGACGGAATACAAATGTCGCCTTGTGAGGGCGTTATCGTCTTGTATGGACGAAATGCAAATGTCGCATTGTGAGGGAGTTATCGTCATGTATGGATGAAATGCAAATGACGCCTTGTATGGGCGTTGTCGTCTTGTATGGACGAAATGCAAATGACGCCTTGTATGAGCGTTGTCGTCTTGTATGGACGAAATGCAAATGATGTCTTGTATGGGCGTTGTCGTCTTGTATGGACGAAATACAAATGTCGCCTTGTGAGGGCGTTATCGTCTTGTATGGACGAAATGCAAATGTCGTCTTGTGAGGGCGTTATCTTCATGTATGGACAAAATGCAAATGACGCCTTGTATGGGCGTTGTAGTCTTGTATAGACGAGATGCAAATGACGTCTTGTATGGACGCTATGAAAATAACGCCTTGTATAGGCGTTATGCAAGTGACGCCTTGTGTGGGCGTTATCGTCTTGTGTGGACGAAAATGCAAATGACGTCTCCTAAGGTGTAGATAAAATTGTTCTATATGTGGAGTTGTGTCGTAATTCATGCATAATCAAAACTAGATGAAATAATTAAAGTGTAAATGATGTATCCTGAGTAAAGAAGATGTGGTTTTTTGCGAGATGTATTTGATGTAGACTTATTGCAGATTGACTTTGTGAGCGAATCTGCTGTATTGGAATGTTGTTGTTATCCTTGTTCCTGTTGTCATGCAAAAATCACTCAAAGAAAAATGGTGAGTTCGGGGAGGGGTCGGCCGATTTGTGTTGGCTCTTGATACGTGCATGCGTTGTCTTGTCTGGACATGTAACCCCTGTCTGATTTCGAGTCTCGGTCAAAATCATTCGTTGAAAATATTCTATCTTGAGAAAATATACTCATATATACTAGTAGGAAATTATGTCGATCTTTGGATAGTGTCATGTTGTGAAACAATGCGAACATCCTTATCCGAAATTGGCGGTATATTCTCCCATATTCTCGGTGCTTCGTTGCAGTGAAGTTCCTTAAAATTTGTCCCAGTTTATGTCGATCTTTCAAGCATAGGGAATCATATTTGTCGGCGTCTTTCCGTGGCTAAGTCCCTAAAAATTGTCCCGGTTTTTTACTGACGAAACTGAGTCAGATATATGTCGTTCATTTGTCTTGTCTGTATGACAAGACTGAGCACAACTCACTAAAATGCAAAATAACAAAACAAAGATTTCCTAATGGTGTGACCGAGACCGATGTAGGCCGCCTACGTATCCGCTAAGGGAATCAGGTCGAACGTAGTTCGTTACAGACAAGATTTAAAATTTTTTAAAGACGGGACCGAGGCCGATGTGGCCGCCTACGTATCCGCCAAGGGAATCAGGTCACACGTAGTTCCGATTACAAGCAAAGTAATTGGGCTTTCCTAGAAATGGGACCGAAGCCGATATGGCCGCCTACGTATCCCGCCAAGGGAATCAGGTCAAACGTAGTTCAGATTGTGACAAAATTTTGAGAAAATTGTTGTTTGGGATATGGGCTTTCTGTGTATTAACACAAGGAATGACGCAGCCCCAGAAAACAACGCTAGTATAGCTCGAAATTAATACTAAGAGAATGCACAAAATTGGAGTAGCAAAATACTGTACTAGAGTGCACATAGCTGAAAGCAACAAACATTACAATAGCAAGCAGACTATATAGATATCAAACGCGCGTCCTAGCATGTTTGGGACCTCTTTTAATGCCAGAGGTGAGCCTAAACGCCAAATATGCGATATTATGATATATAGGTCCAAGCTGTTAAATTGCAATGTTTTGTTGGAAATGGCGACCAAATGACGGTGCACTTTTCCAATTTCGGAATGTCATGTTTAAGCTTGGATTTGTCTATCATTGTCACGCTACACACAGTATGCTAATGGGTCTTTGGTTTGTGAAACCTGTCGACAAGTTTGGTGGATTTCTAATTGTGGCGTTAATACCAAGGATTAATCCACCTAAGGTTTATGCATGCATGACTTAATATAAAAGGGTGGTATAACTCTATCTTAAGCTTTCTAAGATTTGGCTTACTAGACGCAAGGTTCCCGAGCGGACAACTCGAGTGAGAAGGCTACGTGGCTGATCAGACGAACCGATCTAACTCCACGCAGGCGCCAACTCTCCTAAATTTTGGACATCTTGAAAGAAATTTGCGGGTGCGCGAAGCACACCAACGCGTGTAGTGTGTGACAATGTGAATTTTCCAGAGTGGAAGAAATATGAGCAAATGCCAGTTTAAGCAAAGCAGTAAAAGCAAATAGCAATTAAAACAGTTAAGTATACAAAATTAAAGCAAGCAATTTTAAGGCATTTAAAACAAATAAAAGCAAATGAAGTCAATCAATAAACCTAGGTTTTCTATGGTCAAGAACCTGATTATCCCCAGTGGAGTCGTCATGCTGTCGCACCCGATTTTGAACTCTCAGGCTTGAATGCGCGACGAAATGGTTATCCCTCCGAAAATGTTGCTAAAAGGTTCGAGGAGTCGCCACCTAATTAATTGGGTGAATTAGGACACCTAAATGCTAACTGATTAAGGTCAACATAAACTCCATTTAATGGTCTGCAAAACTGTGTGAAATTCTGGGCAAGGGTTCTTTATTATCCTAAAGGGAAGGGGTTAGACATCCTCTAAGATCCGCTAACTTGCGGTTGTCCGTTCAAACCTAACTTAATTATTATGCTAAGGAAATGCATCTTTAAAGTTTTTAAATAAAGGTATAAAACTATAAGATTTGTTTAAAATGTAAGAGTTAATTTCGAATGAAAGAATGCGTTCATGGAGTAATTAAAAGATATATGCAAGTATTTAATTACCTAAGGTATATATGTCAATATAGAAATAATAATGCAAAATTATCATATAAATATATGTAATTATAAAATAAGAATTAAAGATGTCTGTTATGCAAAGGACAACAAAAGTATGATAAAAATATATATACTTTATGCATGTTAATAGGAATTGATAAGAGCATGGTTTAGGTATGTTTTGACAAAATAAAGTTCTAGCTACATGACTTGTTATGCGAATGAAGATTATTAAGTGGTTTATTATAACTATTAAAAAATGTGTGACGCGCCTAAAGTAATCAACTTAAGGTAAGCAAATCAAATTAATTGCTAGCTATCGATTCAAGGTTTAGTTATCCTAAATGTTAGACAAATAATTTACAACAAATAGATGGGGAAGATGGAGATTAATAATAAAACTCGAATCCATGATGGTGTAATTCCGCCTGTGATTTGGAATGGCATATGCGGACATGGATGCACATAGATGCGGACTTTCATATGTTGTAGCTCGTGATGAGTCTCGTATTGAGACTCTTCATTCAGCTCCGATGCATTTCGTGTAAAATAAGAGAAATATAAAGATTAGTATACACTCAAATTTTATCAATTAATAGATAAGAATTTAGCATCATATTTAGCACATAAATTTATATTTAAATATGTATCTCGTGACCGATTGTGAAGGTCAACAGGTAATCGAAAGTGAATCCAGTGGGCTTGGCCCAGAACTGGAAAGCGCGTCACAGTTCAGAGGCAGAGAGGAATAAACAATGATTCATGGGCCCTAAACTTATCCATCAAGGCTGGGATATACAAACTGGACACAGTGATGTCCGGGTCTTTAGTTCAACATAATAATTCTTCTAAACATGCAAATATAATCAATTATAGATAGGTTTTAAGGGGGTGAATTAAACTACATATTTCAACAAAGGACAAGCAGGCAAATAAGTCGGGGATAGCATTTTTTTGGTATATAGGACTTGTTTAAACTGGAGCAAGCACACGAGCAGACTGCAGATGAGGGCAAACAATGGACTAGGCCCAATACTCAATTATGAAGGAAGGAGATGAAAGGCTATCAGAAATATGTCCAGCCCAACGACATATTTGAAAATATTTTAAGCTAATATACAAGGGATATATACACGGAATTGAGGATATGTTACAGAATGTGGGTGACCTCGACATACATTGGATGTATACTGAAGTGTACGTATCACATATATCACGAAATATACCCACGGATGGTCTACTGAAAAATGCAACAATCAGGGGAAGGGAAAGGCGATTCAGCGGTAAATACGGACAGGGACTAGGTTGAATACATAAAGCCACCTAATACTAAACAACCTGCAGATTCCAAAGACTATGTTTTTCGAGGAATAAAGGACGTATCCAGCAGATTATTCAGCATGTTAACTTGCGTGAATTCATACATACCGGAGGATAAACAGACAACTTCAAATCAGCAATTACTAGTCACAATTCTAAAATGTAACCATTGAGCCAGAATATTTTAGCCAAACATTGGCAGAGATGTAACCGATAAGCAGGACAAAGCAATGGACCAAGTAGACATCAAGCAAATGCAAGAGTTCAATTTCTGATTCCGAGTTCTTTTTTAATTGAGTTGTGACTCTTTGGGAGTAATGCTTTAAATGCACAGAACCATGAATGTCAAACCAAGCGTATAAGATCATATTCGGTATAACATGTTGGTTATGATGACTTTCCAGGATATGGCGCAATATAACTGGACTGATATATGTATATGCTATTACCCTTATGTCAGTCCTGGACTAATCTCAACAGATATATGTTGGACCTAATGATAAACTAAAACAAATTTATCAATGCTACAACAGATGTTCTAAACCATGCTTTGCCTTATTTTAATACAGAACTAGTTCCATACTTTCCAGGATTTAGACGTCAACTACTTTAACATGACGAATATTTGACACATCCAGATGACTATTGTAACACCTACAAGGATCACAGATTTGACAAAGCATTGGTGACACAACTCAGCCGACCTATAAAACTCAGGCGATAACTATTCCATTTAGACATATATGCAAATACCGACAACTACTAGTAAGACGTGTTGTGGACAAGAAGAAACTGATTATCATCACCCCCTTTTTACATGCTCAATTACATCTTATTTGACGGGGAAATGCTGCATATATGACGATAGATATACGGTTAGCTTAAGAGTGAAACACATCAGCTATCTTATGAGACGGGAACACGAAGATTTTATTTAGTTATAATAAATCACTTAATAATCTTCATTCGCATAACAAGTCATGTAGCTAGAACTTTATTTTGTCAAAACATACCTAAACCATGCTCTTATCAATTCCTATTAACATGCATAAAGTATATATATTTTTATCATACTTTTGTTGTCCTTTGCATAACAGACATCTTTAATTCTTATTTTATAATTACATATATTGATATGATAATTTTGCATTATTATTTCTATATTGACATATATACCTTAGGTAATAAAATACTTGCATATATCTTTTAATTACTCCATGAACGCATTCTTTCATTCGAAATTAACTCTTACATTTTAAACAAATCTTATAGTTTTATACCTTTATTTAAAAACTTCAAACATGCATTTCCTTAGCATAATAATTAAGTTAGGTTTGAACGGACAACCGCAAGTTAGCGGATCTTAGAGGATGTCTAACCCCTTCCCTTTAGGATAATAAAGAACCATTGCCCAGAATTTCACACAGTTTTGCAGACCATTAAATGGAGTTAATGTTGACCTTAATCAGTTAGCATTTAGGTGTCTTAATTCATCCAATTAATTAGGTGGCGACTCCTCGAACCTTTTAGCAACATTTTCGGAGGGATACCCATTCCGTCGCGCATTCAAGCCTGAGAGTTCAAAATCGGGTGCGACACTACGTACTTCCGTTCCATTAAAAAGAACCATTTTTATATAAAAACCCCAAGATACTAACACCCGTAGTATCAAGACATGTCTACTTTTCAAATCAAGTTACTACACCTTTAGAACTCATTTCAAAACCTTGAAATCAAGTAACTTCATTCTCAAAATCCAAATAACTTGTATCTCTAAATCAAGTTATCATTCTTTAAATCAAGTCATTTATCCTCCTTTACATTAATAAAGTAAACCATTCTTTTAAACTTCATAAAGCTGTTGTAACTAACTTCCCATAAAGCCATTACAACACTTTATGTTTTTAAGCAAAACCTAGACCATTACATTCTTTTTTTTTGTTAAACCAAGAGACTTACACTTTTAAACCAAGTATCATATGCATTTAAATAAAGTTTCACAACTCTCAAAATACTTCAAGTCTCTTAAGTTTAAAAGTCAAGTCTCTTAAATTTACAATTCAAGTCTCTTATCTTTAGAAAATTCAAGTCATCAATACTTTTCCAAATCAAGTATTCTATACTTTTCAAGTCAAGTAACATATACTTCTTTGAAAACAAGTTACTACACTTTCGTAAATCAAACAAGGATACCAAAATGAAACCGAGTTCATTTAAAACACGTATGTCTACCGTACTATACCTTTCGTAAGATACATGCTCAAGAGGATAGGAAGAGTTCACATACCTCTTCGACTTAAACCACTTGCCATGTTGAATACGCCGCACGTAGAATGTCAACCTATAATGACCATAATACGTCCATCAACTACTAGCTTTCAACGTAGAATATTGCTAAGTATAAGGACTTTTATTCTACGGAAATTTAGGCAGCACTTCTTTTGTTTCTACGTACTTTTTCACCTTTTTCAAGGCCCGAAAATCAATAAACAAATGCCACATTTAAGGCTCAACAATCAGTTAATCAAAGGGGATTACACGCCTAGCCGGACGTGTAAAATTCAGCCCCACAATCAATATAAAATTGTCCATTAATCGAAAGCCATATTCGGCTACAATGTATCACTACAATATCAATTTCCTTTCAATTCCTTTTTAATCCAAGTTGTTATTCTAATATGTTATATACTCTATAACAATTATAACAACTAAAAAATCCTTTCTTTCTTAACATGCGACGATTGTAACTATCGACCAAATTGATTACAACATAAATAGCTAACTTGCCCATTTTCGGTTTTTATAACATGTCGACATGATCCAAATCTTTTCAAACTTCATTCTATATATCACATGCTCATCTATCAACTAATACATATGTAATCTTCAATTACAATAGTAAGACGAAGATTATTACCTCAATAAGCCCAAATCTAATCAAGATTCAAAGTCGATCCTTAGCAACTTTAGTTCCTCTTCTTGAAGTTCCAATCCACTCCAAGCAACTATTAGAAGCTTATGAAGAACTCTTCTTCAAGTTCCAACTCCAACTATGAAAAAACCCTTAGGTTTTTATGTTGCGACTAACGTAAAAACGTAGTTTTTCCGAGATTTTTGTGGGGGGATATCCTTAGAATACCTTTATGGATCTTGGGTTTGAATATTGAGATTTATGAACAACAATTTAAATTTTTTCTCTTCCACAATGGCTCATGGCCGAGAGCTCATTTCAAGAGCAAGAATGTTGTGGAAATTTTCTAAGTGTTGTGATAAGTCTTGCTACTTGTATATGTATATATAATACAATGAAGGGTCTAGATTAAAACATTTGTGTGGCATGGATTTAAAAACTCTTTGTCAAGTTGGCAAGATTGACTTAGTCAATATTATCAAGCTTGTCTTCAAGACTAGCACCTTTGACCTTGGTCAATTCGACCAAGCCTAAATGGGGGTGACACGTGTCACCCTCCCATTGGTCCATAATATTTTATTTTCCCGAAATTTCCATAATTGGTCAAAATATCGGAAACCTCGTGGGCTCCACAAAAACGTAAAATTTCTCGAGTGGGCCCCACGTATCCCACTCTATAAATAAACTTCCATAATCTCGATAAATTCTAAGTGTCTCAAATAACAAATTTGAGAACCCAATTCTTATTAACGAACATTTTCCTTCCCGTGGTTCGGAAGATTTTTCCTTTGGAAAACAATTCTTTCTTTCGTTTAGATTTTTAAGTCATGTGTTCTCCTGTCTATTCTCCTATGCATATCCTGGAATTACGGGGTGTAACATTCTCCCCTCCTTAGAAACATTCGTCCCCGAATATTCCTTCGAGGTTCCATCTAAACGGATATTGACATAGTCCCTTGACTACACCCAACATAATCACACTTGCCACACCTGGCCACATAACAATACTTATACTAAAACGTCAATCTGAACTCCAAGTGTCGACGTCGTTCATCTGTATAAAGCTTCTGCTGACTCTGAGCTTACTAATAATCTTTCCTAGATAAGCTTCGCCTTATCCGTAGCCCGCTGAATCAAGTCTGGGCCAATTATCTGAACCTCGCCTATGTTGAACCAACCAATCGGCGATTCTACACTTTCTTTCATACAAAGCCTCATACAGGGCCATCTGAATACTGGGATGGTAACGGGTATTATACGCAACTCATCGAGAGGAAAAATATCCTCTCTGCTACTCCTGAAATCAATAACACAGGCCCGCAACCTATCCTCAGTATGCGGATAACATGCCCCGTCGCCCATCGGCGAGGGTGAAATGTAACACTGAGACTCACCTGTGTCCCTAACTCCTTCTGGAAAACCTCCAGAAGTTAGACGTAAACTGCGCTCATCTGTCTGACATCATAATGTAGAAACTCCGTGCAGTCTCACAATCTCCCTGCTATATAATCTAGCATAATCCTCAGCCGAGTAAGTGGTCCTAACTGGAAGAAAATGGGTTGATTCTGTCAGCCTGTCTACTATAACCCATAAGGAGTCGCACTTCCTCTGAGTACGATGCAACCCTATAACATAATCCATATCAATCACCTCCCACTACCAAGTCGGGATCTCAATCGTCGATGATAGCCCACTAGGCTTCTGGTGCTCACCCTTGACATGCTGCCAATTTGGACACTGAGCAACAACTCTGCTACGTCTCTCTCCAGGACATCTTACCAATACATACATCTGAGGTCATGATACATCTTTGTCGACCCCGGATGAATAGAGTAACGAGCACTATGTGCCTTCTTTAAAACTTGCTGACCAGTCCTACAACATCGGGTACACACAATCTGCCCTCATATCTTAGCACCCCCTACCGGTGCTACCTTGGAAAAACTCTTCTCCTCTCGAAGAGCCATATCTCGATTCCGTACTAGAACTGAATCCTTATATTGTCGCCTCTTCACCTCCTCTACGGGGGGAGACTCGGCAACCTCTCGAATCCGAGCTCCACTATCATGCTCCCGTAGCTTCCGGGATATATAGGTTGTTACCTTATCGTGTTGCATCCGCATCCAACCCAGCCAAACACTCAAAGTGTTACCATAATAACCTAACCCTCTAGTCCCTCAGGCCTCAGGAGGGGTTAGAACTGTAGTCGTAGTCAGCTTATCTTCCCATAACTGGAAGCCTTTCTCAAACTTCCGAAATAGTCGGGGATAATCTCAATTATGATTCCTGTTTCCATTTCTCTATCGCAACCAAACTTGGTCAGTATACTTAGATTCGATTTCTTTGCTTGTCTCATGGCTAAGACTCCCTGCCAATCACAAGTTAGGGAAAGATTTCCTTGATCTCATCAAGTAGTAATCTTATTATTCTCTTCCAGCTCATAAAGCTTATAGTCAGGTGTTCAATCTTAATTCATGGTAGTTACATAATCCAATAGCTTGCCAAGAGTTCTTATCGTTCGAGTGTCTACTCGTCTTACCTTTATTTTCATTTCAAGTTGCCCTGGGGTCTCTTACCTCCCCATATATATACGGTCTGGCCCGTCATTATAGGCTTGCCACCTTTCGTCGAGGTGTTCCTAACTGCCCATCGTTTTCTAATGGTTTTTACACTAGTCTGGGTAATTATGCCTTGGGAAACCTTCATAACTGTAATTGCATTCTCCTTATTATTCTGGTCATAACCCTTCATCATACAATTTACTAACCCAAAATATTTCTACCTCACTCTTGGGTCATACATTTCCATTTATGCTTATTACCAGCATTTATATCCTTAAGACACATCCTCGACCATTTCCTAATGTCGTTCTCAATTACCCCAACACAATACTTTTCCCACGGTTATCTAAAATTATAACCTATTGTATGACGAAACTGAAGACTTTACCAGTCTCATATCCATCGTCTAATAATATGGGTACACATAACCCTCGATAATACGTAAAACTATCCTTTTGCGTAGGGGAGAGAGCGTATCTCCCTTTCATAATCTTTCCTTGAAGTTACAACTCTATTCACAGGGTCCTCTTGCGGTCTTGTATATATCTAATCATCAAGCATAGCCTTAAAAATTGTGTAGATTCTCAAAACCTACCAATGATGTCTTCGGTTTTTCGCAGGCAGCACTCGTACTTATCTTATTCTTGCCTTGCGCATTTTCTTGAAATCATTCGGGAAGTCGTGGCCCTGACCGCCACACTAAACAACTCCAAGCACCTCCAAGGGCACTTAACATAAAATCCTTCAATGATCGTACGTTCTTATCTCCGTCTCTTAGCTTTCAAATTCACGTACTACATACTTCCAACATCAATTTATTTACTTCAACCGAACAAGTCACATAGACTTACTAAAATCAAGTCTGCCAATTGTATATCATCACCGGGCAATCCTTATGTACCTGCTCAGCTACAACCCAAACACCCACTGGTGTAGCTACCTCGAAAGGTCATTTTGGACTCCGGCTCTATTCCTTTACACTTGTTTGCTCTCTTTCTTACTGGTTGTACTCTTCCCGTACTTCCACACTTATACTAGTATACGTACATAACTTCCATACTAATTCTGGCCTCCAATCCTTAGAGTTACTTACATTGAACAATTTAAGGCCATTTCCGGCTCTCACAACCTGGTTCCGGTGGAATGCATCCACGAACCCGTAAAACAATTTAACTAGACTTGGGTCTTGCATCCTCGTGACCCTGTCACGTAGCGGGACTACTACCAACTGATCTCAATCAATTTTAGGTTATGGGGCGACCCATAATAGGTCATCAACCCGACCCACCGTCGCACTTAACTCTTACCCTTAGTCTGAATTAAATCTTATTGCCGAGAAGGCCTTATATACCTAAGGTCTCGGCGGTTATCACTGTTCTAAGGCTCACAATTTCCATGCCCCAATCCTACATTATCCTTCCCCGCATACGGGTAAGATAGCTTCTCATAAGCTCTTAATCGTGTTTTCTTAATCATAACAACCATACTTACTCCATACGGATCTCATCCGTACAATTCCCTTAAGTATACTACGTAGCTTAATCTATTAACATAGTCTTCTATTAAGTCCCTTAATCATAACTTCTTAAGGGTTCATTACCTTCTCAGACAGCTCATCATCTCCTAGTTTCTCAAATTAGCACGTAAAACTTTGATGAGAATTCATTAAACTGTTTTATACCTTTCCGGTATCTATTTAGTCCTTACCAATTCTTGGTAATCTACAATCATTCTAGGCAACACGCGTCTGACCCTCATACATAACTCTGTATAGTTGTATGTCATAATACCAACTATACTACTATTATTACCAACCTGGATACGCAATCCACATAATCCGTCATGGGTCACTGCTGCCTTTCTCGTAGCTTCAATCAACATAACTCGTTAGGGAGAGACGGCCCTAACAACACAGCTCTATCGCACGATCTCAGAGTGAGAAGAATGGAAACCAATCCTAAATGTCCTGCAGCCTCCTGGTTATAGATGTGGTGCACAACACACCGATAATCAAGACTCTACTAGACACGGTCTGTAGACACTTTCCGAGGACTAACTGCTCTGATACCACTTTTGTCACGACCCGACCCCGGGCCCGCGACTGGTGCCCTACCTGGGCACCCTTACAGGTAACCATCAGAGAAAGTCAGCGGAACATACATATAACACACAACTTAAATCAATTAGAAGTAAATAACAGGCTAGCCGATAAGGCCGCCTCCCTTGTTATATATATAAATAGCAAGCAGCAGTTACATCATTTTTCTTTACAAACCGACCCACAAGATATGACTACAGACCTCTAAGAGTTTTTACATAACAACTGTGATGGGACAGGGCCCCGCCATACCCCTGAATGTACAACAACCGACAATCCCAGGGATCTGAACCAAAGATAAGCCTCCGGAGTAATGGAGCTTCTCAATAGCTGAATAGTGATCCTAAGAGTGAGGATCCGCAAGCTATGTACCTCAACCTGCGGCATGAACGCTTCCCCCCGAAGGAGGTCAGTACAACAGATACCAAGTATGTGAAACTGAAAGTACTGTAATGAAATCATAATAGTCTAAAATAAAGCTGGGGACATGTATGATAACCACATTAACAGTACATTGTGCCTTACTAACAATGAGAGCGGACAAGAATAAACTTTGTCGGTTTTAAAACAGGAAGCTCATGATGAACCTAGGGCCATCCACCCGTAGTATCATTCTGCAATCCTACTCCTGGGACTATTTCACCCGCATAGGCCGTATGGACCCGCATGAGGTAATCTCCTCGCATAGACTGTATCCGCCCGCATAGGCCATATGGACCCGCATGAGATAATCTCCTCGCATAGGCTGTATCCGCCCGCATGGGAATCGAACCCACATAAGCCCTACGGACCCGCATGAGGTAATCTCCTCGCATCATGGGTAGCAAATCAACGGAATATGCAAATGCAACAAGCCCGGGGAATGACCCCGTAATGAATAATATATCACAAGCACAACCGGCTAACATAATCACGTAACATAAACACAACCGGCTACCATAAATATCATAAGCAAGTTAAGACATCTCTTAACTCTTATTAGACTTAGTTAGCATGCACTCTCATTTTATTTCACTTAAGGCACTAACATGTCAGAAAAAATTCGGGAATTTAACCCAAAGTACTACGTACTTCCGTTCCTTTAAAAAGAACCTTTTTTATATAAAAACCCCAAGATACTAACACCCGTAGTATCAAAGCATGTCTATTTTTCAAATCAAGTTACTACACCTTTAGAAGTCATTTCAAAACCTTGAAATCAAGTAACTTCATTCTCAAAATCCAAATAACTTGTATCTCTAAATCAAGTTATCATTCTTTAAATCAAGTCATTTATCCTCCTTTACATTAATCAAGTAAACCATTCTTTTAAACTTCATAAAGACGTTGTAACTAACTTCCCGTAAAGTCATTACAACACTTTATGTTTTTAAGCAAAACCTAGACCATTACATTCTTTTTTTTGTTAAACCAAGAGACTTACACTTTTAAACCAAGTATCATATGCATTTAAATAAAGTTTCACAACTCTCAGAATACTTCAAGTCTCTTAACTTTAAAAGTCAAATCTCTTAACTTTACAATTCAAGTCTCTTATCTTTAGAAAATTCAAGTCATCAATACTTTTCCAAATCAAGTATTCTATACTTTTCAAGTCAAGTAACATATACTTCTTTGAAAACAAGTTACTACACTTTCGTAAATCAAACAAGGATACCAAAATTAAACAGAGTTCATTTAAAACACGTACGTCTACCGTACTATACCTTTCGTAAGATTCATGCTCAAGAGGATAGAAAGAGTTCACATACCTCTTCGACTTAAACCACTTGCCAAGTTGAATACGCCGCACGTAGAATGTCAACCTATAATGACCATAATATGTCCATCAACTACTAGCTTTCAACATAGAATATTGCTAAGTATAAGGACTCTTATTCTACGGAAAATTGGACAGCACTTCTTTTGTTTCTACGTACTTTTCCACCTTTTTCAAGGCCCGAAAATCAATAACCAAATGCCACATTTAAGGCTCAACAATCAGTTAATCAAAGGGGATTACACGCCTAACTGGACGTGTAAAATTCTGCCCCACAATCAATATAAAATTGTCCATTAATCGAAAGCCATATTCGGCTACAATGTATCACTACAATATCAATTTCCTTTCAATTCCTTTTTAATCCAAGTTGTTATTCTAATATGTTATATACTCTATAACAATTATAACAACTAAAAAATCCTTTCTTTCTTAACATGCGACGATTGTAACTATCGACCAAATTGATTACAACATAAATAACTGACTTGCCCATTTTCGGTTTTTATAACATGTCGACATGATCCAAATCTTTTCAAACTTCATTCTATATATCACATACTCATCTATCAACTAATACACATGTAATCTTCAATTACAATAGTAAGACGATGATTATTACCTCAATAAGCCCAAATCTAATCCAAGATTCAAAGTCAATCCTTAGCAACTTTAGTTCCTCTTCTTGACATTCCAATCCACTCCAAGCAACCCTTAGAAGCTTATGAAGAACTCTTCTTCAAGTTCCAACTCCAACTATGAAAACCCCCTTAGGTTTTCATGTTGCGACTAACGTAAAAACGTAGTTTTTCCGGGATTTTTGTGGGGGGATATCCTTAGAATACCTTTATGGATCTTGGGTTTGAATATTGGGATTTATGAACAACAATTGAAATTTTTTCTCTTCCACAAGGGCTCATGGCCGAGAGCTCATTTCAAGAGCAAGAATGTTGTGGAAATTTTCTAAGTTGTGATAAGTCTCGCTACTTGTATATGTATATATAATACAATGAAGGGTCTAGATTAAAACATTTGTGTGGCTTGGATTTAAAAACTCTTTTTCAAGTTGGCAAGATTGACTTAGTCAATATTATCAAGCTTGTCTTCAAGACTAGCACCTTTGACCTTGGTCAATTCGACCAAGCCTAGATGGGGGTGACACGTGTCACCCTCCCATTGGTCCATAATATTTTATTTTCCCGAAATTTTCATAATTGGTCAAAATATCGGAAACGTGTCACCCTCCCATTGGTCCATAATATTTTATTTTCCCGAAATTTCCATAATTGGTCAAAATATCGGAAACCTCGTGGGCCCCACAAAAACGTAAAAAAATTTCGGGTGGGCCCCACGTATTCAACTCTGTAAATAAACTTCCATAATCCCGATAAATTTTAAGCGTCTCAAATAACAAATTTGAGAACCCAATTCTTATTAACGAACATTTTCCTTCCCGAGGTTCGGAAGATTTTTCCTTTGGAAAATAATTCTTTCTTTCGTTCAAATTTTTAAGTCCTGTGTTCTCCTGTCTATTCTCCTATGCATATCCTGGAATTACGGGGTGTAACAAGGCACCTCTTTGTAGTTCGCCATCTTAGCCCTGTACATAATCTCTTCTGCATACTTACGCTGACACAAGAACATATGATTGACAGACCTGGTCACTAATATCCCCAAAAGTAACTCAGCTTCCCCAAATCAGTCATTGCAAATTCGGACTTAAGCAAGACAATAATCTTATTTTTCAATTAGTCGGAGGAGGCAGTAAGAACAATATCATCTACGTAAAGTAATAAGTAAACAGTGCTACTACCTCGATGAAAGAAAATGAAGAGTGATATATCACTCCTGCTGCATACAAACCCAATCTGTAAGATATACTTGGCAAAACGATCATACCACGTACGGGGGGCCTGTTTCAGGCCATATAGTGACTACGGAGACGACACACATAGTGAGGAACTGCTGGATGGGTGAACCCCGGCGGCTGATGCATGTAGACTGTCTCTCTCAGATCTCCATGTAAGAATACATTCTTCACATCAAGCTGATGGATCTGCCAGTTTTTGCCCATGACAATGATCAAAACTGTGCGAATGGTAGCTAGTTTGACAATCGGGCTGAAGGTCTCACCACAATCAATACCCTCCTGCTGATTTGTGCCATTAGCCACAAGTCGTGCCTTATACCTCTCAAGATCTCCACTGTCTCTGAATTTGTGACGAAATAGCCACAGACAACGAATCATATTCACCCCCTCAGGTCTAGGTACTAGATCTCATGTGTGTTGTTTAGTTAATGCATTGAATTCCTCAGACATAGCCGCATTCCAATTAGGGTGTTGTTTAGCCAATATAGGGTTCTTAGAAATTGAAAAAATGGTTTGGGCAGACAAGTTAAATTGGAATTTGACTTTGAAGATTTCATGCTTGACACGAGTTTCTATTTGGTGAGTGGGGATAGTGGGAGACTCCAAGGTGGAGGGATTTGTTGGATATGGAGAAGGAGGGGTTGAAGTCGTAGGAGGCACCATTGTACCGTGATCAAAGACTGCGGTGCTGGAGGGAACCATCAGTGGCGCCTCAGCACTGGGCCGCGGCGCTGTCGACGGTGAAGCATGGACCTTTTCGCAGGAGTTTTAGCGCTGCGACACTGACCCTTGGGGCCGCGGCGCTGACGCTGAAGAAAAACTGATATGCTCTAGTTGACTGAGGATGATGGGAGAGATGACAGACTCGTCGAGAAAAGAGTAATCCAATTTTTGGAACTGTTTAAGATTCGAAAACAAGAATGTGGTCTCGTCGAATGTGACGTTACGAGAGATGTGGATCTGACGCGTGGACAAGTCATAACATAGATAGCCTCTATGGTTCAGCGGGAAGCCTAGGTAGACACAAGGAGTGGACCGGGGGCTAGTTTGAGAGGGGCAGTAGAGGCAATGTTAGTATAGCAAAGACAACTGAATATTCGGAGATGATCATAAGAGGGTACTCTATGATAGAGAATTTCGGTAGGGGTCATATTGTGAAGGGTGCTAGTTGGGAGAATATTGAGAACGTAGTCTGAAATTTTAGTAGCATAGACCCAGAAGGATAGAGGTAGGGAGACATGAATCAATAGAGTACGAATCATATTGTTAATGGTGCGGATGATTCTTTCAGCTTTACCGTTTTGAGGGGAGGTGTGAGGGCAAGAGAATAGAAAAACCATGTCATTATTAGTACAAAAATGGTGAAACATAGAGTTGTTGAATTCACGACCATTATCGCACTGAATTTTTTTTTATACCTTTTCCAAATCGTGTTTGAATGAATGTTCGAAACTCAAGAAATTTTGCAAACACTTCCGATTTAAATTTGAGAGGATACAACCAAACAAAGTGAAAAAATCATTTAGTAGGATAAGATAATATTTATGACCGAGAGAACTAGCAACATGTGATGTCCATAAATCGACATGTATAATATCAAATGACACAAAAATAACACTAGTGGATGATTTAAACGGAATACGAGTATGTTTGCCTAAAGAACAAGAAACACAATTTTGGGCAAGCTTCCCATTACAAGTAATGGAATTATTGCCTCTAAGAAAGTTAAAAACTGAGGCTCCTGAATGACCAAGCCTATTATGTCATGTGGAAGAAGAAATGACCGCTAGAGAGATGGGAGAGCTAGATCTGACAGCGGAGGTGAGAGTGAATGGATAGAGACCCCCCGTGCTATTGCATCTCGTAAGAGGTGTCCCCGTATGAAGATCCTTCACAGTGAAACCATAAGGGTCAAAATCAACAGAGACAGAGTTATTACAGACAGAGTTATTACGAGTGAATTTGCGGATAGAAATTAGATTCTTAATCATATGTGGGGCATATATGGTATTTTTAAGGGGGAATGGATGAGGAGGTGGTGTGTAGGATGTACCATAACCCTTTACTGGAATGCGGTGGCCACTGCCAACTTTCACAAATTGAGGATGCTTTAAACCAAACAGTTTGGGAATATTACCTGCAGACCGGGTGAGGTGAGAAGTGGCTCCGGAGTCCATTTACCAGTTGTTGTCAGGCTGTTGCATGTTGAGACAGTTGAAGGCCTGAACCAACTCAGTGGGTGTCATGCTGGACGAGGGCTGCTGGTACTGGAACTGCGACGGCGTCGCGGCTCTGAACAAATACTGTTGGGGCGCCGCGGCGCTGAACTGATTTTGCGGGCCCTGTTGTTACTGCTGCTGGTTCTGCTGTCCGCGGCCCTTGCCACGACCACTACCTCCTCTGCCGTGTCCCTTTCCACCATTTCCACGGTGTCCCTGCTGCGGTTTAGAGATTTCTGGCGGCGTTGGATCTTGAGGGAGCATTTCGACAGCTAACGCCTTCTGATTGTGCTCATCCTGCTTAGCACGTCGAGTCTCTTCGAGCAACAACTGCGAGCGAGCTTTGTTAAAATTGGAAAGCGTATATTCCTGTTGAATTATGGTGGCTAACGTATCGTAGTCGCCTTTGGGAAGGCCTGTGTCACGACCCGACTCGACCGTGGATCGTGCCTTATCCCGCACTCGTGATACAACATCGAGAAAACCGCAGAAATAAACTCACAAACAGAAAACCATATAAAATATGAAACAAAGCTAACCCAAAATGGCTACCTTCAGTAAACATAAATATAACAAAACTGAATGCTACATCCTTAACAACCCAATTTATAACAGACTACAGCCTCTAAGAGTGTAACCACTATGACGGACAAGGCCCGTCATACCCCTGAATGTACATAATATCTACAACATCAGGGAGAACCGTACCAAAAGTCAAGCCTCCGGAGAAATGGAGCTTCTGACACCTGAGCAAAGATCCTAAGAATGAGGATCCACCACCTGCTTACCCCTACCTGCGGCATGAACGCAGCCCCCGAGGAAGGGGGTCAGTACACAATATGTACCAAGTATGTAAAACTGGAAAATACTGTAATAATATCATAAGTCTAAAAAAATAGGCTGAAGTCGTGGATGAAAATCAAATTACATTGCACTGTGTCTTACTAACAATGAGAGTAACAAGTATAAACTTTACTGCATAAAAATAGGAGGCTCATGATCAAAACAGGGTCCCTCACCCGTAGTATCATTAAGCAATCCTACTCCTGGGACTATTTCACCCGCATAGGTCCTGTGGACCCGCATGAGGTCATCCGCCCCGCATGAGACTATTTCACCCACATGGATCCTGTGGACCCGCATGAGTACAAGCGCCGCACTCGCATCATGGGTAGCAAATCCATGGCATAAGTAGTGACCCGGGGTTTACCCCATAATAATAATAATAATACGTAACTTAGCACAACCGGCTATCATACAAAACATAAGCGCTACCGGCTTATCATAACATAAGCAAGTTAAGAAAATCCCCTAACTTCTTATTAACATTATTAATATATCCTCTCATTTTAGTTTACTTAAGACACTAACATGTCATTTTAAGAGAAAGTCTGGGAATTCAACCCGAGTACCACGTACTTCTAACCTTTTAAGAAACGACTCCTTTTTATATAAAACCTCCAAGATACTAATAACCGTAGTATCAAGTCACGACTACTTTTCAAGACATGTCACATTTCCTTTTAGAAATATCATAGGCTTCTAAATCAAGTGACTTCACTTCTTTTAAAACCTTAGGCAATTAATGCCTTAAAAATCAATTTGCCTTTCACAAATTCAAATCATTTATCCGTACTTATTTTACTTAGAGTAAATCTTTCTTTGTTAACCTTCCATAAAGCTAATATAACCAACTTCCCATAAAGTCATTATATTAACGTTATACATTAGTCAAATACATTTCCCTAAATTCCAAGGGACTTATACTTTTAAAACGAAACAAGTATCATATACTTAAAACACATCAAGTCCCTTAACTTTGAAAACTTAAGACATACTTCATACTTTTTAAAGAAATGAGTTAATCCCATTACTCACCAAACTTGGCCATCCTTAAAACAAGTAAGGGATATCAAAGCCTTGTACGTCTACCGTACTACATAAGTGCAACTAGTCATGCTCAAGAGATAGGAAAGTTCCACATACCTCTTCGGGTCAATCCACTTACAAGTCCAATATACCACGTGTAGTATGTTTAACCTATAATGACCATAATACGTCCATTAGCCTTTATTTTCAACGTAGAACATTCTACTAGAAACGTCCCTTATTCCTACGGAAAATTGGACAACACTTCCTTTGTTTCTACATACTTTGCCACCTTTTTCAAGGCCGAATTCAATAACCAAACACGCCACCTTTAAGGCTCAACAATCCAATCAACACAAAGGGGATTACACGCCTAACTTGGACGTGTAAAATTCTGCCCCACAATACATAACAACCAATACAAACTACAAGGTCCAATTTGGCAATTTTGAGGTATAACAACATAAATTCTTATCCAATTCCTTTTTAATCCAAATTCTTATCAAATTTATACATGCAATATATCTAAAGGCAATATTGACAACTATAAGTCCTTTCTTCCACACATACAATCCAATTTATTAGCAAAAGATAAAGGATTGTTACCTTAGAGCTTACCCCAAATTAGTCCAACAAAATCCACTTGTTTTCTTTCCACAATCCTCCTACAAGCTTGTCAACATGTTTCCTTCTTGCCACCTTTTCTGAAATTTTCTCTAGGCTTAGGTTTCTTCTTAAATTTCTAGAGAGAAGGGAGAGGAATTTTAGAGAGAAGGAAGAACCTTTTTAGAGAGAAGGGAGAGCTTTCAAGAATGACCAAGTCTTCAAGACTTGGTCAATAAATAGGACATGCCAAAATTTAGATGGGGGGGGGGGGACACTTGTCACCCTCCCATGGCCTTTTTAAAAGAAAATATCTGATTTTCCTCGGTTTCGCAAAAACTCAGCGTTAGCCGCCTCGGCCAGCGTGGCCTGAATCCTCCGCGAACTTTCAGAACTTCCGGCACCGCGGCCCTGCTTCCCGACGCCGCGGCGCTGCATCTTCAACGTTTTCTCAGTTTATCCGCGCGCCACTGGCCCCGACCAAAAATGTTTTATGCTCGATCACAAGACGAACTTGTATCTACCATAACTTTCTACTCCGACGTCCTATCGACGAACGGTTGATTGCGTTGGAAACTAGACTCAACGAATTACATACTAGGCCTTTGAACCACCTACGAACTCCCCATGTAATGGGACATAAACCGCCTCAAAGTTGACTAACAACCCGTCCGAAGCATTCCGTCGACCTTTCTTTCAAAAATTTAAATCTTAATTCCTTTCGTACGTTCTCATACGCATGACCTGAACTACAGGGTGTAACATTCTCCCCCCCCCCCCCCCCTTAGAAACATTCATCCCGAATGTTCCTTCTAGACTTACTTAAATCACAATTGATGCGCGAAAAGATGCTCACACTTTAACGCAAGTGCACGTTATCGTAACAAGTAATATAGTCTTGGTAAGACCGAATATCGTCCACAAGGATTAGGGTTCAAGTACCAATTATCTATCTTTTGGTATCTATTTGGCAATCGATATTTGATTTTGTGGTTTATAACTAACAATTATAAAAGCTAATTAACTATAAATTTACTTCAGTTGTGATGGGAATAGGGCTTCCATGTCTCCTCAACTATCCGCTGATGTTATTTATTAATGCAATGATTTATGGTTTTCTTCTCTCGGAGCTAGCAGGTTTACGAAATCGTTTTATATTCTCGTTAAGGATATATAAACACTCAACCCCAGTATTGCACCTTTCTACCTTTCGGTGATAAGGATAACTCTATAGGAGGATTAAGAACAAAAACCTAGTTAACCGTCACGCACCATGCGTAAAATTAGGGTTGTTAAGCCTCTCATTAACGCTACATAAATAATTGAGGTATTTTCATCCCCAATCCAAAATATGTCTACCCAACTTACAGCATATTCACAACCTCCTCCTTTCGAAGTTTGATTAGAAATCATATAATGATAATTAGTTGTCAATTAATTACCAAGCATTCAAAGCAATTATTGGATAAATCTCAACAAGAAGAAGAATAATCATAGACATGCATTAATTTATAACATAAGTTTCTAGTGAATCAACATGGAAAGACCTATAAGAGAATTAGTTCCTAGCCATTGACATGAAAAGAACTAATTCAAGGTTCATCATATAAAACTGAAATAAAAGAAAGAAAAGAAAAGAAAATTACTAAGTTTAGGGTCTCCAATCTTCAATCCAAGAAAACCTTGTGTTGTGCAAGAAAGAGAACCCTTAAAAACTGCCTAGGGTTCTCCTTTTATAGGCTGAAAACCGCCTCTAACTTTTCACTATGTGTCCGCCTAAATTCGTCATTAAACTCGATTTTCAGCGGCACGGCGCTGAAGTCTCGCGCAGATTGGTGATTTGGTGCCGCGCCCCGATTGCTCGTAGCCGCGGCGCTGGATCCTTCGTGATCCTCTTCGATATTGGGCGCCCTCGCTATCGTTGGCATGAGCGCCGCGACTGCTACGCCTCGATCGCCATTTTCTCTGCTTTTACGCTCTGGAACCTCCTCTTTTGCCCTCTTTTAGCTTCTTTTCCGTCATTTGGCCATTTTAACCACTTTTACTCAAAAGAAAGAAAAACTATCCTAATACGACACTTATTTGTACAAAAAGGGACAAAAGATTAACTAAAAACGACTCAAAAAGTGTATATAAATTACACCGATCAAATACCCCCAAACTTATCATTTGCTCGCCCTCGAGCAAAGATAGAAAGAAATAAAAGACTCAAAGAAACGAAAATACAAGACTCACTGACATTGATCACTTTTGTTGTTTTGGTGTTATATAGAAAAACATGAAGGTTAGCAGAATAATATGCAGGAACCTATAGTATGAAATTTTTAGCACACTAAACACATTAAGCTAGATATTTCGCAAACTCATTTTTATCATGCTTAATGGAAGTCAATATACTGAATTATGCTTGTAAAATTCAAAAATCCTATGACATGTTTACTTGCTATTCTCCACTAATCCTGGATATGCATAAAAGAGATCTTCAGGACTTTTAAGGGTTGTAATGTAGGATTAGGTATAGGTAGGTAAAAATAGGCATTTAGGCTCATTTCGTGTACCATAAGCTCTTTAGCTTTTCAATTTTTCCCTTTTCTTTTGATTCTTTCCTTCACTTCAAATCTATCTTTCCCCTCTTTTGTTTTGGGAGAGTGAAGTGTATAATAATGACAAACACCCCCAAACTTAGGCTTTTGCCTATTTCTTATTACTTTTTATTGGGGTGCATCACAGTTGTTCACTCTTTTTGTCTCTTTTTTAACACAGTTTATTCCACTATTTCACATTTTTACTTATGGCACAATTTGTGGGAATATAGGGTGTCAAAGAAGAAGTTTCAATTTTTAGGCTCAATGGGGCTGGCTAGGGATACTTTTAAAGTTCGGGATAGAAAAGAGTGGTAAGAATTGGCTATCAAAGAAATGCCTGAGTCATCTCCCTAACATGCATATCCTAACTATTTCGCCTCAAATAACAAGCAATCATAACACATAAGTTTTCATTATTTAGCATGCATAATTTAAGCAAGAAACTCCAAATAGACAGATTTTGTGAGTTTTTGGCATATCTAACCTATGTGTTTAGATAGTTGCTTCTAATTCCATTACATTATTCCACCTTACTTCACTAGGTGTTTCTAGTAACTACAACATACATGATCTTTGACAGGCAATTATGACTCAAAAGAAAAAAAATTGTGACTCAAAATATACACAAAACAATAAAAACACAAATACAACACAAATAAAACACAAATAAAACACCCCCCAAACTTAAATCACACATTGTCCTCAATGTGTGTAGACTCAAAGACAATAAAAAGAAATAAGACACTTACAGACTTGGCTAAAATGGTGATGGTGGCGGTGGCATGGGACTTTGAATTCCGTGAGGGGAGGAGAGCTCTGGGTTTTTGATTTGGCGACAGTGGCCTTCGATCGTATGCCTTTTTAGAATTCGATCTTTTCCGTTGTGGCGCGCGGCCAGAAATGGCGCGCGGCCAAACTCTGTCTGGTTCTGAATTTCTGCGCGCGGTTACGCATCTTGAGCCGCGACGCCGCATTTCGCGCTTCTTCGATCTTTAGGCGCCGCGCCGCTACGCAGCGCTAACCCGCTTTTTCCGAAATCCTCGTTGTTCCTCGCCGCTTTCAATTTATTGGCATGTACCTGTCAATCACAGCACAAACACTACCTCCATGAGACCGTTCTAAATAAATACTAATTGCATTTAAACTAAATAAACTGAAATACCTTGGGTTGCCTCCCAAGTAGCGCTGTCTTTAACGTCTTTTAGTCGGACGCAAGTTCCTTATTATTCTAGGGTGTGAGAGGTTACTAAGTTCATGTATTCCATTTCATTGATCAGATAGGGTTTTAACCTCTGTCCGCTTACCTTAAAGGAAGCTCCATCTCTCCCTTTTATTTCAATTGCACCATATGGGAATACTCTTACCACCGTGTATGGTCCTGTCCAACATGATTTTAACTTGCCTGGAAATAATTTCAACCTTGAGTTGAATAAAAGCATTTGTTGTCCTTCTTGGAAGTCTTTCGGTATCAACCTCTTATCGTGCCATAATTTCGTTCGTTCCTTGTAGATCTTTGCATTCTCATAGGCATTGTGCCTGAATTCATCTAACTCGCTTAGCTGTAGTAACCTCCTATGTCCTGCTGTCGTGGCATCCATGTTTAACTTCTTCATTGCCCAATACGCTCTGTGTTCCAACTCTACTGGCAAATGACATGCTTTACCAAAAACTAATTTATATGGTGACATACCAATTGGTGTTTTGAATGTTGTCTGGTATGCCCATAATGCGTCATCCAGTTTGATAGACCAGTCCTTCCTTGAGCCGTTCACCGTCTTTTCCAATATGCTCTTCACTTCTCTATTTGACACTTCTGTTTGCCCATTAGCTTGAGGGTGGTAGGCAGTTGTGGTGCGGTGGTAGACTCCATATTGGGAAAGCAATGAATTCACCGCTATTGCAAAATGACTTCCTTCACATCGATGATGGCTCTTGAGTGCCGAACCTTGTGAAAATATTCTTTTGAAGGAATTTTTGAACGTCTTCCATCGTCGTTTTCTTTTGTGGCCACTGCTTCTACCCATTTGGACACATAGTCCACTGCCAGAAGGATATATTGATTTCCAAAGGATGGCGGGAATGGTCCCATGAAATCGATTCCCCACACATCAAAGAGTTCTACTTCCAATATCCCTTGCGAAGGCATTTCGTTTCGTCTTGAGATGTTCCCTGTTCTCTGACAACTATCACATCTCTTCACAAAAGTGTGGGCATCCTTAAAAAGTGTTGGCCAATAGAATCCGCATTGCAGTACCTTTGCCGCTGTTCTTGATGCCCCAAAGTGTCCACCACATGATAGGGTGTGGCAATGGGTGAGAATCTGGTGCATCTCTTCCTCTGGTATACATCGCCTGATGACTTGGTCGGCACAGTGTTTGTATAACATAGGTTCCTCCCAATAGTAATGCTTTACTTCTGAGTAAAACCTCTTCACTTGCTGTCTTGTCAATTCTGGGGGTAGTACCTTAGCTGCAAGAAAGTTAACAAAATCAGCGTACCAAGGTAAATTAGAATTCATACTTACTTGAAACAGTTGTTCGTCTGGAAAGTGATCATTTATTTGCACATCCTTGGTGTTCTGGCTCTCTGTGTTCTCCAGTCTTGACAAGTAGTTCAGAATCGAATTCTCTGTTCCTTTCTTATCACGAATCTCCACGTCGAATTCTTGTAGAAGCAGGACCCATCGAATGAGGCGAGGTTTTGCATCCTTCTTTGTCATCAAGTACTTTATAGCAGAGTGGTCAGTGTATACTATCACCTTATTCCCAATCAAGTATGGCCTGAATTTCTCAAATGCATATACTATTGCTAGTAGTTCCTTTTCGGTAGTTGCATAATTTAACTGTGCGTCATTTAGAGTTTTACTAGCATAGTAAATGGATCTAAATACCTTGTCGATTCTCTGTCCAAGCACTGCTCCTACTGCATAATCGCTTGCATCGCACATTAGTTCAAATGGGAGCTCCCAGTTTGGTGCAATGACTATGGGTGCTGAAATAAGCTTCTCCTTGAGTGTCTGAAATGCTGATAAGCATTCTTTGTTGAAGTCGAAGGCAACCCCCGTCATTAGCAATGTGGAAAGAGGCTTTGAGACCTTTGAAAAATCCTTGATGAATCTTCTATAGAAACCTGCATGTCCAAGGAAACTTCTGACTCCTTTTGTTGATACTGGAGGTGGTAGATTTTCGATCACTGAAATCTTTGCTTTGTCCACCTCAATACCTTGGTTTGATATTTTGTGTCCCAAGACAATTCCTTCTGTTACCATGAAGTGACACTTCTCCCAGTTTAGCACAAGGTTAGACTCTTCGCACCGGCTTAACACTGCTTCTAGATGCCTTAAACACTCATCGAACGATGCTCCAAAGACCGAAAAGTCATCCATAAAGATCTCTATAGTCCTCTCCACCATGTCTGAGAAAATTGCCATCATGCACCTCTGAAAAGTTGCAGGTGCATTGCAGAGTCCGAATGACATCCTTCTGAATGCAAATGTACCAAAAGGACAAGTAAATGTTGTCTTTTCCTGATCTTCTGGTGCTATTGCAATCTGGTGATACCCTGAGTATCCATCCAAAAAGCAGTAGTAGTTATGCCCTGCAAGTCTGTCCAACATTTGATCTAGAAATGGCAACGGGAAGTGGTCTTTTCTG
The DNA here is from genome assembly GCA_029844215.1 of Przewalskia tangutica. NCBI lineage: Eukaryota > Viridiplantae > Streptophyta > Magnoliopsida > Solanales > Solanaceae > Przewalskia > Przewalskia tangutica. The sequence goes on from CM056720.1 coordinate 148,127,642, forward strand.
GTTGCCTTGTTCAACTTGCGATAGTCAATGCAGATTCTCCATCCAGTGACTGTTCTAGAAGGAATGAGTTCGTTCCTTTCGTTGGTCACCACTGTTATTCCACCCTTTTTAGGCACCACTTGTACTGGACTCACCCATGTGCTGTCAGATATAGGGTAAATTACTCCTGCATCGAGCCATTTTAGGATTTCCTTTCTGACTACCTCTTTCATGTTTGGGTTTAGTCGCCTTTGGGCTTCGATGGATGGTCTGCTCTCCTCATCTAGACGGATCTTATGCATTACCGTTGACGGACTTATCCCTTTTATGTCTGCTAATGTCCATCCAATGGCCCGCTTGTGATTCTTCAGTACTCTTAGCAGTTTATCAATCTCTTCGGTGGATAGGTGGCATGAAATGATCACTGGTAAGGTTTTCTCTTCACCTAGGTATTGGTATTGTAGATGATTGGGTCGGGTTTTTAACTCTAACTCTGGAGCCTTTTCTGTGGATGGTAATGATCTTTCTGGCATCTGTCCAAGCTCTTCATACTTCCTCGTATCCCATTTTTCATAAACATTCATCCAATTTGCATACTCTATCAGATCTGGATCGTTTCTACTATCCTCATCCCATTTGGTCAGTACTTCTTCAAGCGTATCATCATGTCCGAACTCCTTGGCTGACACTGCTTCTTCGATAAGATCAATGGCTGAGCAGTTATCCTTGGCATCTGGAAAAGTTGCTGCTCGAAAAACATTGAAAATCACCTCTTCTTCATCTACTCGAAGCTTCAACTCCCCTTTGTGAACATCAATGAGAGCCTGTCCTGTGGCTAAGAAGGGTCTGCCAAGTATGATGGGGATTCCATCGTTATCTTGTATGTCTAAGATAACGAAGTCGGCGGGAAAGATGAACTTGTCCACCTTCACTAATACATCTTCGATGACTCCTCTAGGATGAACTATTGAGCGGTCAGCTAACTGCAAAGTGATGTTTGTAGGTTTGACTTCTCCCATTCCTAGTTTGCAGAAAACTAGATAAGGCATCAGATTTATGCCTGCTCCCAAGTCGCACAATGCTTTCTGACATTCAAACCTTCCAATGGTGCATGGGATGGTGAAGCTCCTTGAATCTTGTAACTTCTGAGGTAGTTGTCTCTGTAGGATGACACTACATTCCTCAGTCAACATCACTATTTCGTAGTCCTCTATCTTCCTCTTTTTGCTAAGCACATCTTTCATGAACTTGACGTAGCTCGGCATTTGCTCTAATGCTTCAGCAAACGGGATATTGAGTTGCAATTGTTTGAGGATCTCCACAAATCTAGAGAATTGCTTGTCAAGAGTACATGTTTTTAACTTCTGGGGATATGGTATTATCACCTGCGGTGCGGTTGCTACAGCTTCTGCCGAATTTTTGATTTCTGGGTTCTGGGCGCCGCGGCCCTGCTATTTGCCGCCGTGGCGCTCACTCTCCTGCACTGTCTCAGGATCATCGGTGCCGCGGCCCTTCTCATAGGCGCCGCGACGCTGCTGCTGCTGCGCACTTTCTATCTCTTCTGATTCGGCATCCTTCAGGTTAATTGCCTGACATTGTGTTTCCATATTGCCTACCCCAGGTGTAGATTGCTCTTCTTGCGTTTCGCTGTTCAACATGATCGCGAGTTCTCCTATTTGCGCTTCCAACTTCTTCATGGCCATTCTCGTTTCGTCCATGAACTGATTTTGGTACCTCGTGAAACTGAGTATAGCTTCTCGTAATTCCTCCATCTCTTCTTCTATGGTTGGATCTTTATCATATTGACAGTAGAAATCCATATCTAAAGACTCCCTGAGATGAATCAAAACCAACAACGAATCACGGCACACTTGTTTGTACAAAAGAAAATAAAATAAAATAAAAAATGTAAAGAAATAAAAATAAAAACCAAATTAGAAATTAAAAATAGACAAATTTGATATTGAACTATGCCTAATCCCCGGAAACGGCGCCAAAAACTTGGTGCGCGAAAAGATGCACACACTTTAACGCAAGTGCACGTTATCGTAACAAGTAATATAGTCTTGGTAAGACCGAATATCGTCCACAAGGATTAGGGTTCAAGTACCAATTATCTATCTTTTGGTATCTATTTGGCAATCGATATTTGATTTTGTGGTTTATAACTAACAATTATAAAAGCTAATTAACTATAGGTTTACTTCAGTTGTGATGGGAATAGGGCTTCCATGTCTCCTCAACTATCCGCTTATGTTATTTATTAATGTAATGAATTATGGTTTTCTTCTCTCGGAGCTAGCAGGTTTACGAAATCGTTTTATATTCCCGTTAAGGATATATAAACACTCAACCCCAGTATTGCACCTTTCTACCTTTCGGTGATAAGGATAATTCTATAGGAGGATTAAGAACAAAAACCTAGTTAACCGTCACGCACCATGCGTAAAATTAGGGTTGTTAAGCCTCTCATTAACGCTACATAAATAATTGAGGTATTTTCATCCCCAATCCAAAATATGTCTACCCAACTTACAGTATATTCACAACCTCCTCCTTTCGAAGTTTGATTAGAAATCATATAATGATAATTAGTTGTCAATTAATTACCAAGCATTCAAAGCAATTATTGGATAAATCTCAACAAGAAGAAGAATAACCATAGACATGCATTAATTCATAACATAAGTTTCTAGTGAATCAACATGGAAAGCCCTATAAGAGAATTAGTTCCTAGCCATTGACATGACAAGAACTAATTCAAGGTTCATCATACAAAACTGAAATAAAAGAAAGAAAAGAAAAGAAAATTACTAAGTTTAGGGTCTCCAATCTTCAATCCAAGAAAACCTTGTGTTGTGCAAGAAAGGGAACCCTTAAAAACTGCCTAGGGTTCTCCTTTTATAGGCTGAAAACCGCCTCTAACTTTTCACCGCAGTTCGCCCGTAAATTCGTCATTAAACTCGATTTTCAGCGTCGGCGCGCACGAAGTCTCGCGATGCCGGGTGACGGCACCGCGCCCCGATTCTGCTCAGGCGCCGCGACGCTGGATCCTCTGCAGCCTCTCTGGATATTGGGCGCCGCGCCTCGCTATCGTTGGCAGGCGCCGCGCGATGACTGCTTACGCCTCGATCACCATTTTCTCTGCTTTTACGCTCTGGAACCTCCTCTTTTGCCCTCTTTTAGCTTCTTTTCCGCCATTTGGCCATTTTAACCACTTTGACTCAAAAGAAAGAAAAACTATCATAATACGACACTTATTTGTACAAAAAGGGTCAAAAGATTAACTAAAAACGACTCGAAAAGTGTATATAAAATACACCGATCAACAATATCGACACAGACCCTCTTAACTATTTTTCTTACAAATAAAGACGCTCCACATGGCCACAACAATACTTAAGCATAATTGCTAAATTTAAAAACTAACAATCAGAAAAGTGGGTTACCTGGAGGTGTAGGGAACAAGTGAGGATACTTCTTCATCATGTCCTCCTCTGCTTCCCATGTTATTTCCTCTCTGTTCTCGTTCCGCCATAAGACCTTGACGGAAGCCAAATCCTTTGTCCGTAGTCTCCTAACCTGACGATCGAGTATCGCTATGGGACTCTCCTCATAGGATAGCTCCTCTGTCACCTGGACATCACAAATCGGGTGCACTCTAGATGGATCTCCAATACACTTCCGCAACATAGACACATGAAAAAATGGATGTACTGTCTCCAGATCGGACGACAGATCCAACTCATAGGCAACCTTGTCTATCCTACGGATGATCTGGTAAGGCCCAATGTACCTTGGGCTAAGTTTCCCCTTCTTCCCAAATCTCATCACGCCCTTCATGGGTGATACCTTCAGGAAAACCCAATCATCCACCTCAAACTCCAAGTGTCGACGCCGATGATCTGCATACGACTTCTGTCGACTCTGAGCTAACAATAACCGCTCCTGGATAAGCTTCACCTTATCCACTGCCTGCTGAATCAAGTCTGGCCCGACTAACTGAACTTCTCCCACCTCAAACCACTCTATCGGTGACCTGCACTTTCTCCCGTATAAGGCCTCATAAGGCGCCATCTGGATACTAGAATGGTAGTTGTTGTTATATGCAAACTCCACAAGAGGTAAATGATCCTCCTAGCTACCCCTGAAATCGATAACACATGCCCGCAACATATCCTCAAATGTCTGGATGGTACGCTCGTCCTGCCCGTCGGTCTGAGGATGAAACGCAGTACTGAGACTCACCTATGTTCCTAATCCCTTCTGGAAAGACCTACAGAAGTTAGCCGAAAACTGGGCTCCCCTGTCTGAAATGATCGATATAGGCACTCCGTGCAATCTCACAATCTCTCTGATATACAATCTAGCATAATCCTCGGCCGAAAAAGTCATCCTGACTGGAAGAAAATGGGCTGATTTCGTCAGCCTGTCGACAATAACCCTGATGGAATCATGCTTCCTCTGAGTGTGAGGTAACCCTGTAATAAAGTCCATATTGATCACTTCCCACTTCCATGTCGGAATTTCTATTGTCTGCAACAACCCACCAGACTTCTGGTGCTCCACCTTGACCTGCTGACAATTCGGACACTGCGCCACAAACTCCGCAACGTCCCTCTTCAGGCCATCCCACCAATATATACATCTGAGGTCATGGTACATCTTAGTCGACCCCGGATGAATAGAGTAACGAGCACTATGTGCCTCCCCCAGAATCTGCTGACGAAGTCCTGCTACATCGGGTACACATAACCTGCCCTCAAATCTTAGCACCCCATCAGGTGCTACCTCAAATAGACTTTTCTCCTCCCGAAGAGCTGTATCTAGATATCGTACCATGATCGGATCCTCATACTGTCGCCTTTTCACCTCCTCGACAATGGAAGACTCGGCGACCTCTCGAACCCGAACCCTGCTACTGTCAGAACCAACCAAACGAACCCCAAGGCTCGCTAGCTGATGTAACTCGCGGACCATGGCCCTCTTCTGGTCGCACACCGGACTACCCATCGACCTGCGACTAAGGGCATCTGCAACTACATTGGCCTTCCCCGGGTGGTATAGGATATCGACATCATAATCCTTAAGTAGCTCTAACCACCGCTCGCCGCAAGTTCACTCCTCTCCGTCAAGATATACTGGAGGCTCTTGTGGTCTGTGTAAATATCCACATGAACTCCATATAAATAATGTCTCCAGATCTTCAAGGCATGAATCACTGCTGTCAACTCTAAGTCATGTGTGGGATAGTTCTTCTCATGCTTCGAGCCGCCGAGATGCGTAGCTATAACTTTACTGCGGCCGCATCACGCACTCCGAGCCCGACACCCGACGCATCACAATAAACCACATATCCGTCTAAACCCTCTGGAAGAGTAAGGACTGGGGCGGTCGCCAATTTCTCCTTCAAGAATCGGAAACTCTCTCACAAGCATCCGTCCACGAACATACCGCTCGAGTCACCTAGTCAAAGGTGTTGAAATGGAAGCAAACTTCCACAAATCTCCGATAATAACCCGCAAGGCCCAAAAGTTGCGCACTCCGTTGGTGTAGCTGGTCTAGGACAAGTCTGATCGCCTCAATCTTTCTCAGATCAACCCGAATACCATCGGCCCGATAACATGCCCTAAGAAAGCCATCAAGCCAACCAAAACTCGTGATTTCGAGAACTTGGCATACAATCGCGGCCCCTCGAGGACTCTAATACCGCCTCAAATGACCGCATGCTCGCTCGCGCGAATAAAACCAGATATCATCAATGAATACTATAACGAACATATCCAAGAATGGCTTGAACACCCTGTTCATCAAATCCATGAATACTGCTGGGGCGTTGGTCAACCCGAAAGACATCACCCTGAACTCATAGTGCCCATACCGGGTCTTGAATGCAGTCTTTGGGATATCTGCCTCTCTAACTCGCACCTGATGGTAACCAGACCGCAGGTCTATCTTGGAGAAACACCTCTCACCCTACAACTGGTCAAACAAATCATCAATCCTGGGGAGGGGATATATGTTCTTGATAGTTACCTTATTCAGCTGCCTGTAATCAACACACATACGCAGCGTCCCATCCTTCTTCTTTACAAATAACACTGGCGCTCCCCAGGGAGAAACACTAGGCCTGATAAAACCTTTTTCCAGCAAATCTTTCAGCTGGTCTTTCAATTCCCTCAACTCAGCAGGTGTCATCCTGTATGGCGGAATAGATATCGGTCGAGTGTCTGGCGATATATCAATGCAAAACTCAATCTCCCTCTCAGGAGGGATACCCGGAAGCTCGTCTGGGAATACGTCTGGAAACTCTCTAACAACCGGAATCGATCAAGGTCCGTATCTCGCCTCGATTTCGAATACCCGAACCATATGGTAGATATACCCCTTCCGCACCATCTTCCTAGCCTTGAGGTAAGAAATAAACCTACCCCTCGGCGACGCAGTATTCCCCTTCCACTCGATAACCGGCTCACCAGGAAACTGGAACCGTACCAATCTCTCTCTACAGTCCACGTTGGAATAGCAAGACACTAGCCAATCCATACCCATAATCACATCAAAGTCTATCATATCCAACTCTATCAAGTCGTCTAGAGTCTGACGACTGTATATAGTCACTGGGCAAGCTTTATATACCCGCTCAGCTACCACCGAATCTCCTACTGGCGTAGCCACCTCAAAAGGTTTTATGGACTCGGGCTCTATCCCTATTCTACCAGCAATATGAGGAGATATAAAGGACAAGGTAGAACCTAGATCTATCAAAGCATATACATCACAACATGAAACCAATAATGTACATGGCGACATCCGCGACGCCTTCGTCCCGATACCGACATAACATAAATGCGGTTCGAGGACCTGAATCGGGACCCCACGACCCTGCCGCGGCTGGTGCAGAACCACGCGCTCCGGGGCGCATGACCACCGAAGACGAAGATCCAACAACTGACCCTGTCGACTGAACCATAACACTCCCGCCGCATCTGTTCGGACAATCTCTCTTCAAATGGCCCTGTTGGCCACAAGAGTAAGAAGCTCCTGGAGGAACACGACACCCCCCATGATGGTACTCACCACATCGACCACACCGAATCATAGGTGGCCTCATCTGACTGGAACTCTGGTTCCTCCGGGAACCCGAAGTCCTGGAGCCCTGTCCTGCCCCTGAATACCCTGTCCTGCCCCTGAATACCCTGGACGCCCGAAAGACGGTGGAGGAGCGCTCTGAACCGGCTGAGGTGCAAATCCAGTCTGCTGCTGAGGTTGTCTACCTCGAAAACTACCAGAGGACCCTGCTGTCCTGGCCCTCTTCTGCTGATACCTATCAATGTGTCGGCCCCTACGTTCCTCACACCCAAGTGCATAAGTCTGCATGCGGGCAATGTCCATGCCCGGCTGAAGAGCTACTCCCGTGCAACTCTCTGCTAAGTAATCATCGAGCCCTGTGACATAGCGGTGTACTCTGTCCTCCATGTCTGTCACTAAAGCGGGTACATACCGAGCCAACGAGTCAAACTCTACGTTGTACTCCCGGCCCGTCCGCCCACTCTGTCTCAACGTCAGAAATCTATCGGCCCGAGCTCTTCTCATCTGCGGAGGCAAGAAATGGCTAAGGAACGCCTCTGAGAACTCGTCCCAAACAGCTGGAAGCGCATGCTCCCCCCGGGATAGTTCCCACGAATCAAACCAGTCAACTGCAGTATCACGCAGCCGATGTGAACCTAATACTACCGACTCTGTCTCCGAGGCCTTGATCACTCTCATGATCCGTCAGAATCGCTTGATAAACTCCCGCTAGCCACGATCACGGCGATAATCGGGCCATCTCTCAGTAGCCCATATCCTCTCGCTCCAGCCGTAATGGAGGCTCAGTACCGCGGTCGATGGCGTGCCGCTGCCCGAACTCTGCTGGGGCCGGCGACGTCGTGGAACTCGCCGTCCAAAACATCACCTCGTAAAGATCCGGACTGCTCCTCGTAACCCTCTGCGTCCTACTAGCGGCTCCTCCATTGTCTTGCCTTCCGGGCGGTTGCCTTGTGTGGAGGCATAACTGATACATAAAAATATGTCAGAGGAAGTTTAACCTATAACACAGCTCTATTGCACGATCTTAGAGTGAAAGAATGGAAACCAATCCTAAATATCCTGTAGCCTCCTGATTATAGATGTGGTGCACAACACACCGATAATCAAGACTCTACTAGATACGGCCTGTAGACCCCTTCCGAGGATTAACTGCTCTGATACCACTTTTGTCACGACCCGACCTCGGACCCGTGACTGGTGCCTTACCCCGGGCACCCTGGTGATACAACATCAGAGAAAACCAGCGGAAATAAACTCACAAACAGGAAACCATATAAAATATGAAAAGGCTAACCCAAAATGACTACCTTTCCGTAAACATAAATATAACAAAAACTGAACAGTTACATCCTTAACAACCCAATTTATAACAGGACTACAGGCCTCTAAGAGTGTGTAACCACTATGATGGGACAGGGCCCCGTCATACCCCTGAATGTACATAATATCTACAACATCAGGGAGAACCGTACCAAAAGTCAAGCCTCCGGAGAAATGGAGCTTCTGACACCTGAGCAAAGATCCTAAGAATGAAGATCCACCACTGCTACTCCCTACGGCATGAACGCAGCCCCCGAGGAAGGGGGTCAGTACACAATATGTACCAAGTATGTAAAACTGGAAAATACTGTAATAATATCATAAGTCTAAAAAAATAGGCTGGAGTCATGGATGAAAATCAAATTACATTGCACTGTGCCTTACTAACAATGAGAGTAACAAGTATAAACTTTACTGCATAAAAATAGGAGGCTCATGATCAAAACAGGGTCCCTCGCCCGTAGTATCATTAAGCAATCCTACTCCTGGGACTATTTCACCCGCATAGGTCCTGTGGACCCGCATGAGGTCATCCGCCTCGCATGAGACTATTTCACCCGCATGAGACTATTTCACCCGCATGGATCCTGTGGACCCGCATGAGTACAAGCGCCGCACTCGCATCATGGGTAGCAAATCCATGGCATAAGTAGTAACCCGGGGTTTACCCCGTAATAATAATAATAATAATACGTAACTTAGCACAACCGACTATCATACATAATATAAGCGCTACCGGCTTATCATAACATAAGCAAGTTAAGAAAATCCCCTAACTTCTTATTAACATTATTAATATATCCTCTCATTTTAGTTTACTTAAGGCACTAACATGTCATTTTAAGAGAAAGTCCGGGAATTCAACCCGAGTACCACGTACTTCTAACCTTTTAAGAAACGACTCCTTTTTATATAAAACCTCCAAGATACTAATAACCGTAGTATCAAGTCACGACTACTTTTCAAGACAAGTCACATTTCCTTTTAGAAATATCATAGGCTTCTAAATCAAGTGACTTCACTTCTTTTAAAACCTTAGGCAATTAATGCCTTAAAAATCAATTTGCCTTTCACAAATTCAAATCATTTATCCGTACTTATTTTACTTAGAGTAAATCTTTCTTTGTTAACCTTCCATAAAGCTAATATAACCAACTTCACATAAAGTCATTATATTAACGTTATACATTAGTCAAATACATTTCCCTAAATTCCAAGGGACTTATACTTTTAAAACGAAACAAGTATCATATACTTAAAACACATCAAGTCCCTTAACTTTGAAAACTTAAGACATACTTCATACTTTTTAAAGAAATGAGTTAATCCCCTTACTCACCAAACTTGGCCATCCTTAAAACAAGTAAGGGATATCAAAGCCTCAGACGCTCACCGTACTACATAAGTGCAACTAGTCATGCTCAAGAGATAGGAAAGTTCCACATACCTCTTCGGGTCACTCCACTTGCAAGTCCAATATACCACGCGTAGTATGTTTAACCTATAATGACCATAATACGTCCATTAGCCTTTATTTTCAACGTAGAACATTCTACTAGAAACGTCCCTTATTCCTACGGAAAATTGGACAGCACTTCCTTTGTTTCTACATACTTTGCCACCTTTTTCAAGGCCGAATTCAATAACCAAACACGCCACCTTTACGGCTCAACAATCCAATCAACACAAAGGGGATTACACGCCTAACTTGGACGTGTAAAATTCTGCCCCACAATACATAACAACCAATACAAACTACAAGGTCCAATTTGGCAATTTTGAGGTATAACAACATAAATTCTATCCAATTCCTTTTTAATCCAAATTCTTATCTAATTTCTACATGCAATATATCTAAAGGCAATATTGACAACTATAAGTCATTTCTTCCACACATGCAATCCAATTTATTAGCAAAAGAGAAAGGATTGTTACCTTAGAGCTTACCCCAAATTAGTCCAACAAAATCCACTTGTTTTCTTTCCACAATCCTCCTACAAGTTTGTAAACATGTTTCCTTCTTGCCACCTTTTCTGAAATTTTATCTAGGCTTAGGTTTCTTCTTAAATTTCTAGAGAGAATGGAGAGGAATTTTAGAGAGAAGGAAGAACCTTTTTAGAGAGAAGGGAGAGCTTTCAAGAATGACCAAGTCTTCAAGACTTGGTCAATAAATAGGACATGCCAAAATTTAGATGGGGGGGGGGGGACACTTGTCACCCTCCCATGGCCTTTTTAAAAGAAAATATCTGATTTTCCCTCAGTTTTCCGCAAAAACTCCGCCTCGGCGCCGCGGCCCTGCAGCCGGCGCCGCGGCGCTGAAACCTCCGCGAACTTTCAGAACTTCCGGCGCCGCGGCCCTGCTTCCCGGCGCCGCGGCGCTGCATCTTCAGCGTTTTCTCAGTTTATCCGGCGCCGCGGCCCTGCATCCGGCGCCGCGGCGCTGTGGCCCCTGACCGAAAAATGTTTTCTGCTCGACTGCGCACTGAACTTGTAACTTCCATAACTTTCTACTCCGACGTCCTATCGACGAACGGTTGGTTGCGTTGGAAACTAGACTCAACGAATTACATACTAGGCCTTTGAACCACCTACGAACTCCCCATGTAATGGGACATAAACCGCCTCAAATTTGACTAACAACTCGTCTGAAGCATTCCGTCGACCTATCTTTCAAAAATTTAAATCTTAATTTCTTTCGTACGTTCTCATACGCATGACCTGAACTACGGGGTGTAACAGCCTACAATCAATTACAACACCATCTTATTGTCCGAGACAGGCGTGTCGACATTGGAGAGTTGATCCGCCAGTAGTTTCAACTGTCTGCAGTACTCGGTCATGTTGGAGAAATTTTCAAAGCGTGTATTGTTAAATTATTCCTCCAAATACATCGCACGAGTGTGCTTGTTATCTTGGAAAATTTCCTCCAAATCCTCCGGCACCGGAAACAGAACTATCTGATCGAAGGAGATAGACAAGAAGGCGGTTCCATAAATCAAGGGCTGTGGCGCCAGATTTCATGATAGTAAGAAGAAGATCCTGAGAAATACTACCATAAATCCACTGTTTGACGCCGGCGTCTAGTCGACGCCAAGTAGACTCATCAACCTTCGGAGAGCGCGGAATAGTGTCATCGATGTGTTCAAGCACGCTATAGAGGCATGCATGATTACGAAACAGTTCAATCCAAGGAGAATACTAACTGTTTTCTTGATCAAGAAGAATGGGAATAAAGCGCCTCTCATTCCTCCCAGGTAAGATGAAGAACAGTCATCTTGCTTCTCTAGCTTTACCAATAACCAAGAGAAGGCCAAACCATCCAAAATGAAATCAAAGGCGTCTCTTGCCGTACTCAAAGGCGAGGGGCTCCAAAAGTGGGTTTGATCGGCCTCAGAGGAGAGGGGAGACAACTTGGGATTCTATGCAAAGTGATTTTTTGGTATATAGGCCTTCGTATAGGATAGGATTTTCAATCCTCCCACCAAAGCTAGAAAAGAAAGGAGCCTTCGCATCCAACAGAGTGAAACAGTGTTCCATATTTTTCGGCGTAAGATGGCTTTTTTCAGCTCTTCTGACTATGATTTCCGTGGTAGCTAGGAAAAGTCCAGACATTTTTCGTTAAAAAAAATACAATTGAAAAAGACTGCTATCAATTTATATTGACGGCGTACCTGAGCACTCATACATTCTTTTTTTAATACATTTGACTTGGTGCTCACTTGTAGGAAGATTCCCTGCTCTGAAGTCAAGTTTTTTTTAGCTCCTTCCAAAGAGGTTGAGATTAGACTTTCAATTGGATGGAAAGATATGGCTTCAAAGCTTACCTTATTTAGAAAAGGAGAAAGAGTTTTATATACATGTTGATGTTGAGTAAGGGGGGCGGAGCTTGAAGAGTGAAGGTCTTTTACTCTTTTTCTTACCGTACGAGTAGTTTTTCGCTCCTCTCCTTCTTTATAGTAAAGCGAGTGGCATTAAAAATAATTGATTCAATACATTTCTTATGTACCCATAGGTACTATATTGGGAAAGACTATGCTAGGGCGTGTGGTCGATGGCTTTAGATTACCTATTGATGGAAGGGGGGCTCTAAGCGAAGATTTACGTAGTTCTTGCGTGTTTGCTTTGCGCACTGGCATAACAGAATTTGAATCCGCTGGCTCAGATGAGCCAAATGCTCTTGGATGGGTAGTTAAATATGGGGATGCAGCTTTTTTTCTCCTTTATATTGAATGTACATACCATTCTGAGGGATCCTATCTCTTCCTCATTCTATTTTTGACTTATGAATTTCCTTAAGAAAAGTACAATTTCCTTCTTTTTGCTAAATTTGTTTCATTCAAAGTTACTGGAACGAGAGCTCTTTTATCTCCGATTCCTTTCCGACACTTGTTGTACCGAGTGAAGCCTTTCAACTGCCTCATATGTATTTATTGTTATATGATGATTGGTTGATTGTGATTGAAGATTTCTTTCTATAAAAAGTTTACGAGATAAATTTGACCTCCGCCAGAAGAGATAAGATAGGAGTGGTGGCCCCATATAGACATTCCTTTAAGGGTGGCTCGATTGATGAATAGAAGGCCTATTTACGAATATGGATCAATCTATTGAATGCAATAAATTTTTTTTATTATACGAAATCGAATCGGCTCTTTCCGTCTTGCAAAAGAGGTCATTTTCTGCCGGAAAAGTAAGAAAGTCAAGTGCTAACGTGCAACTCCCATTCTTCCACCAAAATCTTAAGAGAAGACCATGCTACCAGTCCTAGCTGGCACCAAAGCTTTATTGAAAGCTTTAAAAGAGTGGGAGAAAGGGGACGCATGAGCGTTGGCGTAGTTGGTGGGATCAATGAAATTGAAAAGATGGCTCACACTGAAACAAGGGAACTATTTGGTGCCCTTTCGCCTTCTATAGCAATTCCTTTTTTCGGAATCATTACTAGAAATAAGAATTGAATTGCACCTGCTTTGCTCTTGTTTGACTTCAATTACCATATGGAAATGGAGGAATTCCTCTTCCAACTCGTCCCAGAATGGACGTTATGGCAATGAAGAAGAAGAAAACTAAAGGGTATTAGTGATTGAGCCTTCTCTAGCTTTACCAATTCTAGAGATTCTTCCGGCCTTGAATCTAGGTTTCCCCTCATTTCAACAACGTTGCATGAAAGAGAGAAGTCTTTTTTTTTCATAGAAAAAGAAACAAATATGATATGCCTTTAATATCCTTAAATGAATATTTCAAATATGTTGCTAAGAAAAGAAAAGTCGTTTTTTTCCATCGAAAAGAGAGAAATATGAGATAATTTTTAAGCTGAGGATCGTTTTTGTGCAAGCAAGTATTATATAGTACTCGTTTTTGTGCAAGCAAGAATACTTTGAGCATGTGTTCCAAAATTGTCCTTGTTTAAATAATTAACATTCATTGACTATATTGAGTAAATTAGTAAAAACACTCATAATTTTCTAAGAGTGAGCAGAACTTCTGAAAAGACTATAAAAAAGTTAATAATTCCGTTACCGGGAATCGAACCCGGGTCTCCTGGGTGAAAGCCAGATATCCTAACCGCTGGACGATAACGGATTTGTGATTAAAAGGTTCATTGATTCGTAATTTCTATTAAATTATGTGATTTATTTATTACTCTAAAGAAGCTTTAGGGTATGTATTCTTTTATTTATATATAGATATATATATATATATATATATATATTTGGTTGTTCAAATATTTTGGAGAATACTTACTTTAGAAAAATAAGTTCATTAAAATTAGAAAATAACTTTCTTAACAGGAGTAGGAAAAATAAGTTATATAATTGACATCCACGCCGATTGTCTCCTAAGCTCCTTCCCACTCTCCTTTCAGTCACTTCCACTCCACCACTTCCCTCGCAAACCGACCCCCACCCTAACTTTTACCTATGTTGTCGTAGTGTACTGATATACTCACTCTGTCCCAAAATACATGTCACATTATATTACGTTTTTCAAGAGTCAAACTATATGAACTTTGAACAACGATTTGAGTTATATTATTTTATCATATTAATATGAGAAAAATTGCAACTTATAGTACTTTTTATATAGTTTTCGAATATCTAAATTTTAATTTTAAGATATTGAATTAATATAATCTAATTTAACTTTGAGATTTAGTCAATTTAACTTTTAAAAAGAAAAACATGAAAAGTATTTGGAAGTATTATATAAGTATGTTTGGAATTATATATATATTTTGTTTACTTATCAAACATCAAAAACTAAGTGAAAAGATTGAAAAATATTTCTTCTTTCTTCCAAAACATTTACGTCATGGTGATGCCACAGTGACTTCATACAAAAAAAACACTCGTCCAAAAATTTGTCTAATTTAATGCTTAATTTGTTTACAAAAATGGAGTTTGGAGATGGTTGAGAATTTGGGATTATATTTGCACAAATGTCACACCTTTGCATGTAATACACTTTGTTTAAGCTTTGACTAATGACTTTTAGCAAATAAAAACAGGTAAAAAATAGAATTGCATAAGGCCAGCTTGTCAAATTCGCACCTAATTATTTTGAAATAAATTTAATTAATCAATATATTACGCTATATCTTTATCTCTCTCCAATAAATTACACTATAATTAATATTGATTATTTTGAAGACACATAATATTAAGGGTAATATGGAATTCTTTTAATTAATTTTAATCTTGATTTTGTAAATTGACAAGTGATTTGGGGCAAATAGTTTTAATAATGTGGACAATTAATAAGAAACGGAATGAGTACTACTTAATTCTAAAAAAAACATCTAATAAATAATGGATAACTCAGTAAACTATACACCGTATCTATTATTATTTTAATGTGCGTGAATAAAAATAAAAGATAGTTAAAATGAGACTGTGAAAGTATCGTTTTAGCCAAATAATGTGGTCAAGAACACGTGAATTTCAAGTTGATCTGGCAAGAATATATATTTGATAAAACACAATGCGAATAAGTAATATTAAGAGAAACTAAAAAAATGATTAGCCTAAGCCTTGTGTAAGCTTCTTGGCAAGGCCTCTGTGACTAGTATGAAAGCATAAGAATCAAGAGCAATCTGACTAAGTATATTGTAATTGTAAGATGATATTAATCTCCTTTAGGGAGTCTTCTCATTAATATCAAAGTATATATAGAGTACAATATTCATCCCTTATACAATAGGAATCCTAAGCCTATACAAAAGAGGAATCATTGTCTTACCATAATTATATTTACACAATATATGGAAATATTCTAATTATGGGTTGTGATACAATTGTTTCTATAATATACACGTTTACATACACCCTCAGTCGGAGTGAGAGGAGGCCGGACGCTGAGTCTGGATATGAAGTCAAGAAATAACTGGTTGGGAAGTCCTTTGGTAAATATATGATAGGATGATGGAACATGTAACACTCTGACATGACCTAGTGCAACTTTCTCACGAACAAAGTGTAGGTCTATCTCAATGTGCTTGGTTCGCTGATGTTAAATCGGATTATGAGACAGATAGATGGCAGAGATGTTATCACAGTACACAATATATGTTTGACGCAAAGGACACTGAAGTTCTAACAGTAAATTTTTGAGCCAAAAAATCTCAGCTACTACATTCGCAACGCCTCTGTACTCAGTCTCGGCACTGGAGCGAGATAGGGTAGCCTGTCGCTTGACAGACCAAGAAATCAGATTATCCCCTAAAAAAATACAAAAGCTGGAGGTGGAGCATCGCGTATCCGGACACCCTGCCCAATCTGCATCCGTATATGAAAGAAACTTGTTTGATCCAGAGGGGTATAGGTGCAAACCATAATCAAGAGTGTCCTTAATGTATCGAAGAATACACTTAAGAGCAGTGAAATGAGACTCCCTGGGGGCATGCATGAATAAGCTCACCGGCTGAACAACATAAGTTATGTCTGGCCTGGTGAAGGTGAGATACTGAAGTGCACCTGCAAGGCTCCTATACAGAGTAGGATCAGAGACTGGAGCATCATCCATGACACTGAGCTTAGATTTAGAATCAACTGGAGTAGGCATGTCACGACCCTACCCCGAGCCCGCGACTGGTGCCCTACCTGGGCACCCTTACAGGTAACCATCAGAGAAGTCAGCGGAACATACATAAAACACACAACTTAAATCAATAAGAAGTAAATAACAGGCTAGCCGATAAGGCTGTCTCCCTGGTTATATATATAAATAGCCAGCAGCAGTTACATCCTTTTTCTTTGCAAACCGACCCACAAGATATGACTACAGACCTCTAAGAGTTTTGACATAACAACTGTGACGGGACACGGCCCCGCCATACCCCTGAATGTACAACAACCGACAATACCAGAGATCTGAACTAAAGATAAGCCTCCGGAGTAATGGAGCTTCTCAACAGCTGAACAGTGATCCTAAGAATGAAGATCAGCAAGCTATGTACCTCAACCTACGACATGAACGCAGCCCCCCGAAGGAGGTCAGTACAACAGATACCAAGTATGTGAAACTGAAAGTACTGTAATGAAATCATAATAGTCTAAAATAAAGCTGGGGACATGTATGATAACCACATTAACAGTACACTGTGCCTTACTAACAATGAGAGTGGACAAGAATAAACTTTGCCGGTTTTAAAACAGGAAGCTCATGATTAACCTAGGGCCATCCGCCCGTAGTATCATTCTGCAATCCTACTCCTGGGACTATTTCACCCGCATAGGTCGTATGGACCCGCATGAGGTAATCTCCTCGCATAGACTTTATCCACCCGCATAGGCCGTATGGACCCGCATGAGGTAATCTCCTCGCATTGGCAGTATCCGCCCGCATGGGAATCGAACCCGCATAAGCCCTACGGACCCGCATGAGGTAATCTCCTCGCATCTTGGGGAGCAAATCCACAGAATATGCAAATGCAACAAGCCCGGGGAATGACCCCGTAATGAATAATATATCACAAGCACAACCGGCTAACATAATCACGTAACATAAACACAACCGGCTACCATAAATATCATAAGCAAGTTAAGACATCCCTTAACTCTTATTAGACTTAGTTAGCATGCACTCTCATTTTATTTCACTTAAGGCGCTAACATGTCAGGAAAAATACGAGAATTCAAGTTCCAACTCCAACTATGAAAACCCCCTTAGGTTTTCATGTTGCGACTAACGTAAAAACATAGTTTTTCCGGGATTTTTGTGGGGGATATCCTTAGAATACCTTTATGGATCTTGGGTTTGAATATTGGGATTTATGAACAACAATTGGAATTTTTTCTCTTCCACAAGGGCTCATGGCCGAGAGCTCATTTCAAGAGCAAGAATGTTGTGGAAATTTTCAAAGTGTTGTGATAAGTCTTGCTACTTGTATATGTATATATAATACAATGAAGGATCTAGATTAAAATATTTGTGTGGCTTGGATTTAAAAACTCTTTGTCAAGATTGACTTAGTCAATATTATCAAGCTTGTCTTCAAGACTAGCACCTTTGACCTTGGTCAATTCGACCAAGCCTAAATGGGGGTGACACGTGTCACCCTCCCATTGGTCCATAATATTTTGTTTTCCTGAAATTTCCATAATTGGTCAAAATATCAGAAACCTCGTGGGCCCCACAAAAACGTAAAATTTCTCGGGTGGGTCCCACGTATTCAACTCTGTAAATAAACTTCCATAATCCCGATAAATTCTAAGCGTCTCAAATAACAAATTTGAGAACCCAATTCTTATTAACGAACATTTTCCTTCCCGAGGTTCGGAAGATTTTTCCTTTGGAAAACAATTCTTTCTTTCGTTCAAATTTTTAAGTCCTGTGTTCTCCTGTCTATTCTCCTATGCATATCCTGGAATTACGGGGTGTAACAAGGCACCTCTTTGTAGTTCTCCATCTTAGCCCTGTACATAATCTCTTCTACATACTTACGCTGACACAAGAACATATGTTTGACAGACCTGGTCACTGATATCCCCAAAAGTAACTCAGCTTCCCCAAATCAGTCATTGCGAATTCGGACTTAAGCAAGACAATAATCTTATTTTTCAATTCGTCGGAGGAGGCAGTAAGAACAATATCATCTACGTAAAGTAATAAGTAAACAGTGCTACTACCTCGATGAAAAATGAAGAGTGATGTATCACTCCTGCTGCATACAAACCCAATCTGTAAGATATACTTGGCAAAACGATCATACCACGTATGGGGGGCTGTTTCAGGCCATATATTGACTATGGAGACGACACACATAGTGAGGAACTGTTGGATGGGTGAACCCCGGTGGCTGATGCATGTAGACTGTCTCTCTCAGATCCCCATGTAAGAATGCATTCTTCACATCAAGCTGATGGATCTGCCAGTGTTTGCCCATGACAATGTTCAAAACTGTGTGAATGGTAGCTAGTTTGACAATCGGGCTGAAGGTCTCACCACAATCAATACCCTCCTGCTGATTTGTGCCATTAGCCACAAGTCGTGCCTTATACCTCTCAAGATCTCTATTGTCTCTGAATTTGTGACGAAATAGCCACAGACAACGAATCACATTCACCCCCTCAGGTCTAGGTACTAGATCTCATGTGTGTTGTTTAGTTAATGCATTGAATTCCTCAGACATAGCCGCATTACAATTAGGGTATTGTTTAGTCAATATAGGGTTCTTAGAAATTGAAGAAATGGTTTGGGCAGACAAGTTAAATTAGACTTTGGGTTTGAAGATTCCATGCTTGACACGAGTTTCTATTTGGTGAGTGGGGATAGTGGGAGGCTCCAAGGTGGAGGGATTTGTTGGATATGGAGAAAGAGGGGTTGAAGTCGTAGGAGGCACCGTTGTACCGTGATCAAAGACCGCGGTGCTGGAGGGAACCGTCAGTGGCGCCTCAACACTGGGCCGCGGCGCTGTCGACGGTGAAGCATGGACCTTTTCGCAGGAGTTTTGGCGCTGCGACGCTGACTGCCGCGGGCGCGATCTCAAGAAAACGGATATGCTCTAGTTGACTGAGGATGATGGGAGAGATGACAGACTCGTCGAGAAAAGAGTAATCCAATTTTTGGAACTGTTTAAGATTCGAAAACAAGAATGTGGTCTCGTCGAATGTGACGTGACGAGAGATGTGGATCTGACGCGTGGACAAGTCATAACATAGATAGCCTCTATGGTTCAGCGGGAAGCCTAGGTAGACACAAGGAGTGGACCGGGGGCTAGTTTGAGAGGGGCAGTAGAGGCAAGGTTAGGATAGCAAAGACAACTGAATATTCGGAGATGATCATAAGAGGGTACTCTATGATAGAGAATTTCGGTAGGGGTCATATTGTGAAGGGTGCTAGTTGGGAGAATATTGAGAACGTAGTCTGACATTTTAGTAGCATAGACCCAGAATGATAGAGGTAGGGAGGCATGAATCAATAGAGTACGTATCATATTGTTAATGGTGCGGATGATTCTTTCAGCTTTACCGTTTTGAGGGGAGGTGTGAGGGCAAGAGAAGCGAAAAACCATGTCATTATTAGTACAAAAATGGTGAAACATAGAGTTGTTGAATTCACGACCATTATCGCACTGAAATTTTTTTATACTTTTTTCAAATTGTGTTTGAATGAATGTTCGAAACTCAAGAAATTTTGCAAACACTTCCGATTTAAATTTGAGAGGATACAACCAAACAAAGTGAAAAATCATTTAGTAAGATAAGATAATATTTATGACCGGGAGAACTAGCAACATGTGATGTCCATAAATCGACATGTATAATATCAAATGACACAAAAATAACACTAGTGGATGATTTAAACGGAAGACGAGTATGTTTGCCTAAAGAACAAGAAACACAATTTTGGGCAAGCTTCCCATTACAAGTAATGGAATTATTGCCTCTAAGAAAGTTAAAAACTGAGGCTCCTGGATGACCAAGACTATTATGTCATGTGGAAGAAGAAATGACCGCTAGAGAGACGGGAGAGCTAGATCTGACAGCGGAGGTGAGAGTGAATGGATAGAGACCCCTCGTGCTATTGCATCTCGTAAGAGGTGTCCCTGTATGAAGATCCTTCACAGTGAAACCATAAGGGTCAAAATCAACAGAGACAGAGTTATTACAGACAGAGTTATTACGAGTGAATTTGCGGATAGAAATTAGATTCTTAATCATATGTGGGTCATATATGGTATTTTGAAGGGGGAATGGATGAGGAGGTGGTGTGTAGGATGTATCATAACCCTTTACTGGAATGCGGTGGCCACTTCCAACTTTCACAAATTGAGGATGCTTTAAACCAAACAGTTTGGGAATATTACCTGCAGACCGGGTGAGGTGAGAAGTGGCTCCGGAGTCCATGCACGATTGTTGTCGCTGCATGTTGAGATAGCCAAGGCCCGAACCAACTCGGTGTCATGCCGACGAGGGTGCTGGTATCGGAATCGCGACGACGCCGCTGCTCAACAAATAATGTTAGCCGCGCTACGAATCGATTTTGGCCCCGCTGTTACCGCTGGCCGTTACTGCCCGCGGCCCTTGCCACGACCACTACCTACTCTGCCGCGTCCCTTTCCACCATTTCCACCGTGTCCCTGCTGCGGTTTAGAGATTTCTGGCGGCGTTGGATCTTGAGGGAGCGTTTCGACAGCTAACGCCTTCTGATTGTGCTCATCCTGCTTAGCACGTCGAGTCTCTTCGAGCAAAAACTGCGAGCGAGCTTTGTTAAAATTGGAAAGCGGATATTCCTGTTGAATTATGGTGGCTAACGTATCGTAGTCGCCTTTGGGAAGGCCTGCAATCAATTACAACATCATCTTATTGTCCGAGACATGCGTGTCGACGTTGGAGAGTACGAAGGCTAACTACCAGATACCAAGCCGAATCAGCCACGACCGGGGCAAGTACGAGAGCCAACTACCATATACCAAGCCGAATCAGTAAAACCTCATGGAGAGCTAGTCCATGGAATAATAATAATGGAAACGTACCCGTGGAATCCTCCGTCACGGCCGGTACGTCCAAGTAAGTTCATAACAAATCAGTCGGCCCTCCATCGAGAGACGCGGTGGTATAGAAATACAATACTTGCACAACAAAGGCTATCACAACCAGCATAGACAAGTTCAACATACTCTTAGACTTTCATTAACATGTAATTTGATTCACCATTTATAAAAACTCAAGTACTCCATTTTATGCCAACAATCCGGGTTTTAACCCCCAAGGTACTACATACTTTAACTCTTTAAAAAGAGCCATTTCTTTCGCAAGAGTCACACGATACCCGTAGTATCAAAATAGAGTGACTATCTTTTTAAGTAAACCAAAATAATTTCCATACCTTCTTTTTGAACCAGAAAACACTTCAATTTCTCAAGTCTCTCTTTTATATAAATCCAGTTCCTTACTTTAGGAAAATTTGTACTTGTTTATAATGATCTTATTAAAGCAGCCATGATCTAGGAAATGTAATACAATTTTGTCTTATCTTAGCTTCTATGCAGATGGAGGTTTCTACTTGTTTTAATATAATTAATTGTCGTTACTTTCTCTTTTATTAACGCTGCAGTGGCTTGTTCGATACTTATTCCCATTTTCCGAAATCAATATAACTTATTCCTTTTCCTTTTATTTAGACAAAGTACTCGAAGCAGCCATGATCTAGGAAATGTAATACAATTTTGTCTTATCTTAGCTTCTATGCAGATGGAGGTTTCTACTTGTTTTAGTATAATATCAATTATTTGTCAACATAGTTTCCTTTATTAACGCTACAGTGGGATGTTCGATATTTATTCTCATTTTCGCAATCAATGTAATGTTATTATTCAAAACTAAGTACTCATTACTCACGAATGAGGTTTCACAACTTTCCACACAATTCAAGTTCTTCACATATCGCTTCTAGTCAAATATAAGTCAAGTCTCTTATTCTTTTTTAAAAAATCAATAAACCATTCTTTTATCTACATAAAGTTGTTATAATTAACTTCCCATAAAGCCATTTTAACACTTTATGTTTTAACCCAACCAAATTCGTTTAGCACACGTACGTCTACCGTACTACATAGTTTAAAATAATCATGCTAGAAGAGGTTCACATACCTCGCGACGATTATCGACAATTAGCAAAACGCTCCAAAGTACTATAACCTTGCTAGCCTTTTCCACCCTTCAAGTAGAATACGCTACTCGTAGTACTTCAACCTATAATGGCCATGAAACGTCTATTAACCTCTAGATCTCTTCGTAGGATATTTCTAAGAACAAGTTCCATATCCTACGGAAAATTCGGCAGCACCTCCCCCGTTTCTACTCAATTTCCCACCTTTTCCAAGGCCCGATAACCGTGATTAACCTACTATAATTAAGGTGCAATAATACTGAAATCTAAAGAAGGGGATAACACGCATAAGCGAACGCGATTAACAATCTCTCCTTCATAACAATAATAACTAAAGAAGGGGATAACACGCCCAAACGGAACGCGATTAACAATCTCTCCTTCATAATAATAATAAGTAAAGAAGGGGATAACACGCCCAAACGGTAACGCGGTTTACTATCTCCCTTCATAATAACAATAAGTAAAAGAAGGGGATAACACGCCCAAACGGAACGCGATTAACAATCTCTCCTTCATAATAATAATAAGTAAAGAAGGGGATAACACGCCCAAACGGTAACGCGGTTTACTATCTCCCTTCATAATAACAATAAGTAAAAGAAGGGGATAACACGCCCAAACGGAACGCGATTAACAATGTTATACCCCGTATTTCCAGAGTATGTACGTGAGGGCGTACGTACAAAAGTTTTTAGCCTTAAAGTAGGCATAAGGGTCGAAATTGTGCACAACTAGCGAAAAGAGTCGTTTTCCGACGAAACGTTTTCCGGACTTTGCGAAGGGAAAAATACGGCTATGTCATTTATTATTTTTGCGGATTTTTCCGAGAGACGAAATATTTTGGACCAACGAGAGGGTGACAAGTGTCACCCTCAAGTGGACGAAAATCTTGGACGATTGGCACGTTTTTTGTGCCTTTTCTTTAGTTAAGGAGTTGGTAGGATATTTTGTGTAGTTGATGAGAAAGTGGGACCCACAAACACATGTCCAAATCTTGACCCTCCACTTGCCCCCCCTCCCCCCCACTTGGCTTGATCTTGGCCATTGATTGGCCTATAAATACCCCTCCAATGCAAGACTAAATCTTCATCCACAAATCATTTTCCAAGTCTTGAAATACCCCCCCCTTTGTTATAAGTTTTCGTCCAAGCTCCCCCCCCCCCCCCCCCTTGAGAAGCCTTGGCCGAGAGTATACCCCCCCCCCCCTTGGTAGAAAAATACTCTCCAAGTATTGTTACTATTCACAAATACCTTGTAAGTATTCCAAGGTTACACCTATACTAAAAGCCCAGAAATACTATTATACTTCCTTTAGCCACTAAACGAAACCCTAAGGAAATCTTCATAGCGGGTTGAAGTATTAAGAAGAAGTTGCGTAGAACTTCTAAGGGTTGTTTGGAGCGGGATGGAGCGCCCAGAGTAGGAGCTAAACGTTGCTCAGGATCGACATATAAACTTGGATAATTTTGGGCTTACCGAGGTAAATACTCTTGTCCTTCTATTGTAATTGGAAATTACATACTGTAGTAGTATAGAATTGAATATAAGATACATAGAAGGATATTACAGAAAAGAATTGAATAGATCACATCAGAAGAATATTAAAGAAGAAGGTTGAACTGTACTTACATAGGACTGTATTTACAGTAGACTTGTGTAGTTTGGCGGGTAGGGAGGTGCTGCCCAATTTTCCATAAAATAAGGAATCTGTATCTAGAATTATTCTGCAGAGTAGTCTAGACATTGATAGACTTATATGACCAATATAGGTTGAAGTACTGCGAGTAGCGTATTCTACTCGAAGGGTGGAAAAGGCTAGCAGGATTACAGTACGTTGGAGCTATTTGCTAATAGTCGATAAATCGTCACGAGGTATGTGATTCTTCCTATACTCTTGAGCATGATATTTTAAAAGTATATATATATATATATATATATATATATATATATATATATAGTACGGTAGACGTACGTGCGTTAACTGAACGTAGTTTTACGGCAATGTCTTTTGACTTAAGCCTGAATAATAAGAATCTTGAAGTATTTCAAAGGAATTAAGAAACCGTTTTGAAAGAAGAGTAACACTTGGTTTTGAAAGTTAAGAGTTATACTAGCTTTATGGGAAGTTGGGTATAACGACTTAAGAGTAATAAAATGAATGGTTTATTGATTTTAAAAGTTAAGAGACTTGATCTCAAAAGATAAGAGACTTGACTTAATTGATTTAATATGAATTTTGTGAAACTTCATTCGTGAGTAATGAGTACTTGGTTTGTAAAAGGAATAATGTTTTACTAGGTTTCGGGAATGAGAAATAGTATCGAACAAACCACAACAGCGTTAATAAAGGGAAATGTAATGACTAATAAAGTATTATTAAAACCAGTAGAAACCTCCATCTGCATAGAAGCTAAGATGAGACAAAATGATATTACATTTCCTAGATCATGGCTGCTTTAATAAGATTGTTATGAACAAGAATAACCTACTCACACATAAGGCATATATTACTCAACTGTTTTTAAAAGAGAATTATGTTATTAAATGATTAAGACTATGAACTATGAAATCTTTCGAAAATAAGAAACGTGAATATTTGAAATTAGGCAAACTTGAACTTTTGGAAAAGAATGTTGTTACTTGACTTTAAGAGGGAAAGTGCTTTGGTTTAAAAAGAAGGGCATAATATTGTCTAAATTGTTTTAAAAGGAAAACATGATAATATCTTAATCTGTCTTAAATGAGCGTTTAAATGTTATGGCCACTCGACTACCGCGTTCATGGGATGAACCGGGAATGTATTTCACTCGACTACCGCGTTCATGAGATGAACCGGGAATGTATTTCACTCGACTACCGCGTTCATGGGATGAACCGGGAATGTATTTCACTCGACTACCGCGTTCATGGGATGAACCGGGAATGTATTTCACTCGACACACCGCGTTCATGAGATGAACCGGGAATGTATTTCACTCGACTACCGCGTTCATGAGATGAACCGGGAATGTATTTCACTCGACTACCGCGTTCATGAGATGAACCGGGAATGTATTTCACTCGACTACCGCGTTTATGAGATGAATCGGGAATGTATTTCACTCGACTACCGCGTTCATGGGATGGACCGGGAATGTATTTCATGCGACACCGCGTTCATGGGATGAACCGGGAATGTATACCACCTGATTTGATACCGAGTCCATGAGATGGACCGGGAATGTATTCCATACGATTTCACCTCGAGTCCATGAGATGGGCCGAGACATGTTACACGTATCACATAACTAATACCTAGGCAGTAGCGGTGAGGAAGGAGTTCCACGGGCGAGGATGACTTTGAGCGTGAGTCACGACTTGACATGACTGCTTTTATATTATGAACTGTAGTTTGGTTATCATACATGTCTCCTGCTTTATATAGACTACTATGATTTCATTTACATTATTTTTCAGTTTCACATACTTGGTACCTGTTGTACTGACCTCCTTCGGGGGGCTGCGTTCATGCCGCAGGTAGAGGTACACCGGTTGTTGATCCTCGCTCATAGGATCACGATTCGTATTAGGAAGCTCCGTTTCTCGGAGGCTTATCTTTTGGTATGTTTCCCGAGTTGTAGGTTCTGTACATTCGGGGTATGGCGAGGCCACCTGTCCGTCATAGGTGTTATTACTTTCTTAAGTGCATGTAAATCTTGTTGTGGGCGGGGTTTGTAAAAAAAAAAAAAGGGGATGTAACTGTTCAAAATTTCTGTATATATGCAAGGAGGCAACCGTTTTGGTTGGCCTGTTTTATTATCTTATCTCTTGTTTCATATCTGTATGTTTTATGTTCCGCTGATTTCTCTGATGTATGACTACTTGGGTGCCCGGGTAAGGCACCAGTCACGGGCCCCGGAACGGGTCGTGACAAACAATCTCTCCTTCATAATAATAATAAGTAAAGAAGGGGATAACACGCCCAAACGGTAACGCGGTTTACTAACTCCCTTCATAATAACAATAAGTAAAGAAGTCCAAAGTAAAAAGTCCAAAGTAGATACGGTCCTTAAGTTGGGGTCCTTGGCCAACTTTTACAATAATACTTATCCAATTACTTCATTAGTCCTTCAACTTATATTCTAATCTTTATATAAGTTATAGTTTCTTTGTTGTTAACTTCTTAGCAAGATCCAAATCTTTCTTTACATCTTATATTCCATAATATACTTCCAATATATGTATAATATCCATTTATACATAATAATCAAATTCACAAAGAGGTTAAGGTTCATTACCTCAAGATAGTCCAAAAAAAACGTGACTGTCCAGATTTTTAGCTACTGCTTTGTCAGCTGAACTTGCAACGTCGATAACTCTCTACTCCAGTGTCCTATCGACGATTGGTTTATTGCGTTGGAAACTAGACTCGGCGAACTTCATTTTAGGTTTTTGAAACACCCAAAAACTCCTTATATGCTAGGAGATATTCCCTTCCAAACTTGACTAAGAATCTGCCCAAAACAGTTTCGAAAATCTGCCTACTCTCGGCCAAGGGAAGGTTTTTGAGGCTAGGGGTGTGAAATCTTGTCTAACTCTTAGTTAATAATCTTTCTAACACATTAAGGAAGAACACTTATAAGTTTAAGAATTTTTGGACAACATTTGGTTAGGGGAGGGGCTGGTTCGACGAGAGCAACATAGAAGGAGGGAGAGGAAATGTTTTTCAAGTCTTGTAATATGTTAAGTGTGGCTGATTTTCATCCACTAAGGGGGTTTATATAACACAACCAAGGGTTGGGATTAACACATGTGTAAGGTAGAGATCATATGTGAAAGTTCCTTCCCACACTTATCTTACTAAAGCCATGCAAGACCTTGACCATGCAAGACTTGCCCACCAAACTTAGCCAAATTCATCCAAGCCAAGACTAGCCATGCAAGACTTTTGGCCACTTGTCTTGCCTACTTGTCCACTCAATTTCGTCCCACATGGCCCAATCTAGGGGTGACACTTGTCGCCCTCCTATTGGTCCAAAATATTTTATCTCTCGGAAGAATTCCATAATCGTAAAAATATTATTGAAAACGTAAAATTTCCTTCACAAAGTTCGGAATAATTTTCGTCGGAAAACAATTCTATCAATCTTACCCTAATTAGGGCGTATATATTGTACGTACGTCCTCACATACATACTCCGGAACTACGGGGCATAACATTCTCCCCCCCTTAGAAACATTCGTCCCGAATGTTCCTTCTAAGTCTCAAAACATACCTGTGCCGGTATAGTCTTCCCTCTATACTAACGAAACCAATTATGCCACTCATGGCCACAATACAACGTACGCGCAAAAACTCATATCCGAGCCGACGAAGAATCATCTCTAAAGCGTATACAACACTATTAGCTCCACCCATGGTCCAAAGGATACTTTCTTCACATCCTTACTTATAAAAAGAATACTTCCATCTGCTTAACACATCTTCGCCTCTTTTCTTACTCATCGCATTTCTCCTCGTACACTCGAACTGTTCCTAATATACGTATCACATTTCTGTCATTGCTTCAGTTTTTAACATCTCGGGGTTACTATCCTCAACTTGGTCGTCATTAATTGGGAACACTCTGGATGAAATTCCGATAGTCTTACGAATCGTAGCAACATGAAAGACCGGACGTACTGCCTCCTACGTCGGACGGCAGTGCTAACTTATAGGCAACCTGGCCTATTCTACAAACGATCTGAAAAGGCCCAAAGTACCTCGGGCTAAGTTTCCCTTGCTTTCCAAATCTCGTCACCCCCTTCCGGGGTGGTACCTTCAAGAAGGCCCACCGTCAACCTGAACTCCAAGTGTTGATGCCGATTATCTGCAAGACTTCTGTTGACTCTGAGCTGCTAATAACCTCCTCTGGATAAGCTTCGCCTTATCCTCATTCTGCTGAATCAAGTATGGACCAACTATCTGAACCTTTCCAACATCGAACCAATCGACTGGCAACCTATACTTCCGCCCATACAAGTCTTCGTAAGGCGTCATTCAAACACTGAAATGGTAGCTATTATAATACCTACTCAACACGAGGCAAATAATCCTCACCACTCCCTTGAAATCAAAACACCGGCCCGTAACCTATCCTCAAATATCTGGGTACAACGCGTTGTTTGTCCGTCGGTCCGAGGTTGAATACAATACTGAGACTCACCTGAGTTCCTATCCCCGCCTGGTAAAACCTCCAAAAAAAAAAGAAAAAACCGTAAACTGGGCTCCACTGCCTGTCATAAAATAAAAGTATGAACCCCGTGCAGCCTTACAACCTTCCTGATATAAAACATCTTGCATAACCCTCCGTAGGAGTAAGCGATCGGTGAAAGACAAGATGGGTGACCCATCGGCGACTCATCGGTCGAACGCATCCACGAACTCGTACGATGGTCACCTAAACCTGGGTCTAACACCCTTGTGATCCTATCACCTAGCGGGACTACCTCAAACTGACCCCACCTTAATCCGGGCTGCGGGTTGACCCGCAATCTGGCCTCAACCCGACCTATTTTCGCGCCAAACTCTCTCGTTCCCCGATCCAGAACAATCTTACTAATTCACGTCATGAAAGCTACCACTTCTATCTCAAACTACCCATGGATTTATCACATGAATACACCCCACGTATACAATGTATCTCGACAAGGATCAAAACGTAAAATATTTTACTTAAGTCGGCCTTACATCTAAAGTCTCAACTGTTATAATTTCTAAGGTT
Source organism: Przewalskia tangutica (assembly GCA_029844215.1). NCBI lineage: Eukaryota > Viridiplantae > Streptophyta > Magnoliopsida > Solanales > Solanaceae > Przewalskia > Przewalskia tangutica. The sequence goes on from CM056720.1 coordinate 148,156,888, forward strand.
CACAATTTACTTGTCCTCAAACTTACCTTTTTAACCACCCGTGTTTTCCAATCACAATTAACACCATGTTCTCCGAACATAACACTTAAAATATAATCTTCCTATTACGCATACTAGTCTCTAGAGTGTTAAGGATATACCTGCAACTCTTCGCTTCACTTTGTCGCTCTTAATCAAAATCACGCTCTGCTGGGCGTAGTTATAGAAGGTGATGAACCCCATCGATCCGAAGGTGAGTCGTAACATCCGCGCCACCTCTGGTTGGACAATTTCGCAAAATGGCCCCGATGTCATAAGCATAACAAATCGTCAGTAGCGACACTCCCACAATGACACGTACACATCGGCCACACCGGTGGGGGTGGCCTCCTGCAGCTAACACTCCTCTCAGAACTCTTGAATCGCAGAATCGACGGGTGGTGAGTTATCCCATCTGTATCCCTCCTAGGACATTCTCTCCTCGCGTGGCCTGCCGCCGCGGTAAAGCAGCATTGGTAAAAGACGACATCTCGGGATGGCGCCTACCATCGTAAACACTGAAGGAAAACTGAATCTGGCTGGCTAGAACCTATGTAAATCTGTGAACCGGAAACCCTGGAGCCCTGACCAACTCCTGCATACTCCGAACGTCCTGAAGCCTGTGGAGGACTACTCTGAACTGGCGGAGGGGCATAACTAGTCTGCTGCTGAGGCTGCCTGCCTCGAAAGTCACCAAAGGACCCTGTTGTCCTGGCCCTCTTCTGCTGGTCTTGCTTAATTCGTCGATCTTTACGTTCCTCAGTCTGCTGCGCATAAGCCTGTACGCGGGCAATGTCCATGCCTGACTGAAGAGCTACTCTTGTACACCCCTTTACTAGATAATCGTCTAGACCCGTGATATATCGGCGCACTATATACTCTCTGTTTGCTAAAATCCTAGCTAGTAACTGAGCCATCCCTTTGTAATCCATATTCCCTGTTCCCGGTCGTGGAACTGAAGGCTCATATATCATGGCCGCAGTAGGAACTGCTGCCGCTGTACTAAACTCTGCTGGGGCCGGCGACGTCGTGGAACTCGCCGTCTGGGGTATCACCTCGGGTAAAGGTTGGGCATGTGCCCTCGTACTCCTCTGTGTTCTACTCGCAGCTCCCTCGGCTGCCTTGCCCTTCTGGGCCCGGGTTGCCTTACGTGGAGGCATAACTGGTAACGAAAGAGACTCGTCAGAGGTGTTCAACTTATAACTGTCACACCCCGAAATCCGGGCCCGTGACTGGTGCCTTACCCCGGGCACCCTAGTGATACAACATCAGAGAAAAATCAGCGGAACATACAACATGAACATGAAATAAGAGATAATATAAATAAACCGGCCAACCAAAACAGTTGCCTTCTGCATATACATAAAAACCACCGCCCAGCGATTACTCTGGACCTCTAAGAGAATAACAACCTATGACGGGCAGGGGCCCGCCATACCACGAATGTACAAGAACCTACAACTCGGAAACCTACCAAAGATAAGCCTCAGAAGGAACGGAGCTTCCCAAAGCTGGCGTGATCCTTGGCGGGGATCGGCGGCGATGTACTTACTGCGGCATGAGCGGCCCCGAAGGAGTCGATCTGGCGGTGCAGTATGTGAAGCGTAAATCACGTAGTTAAATCATAACGATCTATATAAAGCGGGAGACATGTATGATAACCAAAATACGATCGCAACATAAGCGATCAAGTCGGGGACTCACGCCAAAGTCACCACTCAATATAACTATGGGTCTCACGCCCACCACATCCATCATGTTCGCATCATGGCCACGTGCCGGAATCTGCATCGGTGTAGACATGTCCATGATGCAACAATAATAACAAGGCCGCGTGGCCACGCGTACCGGAATCTGCGCCGGTGTAGACATGCCCATGTAACCTCAATAACAATATCTTTGGGTGGTCAACCTGCGCGTGGCCACATGCCGGAATCTGCGTCGGTGTAGAACCGTCCATGTTGCGGTAATAACCATATATCGGGTAATCAACGACGCGTGGCCGCGTGCCGGAATCTGCGTCGGTGTAGACATGTCCATGTGACATCAACAACAAGGCAATCAAAATGAAACATACGTGGAATTCTCCATCGCTGCCGCGTCAAGTAAGTTCTCGACAAGTCAACCTACCTATCGAGACGCGGTAATACGAAATACCACACTTGCACAACAAAGGCTATCATCACAAGCATAGGCAAGTTTCACAACAACAAGCATAGGCAAGTTTCACAACAACAAGCATAGGCAAGTTTCACAACAACAAGCATAGGCAAGTTTCACAACAACAAGCATAGGCAAGTTACACAACTCATAGTACTTTCATTTTATGCCAAAGTCCGGGTTTTCAACCCCAAAATACTACATACGTTAAGTTCTTTTAAAAGAGATCCATTACTTTTATAAGCGTCACGATACGTAGTATTAGAATGACAAACCCATATTCCTTTGCAAAATGAAGTAACATCATTCTTTTCCTAAGTTCGGTTTGCCTAGTTTCAATTACTCGAAGCTTTTATTTTCAAATGGTTTCATAGTTCCCAAACTTAATCACTTGATTCCTTTTAGAACAATTGAGTAATATATGTCTCACGTGAGAGTAGGTTATTCTTGTTTACAACATTCTTATTACAATGACCATGATCTAGAAAATGTAATATCATTTTGTCTCATCTTAGTTTCTATGCGGATGGAGGTTTCTCTGGTTTTTAATACGATACATCATTATTCAATACATTTTCCTTTATTAACGCTGCGATGATGCGCCGATACACATTACGATTTCCAAAATCGGTAAAACATTATCCCTTTAAATAAAACCAAGTACTCATTACTCACGAATGAGGTTTCACAAACATTCATATTAAAACAAATAAGTTAAGTCTCTTATCTCATAAGATCAAGTCTCTTAACTTCTAACCTCGATAAACCATTTTCTTTACCTTTCTTAAGACATTATACCTAACTCCCATAAAGCTAGTATAACTCTTTTTAAAACCTTTAAAACCAAGTGTTACTCTCCCTTCAAAACGATTTATAAATCTTTTGAAATACATCAAGTTCTTTATTATAACTAGCCAGTTATAATTCACATCAGTTACCTTTTAAAACCACAAAGTATTTTCTTACCTACATAAAGTATTATAACCAACTTCCCATAAAGCCGTTATAACACTTTATGTTTTACAACAATCAAATACAATTAACACGTATGCGTCTACCGTACTACATAGTTCACACATATCATGCTAGAAGAGATAGGAAGAGGTTCACATACCTCGTGACGATTTAACGACAATAAGCAAAATGCTCCAAGTACTACAACCTTGCTAGCCCTTTCCACTCCTCGAGTAGAATACGCTACTCTTAGTACTTTCACCTATAAAGGTCACAAACGTCTATTAACCCCAAAACACAAGTTTCTATCTTTCTACAGAAAATTCAAGACTCTCCCCGCAATAGCAGCGTAAATCTCCTCTCTATCGAGGCTGGCTATCAAGCCAACCGGGGTTAACACATCTAACCGGACGAGTACAATTCTACCACACAATAATGCTACACAAGTCTACTGTATTACAGTCCTATGTAAATACAGTTCAGTTCAGTTCTTCAGGCTTAAGTCAAAAGACATTGCCACAATCCAATGTTTAGTTCTATATATAGCATACTTCAACTATATAATCAACAACAGGTAAACTCCAATTACAATAGGGGGACAAGATTATTTACCTCGATAAGCCCAAAATTATCCGAGATAAAAGTCGATCCTGAGCAAGGTTTAGCTCCTACTCCGAGTGCTCCAAACAACCCTTAGAAGTTCTAACCAACTTCTACTCAAATCCTTCAACTAACAATGAAGATTTCCTTAGGGTTTCGGTTTGAGACTAAAAGGACAAAAGGTAGTATTTCCGGACTCTACGTATAGAGGTATCTTTGGAAAACTACAAGGTATAAGGCTAAGGTATTTTGGGCATTATAACAATACTTGGAGGAGTATTTCAATACCACATATGGGGGTACCACACGAGAACAACACCACAGGGAGGGTTCTCGGCTTAACTCTCAAAGGGGAGGTTTCGCCAAGGCCAATTTCAAGGAGAGGGGCTCTTGGGCGAGAGTCAACAAGAGGGAGGAGGGTTTCTCAAGACTTAGGCAAGTGAAGAGTGGATGAAGAAGTCTTCAAGAGAGGGGTATTTATAGCAAAACCAAAAGCCAACCAATGGCGAGATCAAGCCATGTGCAAGGCAAGTGTAAGGCCAAGATCAAGCCAAGTGCACCCACAAAACACTCCACAAAACACTCCACAAAACAAGCCACAAAACAAGGCACAAGAGAGGAGCCAATCGGCGAGGCCAACCAAGGCTCTTGGGCGCCCAAATCGTCCAAGCCAATCCATTTGCTTCAATGTGAGGTGACACATGTCACCTCCCGTTGATCCAAAATGTTCGTCACCGGAAAAATCCGCAAAAATTATGAATGACATAGCGGAATTTTCTCACGAAAGCGTGGAAACGTTTTCGTAAAACGACTCTGTCGGCACTTGTGCCCAAATTTCGAATCCAATGCCTACCTTAAGGCTCAAATTTTCTCGTCGTCCCACGCATACTGCGGAAAAACGGGGTATAACATTCTCCCCTCCATAGAAACATTCGTCCAGAATGGACCTTCTCAAGACTCAACACAAACATGCGCTAATATAGCCTTCATCGCTATCTGCGAAGCGATCATGCCACACTGGCCATAAAAATAACAAGCGCGCAATACTTAAACCCAAGTCAACGAGGAAACACCTCTAATCATCACAAAACCCCTTACGAGGTCTAAAATATACTCCGCACCTACATTTCACAAAAAAGCGATCACACACGCGTTCACTTCTCCCTATCTCGACGTGCCGCCCGAACACCGAGCTCTTTCTATATCCGTACCACACTTCCGTCAACGTTTGTTCCCAACCCGGAGTTACTACCTCGAAACTTGGTCATCTTACTACCCGATTTCCTCTAAGGCCATTCGGCGCTTCACGAACGATTACGGTCGAACGTATCCACGAACTCATACGATGGTCATCTAAACTTGGGCCTAGCACCTCGTGACCTGCCACTGGCGGGACCACGAGCTGACCGCCTCGAAGCGGGGCGGGTTGGCCCAACATGGCCCCAACCCGACCCAGCGTGGCGCCAACTTCCGCTCGCCGACACGGAACACATCATGGAAGCTACCACCTCCATCTCACACTAACCAGATTTTTAAATCACACTATAGCACAAAGCTATCCGAACATAACACTTAACACATCATTAACATCAATACATACAAGTATCTACGAGGTTAAGGATATACACAAACTAGGCGGTTCAAGGACCGCTAAAGCTGGAACTTCCACGCGACCTCTACGTGGCCCGCAATCGCTCTAGTAGTCGTGCTATCTACCAGCGCTACCCGGTGGACAGTCTCTCGTCATATGGCCTGTTGGCCGCAAGAATAACAAGCTCCCTTGGTACTACGACACTCCGAAATCACGGTCTACCACATCGACCACCGAGGTAGGGGTGATGCATCCGCCAACACCCTACTCTCGAACATTCGAAACACAGGAGCCACGACTGCTCTGAATATCCCAAGGTCCCGAAGGCTGCGGAGGACCACTCTGCAATGGCGGAGGTACATAACTAGTCTTCTTTGGCGGTCCGCCTCGAAAGTCGCCAAAATATCCGGCCGTCTTGGCGCCTTCCTGTGGCGGTCCACCTGCGTCGATCTGCGCTCCTCGCACCCAGTGCATGAGCACGAATGCGGGCAATGTCCATGCGGTGAAGAAACACCGCACAAGACTTCGGCCATATAATCATCTAGCGGTGGCGTGGCGATGCACCACTATCTTCCATATCTGCAACTAAGCGCGAGGACATATCGAGCCAAAGAATCGAACTCGACATTGTACTCACGACGGTCGCCTCTGTCTCGATAACAAAAATCGCCGGCCCGTGCCCTCGCCATCTGCGGAGGCAAGAAGTGCGTGAGAAAAGCCCAAAACTCATCCCATACGGCTGGAGTGCATGCTCTCCCGGAAAGCTCCGCGAATCAAACCAATCGATTGCGGTATCACGCGCGGCCGTCGCGAACCGAAGTCACGACTCGGTCTCTGAAGCCTTGATCACCGCGTGATCCTCAGAATGGCGGCGGATGAACTCCTGCGGATCATCCTCGAGCCTCGACCCATAAAACTCTGGCGGGCTACAACTCGAGAAAGTCCGTAGCCTCAAACTATCGCTCTCGGGTGCACCAGTCAGCTGGAACTGAGCGCCGCGTCGGCTGTCGCCATATCGGCCACAACCACGGCCAAAACACAGGCCATCTCCTTGTGACCCGTCTCTCCGCTCGGTGCGGGGTGGAGGCTCAGTCTTGTAGTCTCGGCAGCCAACTGCTGCGACTCTAAACTCTCTTTGGTCTTTGGCGTCGCAAAACTCGCCGTCTGAAGCACTTCATCAGTCTTGGCCAAGCTGCGCCTCGTACTCCTCTGAATCCACTAGCGACTCCTCGCCTTGCCTCTCGGGCCACTGGTTGCCTTCGCGAGGCATAAGCGGTAAAAGCGAAACACGTCGGAGGGTCCAACTTATAACACGACTCAAGGCACGATCTCGAATGAGAAGAATAGAAACCAATCCTAAATGTCCTATAGCCTCACGATTATAGATGTGGTGCACAACACCGATAATCAAGACTACTGACACGGTGCGTAGACACTTTCAGAGGACTAAGCGCTCACGATACCACTATGTCACGCCCGAAATCGGGCGTGGTGGTGCCTTACCGGGCACCCTAGTGATACAACATCGAGAGAAAAATCAGCGGAACATCTGACATGAACATGAAATAAGAGATAATATAAATAAGCGGCCAACAAGCGGTTGCCTTCTGCGTATACATAAAAACCACGCTTGCAGCAGTCTACTGGACCTCTACAGAGAATAACAACCTATGGCGGGACGGGGCCCGCCATACCACGAATGTACAAGAACACAACTCGGAAACCTACGAAAGATAAGCCTCAGAAGGCGGAGCTTCCCAGCAGCGAAGCGTGATCCTGGCGGGGATCGGCGACCCGATGTACTTACTGCGGCGTGAGCGGCCCGAAGGAGGTCGATCTGCAAGTGCAGTATGTGGCGTAAATCACGTAGTTAAATCATAACGATCTATATAAAGCGGGAGACATGTATGATAACCAAAATCTGATCTGTGACATAAAGCGATCAAGTCGGGGACTCGCGCCGCCAAAGTCACCACTCGATATAACTATGGGTCTCGCCCACGCATCCATCATGTTCGCGTCATGGCCACGTGCCGGAATCTTGCATCGGTGTAGACATGTCCGTGATGCAACAATAATAACAAGGCGCGTGGCACGTACCCCGGAATCTGCGCCGGTGTAGACATGCCCATGTAACCTCAATATGATATCTTTGGGTGGTCAACCTGCGCGTGGCCACATGCCGGAATCTTTGCGTCGGTGTAGACACGTCCGTGTTGCGGTAATAACCATATATCGGGTAATCAACGGCGCGTGGCCGCGTGCCGGAATCTGCGTCGGTGTAGACATGTCCGTATGGACATCAGCAACAAGAGCCAATCAAAATGGAAACATACGGTGGAATTCTCCATCCACGCGGCCGCGTCAAGTAAGTTCTCGACAAGTCAACCGGCCTCTATCGAGAGCGGTAACACGAAATACCACACGCGCACAACAAAGGCTATCATCACAAGCATAGGCAAGTTTCACAACAACAAGCATAGGCAAGTTTCACAACAACAAGCATAGGCAAGTTTCACAACAACAAGCATAGGCAAGTTTCACAACAAGCATAGGCAAGTTACACAACTCATAGTACTTTCATTTTATGCCAAAGTCGGGTTTTCAACCCCAAAATACTACATCGTTAAGTTCTTTTAAAAGAGATCCATTACTTTTATAAGCGTCACGATACGTAGTATTAGAATGACCAACCCATTCCTTTTCAAAATCAAGTAACAACATTCTTTTCCTAAGTTCGGTTTGCCTAGTTTGATTACTCGAAACCTTATTTTCAAATGGTTTCATAGTTCCCAAACTTAATCACTTGATTCCTTTTTAGAACAATTGAGTAATATATGTCTCACGTGAGAGTAGGTTATTCTTGTTTACAACATTCTTATTACAGCAGCCATGATCTAGAAAATGTAATATCATTTTGTCTCATCTTAGTTTCTATGCAGATGGAGGTTTCTACTGGTTTTAATACGATACATCATTATTCAATACATTTTCCTTTATTAGCTGCGGTGGTGCAGCCGATACGTTCTGATTTCCAAAATCAGTAAAACATTATCCCTTTAAATAAAACCAAGTACTCATTACTCACGAATGAGGTTTCACACAAACATTCATATTAAAACAAATAAGTTAAGTCTCTTATCTCATAAGATCAAGTCTCTTAACTTCTAACCTCAGTAAACCATTTTCTTTACCTTTCTTAAGACATTATACCTAACTCCCCATAAAGCTAGTATAACTCTTTTTAAAACCTTTAAAACCAAGTGTTACTCTCCCTTCAAAACGATTTATAAATCTTTTGAAATACATCAAGTTCTTTATTATAACTAGCCAGTTATAATTCACATCAGTTACCTTTTAAAACCACAAAGTATTTTCTTACCTACATAAAGCTGTTATAACCAACTTCCCATAAAGCCGTTATAACACTTTATGTTTTACAACAATCAAATACAATTAACACGTATGCGTCACCGTACTACATAGTTCACACATATCATGCTAGAAGAGATAGGAAGAGGTTCACATACCTCGCGACGATTTAACGACAATAAGCAAAATGCTCCAAGTACAACGCACTAGCCCTTTCCACTCCTCGAGTAGAATACGCTACTCTTAGTACTTTCACTATAAAGGTCACAAGCGTCTATTAACCCCAAACACAAGTTTCTATCTTTCTCTGAGAAAATTGGCGGCCTCTCCACACATGGCAGCGTAAATCTCTCCTCTAATCAGTAGGCTATCAAGCGGCGAGGTTAACATCTAACAGGACGAGTGCAATTCTACCACACAATAATGCTACACAAGTCTCGTATCAGATCTATGTAAATCTGATTGATTCGATTCTTGAGCTTAAGTCAAAAGACATTGCCACAATCGATGTTTAGTTCTATATATAGCATACTTGACTATATAATCAACAATGAGTAAACTCGATTACAATAGGGGACAAGATTATTTACCTCGATAAGCCCAAAATTATCAGAGATAAAAGTCGATCTGAGCAAGGTTTAGCTCTACTCAAGTGCTCCAAACAACCCTTAGAAGTTCTAACCAACTTCACTCAAATCCTTGACTAACAATGAAGATTTCCTTAGGGTTTCGGTTTGAGACTAAAAGGACAAAAGGTAGTATTTAGGACTCTACGTATAGAGGTATCTTTGGAAAACTACACGGTATAAGGCTAAGGTATTTTGGGCATTATAACAATACTTGGAGGAGTATTTCAATACCACAAAGGGGGTACCACACGAGAACAACACCACAAGGAGGGGGTTCTCGGCAAACTCTCAAAGGGGAGGTTTCGGCCCAAGGCCAATTTCAAGGGGGGAGAGGGGCTCTTGGACGAGAGTCAACAAGAGGGAGGGGAGGGGTTTCTCAAGACTTAGGCAAGTGAAGAGTGGATGAAGAAGTCTTGAAGAGAGGGGTATTTATAGCAAAACCAAAAGCCAACCAATGGCGAAGATCAAGCCATGTGCAAGGCAAGTGTAAGGCGAATCAAGCCAAGTGCACCCACAAAACACTCCAAAACACTCCACAAAACAAGCCACAAAACAAGGCACAAGAGAGCGATCGGCGAGGCGAACGAGGCTCTTGGGCGCCCAAATCGTCCAAGCCAATCCGTTTGCTTCGATGTGAGGTGACACATGTCACCCTCGTTGATCCAAAATGTTCGTCACGGAAAAATCCGCAAAAATTATGAATGACATAGCGGAATTTTCTCTCGCTGTGGAAAGCGTTTAAATCGACGACTCTAATCGGCACTTGTGCCCAAATTTCGAATCCAATGCCTACCTTAAGGCTCAAATTTTCTACGTACGTCCTTACGCACATACTCTGGAAACACGGGGTATAACAATAACATAGCTCTAAGGCACGATCTCAGAGTGAGAAGAACGGAAACCAATCCTAAATGTTCTGCAGCCTCCTGATTATAGATGTGGTGCACAACACACCGATAATCAAAACTCTACTAGACACGCGATGCAGTAGACACTTTCAGATTAAGCGCTCACGATACCACTTTTGTCACGACCGATCCGGGCATGGCCCAGTGCCTTACCGGGCACCCAGTAGATATACATCGAGTAACGGCGGAATATAAAAACAAGACATGAAACAATAAAGAGTAAAACGATCCCAACGAAAATGTCGCCTTTCGGCGTATATATAAACCAAAACTTGAGCGATTACATCGCTTTCACGAACCACGCCTTGCAGCGATTACGGACCTCAGAATGTAACCACAACTATGGCGGGGCGGGGCCGCCATACCACGAATGTACAAGTACCTCTGATGACGGGGACTATACGAAAGACAAAGCCTCGGAGAAATGGAGCTTTCGAAGCTGACGGTGATCACAGAGTGCGGATCGGCCAAGCTCGATACCTCGACTGCGGCATGAGCGCGTCCCGAAGAGTCGATCTGCGGTACAGTATGTGGGCGAAAATACCTTAAATAAAATCATAGTAGTCTATATAAAGCAGGAGACATATATGATAACCAAACTACGATTACCTGATATGTAGCGATCGTATCAAGTCGGGGACTCGCGCCGAAGTCATCACTCGAATATAACTATGGGTCTTACGCCCACAACATCAATCATGCGGTGGAATAACTTCCTCATTGTCGGCGATCTGGTAACAACACGAGTACCACATGAACACGAGTCCCGCGCGTCATAAAATCGTCTGGGCAAGTCTGAAGGCTAACTACCGGATACCAAAGTCGCGTCGTCAGCGGCCGGGCAAGTACGAAATCCAACTACCAGATACCAAAACCGTACCAACAAATCTATATAACCATACCACGAAGCTGACCCGGGGCAAGTACGAAGGCCGACTACCAGATACCTTCCACGCCACGTGGTAGCGGAGGCAATGCGAACCAACTACGGATACGGCCGTAATCACGAGACCGTCCTGGCAAACCGAGCGGGGCAAGTCTGAAGGCTAACTACGGATACCAAGCGAATCAGCCACGGCCAAGGCAAATGCGAGCAACTACGGATACGGTGAATCAGTAAAACCTCATGGAGAGCTAGTCCATGGAATAATAATAATGGAAGCGTACCCGTGGAATCCTCTGTCACGGCCGGTACATCCAAGTAAGTTCATAACAAATCAGCCGGCCCTTCATCGAGAGACGCGGTGGTATAGAAATACAATACTTGCACAACAAAGGCTATCACAACCAGCATAGACAAGTTCAACATACTCTTAGACTTTCATTAACATGTAATTTGATTCACCATTTATAAAAACTCAAGTACTCCATTTTATGCCAACAATCCGGGTTTTAACCCCCAAGGTACTACATACTTTAACTCTTTAAAAAGAGTCATTTCTTTCGCAAGAGTCACACGATACCCGTAGTATCAAAATAGAGTGACTATCTTTTTAAGTAAACCAAAACAATTTTCATACCTTCTTTTTGAACCGGAAAACACTTCAATTTCTCAAGTCTCTCTTTTATATAAATCCAGTTCCTTACTTTAGGAAAATTTGTACTTGTTTATAATGATCTTATTAAAGCAGTCATGATCTAGGAAATGTAATACAATTTTGTCTTATCTTAGCTTCTATGCAGATGGAGGTTTCTACTTGTTTTAATATAATTAATTGTCGTTACTTTCTCTTTTATTAACGCTGCAGTGGCTTGTTCGATACTTATTCCCATTTTCCGAAATCAATATAACTTATTCCTTTTCCTTTTATTTAGACAAAGTACTCGAAGCAGCCATGATCTAGGAAATGTAATACAATTTTGTCTTTTCTTAGCTTTTATGCAGATGGAGGTTTCTACTTGTTTTAATATAATATCAATTATTTGTCAACATAGTTTCCTTTATTAACGCTGCAGTGGGATGTTCGATATTTATTCTCATTTCCGCAATCAATGTAATATTATTATTCAAAACTAAGTACTCATTACTCACGAATGAGGTTTCACAACTTTCCACACAATTCAAGTTCTTCACATATCGAATCAAGTCAAATATAAGTCAAGTCTCTTATTCTTTTTTTAAAAATCAATAAACCATTCTTTTATCTACATAAAGTTGTTATAATTAACTTCCCATAAAGCCATTATAACACTTTATGTTTTAACCCAACCAAATCCGTTTAGCACACGTACGTCTACCGTACTACATAGTTTAAAATAATCATGCTAGAAGAGATAGGAAGAGGTTCACATACCTCGCGACGATTATCGATAATTAGCAAAACGCTCCAAAGTACTATAACCTTGCTAGCCTTTTCCACCCTTCAAGTAGAATACGCTACTCGTAGTACTTCAACCTATAATGGCCATGAAACGTCTATTAACCTCTAGATCTCTTCGTAGGATATTTCTAAGAACAAGTTTCATATCCTACGGAAAATTAAAGGCACTCCCCGTTCTACTCAATTTCCCACCTTTTTCAAGGCCCGATAACCGTGATTAACCTACTATAATTAAGGTGCAATAATACTGAAATCTAAAGAAGGGGATAACACGCCCAAACGGAACGCGATTAACAATCTCTCCTTCATAACAATAATAACTAAAGAAGGGGATAACACGCCCAAATGGAACGCGATTAACAATATCTCATTCATAATAATAATAAGTAAAGAAGGGGATAACACGCCCAAACGGTAACGCGGTTTACTATCTCCCTTCATAATAACAATAAGTAAAAGAAGGGGATAACACGCCCAAACGGAACGCGATTAACAATCTCTCCTTCATAATAATAATAAGTAAAGAAGGGGATAACACGCCCAAACGGTAACGCGGTTTACTATTTCCCTTCATAATAACAATAAGTAAAAGAAGGGGATAACACGCCCAAACGGAACGCGATTAACAATCTCTCCTTCATAATAATAATAAGTAAAGAAGGGGATAACACGCCCAAACGGTAACGCGGTTTACTATCTCCCTTCATAATAACAATAAGTAAAGAAGTCCAAAGTAAAAAGTCCAAAGTAGATACGGTCCTTAAGTTGGGGTCCTTGGCCAACTTTTACAATAATACTTATCCAATTACTTCATTAGTCCTTCAACTTATATTCCAATCTTTATATAAGTTATAGTTTCTTTGTTGTTAACTTCTTAGCAAGATCCAAGTTTTTCTTTACATCTTATAGTCCATAATATACTTCCAATATATGTATAATATCCATATATACATAATAATCAAATTCACAAAGAGGTTAAGGTTCATTACCTCAAGATAGTCCAAAAAAAAACGTGACTGTCCAGATTTTAAAAAACTTCTTCGTCAGCTGAACTTGCAACGTCGATAACTCTCTACTCCAGTGTCCTATCGATGAGTGATTGGTTGCGTTGGAAACTAGACTCGACTAACTTCATTTTAGGCTTTTGAAACACCCAAAAAACCCCTTATATGCTAGAAGATATTCCCTTCCAAACTTGACTAAGAATCTGCCCAAAACAGTTTCGAAAATCTGCCTACTCTCGGCCAAGGGAAGGTTTTTGAGGCTAGGGGTGTGAAATCTTGTCTAACTCTTGGTTAATAATCTTCCTAACACATTAAGGAAGAACACTTATAAGTTTAAGAATTTTTGGACAACATTTGGTTAGGGGAGGGGCTGGTTCGACGAGAGCAACATAGAAGGAGGGAGAGGAAATGTTTTTCAAGTCTTGTAATATGTTAAGTGTGGCTGATTTTCATCCACTAAGGGGGTTTATATAACACAACCAAGTGTTGGGATTAACACATGTGTAAGGTAGAGATCATGTGTGAAGGTTCCTTCCCACACTTGTCTTACTAAAGCCATGCAAGACCTTGACCATGCAAGACTTGCCCACTAAACTTAGCCAAATTCATCCAAGCCAAGACTAGCCATGCAAGACTTTTGGCCACTTGTCTTGCCTACTTGTCCACTCAATTTCGTCCCACATGGCCCAATCTAGGGGTGACACTTGTCGCCCTCCTATTGGTCCAAAATATTTTATCTCTCGGAAGAATTCCATAATCGTAAAAATATTATTGAAAACATAAAATTTCCTTCACAAAGTTCGGAATAATTTTCGTCGGAAAACAATTCTATCAATCTTACCCTAATTAGGGCGTATATATTGTACGTACGTCCTCACATACATACTCCGGAACTACGGGGCATAACATTTTCAAGGCGTGTATTGTTAAATTGTTCCTCCAAATACATCGCACGAGTGTGCTTGTTATCTTGGAAAATTTCCTCCAAATCCTCCGGCACCGGAAACAGAACTATCTGTTCGAAGGAGATAGACAAGAATACAGTTCCATAAATCAAGGGCTGTGGCGCCAGATTTCATGATAGTAAGAAGAAGATCCTGAGAAATACTACCATAAATCCACTGTTTGACCAAGTAGACTCATCAACCTTTGGAGTGCGCGGAATAGTGTCATCGATGTGTTCAAGCACGCTATAGAGGCATGCATGATTACGAAACAGTTCAACCCAAGGAGAATACTGACTGTTTTCTTGATCAAGAAGAATGGGAATAAAGCGCCTCTAATTCCTCCCGGGTAAGATGAAGAATGGTCATCTTGATTCTCTAGCTCTACCAATCACCAAGAGAAGGCCAGACCATCCAAAATGAAATAAAAGGCGGCTCTTGCCGTACTCAAAGGCGAGGGGCTCCAAAAGTGGGTTTGATCGGCCTCAGAGGAGAGGGGAGACAACTTGGGATTCTATGCAAAGTGATTTTTTTTGTATATAGGCCTTCGTATAGGATAGGATTTTCAATCCTCCCACCAAAGCTAGAAAAGAAAGGAGTCTTCGCATCCAACAGAGTGAAACAGTGTTCCATATTTTTCGGCGTAAGATGGCTTTTTTCAGCTCTTCTGACTATGCTTTTCGTGGTAGCTAGGAAAAGTCCAAACATTTTTCGTTAAAACAAATACAATTGAAAAAAACTGCTATCAATTTATATTGACGGCGTACCTGAGCACTCATACATTCCTTTTTTAATACATTTGACTTGGTGCTCACTTGTAGGAAGATTCCCTGCTCTAAAGTCAAGTTTTTTTGAGCTCCTTCCAAAGAGGTTGAGATTAGACTTTCAATTGGATGGAAAGATATGGCTTCAAAGCTTACCTTATTTAGAAAAGGAGAAAGAGTTTTATATACATGTTGAGGTTGAGTAAGGGGGGCGGAGCTTGAATAGTGAAGGGCTTTTACTCTTTTTCTTACCGTACGAGTAGTTTTTCGCTCCTCTCCTTCTTTATAGTAAAGCGAGTGGCATTAAAAATAATTGATTCAATACATTTCTTATGTACCCATAGGTACTATATTGTATTTGAATTTTTTTTAGGATGAAAAATCATATCAAATCAAAAAAATCGTATCGGAAGAAAAACAACCATCAAGTAAAAGACATGTCCGATCTAGAAGGAGGTTAATTAAGCGGGTGTTATAGTGGTATCGACCACCGCCTTCTTACGAGTGACATACATACACCCCAGAGCCAGAACATAGGCGCTGACATCTTCGCTACTAGTACAAGTGAATAAGAAAAGGGTAGACCCGCACGTACGGTTTTTAGGAGGATCTGGTCGAAAAATCGGCTGGCGCCCACCTGACTAGAGAGACTGAAAAATTAATTGAGTATTCTTGCTTTAAAAAGGTACGTACTAAATTAGAGTGGAATATATCCTGACTTTCAAGTAGCGATTTGAGTAGGTAAGGGTAGCGGGACCAACAAGATGAACAATCGGACCAAGTAAGATATTAAGCCAATTAACAAAGCAACAAGTTACAGGTAGGATCCTTTGTTAGCTCTACGATTAGGGCTTTCTTACGACTCGTTATCGCATAGCTCGTTCACCCCTTCAGCTTATTCCATTCAAAAAAAGTAGTCAAGGGAGGGGGTCAGGATCTCTAGTTCTGTTCTGGAATCAAAACTAAAAATGTAACTAAATAGGCAGCGAGTCGTTCAGATGAGAACTGAACAACAACAAGAATAAATAAGCTAGATCATTTGCTTCACTTTGGAAGAACCCCTTTCTACGCTACGTTCCCAATAAAAATCCTTACCGTCTTTTCTCAGCGGATCAACCACATAGTCCGAAGTAAGGTTAGTGATGAAAACTTAGCTATCTTTTGATCAGGTTTTCTGAGTTCCTGTGGGAAAGACTATGCTAGGGCGTGTGGTCGATGGCTTTAGATTACCTATTGATGGAAGGGGGGCTCTAAGCGAATATTTACGTAGTTCTTGCGTGTTTGCTTTGGCACTGGCATAACAGAATTCGAATCCACTGGCACTGCCGGAAAAGTAAGAAAGTCAAGTGCTAACGTGCAACTCCCATTCCTCCACCAAAATCTTAAGAGAAGACCATGCTACCAGTCCTAGCTGGCACTAAAGCTTTATTGAAAGCTTTAAAAGAGTGGGAGAAAGGGGACGCATGAGCGTTGGCGTAGTTGGTGGGATCGATGAAATTGAAAAGATGGCTCACACTGAAACAAGGAAACTATTTGGTGCCCTTTCACCTTCTATAGCAATTCCTTTTTTCGGAATCATTGCTAGAAATAAGAATTGAATTGCACCTGCTTTGCTCTTGTTTGACTTCAATTACCATATGGAAATGGAGGAATTCCTCTTCCAACTCGTCCCAGAATGGACGTTATGGCAATGAAGAAGAAGAAAACTAAAGGGTATTAGTGATTGAGCCTTATCTAGCTTCACCAATTCTAGAGATTCTTCCGGCCTTGAATCTAGGTTTCCCCTCATTTCTGTTGAAGATATAGATGATATACACTAGTTATATAGATGATATATAGATGATATACGCTTGATATACACTAGATATACAATATTTACATTTACACTTCATATTCACTAGTCCTTGGCTATATTTGTAATAAGGACATATAGTGCAACATTGGCACTATATATACATTGTTGGTTACATTTTTAATGCTCATTCAGAAAAGCTCCCCCAAAATCATTTTGCCTTCCCTCTTAATTTTCTTCTCGTCTTCTTCAGCTTCACATACGTTGTAGCTTCCTCTTCCATGGAGGTTCCCTACAGTGAATTGTCACAATCAGAATTATAACATGGTATCAGAGCCATGCAAGGAGAATCCAGAAGCTATTACGGAAGCAAAGCAAACCGAGATTCGTCTTTGCAGGTCTGCGATCGAATGTTTGATAGCCGATTGAGGTTGTTTCTTATAGTTCTACATCTATAAATTGTTTCTGACTAAAGGTACGATTCATAATCAACAAATTGATTTCGATTTGTGTATTGGTTGTCGCGGTCGAAGTTTTTTCTGCATCGACAATTTTTTTTTTACTGCTTCAAGCTGAATCTGAG
The DNA here is from genome assembly GCA_029844215.1 of Przewalskia tangutica. Lineage (NCBI taxonomy): Eukaryota > Viridiplantae > Streptophyta > Magnoliopsida > Solanales > Solanaceae > Przewalskia > Przewalskia tangutica. Next base: position 148,174,528 of record CM056720.1, read on the forward strand.
TAACATTAATGGAGAATACCACAACGATTCCGTCTGTTATGTTCGAGGAAAGTTCAATCTCTGATTCAGAGGTCATCGACCATAATCACCCTCTATTCCTGAGTGCATCCGATACAGTAGGTGCCATACAAGTTGACATTCAACTAACTGGAATGGAAAACTACACCTTATGGAGCAGGGCTATGCAACTGACATTGCTCACGAAGAACAAAATTGGATTCGTCGATGGATCTATAAGACGAGACACATATGGACTGAATCACACAAAGCAATGGGACAGATGCAATGCCCTAGTGATGTCATGGATAATGCGAAATGTGGACAGAAGTCTGTTGAGTGGAATCCTCTATAGGACTAATGCAGCAGCTGTTTGGAAGGACCTTAAGGAGAGATTTGACAAAATCAATCTCTCAAGGGTATATCAACTTAAGAAGGATTTGACGATGCTAAACCAAGGAATTTCCCCTGTGTCTCAATACTATTCTAGAATGAAAGACCTATGGGACGAGATAGATTCAATTATTCCACCTCCTACTTGTGAATGCTCGAATCCTAGAGAATATATAGAACATTTGGGAAATCAAAGGCTGTTAGAATTCCTTATGGGGTTAAATGATGGATACAACCAAGCAAGGAGTCACATTCTATTGATGTCACCCACACCTAGTGTAAACCAAGCTTTTGCCATGATAGCACAAGATGAGAGCCAAAAACAGATTGCTTCATTGGGGAATTCCATGGATAATATAGCACTGACAAGCAAATTTACAGCTAATAAGAGCAGGAGATCACCTGCATTCTGTGATTACTGTCATATGAAAGGCCACAATAGAGAGGGCTGTCATAAGTTGTTGTACTATTGTGACTACTGTAAGAAGCAGGGCCACATCCAAGAGAAATGTTATAGGCTGATAGGATACCCATCTGATCATAAAGGAAAAAATAGAGTTAATGCAGTTATAGGACCACAGTCAGAAGGATATGCTTCCAGTCAGAAATCTATGCAGGAGTATGGAGGACATTATGGTGAGTATACAAGTGGAGAAGGCAGTCATCAACTCTGCATTGACAAAGGATCAGCTCCAGCAGATCATGAGGACCTGCACACCAGAAAAACTGGAGAGGATGATGTCTGCCATGAACCAGAGCAAGGGAAAAGGTACTGAACACACCATTGCTGCCAAAGTATGTATGGCAGGTAACTGTGCTCACACTAAAGGTAATAGTAGTCCATGGATAGTTGATTCTGGAGCCACTAATCATATGGTAAAGGATAGGCATATGATTGAGACTTCTAACTGGTCAGCAAATCCAGGCCATGTGCAGCTGCCTAATGGAGGTGTAGTTCCAATTACACAAACTGGAGAGTGTAGATTGAAAGGAGGTGAATCCATAAAACATGTGCTATGTGTGCCTAGCTTTCAATTTAATTTGCTTTCAGTGTCAAAATTGACTAAGGAATTGAACTGTAGTGCAAGGTTCTTTCCTGACTTCTTTGTGCTGCAGGATCTCCTCACTGGGAAGGTGAAGGAGATTGGTAGGGAAGTTGATGGTCTATATGTGCTGGATTCTACAAAGGAGCAGGACAGAGGTTTAGCAGCTCAGTCACACATGTCAAAGTACAGTACAGCAGGAGATTTGAAGGCTGCTCTATGGCACAAAAGGCTAGGACATGCACCAATGAGTGTTCTTAGGAAGATAAATACATTCAGACATAATTCTGACTTTACAATTCACCACTGTGATATATGTCCCATGGCTAGGCAAACTAGATTACCTTTTCCCACTAGTCAAAGTGTAACTACTTCTCCATTTGATTTGCTACACCTTGATGTTTGGGGACCATATAAGACTGCTACTTACAATGGTATGAAATTTTTTCTCACTGTGGTTGATGATTTCAGTCGATGGACATGGGTGTTTCTTTTACATATCAAGTCAGATGTGGCTACTATGATTAAGCAACTATGCATTATGATTAGAACTCAGTTTGGTAGCAAGGTTAAATGCATTAGATCAGACAATGGTTCAGAGTTCATCAATAGCTCCTGTAGAGATTTATTTGCACACTTAGGAATAATCCATCAGACAACCTGCCCCTATAGCCCACAGCAAAATGGTACAGTTGAAAGAAGACATAGATACATATTAGAACTTGCTAGAGCCATCAAGTTCCAGGGTTGTCTACCATCCAGTTTTTGGGGGGATTGCATAGAAGCAGCTGTGTATGTTTTAAATAGACTGCCCTCTGTAGTGCTGGAAAACATTTCTCCTTATGAAAAGTTGCACAAGAAAGCACCTGTTCTGTCTCATTTGAGAATCATTGGATGTCTATGCTATGCTACTAATCTAGTCAAGCTTGATAAGTTTGACACAAGGGCCATTAAGGCAGTGCTGCTTGGCTACTCAACCAGACAGAAGGGTTACAAACTATTAAATCTGTCTACTAATGCTCTGTTTGTAAGCAGGGATGTAACATTCTATGAGGAAATCTTTCCTTTTCAGCAGCAGGAGTCTTTAGGAGGGGCTACTGGACTACCAGCACAGCAAGAAGTTTTGTTAGATGATGATGATATATTCCAACATATTCCCACATCTGATGCAGTAGATACTACACCTGATGCAATCGCTACCGCCTCGTGGAATCTTTGGGAATTGGAAGGGGGCATCAGGAGGAGTCCAATCTTCCATCCACAGCACAGACAGATGGAGATATCAGTCCTGAGTCAGAGCCACCACTGAGAAGGTCTGCTAGACCCAGACAACAACCTGCCTGGATGAAGGATTTCATCCAGACTTCCAACAGAGGGAACACAGAGAGTAGCCAAGACTGTCTGTATCCTATGGCCAATCACTTAAGCTATGCTGGATTACAGGCAAGTTATCAAAGTTACATTGCAAAAATTGAGGCTGAGCAAGAGCCATCTTCATATTCTGAGGCTGTGAAAGACAACAGATGGGTAGCAGCCATGCACCTTGAGATGCAAGCTTTGGAAAACAACAATACCTGGGAGATCATAGATCTTCCTAGAGACAAGAAAGCCATTGGATGTAAATGGGTTTACAAGATCAAGTATAAAGCGAATGGTGAAGTTGAAAGGTTTAAGGCAAGGCTAGTGGCAAAAGGCTACAATCAAAAGGAGGGAATTGATTATCAAGAAACTTTCTCTCCGGTGGCAAAAATGGTTACTGTGAGGGCAGTGGTGTCAGTAGCAGCTTCAAATCAGTGGAATGTCTATCAAATGGATGTCCATAATGCATTTTTACAAGGTGATCTTGTAGAAGAAGTATACATGAACATGCCTCAAGGCTTTGCCAACAAGCAAGGGAAGGTGTGCAAGTTGATCAAGTCACTTTATGGGCTGAAACAAGCTTCTCGGCAGTGGAACATCAAATTGACCACTGCCTTGCAAGGCTCGGGGTTTGTTCAAAGCCAACTCGATCATTCCCTACTCACTAAGAAGAGTGGTGCTAAGATAGTAGTGGTGCTCATTTATGTGGATGATTTACTCATTACGGGGAATGATGAGAATCTCATTCAGGAAACAAAGCTGAGTCTACAGCAGACCTTCAAAATCAAAGACTTGGGGATTCTGAGATATTTTCTTGGTTTTGAATTTGCAGAATAAGCGGTGGATGGTGATGCATCGAGAAGCACGACCGAATTGATTTCTGACCTTGGCCTTTCTGCTGGGAAACCTTCCAAGTCCCCGCGAGCTCAACACTGCTTACTCGTGGCATATGACCAAAGATATAGGCACAAGTGCAGAACTACAAGGATCCACTGCTAGAGGATCCATCAGGTTATCAAAGACTTATTGGGAGGTTGCTGTACTTGACAAACACCAGACCAGATATCTCTTTTGTTGTATAAAGTTTGAGCCAGTTCCTACAGTGCCCAAAGGCTTCCCATCTTCAAGCTGCACATCGCGTGGTCCGATATTTGAAACAAGCTCCAGGTTTGGGTCTCTTTATGCCTGTCGGGGCTACTGATCGTCTCACCACCTACTGCGATGCTGATTGGGCTTCCTGCCTCCTTACGAGAAGATCCGTCACTGGGTATCTGGTCTTCTTTGGGTCTTCTCTCATCTCGTGGAAGTCAAGAAGCAGACCATCATGTTCGCACTCGCGAGGCCGAATATCGCGATCTTGCAGTGCAGCTGAAGTCGTATGGCTTCTCGTCTTTCACGCTCGCTTCTATCTCTGTCCACCTTCCTATTCCTATACACAGTGATAGCAAATCCTCCTTGCAGATTGCTGCCAATCCCGTCTTCCACGAAAGGACAAAACACATCGATATTGACTGCCATTTTATTCGGGAAAAACTGCAGCAGTGATCGGCACCGCTTTACATCTGATCCGAGCGACTGCGACATCCTTACGAAGGGCTTGACGGTTGGACAACACGATTATCTATTGTCCAAGCTAGGACTGAAGAATCTCTTCTTAGTTCCTAGCTTGAGGGGGCGTGTTGAAGATATAGATGATATACACTAGTTATATAGATGATATATAGATGATATACGCTTGATATACACTAGATATACAATATTTACATTTACACTTCATATTCACTAGTCCTTGGCTATATTTGTAATAAGGACATATAGTGCAACATTGGCACTATATATACATTGTTGGTTACATTTTTAATGCTCATTCAGAAAAGCTCCCACAAAATCATTTTGCCTTCCCTCTTAATTTTCTTCTCGTCTTCTTCAGCTTCACATACGCTGTAGCTTCCTCTTGCATGGAGGTTCCCTACAGTGAATTGTCACAATCAGAATTATAACAATTTCAACAACGTTGCATGAAAGAGAGGTCTTTTTTTTCATAGAAAAAGAAACAAATATGATATGCCTTTAATATCCTTAAATGAATATTTCAAATATGTTGCAAAGAAAAGAAAAGTCGTTTTTTTCCATCGAAAAGAGAGAAATATGAGATGATTTTTAAGCTGAGGATCGTTTTTGTGCAAGCAAGTATTATATAGTACTCTATTAAAAGAGTACTACATTGATAATTTACGGAGCAAATAACAAAATATCTATTTCTCTTGTCCATTAATGAGTAAAACGTCCATTATCATACTTTACATATCAGTTTTTTTTCTTTATTGTTAGTCTTTTTTACTTGAATTATAGGAGTAAGAAAAGTATATTAATTTCTTCCTTCACCATATTGATTTTTTTTTATGCTAGAAAAGTACTCCCTTCGTTCCACCATAAGTGATTGTTTAGGTTTTTTAATTTTGTTTTTTCAAAATAAGTGATTCTTTAGAATTTCAAGAATACTTTGAGCATGTGTTCCAAAATTGTCCTTGTTTAAATAATTAACATTCATTGACTACATTTTTTCTTGGCATAAATTAATAAAAACACTCATAATTTTCTAAGAGTGAGCAGAACTTCTGAAAAGACTATAAAAAAGTTAATAATTCCGTTACCGGGAATCGAACCCGGGTCTCCTGGGTGAAAGCCAGATATCCTAACCGCTGGACGATAACGGATTTGTGATTAAAAGGTTCATTGATTCGTAATTTTTATTAAATCATGTGATTAATTTATTACTATAAAGAAGCTTTAGGGTATGTATTCTTTTATTTATATATATATATATATTTATATATATATATATTTGGTTGTTCAAATATTTTGGAGAATACTTACTTTAGAAAAATAAGTTCCTTAAAATTAGAAAATAACTTTCTTAATAGGAGTAGGAAAAATAAGTTATATAATTGACATCCACGCTGATTGTCTCCTAAGCTCCTTCCCACTCTCCTTTCAGTCACTTCCACTAAAGGTGTCTAACGGGCCAAACCGGTCCGACCCACTTCTTACCGAAGTTTTGGTTCGGCTGATCGATTCGGTTTCATCGGACTATCGGTTAACCGTCCGTTCATTACCGGATTCGTGTCGGCTCGCATGGTCCGGTCTGAACCGGTCCTACCGGTCCGGTTTTTATTTTTTATTTTTAGTATTTATTTTCTATAATATAAACTAAATTCAATTTAATTATGTAATATAATAATATAATATATAATTTAGTTTTATCTATTAAAATTGAAACTTTAAAGTTAACTTTCTATTTTATAGTTTATAACTTTATACTTTATAGTTTATAGTTTATAACTTTATACTTTATCTTTATTTTATAGTTTACTTTATACAGTTTATACTTTATAGTACTGTTATAGTTATACACTTATACAGTTATAGTTTATAGTTTATAACTTTATATTGTAATTATACTTTTATTAATTTATTAGATTAGTAAATATAAGTTAACAAATAAGTAATAACAGATTAACAACTAAATAGATAGTAAAATTAAAATTAATGATAAGATGTAAACTTTTGAACTTTCATAATGTTAATAAGAGTACATAATGAAGTAATAATAATTTTATTTACATATTATGCATCATTCTTGCAAGTTCTTCGTAATATATAGGTTGATTGAATTGGTTATGCTCCATAGCCTCTAAATCTGGAGTATTAATTTCAGTCCCGCCTCCTCTCCCGCCTTCCAAAATATTGTCTATTTGTTCATCTTCCGGAGAATTAACGTCTCCACATCCTTGATTTCTTCTCTCTGATCTGATCCAATCCCTTAAGCAGACTAACACTTCTAATGTGCTTCCACCCAATGAGTGACGTGTCTCCTATTTGATCTCGTGCTTGGCTAAATGCACTTTCGAAGCCACCGCTGAGATCGACACATTAAGAACATCTCGGTCATCGCAAGTACCGGAATTGCCTTTGTTATTCTTCCACCATTGTAAAGTGGTCAAAACTTTTCTTCAAATTACCGCTTTTGCAAAAAAAATTGCATCTCATCGCAAGATCGACTTCAGGCTTTCAGGTTGTAAAAGTGTATCATATGTCTAAAGATTCTTCTTCATCGTCATCAGCATTGAATCCTGAAGGTGTAGACACATAAGCAGAACTAGAAGGAATATTAGTAGCAGAGTTGTTGTTATCATAATCTATATTTTAATAAAATAATTAGAGAATGAAACGAGTGTACCAAACTTCGGGATTCAGAATTCAATTGAAACTCGAAGCTCGAAGTCTTGCGTCTTGCTACTTTGAATTTGAAAACTAATAATAATAATAGCTTGAAAATTGATAATAAAGATGATTAAGAGAGTATGAGAAATTGAGAATAAGAGAATTGAGAGAAATGTTGTGTGATAAAAATGAAAAAAAATGTAGAGAATTTATAGATTTTTTAAAGGGTAAAAATGTAATTAAAATAAAATAATAAACAAAAAAAAATGAAAAAACAGCCAAACGGTCGAAATGACCGCTGGCACTTCACCCACCCACCCTCCTAATCTGTGAACAATACCGTTTGAGCATTTTTTTTATTTTTTATTTTTATTTTTTGTTACCGGTAAGGGAACCGGTTTTCCGTTACCGGGTCTAATCGGTCCGGGCCTTATCGGGGTTTTTCCTAACCCGTGCGGGTTGGGGTTGGGGGCCAATTCAATATTTTAATTTTAAGATATTGAATTAATATAATCTAATTTAACTTTGAGATTTAGTCAATTTAACTTTTAAAAAGAAAAACATGAAAAGTATTTGGGAGTATTATATAAGTATGTTTGGAATTATATATATATTTTGTTTACTTATCAAACATCAAAAACTAAGTGAAAAGATTGAAAATATTTTCTTCTTTCTTCCAAAACATTTACGTCATGGTGATGCCACAGTGACTTCATACAAAAAAAAACACTCGTCCAAAAGTTTGTCTAATTTAATGCTTAATGAGTTTGGAGATGGTTGAGAATTTGGGATTATATTTGCACAAACGTCACACCTTTGCATGTAATAGACTTGTTTAAGCTTTGACTAATGACTTTTAGCAAATAAAAACAGGGGAAAAATAGAACTGCACAAGGTCAACTTGTCAAATCCGCACCTAATTATTTTGAAATAAATTTAATTAATCAATATATTACGCTATATCTTTATCTCTCTCCAATAAATTACACTATAATCAATATTGATTATTTTGAAGACACATAATATTAAGGGTAATATGGTTTTTTTAATTAATTTTAATCTTAATTTTGTAAATTGACAAGTGATTTGGGACAAATAGTTTTAATAATGTGGACAATTAATATGAAACGGAATGATTACTACTTAATTCTAAAAAAAACATCTAATAAATAATGGATAACTCAGTAAACTATACACCGTATCTATTATTTTTTTAATGTGCGTGAATAAAAATAAAAGATAGTTAAAATGAGACTGTGAAAGTATCGTTTTAGCCAAATAATGTGGTCAAGAACACGTGAATTTCAAGTTGATCTGGCAAGAATATATATTTGATAAAACACCATGCGAATAAGTAATATTAAGAGAAACTAAAAAAATAATTAGCCTAAGCCTTGTGTAAGCTTCTTGGCAAGGCCTCTGTGACTAGTATGAAAGCATAAGAATCAAGAGCAATCTGAGTAAGTATATTGTAATTGTAAGATGATATTAATCTCCTTTAGGGAGTCTTCTCATTAATATCAAAGTATATAAAGAGTACAATATTCATCCCTTATACAATAGGAATCCTAAGCTTATACAAAAGAGGAATCCTTGTCTTACCATAATTATATTTACACAATATATAGAAATATTCTAATTATGGGTTGGGATACAATTGTTTCTATAATATACACGTTTACATACACCCTCAATCGGAGTGGGAGGAGGTCGGACGCTGAGTCTGGATATGAAGTCAAGAAATAACTGGTTGGGAAGTCCTTTGGTAAATATATCTGCATACTGATAAGATGATGGAACATGTAACACTCTGACATGGCCTAGTTCAACTTTCTCACGAACAAAGTGTAGGTCTATCTCAATGTGCTTGGTTCGCTGATGTTAAATCGGATTATGAGACAGATAGATGGCAGAGATGTTATCACAGTACACAATAGATGTTTGACGCAAAGGACACTGAAGTTCTAACAGTAAATTTTTGAGCCAAAAAATCTCAGCTACTACATTCGCAACGCCTCTGTACTCGATCCTGACCGAGCGAGATAGGGTAGCCTGTCGCTTGACAGACCAAGAAATCAGATTATCCCCTAAAAAAATACAAAAGCTGGAGGTGGAGCATCGCGTATCCGGACACCCTGCCCAATCTGCATCCGTATATGAAAGAAACTTGTTTGATCCAGAGGGGTATAGGTGCAAACCATAATCAAGAGTGTCCTTAATGTATCGAAGAAACACTTAAGAGCAGTGAAATGAGACTCCCTGGGGGCTTGCATGAATAAGCTCACCGGCTGAACAGCATAAGCTATGTCTGGCCTGGTGAAGGTGAGATACTAAAGTGCACCTACAAGGCTCCTATACAGAGTAGGATCAGAGACTGGAGCATCACCCATGACACTGATTTAGAATCAACTGGAGTAGGCATGTCACGACCCTACCCCGCTCGCGATCGTGCCCTACCCGCACCCTTACAGTAACCATCGCAGGTCACGAACATACATAAAACACACAACTTAAATCAATAAGAAGTAAATAACAGGCTAGCCGATAAGGCTGTCTCCCTGGTTATATATATAAATAGTCAGCAACAGTTACATCCTTTTTCTTTGTAAACCGACCCACAAGATATGACTACAGACCTCTAAGAGTTTTGACATAACAACTGTGACGGGACACGGCCCCGCCATACCCCTGAATGTACAACAACCGACAATACCAGAGATCTGAACCAAAGATAAGCCTCCGGAGTAATGGAGCTTCTCAACAGCTGAACAGTGATCCTAAGAGTGAGGATCAGCAAGCTATGTACCTCAACCTGCGACATGAACGCAGCCCCCCGAAGGAGGTCAGTACAACAGGTACCAAGTATGTGAAACTGAAAGTACTGTAATGAAATCATAATAGTCTAAAATAAAGCTGGGGACATGTATGATAACCACATTAACGATAATCGCCTTACTAATCGTTATACCTCGTAGTTCGACCCTACGATGCAGAGCGCATTTAAAGCATGTAAGACTTAAAATTTTCAAAGGATAGGTTGACGGATTGTTCGGACGGTTTTAGTCAACTTTGAGGCGGGTTATGACCCGTACATTGAGAGTTCCTAAGTGTTTCAAAGGCCTCGGCGTTGTTCGTGAGTCTAGATTCCAACGCAACCAACCGCTCGGTCGATAGGACGTCGAGTAGAAGGTTACGAGTTACAAGTTCGGCGCAGCGACAGAAATGTGTTTCGACAAAGCGTGGCCGCGCGCCGGATGCTGGGCCGCGCCGAAAGTACCGGAAGCGGTCACCGGTTGCAGCCACGCGCCAGATTCGCAGGCCGCGGAAGTTCGCAGAGGTCATGAGGTTTCAGCCGCGCCGAGGCGGGATTGTTGGGCGGAAAAACTTAGAAAGTCTGATTTCTCTTAAAAGGCACGAGGTGACAAGTGTCCCCCCATCTGATTTTTCAGATGTCTTATATTGACCAAGTCTTCAAGACTTGGTCATCTTTCAAACCTCTCCCTCTCTCTAAATTAGTTCCTCATTCTCTCTACATTTCCAAAGGAAATTCAAAGCCTAAGAAAAATCTGAAAAGTTAAGAACAAGAAGGAAGTTTGTGGCTAGCTTGTTGGTGTTGTTGTGGTGGTATTCTTGTCAAGAAAGCTAGCAAAACATTTGGGATAAATTTGGCTAAAGCTCTAAGGTAATGATTCTTCCTTGTAATTAGTTTTTAGTGTTGCATGTTAAGAAGAAAGAACTTGTGGTAGTGAATAATGCACTTAGAGTCCTCGCATGTAAGAAATGTGGTTTGATATGAAGGATTGGTTAAGAAGAGATTATGAGCATGTTGTAGCCTAAAACTACCTTAGAATTGTTAAGTGAATTGTTGTACCTAATGGGGCATAATTTTACACACCCAAGTTTGATGTGTAATCCCTTTAAAATGTTGGATTGTTGAGCCTTAAATGTGGTGTTTGGATGATAAATTCGGTCTTGAAAAAGGTGGAAAAGTGAGTAGAAACAAAGGAAATGCTGCCCAATTTTCCATAGAATTTAGTGACTTTGAACTTGGATTGTTCTACTTTGAGATTAGAGGTTAACAAACGTATCATGATTATTATAGGTTGAAATATTACTCATGGTAGTTGAGCTTAGCAAGTCGATTGACCAAAGAGGTATGTGAAGCTTTCCTATCTCTTGAGCATGAATAGATGAAACTATGTAGTACAGACGACAAGATTTGGTATTCTTACTTGTTTTAAGTATATAATGACTTGTTTCGTTTTAAGAATGTATAAGTCCTCGTTAGGGAAAATTATGATTTTACTAAAGTGTAGAGTTAATATAACAACTTTATGGGAAGTTGGTTTATTAGCTTCATAAAAGGTTAATGAGAAGAGATTTACTCTAAGTAAGATAAGTATATGAAGAGGCAAATTGATTTTAAGGCATCAATTGCCCAAAGGTTTTTATGTACAAAGAAGAGTCACTTTTAAAAGAGTTGAAGTATGTAGTACTTGGGTTAAATTCCCGGTTTTCTTTTATTAAAGATAGGATTAAGTGCCTTAAGTAAACTAAAATGAGAGGGTATATGAACAAGACTAATAAGAAGTTATAAGTTTTCTTAACTTATTTATGATTATGATATGATGACAGTTTGAGCTAGGGTAAGAGTATATCTGAGGGGTAAGCCCCAAGATCGTTATACCACCTACTCCAGGGTAAGAGTATGTCTGAGGGGCAAGCCCCAAGATCGCCATACCACCTTCTTGCAAGAGTATATCCGGCGGCAAGCCCCAAGATCGTTATACCATCCGCTTGGTAAAGAGTATATCCGGCGGGTAAGCCTCAAGATCGTTATACCATCCGCCTGGTAAGAAGAGTATATCCGGCGGAAAGTCCCCAAGATCGTTATACCACCGTTCGTGGATTTGCTACCCACGATGCGAGGAATACCTCACGCGAGTCCTTATGGGCTTACGCGGTGAAATAGTCTCACGCGCGGGCACTATGCGAGAATACCTCATGCGGGTCCACAGGACCTATGCGGGTGAAATAGTCCTAGGAGTAGGGGTGCTTATTGATACTACGGGTGAGGTACCCTGTTTTGATCCTAAAACCCCTATTTTATGCAGTATTATATATATATACTTGTCACTCTCATTGTTAGTAAGGCACAGTAAAAGGTATTTTATTGTCTTCCATGACTCAAATTACTTTTAGACTTATGATATCATTATTACGATTTTCCGCTTTTACATACTTGGTACATATTGTAATCGACCCCCTTCCTGGGGTTGCGTTCACGCCGCAGGGGTAAGCGATTGAGGATCCTCGTTCTAGGATCACTATTCCGGTGTCAGAAGCTCCATTCCTCATGAAGCTTGTTTATTGGTAAGGATATTCCCTGATGCTATAGGTATTTTATACATTCAGGTACGTGGCCCCGTCCCGCCACGATTGTTATCTTTAGAGGTCCGTGGTCACCTATGTGTTTTGGGCTATAAGAACCGGTTGTACTACTATACTTTTATTTAAGAATGTTTATGGAAAGCGATCTTATCGGTGGCGATGATGTTTCCCCTTTTTATATTTTATGTGTTATGTATGTTCATTGCTATTCTCGACATATACCGACAGGTGCCCGGTAGGGTACGATGCGGCCGGGTCGTCGTGACAAAAGTGGTATCAAAGCGATTAGTCCTCGGAAAGTGTCCACAGACCGTGTCTAGTAGAGTCTTGATTATCGGTGTGTCGTGCACCACATCTATAATCAGGAGGCTGCAGGATATTTAGGATTGGTTTCCATTCTTTCACTCTGAGATCGTGCAATAGAGTTGAGTTATAGGTTGAATCTCCCCTGATGTTTTCCTTTATGTATCAGTTATGCCTCCACGCAAGAAAACCGCGGCCCAGAAGGGCAAGGCAGCCGAGGGAGCTGCTAGTGGGACGCGGAGAGTCACGAGGGCATAGGCCCAGTCCTTGCCAGAGATGATGTTTAGAGCGGCGAGTTCCACGTCGTCGCCAATTTCGGCGAGTTCGAGGCGGCGGCGGCATCGAGACCGCGATGCGAGCCTCCATCCCGTGGTCCGAGTGCAGATTACGGGGAAGCAGATTCGATTCTCGACAGATAGTGGCGGCGGCGCCGACAGAGCAGCGCCAACCCTAAGCCGACGATTCTTGATTCGGGATTTCGGTTGTCACCCACCCGAAGTTCTATGGTTCGAGATTTGAGGAGGATCCGCGGGAGTTTGTCCGGCGATTCTGACCACGCAGTCCTTAGGGCATCGGAGACCGAGTCTTATACTAGCTTTCTAGGTTACGCGATATTGCGTTGAACCGGTTTGAGTCATGGTATTGTCGAGGTGAGGATGCTCTTCCGGTGATTGGGAGGAGTTCACAGAGGCGTTCCTAGACCACTTCTTGCCTCCTGAGGTGAGAAGAGCCCGCGTAGATAGGTTCTTGACCTTGAGAGAGGACGGGAGGACTATCAGGGAGTACAACCTGGAGTTCGACTCCTTGGCGAATATCGCGCACCATTGTAGGACATGGCGAGCAGTGGTTCATCGATATGTGATGGGGTTAGACCGTCATATGATTACTGCATGCTTGGGGGTGGCTCTTCACCGAGGATGGATATCGCCGAGACGCAGCGTAGGCACGAGGATTGAGGCGAGAGAGCAGATCGGCTAGATTTGGGCCACCCAAGAGGCCGTGGCAGCGAGTCTCGTGGCAATTTCGAGGCGGGCAACCTCGGCAGACTAGGTCCACATTCCGGCCGGCCTGAGTGCTCCTTCTCGATTTTCCGGCAGAGGTCCGATCAGCAGGTTATTCAGAACAGTCGTGGCTCCGTGGCTTCAAGTTTCGGAGGCGACCAAAGACTAATCGAGACCACCTACCTCTGCGCGTTCGACGCGGTAGGTCTCATCCGGCGAGTGACGTATGGGTTGAGCATGTTACTCGTGGCGCAGGCCATCCGAAGGATTGTCGTCGCCCAGGCGGCGGAGCGTGCAGTTCAGCCGACGGGTCGCATTCTTTGATCTTCGTCTTCGATGGTCGACGCCGAGGCGAGTACTTATGGGCAGCAGCCGCGAGGTCGTGGTAGGGGTTCGATTCTAGCGGTCCTCGAGCGCATATATGCTATGTCTAGTCAGCAGGACCGGGGCGTCACGGATGTCGCGCAGTACATTGTTGGTTTCTTCTTTGTGATGTATATGCTTTGATAGATCCAGGTTCTACCTTGTCCTACATATCTCCTCATATTGCCAGTAGAGTAGGGATAGAGCCCGAGTCCATAAGACCTTTTGAGGTGGCTACGCCAGTAGGTGATTCAGTGGTAGCTGAGCGGGTGTATAAAGATTGCCCTGTGACTATAGATAATCGACAGACTTTAGCCGACTTGATAGAGTTGGACATGACAGACTTTGATGTGATTATGGGTATGGATTGGCTAGCATCTTGCTATGCCAATGTGGACTGTAGAGAGAGATTAGTTCGGTTCCGATTTCCGACAGCCGGGTTATCGAGTGGAAGGGAATCGCGTCGTAGAAGGTAAGTTTATTTCTTACCTCAAGGCTAGGAAGATGGTGCGGAAAGGGTACATCTATCATATGGTTCGAGTATTTGACACTGAGGCTGAGATACCGAACCTTCAGTCAGTTCCGGTCGTTAGAGAGTTTCCAGATGTATTCCCGCACGAGCTTCCGGGTATCCCTCCGGAGAGGGAGATTGAGTTTTGTATTGATTTGGCGCCAGACACTCGACCGATATCTATTCCGCCATACAGGATGGCACCTGCCGAGTTGAAGGAATTGAAGGACCAGCTGAAAGACTTCCGGAGAAAGGCTTTATCGAGGCCAAGTGTTTCTCCCGGGAGCGCGGTGTTATTTGTAAAGAAGAAGGATGGGGCCTGCGTATGTGTATTGATTACGAGCGGTGAACAAGATAACTATCAAGAACAGATATCCCCTCCCTAGGATTGACGACTTGTTTGACCAGTTGCAGGGTGCAAAGTGTTTTTCCAAGATAGACTGATGCGCTATCATCAAAGCGAGTTAGAGATAGATATCCCAAAGCGCATTCAGGACCGGTATGGGCACTATGACTTCGTGGTAATGTCTTTTAGGTGACCAACGCCCAACAGATTCATGGATTTGATGAATAGGGTGTTCGTGCCATTCTTGGATATGTTCGTTATAGTGTTTATTGATGATATCTTGGTGTATTCGCGCGCAGGCGAGCATCTGATCATTTGAGGATGGTTTTGAGTCCTCCGAGACCGGCGATTGTATGCCAAGTTCTCAGTCACGAGTTAGTTAGCTGTGGCTTTCTTAGGGGCATGTTATCTGGCCGATGGTATTCGGGTTGATACTGGCGATTGAGGCGATCAAGACTTGGCCTGGACCAGCTACACCGAGTGCGCACTTTGGGCCTTGCGAGTTATTATCTGAGGTTTGTGGAGAAGTTTGCTTCTATTTCAGCCCCTTTGACTAAGTGACTCGAGCGGCTATGTTCCGTGGGCGGATACTTGTGAGAAAGTTTCCGGTTGCTAAAGGAGAAGTTGACGCCTCAGCTTCTTACTCTTCCAGAGGTTTAGATGGATATGTGGTTTATTGTGGCGTCAGTGTCGGGCTTGGAGTGCGTCTTTGATGCGGCCGCGGCAAGGTTATAGCTTATGCATCTCGACAGCTTAGGAAGCATGAGAAGAACTATCCCACACATGACTTGGAGTTGGCAGCTGTGATTCATGCCTTGAAGATCTGGAGACATTATTTATATGGAGTTCATGTGGACATTTACACAGACCACAAGAGTCTCCAGTATATCTTCAGCCAGAGGGAGATGAACTTGCGACAGAGACGGTGGTTGGAGCTACTTAAGGATTACGATGTTGATATTCTATACCACTCAGGGAAGGCCAATGTAGTTGTAGATGCCCTTAGTCGCAGATCGATGGGTAGTCTGTCTGACGTACAGCCAGGGAAGAGAGATATGGTCCGAGAGTTACATCAGCTAGCGAGCCTTGGGGTTCGTTTGGTTGATTCTGATAGTGATGGAATTCGGGTTCGAGAGGTTGCCGAGTTTTCCATCGTCGAGGAAGTGAAGAGGCGACAGTATGAGGATCCGATTATGGTCCGGTATCGTGATGCCGCTGTTCAGAAAAAGAGGAGTCTGTTTGAGGTAGCACCTGATGGGGTGCTAAGATTTGAGGGCCGGTTGTGTGTTCCCGATGTGACAGGACTTCGTCAGCAGATTCTGGGGGAGACACACAGTGCTCGTTATTCTATTCATCCGGGGTCGACTAAGATGTATCATGACCTCAGATGCGTGTATTGGTGGGATGGCCTTAAGCGACGCGTTGGAGTTCGTAGCACGGTGCGGAATTGTCGGCAGTGAAGGTTGAGCACGAGCGGCGTTGAGCACCGTGGCCGCAGTATTGACATTCCGACTTGGAAGTGGGAGGTGGTAAATATGGATTTTATTACGGGATTACCTTCCACTCAGAGGAAGCAAGCTACCATTTGAGTTATCGTCGACAGGATGACCAAATCAGCCCATTTTCTTCCAATCGGGGCGACGCACTTCTACCGAGGATTACGCGAGATCAGATATCAGGGAGATTGTGAGACTGCACGGTGTGCCTGTATCGATTATTTCAGACAGAGGAGCCCAGTTTACGGCTAACTTCTGGAGGTCTTTTCAGAAGGGATTAGGGACACAGGTGAGTCTCAGTACGGCGTTTCACCCTCAGACCGACGGACAGGCCGAGCGCACTATACAGACACTTGAGGATATGCTGCGGGCTTGTGTTATTGATTTCAGGGGTAGCTGGGAGGATCATTTACCTCTCGTGGAGTTTGCTTATAACAACAGCTACCACTCTAGTATTCAGATGGCGCCTTATGAGGCCTTATATGGGAGAAAGTGCAGGTCACCGATAGGCTGGTTCGAGGTAGGGAAATCTGCTTAGTCGGGCGGACTTGGTTCAGACGATGGATAAGGTGAAGCTTATCCAGGAGCGGTTGTTGGCAGCTCAGAGTCGACAAAAGTCGTATGCAGATCATCGGCGTCGACACTTGGAATTTGAGATAGATGATTGGGTTTTTCTAAAGGTATCGCCCATGAAGGGCGTGATGAGATTTGGAAAGAAGGGGAAGCTTAGCCCAAGGTACATTGGGCCGTATCAGATTGTCCGTAGGTAGGCGTGGTTGCCTATGAGTTAGATCTGTCGTCCGATTTGGAGCGGTACATCCGCTTTTCCATGTGTCCATGTTGCGGAAATGTATTGGAGATCCATCTAGAGTGCACCCGGTTCATGATGTCCAAGTGACAGAGGAGTTATCGTATGAGGAGAGTCCCATAGCAATACTCGATCGTCAGGTTAGACGACTTCGGACGAAAGACGTGGCTTCCGTCAAGGTCTTATGGCGAAACGAGAACAGGGAGGAAATAACGTGGGAAGCAGAGGATGACATGATGAAGAAGTACCCTCACCTATTTCCTATACCTCCAGGTAACCCACTTTCCTGCTTGTTAGTTTTGATTTAGCATTTACGCTTAAGTATGTTGTGGCTCGTGGAGCTTCTTTATTTGCAAAAGAACAGTTAAGAGGGTCTATGTCGATGTTGTGATTTGAGTAAGCCTAGAAGGAACATTCGGGACGAATGTTTCTAAGGGGGGGGGAGAATGTTATACCCCGTAGTTCTGACCCTACGTATGAGAGCGTACGAAAGCATGTAAGACTTAAAATTTTCTAAGGATAGGTTGACGGATTGTTCCGGACGGGTTTTAGTCAACTTTGAGGCGGGTTATGACCCGGTACATTGAGAGTTCCTAAGTGTTTCAAAGGCCTAGGGCGTAGTTCGTGGAGTCTAGATTCCAACGCAACCAACCGTTCGTCGATAGGACGTCGGAGTAGAAAGTTATGAGAGTTACAAGTTCAGTGCGCAGTCGGACAGAAATGTGTTTCGGACAAAGGCGACAGGGCCGCGGCGCCGGATGCAGGGCCGCGGCGCCGAAAGTACTGAAGGGTCGCTGAAGTTGCAGCGCCGCGGCGCCAGGACGGCAGGGCCGCGGCGCCGGAAGTTCAGAGAGGCTGCGGAGGTTTCAGCGCCGCGGCGCCGAGGCGGGATTTTTGGGCGGAAAAACTTAGGAAAGTCTGATTTCTCTTTTAAAAAGGCCATGGGAGGGTGACAAGTGTCCCCCCCCCCATCTGATTTTTCTTGCATGCCTTATATTGACCAAGTCTTGAAGACTTGGTCATCTTTCAAACCTCTCCCTCTCTCTAAATTAACTCATCATTCTCTCTACATTTCCAACGAAAATTCAAAGCCTAAGAAAAATCTGAAAAGTTAAGAACAAGAAGGAAGTTTGTGGCTAGCTTGTTGGTGTTGTTGTGGTGGTATTCTTGGCAAGAAAGCTAGCAAAACATTTGGGATAAATTTGGCTAAAGCTCTAAGGTAATGATTCTTCCCTTGTAATTAGTTTTTAGTGTTGCATGTTAAGAAGAAAGAACTTGTGGTAGTGAATAATGCACTTAGAGTCCTTGCATGTAAGAAATGTGGTTTGGATATGAAGGATTGGTTAAGAAGAGATTATGAGCATGTTGTAGCCTAAAAACTACCTTAGAATTGTTAAGTGAATTGTTGTACCTAATGGGGCAGAATTTTACACACCCAAGTTTGGATGTGTAATCCCCTTTAAAATGTTGGATTGTTGAGCCTTAAATGTGGTGTTTGGATGATAAATTCGGTCTTGAAAAAGGTGGAAAAGTGAGTAGAAACAAAGGAAATGCTGCCCAATTTTCCATAGAATTTAGTGACTTTGAACTTGGATTGTTCTACTTTGAGATTAGAGGTTAACAAACGTATCATGATTATTATAGGTTGAAATATTACTTGCGGTAGTTGAGCTTAGCAAGTCGATTGACCAAAGAGGTATGTGAAGCTTTCCTATCTCTTGAGCATGAATAGATGAAACTATGTAGTACGGTAGACGTACAAGATTTGGTATTCTTACTTGTTTTAAGTATATAATGACTTGTTTCGTTTTAAGAATGTATAAGTCCCTTGGTTAGGGGAAAAGTATGATTTTACTAAAGTGTAGAGTTAATATAACAACTTTATGGGAAGTTGGTTTATTAGCTTCATAAAAGGTTAATGAGAAGAGATTTACTCTAAGTAAGATAAGTATATGAAGAGGCAAATTGATTTTAAGGCATCAATTGCCCAAAGGTTTTTATGTACAAAGAAGAGTCACTTTTAAAATAGTTGAAGTATGTAGTACTTGGGTTAAATTCCCGGTTTTCTTTTATTAAAGATAGGATTAAGTGCCTTAAGTAAACTAAAATGAGAGGGTATATGAACAAGACTAATAAGAAGTTATAAGTTTTCTTAACTTATTTATGATTATGATATGATGACAGTTTGAGCTAGGGTAAGAGTATATCTGAGGGGTAAGCCCCAAGATCGTTATACCACCTACTACAGGGTAAGAGTATGTCTGAGGGGCAAGCCCCAAGATCGTCATACCACCTTCTTCAGTGTAAGAGTATATCTGAGGGGCAAGCCCCAAGATCGTTATACCATCTGCTTCAGTGTAAGAGTATATCTGAGGGGTAAGCCCCAAGATCGTTATACCATCTGCTTCAGGGTAAGAGTATATCTGAGGGGAAAGTCCCCAAGATCGTTATACCACCTGTCCCGTGGATTTGCTACCCACGATCACGAGGAATACCTCACGCGAGTCCTTATGGGCTTATGCGGGTGAAATAGTCTTATGGGCAGTCTGACTATGCGAGAATACCTCATGCGGGTCCACAGGACTATGCAGTGAAATAGTCTAGGAGTAGGGTGCTTATTGATACTACGGCGAGGTACCACTGTTTTGATCCTAAGGCCCCTATTTTACGCATTATATATATATATACTTGTCACTCTCATTGTTAGTAAGGCACGAAGAAAAGGTATTTTATTGTCTTCCATGACTCACTTACTTTTAGACTTATGATATCATTATTACGTATTTTCCGCTTTTACATACTTGGTACATATTGTGTCGACCCCCTTCCTGGGGCTGCTCACGCCGCAGTGGTAAGTAGCATTGAGGATCCTCGTTCTTAGGATCACTATTCCGGTGTCAGAAGCTCCATTCCTCCGGAAGCTTGTTTAATGGTACGGATATTCCCTGATGTTATAGGTATTTTATACATTCAGGGGTATGGCGGGGCCCTGTCCCGCCACAGTTGTTATCTTTAGAGGTCTGTGGTCACCTATGTGTTTTGGGCTATAAGAACCAGTTGTACTACTATACTTTTATTTAAGAATGTTTATGGAAGGCAGCCTTATCGGCTGACCAGTGATGTTTACCCCTTTTTATAAGTTATGTGTTATGTATGTTCCGCTGCTATTCTCTGACATATACCTGACAGGGTGCCCCGGTAGGGTACCAGTCGCGGCCCCGGGGTCGGGTCGTGACACTAACAATGAGAGTGGACAAGAATAAACTTTGCCGGTTTTAAAACAGGAAGCTCATGATTAACCTAGGGTCATCCGCCCGTAGTATCATTCTGCAATCCTACTCCTGGGACTATTTCACCCGCATTGGCCGTATGGACCCGCATGAGGTAATCTCCTCGTATAGTATCCTCCGCGTAGCCGTATGGACCGCGTAGGGTAATCTCTCGCGTTGGTGTATCCGCGCGTACGGAATCGAACCCGCATAAGCCCTACGGATCCGCATGAGGTAATCTCCTCGCATCGTGGGGAGAAAATCCACAGAATATGCAAATGCAACAAGCCCGGGAAATGACCCCGTAATAAATAATATATCACAAGCACAATCGGCTAACATAATCACGTAACATAAACACACCCGGCTACCATAAATATCATAAGCAAGTTAAGACATCTCTTAACTCTTATTAGACTTAGTTAGCATGCACTCTCATTTTATTTCACTTAAGGCACTAACATGTCAGGAAAAATCCGGCAATTTAACCCAAAGTACTACGTACTTCCGTTCCTTTTAAAAAAACCTTTTTTATATAAAAACCCCAAGATACTAACACCCGTAGTATCAAGGCATGTCTATTTTTCAAATCAAGTTACTACACCTTTAGAACTCATTTCAAAACCTTGAAATCAAGTAACTTCATTCTCAAAATCCAAATAACTTGTATCTCTAAATCAAGTTATCATTCTTTAAATCAAGTCATTTATCCTCCTTTACATTAATCAAGTAAACCATTCTTTTAAACTTCATAAAGCCGTTGTAACTAACTTCCCATAAAGTCATTACAACACTTTATGTTTTTAAGCAAAACCTAGACCATTACATTCTTTTTTTTTGTTAAACCAAGAGACTTACACTTTTAAACCAAGTATCATATGCAGTTAAATAAAGTTTCACAACCCTCAAAATACTTCAAGTCTCTTAACTTTAAAAGTCAAGTCTCTTATCTTTAGAAAATTCAAGTCATCAATACTTTTCCAAATCAAGTATTCTATACTTTTCAAGTCAAGTAACATATACTTCTTTGAAAACAAGTTACTACATTTTCGTAAATCAAACAAGGATACCAAAATGAAACTGAGTTCATTTAAAACACGTATGTCTACCGTACTATACCTTTCGTAAGATTCATGCTCAAGAGGATAGGAAGAGTTCACATACCTCTTCGACTTAAACCACTTGCCAAGTTGAATACGCCGCACGTAGAATGTCAACCTATAATGACCATAATACGTCCATCAACTACTAGCTTTCAACGTAGAATATTGCTAAGTATAAGGACTCTTATTCTATGAAAAATTGGGCAGCACTTCCTTTGTTTCTACGTACTTTTCCACCTTTTTCAAGGCCCGAAAATCAATAATCAAATGTCACATTTAAGGCTCAACAATCAGTTAATCAAAGGGGATTACACGCCTAGCCGGACGTGTAAAATTCTGCCCCACAATCAATATAAAATTGTCCATTAATCCAAAGCCATATTCGGCTACAATGTATCACTACAATATCAATTTCCTTTCAATTCCTTTTTAATCCAAGTTGTTATTCTAATATGCTATATACTCTATAACAATTATAACAACTAAAAAATCCTTTCTTTCTTAACATGCGACGATTGTAACTATCGACCAAATTGATTACAACATAAATAGCTAACTTGCCCATTTTCGGTTTTTATAACATGTCGACATGATCCAAATCTTTTCAAACTTCATTCTATATATCACATGCTCATCTATCAACTATTACACATGTAATCTTCAATTACAATAGTAAGACGAAGATTATTACTTCAATAAGCCCAAATCTAATCCAAGATTCAAAGTACTCCCTCCGTTCCATCATAAGTGATTGTTTAGGTTTTTCAATTTTTTTTTTCAAAATAAGGGATTCTTTAGAATTTCAAGAATACTTTGAGCATGTTTTCCAAAATTGTCCTTGTTTAAATAATTAACATTCATTAACTATATTTTTGTTGGCATTGATCAGGGGTAAATTAGTAAAAACACTCATAATTTTCTAAGAGTGAGCAGAACTTCTGAAAAGACTGGAATAAAAAGTTAATAATTTCCGTTACCGGGAATCGAACCCGGGTCTCCTGGGTGAAAGCCAGATATCCTAACCGCTGGACGATAACGGATTTGTGATTAAAAGGTTCATTGATTCGTAATTTGTATTAAATCATGTGATTAATTTATTACTATAAAGAAGCTTTAGGGTATGTATTCTTTTATTTATATATATATATATATATATATATATATATATATATATATATATTTAGTTGTTCAAATATTTTGGAGAATACTTACTTTAGAAAAATAAGTTCCTTAAAATTAGAAAATAACTTTCTTAACAGGAGTAGGAAAAATAAGTTATATAATTGACATCCACGCCGATTGTCTCCTAAGCTCCTTCCCACTCTCCTTTCAGTCACTTCCACTCCCATCACTTCCCTCGCAAACCGACCCCCACCCTAACTTTTACCTATGTTGTCGTAGTGTACTGATATACTCACTCTGTCCCAAAATACATGTCACATTATATTACGTTTTTCAAGAGTCAAACTATATGAACTTTGAACAACGATTTGAGTTATATTATTTTATCATATTAATATGAGAAAAATTGCAACTTATAGTACTTTTTATATAGTTTTCGAATATCTAAATTTTAATTTTAAGATATTGAATTAATATAATCTAATTTAACTTTGAGATTTAGTCAATTTAACTTTTAAAAAGAAAAACATGAAAAGTATTTGGAAGTATTATATAAGTATGTTTGGAATTATATATATATATTGTTTACTTATCAAACATCAAAAACTAAGTGAAAAGATTGAAAATATTTTCTTCTTTCTTCCAAAACATTTACGTCATGGATTTAGCAAATAAAAACTGGCAAAAAATAGAATTTCATAAGGTCAGCTTGTCAAATTCGCACCTAATTATTTTGAAATAAATTTAATTAATCAATATATTACGCTATATCTTTATCTCTGTCCAATAAATTAAACTATAATTAATATTGATTATTTTGAAGACACATAATATTAAGGGTAATATGGAATTTTTTTAATTAATTTTAATCTTGATTTTGTAAATTGACAAGTGATTTGGGACAAATAGTTTTAATAATGTGGACAATTAATATGAAACGGAATGAGTACTACTTAATTCTAAAAAAAACATCTAATAAATAATTGATAACTCAGTAAACTATACACCGTATCTATTATTTTTTTAATGTGCGTGAATAAAAATAAAAGATAGTTAAAATGAGACTGTGAAAGTATCGTTTTAGCCAAATAATGTGGTCAAGAACACGTGAATTTCAAGTTGATCTGGCAAGAATATATATTTGATAAAACACAATGCGAATAAGTAATATTAGGAGAAACTAAAAAAATAATTAGCCTAAGCCTTGTGTAAGCTTCTTGGCAAGGCCTCTGTGACTAGTATGAAAGCATAAGAATCAAGAGCAATCTGAGTAAGTATATTGTAATTGTAAGATGATATTAATCTCCTTTAGGGAGTCTTCTCATTAATATCAAAGTATATATAGAGTACAATATTTATCCCTTATACAATAGGAATCCTAAGCCTATACAAAAGAGGAATCATTGTCTTACCATAATTATATTTACACAATATATGGAAATATTCTAATTATGGGTTGAGATACAATTGTTTCTATAATATACACGTTTACATACACCCTCAGTCGGAGTGAGAGGAGGCCGGACGCTGAGTCTGGATATGAAGTCAAGAAATAACTGGTTGGGAAGTCCTTTAGTAAATATATCTGCATACTGATTGTTGACACCCAATTTTGACCCTCCCGTCCAGTCATTGACTATAGAATTACACTAATTTTCAACAATAATTCTAATAATTTTAAAATAATAAAATGCAGCAATAAAACATTAATACATGCATAAATAAGTAATTTAATAATGGCACCGCGTCTTACGTAGAAAGTTACGCACTTAGAGTCTCGTCATAATTCCTAATAATAAATAATAAATACATAAAATAATAATCTAACACATGCGTTTTAATAATAGCATTCATAAAAGAATTAAGAAGTCCTAATTTTTATTTAATAAGTCTTAATAACGACATCACATTATAAACATTAAACACTAATTAAATAGCACACCCGCATTTATTATTATAATAATTTAAATTCAAACTTAGGCTAATAAAACACCTAAAATAATTTAATCACAATTTAAATAATTTAATTTATCATTAGTTAATACACCTAGAATTAAAACACAACATTAAAACTCTACCTAAATTAAATAGCACCTAAAACTAACACTTAATTAAATACCTTTAACTCACCACTAATTAATTAATTAACACCTAAAATTAATACACTTAAATTATAACACTACCCAATTAAATAACTAGCCTAAACTAATGCACTTAAACTCCTAATTCTACCCAGCCCTAATTAACCAGCCCATCAGCCTTTTCCCATTTAAACAAACCGCAGGCCCAATGCCCGCGGGCCCAACTTCCCCTTTTAGCCTTTTTAACTGATGGCCTTCATTCGTCTCTTCCAAGAAACAAAACGCAGCCTTCAAACGAACCCTAGGAAAACTTCACCCTCTAGCCGCGAATCTCGCCGGATTTTCAGGGTGGAAAATCCGGCGACCTTCCTTTTCCTTTACCCACGCACCCAGCCAAACGATTTCCTACCATAATTAAACAAATTCATTCAAATCGTTTACCTTATTTTCTGCCTGTTAGAATCGCACGAATCAGTACGAAATCGAGCATAAGAATCTCAGCCCTAATTACTTATCAACTCAGAACCCAAATGATGGTTATAAATACAAATCGATACACATGCAATAAGCAAGGCTTGGACCGGGAAAACCACCTTCACTCTTCAATTGATTCAGAGCTCAGGGGGCATCGGTGGAGCACAGTTAAGAACCCTTAGCGTGATCAAAACTTCGGAAGTAATGAGAACATCGGGGTGGAATCGCATAACAAGCCTCGATGATTGGAGAAGGATCGCGCAACCAGTTCACAGCTTTGGAGATGTCGTCGTTCCCCTTCCAGTATGCAATACAATACTTCTAAGCCTCATCGTTATGCCGATCACACTGTTTAAAACTCATTTAGGCTATTCAATCAGGTTGTTGCTATCCTTTTACTCCAAAGTACATTTTATGCATTCCGTTGTGTTCATGTACATTTTATTTGAGCCTCGCCGGTTGTCGACTGTTTTGTACCTGCTATTTACTTTGCCATGTCTGTTGTTGTTTTCCACGAAACTGCTATTAAACAGGTCACCTTGCTAGAATAATCATATATCATAACTATCCATTATATATGTATCTAATTCGGAATTTAGGGGGTATACCATTCGACAATTGATAATTAGTTAGGTTTGATCTCTACCTTCATTTTATGTCTTAATATACTTATATGAAATGAGTTTTAATCTCCCTAAAAAATACGAAACTTACAGCTTGTGGTTATTCCCCTTATTTGTTTGTTGAAACCACTGTCTATTCTTTTAACTAACTGGGGCGGTGTGTGTTTTTGATTTTCGAAAATCACAAGCTAAATTATATACTTCTCCTAACCAATAGTTAGCGGGAAGTAAAAGGATTACGAGTCTAATCGTGTTTTCAAATTAGTAAGCGCGTTCCCTAAGTAACAAAGAACAAAATTGCAAAAGAATTATGTGTCTATGTGTCTGTATATTTATATGCTTGCATTCAAAAGATTCAAATCCTTTACTTGTTCTTCTAAAATATCACTACTATATTTTAATAACTTAAGACCGACCTCCAATCAGAATGTTACTAAGATCAAGGATATACGATTTACAATGTCGTGTTATCCTCCCGAGAAAAGTAACAAACATTTCAATTGTAAAATAAACCCCCGCGTTCTCATCTCTTTAAAAAAATGGTAATGTATTTACTTTAAGCTAACTATACAAGTATAATATCTATCATAATATTTATTCTACTTTGTTTCCACTGTCTTGGGTGTAATTAAAGTTTATAAAAGTGTGACAGTTATTGGATTAAAAATTTGCTTGACAATTGTTCTGACCATGTTGTATTCTGTTCGAGATGTCATGTCATGTTTATCTTATAAAACTGGCCAGCATACATTTAAATGTCCTCTGATTTTCTTGCATATATTGTGGTACACTTGGTTTGATATATTCCTGAGTAGAATTGATGATTTCAAGTTACTACAAGATCTGTATGGGATAACTTTGATGCCTAAGGGGAATGTCTATCCTGTTTCTGCCCCTCGTGTTTTAAAAAAATGCTTTGGCATGAGATCCTGTATTGGCTACACATATCTGTTGGTATGATGAAATTGAAATGATCCTGTTTTTTATGCTACAACTAATCCTAGTTCTTAATTTTTGGTTATACTCGATCTCAAAATCATGAAGCATGCCCCCTCCTTAATCTAGTGTAGTTTCTTTGTATGTATAGATTGCATGTTTGTTTTCTATCCACGTCGGTCTTACACGTCACTGAATAAAGAGCTGGACATCACTAATTCTTTTCCTTTTTTTCTTATTTTTATCTGACATGCATTGGGAGCTAAATCAAGAGTCTCGGTACGAGACTCATCAGGATTTCTATATCGCCGCCACACTCTTGTCGCAGGGTTTCCAAACAGCTATAGGAATAGATGGTGCCGCCATCCGCTCTATACGCTACAACAACTCCAATCTCACTCCTCCCTTTGCTTATTTACGCATTTATTTATTTGTTTATTTATTATTGCTATATTTATTAACCTTGTAATTAATAGGATAATTAATACTACTAGTCTTTGAATACTTTGGAAGGGTAGTTTAAAGATAAATTCACCTCCTATTTATTCTAGGTTCATCATATAAGTTTAAATCTAAAATAATTAATCCTAGCTATGCTTTAGTCATGTAATTAATGTATACTTCTCCATATTTAATCCTTAAGAAAATAAAAATTTTCTCATAAACTCTTCATAAGCATCATAGGGGTAATTTACCAATTTATCACTTTTCTTAGTGTCTCTAAACGTTTTGCATACGCAAATAAAAAGGGTAATTCCATAATTAACTTTATATATAATAGTCTTAACCTTACATGTAATTAT
Source organism: Przewalskia tangutica (assembly GCA_029844215.1). Taxonomy (NCBI): domain Eukaryota; kingdom Viridiplantae; phylum Streptophyta; class Magnoliopsida; order Solanales; family Solanaceae; genus Przewalskia; species Przewalskia tangutica. The sequence goes on from CM056720.1 coordinate 148,202,174, forward strand.
AGGAGTAATTTATCATTTTACTTTTGTCAAATAAAATAATTTCATGCCTTATAAATGCATAATTAGCTTTACATATTTTGTGAGTATTAGAAAATCCTTTTAGTTATCAAAATATATTCTTTAGATACTTGCCACATCCTTTACTTGAATAATTTTCCTAAAACATACATCTCTCAATCAGATAATAAACCCTAGGTTTGAATGGGCAACCGCAAGTTAGCGGATCCTTCAGGGTGCCTAACCCCTTCCCTTTAGGATAATAAAGAACCCTTACCCAGAATCTCACATAGTTTAGCAGACCATTAAAAATGGAGTTAATGTTTACTTTAAACTAGTTAAACATTTAGGTGTCCTAATTCACCCAAACTAATTAGGTGGCGACTCCCGAACCCTTTAGCATTTTTAAAACACCTTTTTAACACTTTAGCAACCCTTTTAAATTTTAGTATTCTTTTAACATTTAACACTTTTATTTATTTTCTAACACTTTTTATTAAGCAGGGTTCGCTAGAATCCCGTTTTCGACTCCGGTTTAAAACGGGGTGTTACACTGATAGGATGATGGAACATGTAACACTCTGACATGGCCTAGTGCAACTTTCTCACGAACAAAGTGTAGGTCTATCTCAATGTGCTTGGTTCGCTGATGTTGAATCGGATTATGAGACAGATAGATTGCAGGGATGTTATCACAGTACACAATAGATGCTTGACGCAAATGACACTGAAAATCTAACAGTAAATTTTTTAGCCAACAAATCTCAGCTACTACATTCGCAACGCTTCTGTACTCAGCCTCGGCACTGGAGCGATATAGGGTAGCCTGTCGCTTGACAGACAAAGAAATCAGATTATCCCCTAAAAAAATACAAAAGTCGGAGGTAGAGTATCGCGTATCCGGACACCCTGCCTAATCTGCATCCGTTTATGAAAGAAACTTGTTTGGTCCAGAGGGGTATATGTGCAAACCATAATCAAGAGTGTCCTTAATGTATCGAAGGATACGCTAAAGAGCAGTGAAATGAGACTCCCTGGGGGCATGTATGAATAAGCTCACCGACTGAACATCATAAGCTATGTCTGGCCTGGTAGGTGAGATACTGAAGTGCACCTGCGAGGCTCCTATACAGAGTAGGATCAGAGACTGAAGCATCATCCATGGCACTGAGCTTAGATTTAGAATCAACTGGAGTAGACATGTCACGACCCTACCCCGGGCCCGCGACTGGTGCCCTACCTGGGCACCCTTACAGGTAACCATCAGAGAAGTTAGCGGAACATACATAAAACACACAACTTAAATCAATAAGAAGTAAATAACAGGCTAGCCTATTATGATTACAGACCTCTAAGAGTTTTGACATAACAACTGTGACGGGATAGGGCCCCGCCATACCCCTGAATGTACAACAACCAACAATACCAGGGATCTGAACCAAAGATAAGCCTCCGGAGTAATGGAGCTTCTCAACAGCTGAACAGTGATCCTAAGAGTGAGGATCATCAAGCTATGTACCTCAACCTGCGACATGAACGCAGCCCCCCGAAGGAGGTCAGTACAACAGGTACCAAGTATGTGAAACTGAAAGTACTGTAATGAAATCATAATAGTCTAAAATAAAACTGGGGACATGTATGATAACCACATTAACAGTACACTGTGTCTTACTAACAATGAGAGTGGACAAGAATAAACTTTGCCGGTTTTAAAACAGGAAGCTCATGATTAACCTAGGGCCATCCGCCCGTAGTATCATTCTGCAATCCTACTCCTGGGACTATTTCACCCGCATAGGCCGTATGGACCTGCATGAGGTAATCTCCTCGCATAGACTGTATCCGTCCGCATAGGCCGTATGGACCCGCATGAGGTAATCTCCTCGGATAGGCTGTATCCGTCCGCATGGGAATCGAACCCGCATAAGCCCTACGGACCCGCATGAGGTAATCTCCTCGCATCGTGGGGAGCAAATCCACAGAATATGCAAATGCAACAAGCCCGGGGAATGACCCCGTAATGAATAATATATCACAAGCACAACCGGCTAACATAATCATGTAACATAAACACAACCGACTACCATAAATATCATAAGCAAGTTAAGACATCCCTTAACTCTTATTAGACTTAGTTAGCATGCACTCTCATTTTATTTCGATTAAGGCACTAACATGTCAGGAAAAATCCGGGAATTTAACCCAAAGTACTACGTACTTCCGTTCCTTTAAAAAGAACACTTTTTATATAAAAACCCCAAGATACTAACACCCGTAGTATCAAGGCATGTCTATTTTTCAAATCAAGTTACTACACCTTTAGAAGTCATTTCAAAACCTTGAAATCAAGTAACTTCATTCTCAAAATCCAAATAACTTGTATCTCTAAATCAAGTTATCATTCTTTAAATCAAGTCATTTATCCTCCTTTACATTAATCAAGTAAACCATTCTTTTAAACTTCATAAAGCCGTTGTAACTAACCTCCCATAAAGCCATTACAACACTTTATGTTTTTAAGCAAAACCTAGACCATTACATTCTTTTTTTTTGTTAAACCAAGAGACTTACACTTTTAAACCAAGTATCATATGCAGTTAAATAAAGTTTCACAACTCTCAGAATACTTCAAGTCTCTTAACTTTAAAAGTCAAGTCTCTTAACTTTACAATTCAAGTCTCTTATCTTTAGAAAATTCAAGTCATCAATACTTTTCCAAATCAAGTATTCTATACTTTTCAAGTCAAGTAACATATACTTCTTTGAAAACAAGTTACTACATTTTCGTAAATCAAACAAGGATACCAAAATGAAACTGAGTTCATTTAAAACACGTATGTCTACCGTACTATACCTTTCGTAAGATTCATGCTCAAGAGGATAGGAAGAGTTCACATACCTCTTCGACTTAAACCACTTGCCAAGTTGAATACGCCGCACGTAGAATGTTAACCTATAATGACCATAATACGTCCATCAACTACTAGCTTTCAACGTAGAATATTGCTAAATATATGGACTCTTATTCTACGGAAAATTGGGCAGCACTTACTTTGTTTCTACGTACTTTTTCACCTTTTTCAAGGCCTGAAAATCAATAATCAAATGCCACATTTAAGGCTCAACAATCAGTTAATCAAAGGGGATTACACGCCTAGCCGGACGTGTAAAATTCTGCCCCACAATCAATATAAAATTGTCCATTAATCCAAATCCATATTCGGCTACAATGTATCACTACAATATCAATTTCCTTTCAATTCCTTTTTAATCCAAGTTGTTATTCTAATATGTTATATACTCTATAACAATTATAACAACTAAAAAATTCTTTCTTTTTTAACATGCGACGATGGTAACTATCGACCAAATTGATTACAACATAAATATCTAACTTGCCCATTTTCGGTTTTTATAACATGTCGACATAATCCAAATCTTTTCAAACTTCATTCTATACATCACATGCTCATCTATCAACTAATACACATGTAATCTTCAATTACAATAGTAAGACGGAAATTATTACCTCAATAAGCCCAAATCTAATCCAATATTCAAAGTACTCCCTCCGTTCCACCATAAGTGATTGTTTAGGTTTTTCAATTTTTTTTTTTAAAATAAGTGATTCTTTAGAATTTCAAGAATACTTTGAGCATGTTTTCCAAAATTGTCCTTGTTTAAATAATTAACATTCATTAACTATATTTTTGTTGGCATTGATCAGGGGTAAATTAGTAAAAACACTCATAATTTTCTAAGTGAGAAGAACTTCTGAAAAGACTGGAATAAAAAGTTAATAATTTCCATAATCGAACCGATCTCTGGTGAAAGCCAGATATCCTAACCGCTGGACGATAACGGATTTGTGATTAAAAGGTTCATTGATTCGTAATTCTTATTAAATCATGTGATTAATTTATTACTATAAAGAAGCTTTAGGGTATGTATTCTTTTATATATATATATATATATATATATATATATATATATATATATATATATATATATATTTGGTTGTTCAAATATTTTGACGAATACTTACTTTAGAAAAATAAATTCCTTAAAATTAGAAAATAACTTTCTTAACCGGAGTAGGAAAAATAAATTATATAATTAACATCCACGCCGATTGTCTCCTAAGCTCCTTCCCACTCTCCTTTCAGTCACCTCCACTCCCACCACTTTCCTTGCAAACCGACCCCCACCCTAACTTTTACCTATGTTGTCGTAGTGTACAGATATACTCACTCTGTCTCAAAATACATGTCACATTATATTACGTTTTTCAAAACTCAAACTATATGAACTTTGAACAACGTTTTGAGTTATATTGTTTTATCATATTAATATGAGAAAAATTGCAACTTATAGTACTTTTCATATAGTTTTCGAATATCTAAATTTTAATTTTAAAATATTAAATTAATATAATCTAATTTAACTTTGAGATTTAGTCAATATGACTTTTAAAAAGAAAAACATGAAAAATATTTGGGAGTATTATATAAGTATGTTTGGAATTATATATATATATTTTGTTTACTTATCAAACATCAAAAACTAAGTGAAAAGATTGAAAAAAATTTCGTCTTTCTTCCAAAACATTTACGTCATGGTGATGCCACTGTGACTTTATACAACTGATTTCTGCTGTCTCTTTTCTCAGTAATTTCTTTGCAAACTCATCTCTAAGACTCAAAAAGTAAAAATTTAATGCTTAATTTGTTTACAAAAATGGAGTTTGGAGATGGTTGAGAATTTGGGATTATATTTGCACAAATGTCATACCTTTGCATGTAATACACTTGTTTAAGCTTTGACTAATGACTTTTAGCAAATAAAAACAGGGAAAAAATAGAACTGCACAAGGCCAGCTTGTTAAATCCGCACCTAATTATTTTGAAATAAATTTAATTAGTCAATATATTACGCTATATCTTTATCTCTCTCCAATAAATTACACTATAATCAATATTGATTATTTTGAAGACACATAATATTAAGGGTAATATTGAATTTTTTAAATTAATTTTAATCTTGATTTTGTAAATTGACAAGTGATTTGAGACAAATAGTTTTAATAATGTGAACAATTAATATGAAACGGAACGAGTACTACTTAATTCTAAAAAAACATCTAATAAATAATGGATAACTCAGTAAACTATACATCGTATCTATTATTTTTTTAATGTTCGTGAATAAAAATAAAAGATAGTTAAAATGAGACAGTGAAAGTTTCGTTTTAGCCAAATAATTGTGCCTACTATAAGTGTCGCTTTAAGAATTCTAAATGAAACCACTAAAAATATCTTTCTCTTTTTCAAAACTATTCGTACTCCGATATATGAAAGAAACTTGTTTGGTGCAGAGGGGTATATGTGCAAACCATAATCAAGAGTGTCTTTAATATATCGAAGGATACGCTTAAGAGCAGTGAAATAAGACTCTCTGGGGGCATGTATGAATAAGCTCACCTGTGGAACAACATAAGCTATGTCTGGCATGGTGAAAGTGAGATACTGAAGTGCACCTGCAAGGCTCCTATACAGAGTAGGATCAGAGTCTGGAGCACCATCCATGGCACTGAGCTTAGATTTAGAATCAACTGGAGTAGGCACCTCTTTGTAGTTCGCCATCTTAGCCCTGTACATAATCTCCTCTGCATACTTACGCTGACACAAGAACATATGATTGGCAGACCTGGTCACTGATATCCCCAAAAGTAACTCAGCTTCCCCAAATCAGTCATTGCAAATTCGGACTTAAGCAAGGCAATAATCTAATTTTTTAATTCGTCGGAGGAGGCAGTAAGAACAATATCATCCACGTAAAGTAATAAGTAAACAGTGCTACTACCTCGATGAAAAATGAAGAGTGATGTATCACTCCTGCTGCATACAAACTCAATCTGCAAGATATACCTGACAAAACGATCATACCACGTACGGGGCCTGTTTCAGGCCATATAGTGACTATGGAGACGACACACATAGTGAGGAATTGCTGAATGGGTGAACCCTGGCGACTGATGCATATAGACTGTCTCTCTCAGATCCCCATGTAAGAATGCATTCTTCACATCAAGCTGATGGATCGGCCAGTGTTTGCCCATGGCAATGCTCAAAACTATGCGAATGGTAGCTAGTTTGACAACCGGGCTGAAGGTCTCACCACAATCAATACCCTCCTGATGATTTGTGCCATTAGCCACAAGTCGTGTCTTATACCTCTCAAGATCTCTTCTGTCTCTGAATTTGTGACGAAATAGCCACAGACAACGAATCACATTCACCCCCTCAGGTCTAGGTACTAGATCTCATGTGTGATGTTTAGTTAATGCATTGAATTCCTCAGACATAGCCGCATTTTAATTAGGGTGTTGTTTAGCCAATATAGAGTTCTTAGAAATTGAAGAAATGGTTTGGGTAGACAAGTTAAATTGGGCTTTGGGTTTGAAGATTCCATGCTTGACATGAGTTTCTATTTGTTGAGTGGGGATAGTGGGAGACTCCAAGGTGGACGGATTTGTTGGATATGGAGAAGGAGGGGTTGACACCGTAGGAGGCACCGCGGTGCCGTGATCAAGGGTCGCGGTGCTGGAGGGAACCGTCAGTGGCGCCTCAGCACTGGGCCGCGGCGCTATCACCGGTGAAGCATGGACCTGTTCGCAGGAGTTTTGGCGCCGCGACGATCGACCGCAGGGCATGTGTGTCAAGAAAACTGATATGCTCTAGTTGACTGAGGATGATGGGAGAGATGATACACTTGTCGAGAAAAGAGTAATCCGTTTTTTGGAATTGTTTAAGATTCGAAAACAGGAATGTGGTCTCGTCGAATGTGACTTGACGAGAGATGTGGATCTGACGAGTGGACAAGTCATAACATAGATAGCCTCTATGGTTCGGCGGGAAGCCTAGGTAGACACAAGGAGTGGACCGGGGGGCTAGTTTGTGAGGGGAAGTAGAGGCAAAGTTAGGATAGCAAAGACAACCGAATATTCGGAGATGATCATAAGAGGGGACTCTATGATAGAGAATTTCGGTAGGGGTCATATTGTGAAGGGTGCTAGTTGGGAGAATATTGAGAACGTAGTATGACATTTTAGCAGCATAGACCCAGAAGGATGGAGGCATGAATCAATAGAGTGTGAATCATATTGTTAATGGTGCGGATGATTCTTTCAGCTTTACCGTTTTGAGGGGAGGTGTGAGGGCAAGAAAAGCGAAAAACCATGTCATTATTAGTACAAAAATGGTGAAACATAGAGTTGTTGAATTCACTACCATTATCGCACTGATTTTTTTTTATACCTTTTTCAAATTGTGTTTGAATGAATGTTCGAAACTCAATTCTTTTTGCAAACACTTCCGATTTAAATTTGAGAGGATACAACCAAACAAAGTGAAAAATATCATTTAGTAGGATAAGATAGTATTTATGAGCGAGAGAACTAGCAACATGTGATGTCCATAAATCGACATGTATAATATCAAAGGGTGCAAAAATAACACTAGTGGATGATTTAAACGGAAGACGAGTATGTTTTCCTAAAGAACAAGAAACACAATTTTGGGCAAGCTTCCCATTACAAGTAATGAAATTATTGCCTCTAAGAAAGTTAAAAACTGAGGCTCCTGGATGACCAAGCCTATTATGTCACGTGGAAGAAGAAATGGCCGCTAGAGAGACGGGAGAACTAGATCTGGCAGCGGAGGTGAGAGTGAATGGCTAGAGATCCCCCGTGCTATTACATCTCGTAAGAGGTGTCCCCGTATGAAGATCCTTCACAGTGAAACTATAAGGGTCAAAATCAACAGAGACAGAGTTATTACGAGTGAATTTGCGGATATAAATTAGATTCTTAATCATATGTGGGACATATATGGTATTTTGAAGGGGGAATGGATGAGGAGGTGGTATGTAGGATGTACCATAACCCTTTACTGGAATGAGAATATAATTCTTGATGTTGGTAATAGTTAGGGCGGGATGAAAAGAGGATGACAACGTGGTGATGGTATTTGTGGAGGTGGAAGGGTCAGAAAGTATGGAAGAATCAGGGTAGCCATTTAGAGAAGAGAGGAATGGAGAAGAAAACCTAGAAATTGAAAGAAGGCCGCTGATCGGTGTATTTTATATACACCTTTTGAGTCTGTTTTAGTTAGTCTTTTGTCCCATTTTGCACATATATTTAGGATAGTTTTTCTTCTATTGAGTCAAAGTGGTTGAAATGGCCAAATGGCGGAAAAGGAGCAAAAGAAAATGGGGCGCCCGGATGCAGTTAGAGAATCGCAACGGCCCAAAACAAAATTTTAGGGATTTTGGCCAGCTCGCAGGGAAAAAAGAAGGAGGCGTTTAAACCTATTTTTCTTCTGAGAGATCGAGACCTAAACATTAGTAATTTCTTTCCTTTTTCTTTTCTTTAATCAGTTTTCAGACGATGAACTTTGAATTAGTTCTGTCATATTCATGGCTAGGAACTAATTTTCTTGTATTTCTATGTTGAATTTCTGAACCTTATGTTATAAATTAATGCATGTCATTCTTTTTGAGAGATCTATCCGATAATTGAGTTGAATTCTTGGTAGCTAATTGACAACTAGTTATCACTATATGATTTCTAATCATCGGGAAGGGGGGATTGAATATCGTGTTGTTGGTAAGATAATTGAAATGGGGGATGAAAATACCTCAATTAGATTTGTAGCGATTGAGGAGGCTTAACAACCCTAATTTATTAAATCTTTATATTTAATTAGCTTACAAACCAAACAATCAATCATTAATTCACCAGAGACTAGAAAAAAAAAAGATAAGCGACTGACCCTAATCTAATGAGGGCGATATTCGGTCTTATCCAAGACTATACATATTACGCATCACCGAGATCCGAGAGGGGGGTTTCTCGGCGGCAAGAAGAGATTTTTCTAGGGTTTTGAGTGTTTGGCTCTTGGAACCATGTAAGATGATATTAATCTCCCTTAGGGAGTCTTCTCATTAATATCAAAGTATATATAGAGTACAATATTCATTCCTTATACAATAGGAATCTTAAGATTATACAAAAGAGGAATTATAGTCTTACCATAATTATACTTACACAATATATGAAAATATTCTAATTATGGGTAGGGATACAATTATTTCTATAATATACACATTTACAGTATTAATTTGTATCTGATGATTTATAATGAAATAATGTGTTATATTTATACACGAGCTCACGGGTATACCCCCCACGATATATGTCATTATTAATACAAGAGAATAAATGATGTAATAATTGGATAGTTAGTGTCTCTATAAATGTCATTAATGTACCGTTGGAAGATGTGAGATTGGACTAGTAACGACTGTGCGTTGGGATTGAAACCGTGATGTACTAATTGGACAGTTAGTGTCTCTATAAATGCCATTAATGTCCCGTTGGAAGATGTGAGATTGGACTAGTAACGACTGTCCGTTGGGATTGAAACCGTCCATATGATCTTTATGATCATCGGTACCTCAAGCCCTTACGATGTTCCGGGTCCCGTTCGATCTCTACCGGTAGCGACATAGGCTCACATGGATCTGGCTCATCATCACTCACCACGTGTCACAACACAATTCGTTCAGATGTATTATACAAATTTTGCCCTATACAATATCCTTGCTCTGATAAATGATCTCTATAACTTTCTAAGGAAAATTTTATGCTTGGGGAGAGGTAGAGGATAATTTCACTACAAGAAAAAGACCCTACGGTGACAGGTAAAATCCGTCATCTGACCCCTAAGATGACGGTTCATGTAAGTGTCATCCTTGCCACTGTCACAAACAGACATGTGACGGTTTTTACCCGTCACACAAGTGTCACAAACGGATGACAGTTATTACCCGTCACATAAATGTCACACTACATGTGACGATTTTTACCCGTCACACAATTGTCACTTAAATTTAAATTTTGATTCAATTTTTTTGGCGATTTTTTTTTTGGCGGGAAAATTAAATTTGACGATTTTTTTTTGCAATTTAATTTCAATATTGAAAATTGAGTGCACCAATGAAATGGACTAATAATTTAAACAACACAAAAAATATACATTAAATAGCTAGAATTTGTACAAAGTCTTATCAAAATGGATATAAGCATTCAAAGTGTTACTAAAGTGTTAAATTAAAGACTAAAACATTGTTAATTAACCATCTTATCAATCTAAAAAGTTCACCCATCAGCATTTAGTTTATCAACTTCCGTCTCGGCAAATATCTTTAAAAAATGTAATCCCACTCTACACGAACATCCTCAAGTTCCTCTTGGTTCTTGAGAATCTTCACGGCAACATCCTAAATGATACTATCCCTCCTCCCTAAGATATAAAAGATAAAATATGGAGAAAGAAACAGAGCGAGTAAAAATTATTTAAGAGGGAGCTTCAGAGCTACCTTGTTTAAAGTTTAAACCACAACAAGATAAGGAATAATAGAAATGGAAAACTCTACATTACATAAATGAATCTCCAAATTAAAAGATACGCTGAGATAACTTTTTCCAGATATAAGATTTTCATAAACTGAGATCTAAATGGCAAGTACTTACAAAGCCATTCCAATCAGCACGGTGAACAGTACCAAAAGATCCTGAAAATAGACTAACTGTTTTCACCAAGGTAGTATCAGAGTCTGGGATTGAAGCTTCCATTAGTACAGATTTATGATGATAAATAGCAATAGAAAACAAACTTAAGAGAAAGCATATAAGGACTCACCACTAGCATTATAAGTAAAGATCCAATCAATGTCATCACCAAACCTGCAGGATAACTACTAATGCTTAATTCATGTAATGTTATAAAGAGAAGGAGCAAATTTAGTTGGAAATGAAACCATCTGAAATATGTCATAACCATAAGTTATAGCAGACGGCTGAGTATATTAGTCGCATTTGCTATTTACTGTTTTCCAAGGGATTAATGGGATCAAACGCAAATTGCTCAGGATTATAACAATAAGTGGAGTCATAGAAGGAACACCTACCAAAAAAGGGAACAGAAAGACCAACTAGTAATGTGAAGATTATCAATGCAGTTCTAATGAGGATTGGGTACACGTGAGATTTGACGTGTTTTGACGACAACAATTCCTCCAAACACATTGCTACAGGAGACATGGTTAAAGAAATGTACAATTAATTAAGGAAGACATTTTCTTCTAATTTCCAATCACAAGAAATTCTGGAGACATATCACCGTAGAAAATTGCATATATGAAATGAGACAGAATACAAATAACATAATCTTTTGACATGAAGTGCCTTCAATTCTAGCTGATGAGTTATACAGAGTATGAAATTATCCAGGTGTTCGAATCTGTTCATTCTTAATGTAGCAGGACCAGAAAAAGTAGGATTTTTTTCTTCTTTTAGTATCATATTTTAACACATTAGCTGAGGACCAGAAGATAAATGCAACATCAAATGGATTCAACAAAAGGATATTTTGTAAAAGGATTGACAGCCTGCAAAAGAAGAAGATACAAGTTAATTACATCTTCAAATGGTGGTAGAGAACTCAATCAGAATGTTAGTTTACTTACAGTTGTCCACACAGCAACCTTGGAAGCCATTAATTCTTTGGGCAAATTTAGAGTAAACTGAGATTCAGCTGAGTCCCCAAACATCAGGTATCCCAACACAGCTGTTCCACCATACAACAGAGTCACCATACCAAAACTGCATCCAAATTAAACCAACTTCGCAAAATAAGGATATCAAAACAAACTGTGGGAACACATGATCGTTTTCAGAGAAATACGAAAGTCTGGGCCCCTCGATCACCCTCCCTCTCCCTGTAGGTCGAGAGAGATGAACCAGGTTAAGTTGACATTGATAATATGCTCTAGAATTTAACCTTGGTACTAATATTACAAAATGACGAGGCAAGGTGTGTTGCCAGTCTTAAATTTTCCTTACATGGATTGCTAGAGAGAGCTTGAATATGAATTTCTATCCTAGAGCATATTTCCAATTTAATCAGCAGACTTCAACAAGCAAGTCATGAGCATCTACGAAACAAATACCCGGTCAAGAGGACTGCAGAAAATGACTACGATCCGCTAGGGATGTATATATATTGGGAAAGACAGCATGCCCAGAGTAACAAAATTCATATAACCCAATAGCAACAGGAAGAGTTGGTAGGTTAAGTACAGTCCCTTTGCTTTAAAAGCCTACATGATCCACCAAGCCAGCCTAGTACAAGCAAAGGACCACCAAACTAAAGGGAAAAGGGAGAAGGTTACCTTTTCCACGAGCAACGACGCGAGATGACGAACATCCTTTCAACCAAACTAGCTTCCGACGAACGGAAGCAAAACTAAGAAAATTCAACTTTGAGCTTAGAACTTCCCTGAAACCCAAGGCCCTTGGATAAATTTCCAAGTTTGGACGAGATTGTATCCAAGTTTCTATTCTGTTCCACACACATACACAGTACATTATACCCCATAATACATTACACAATTGTTTGACCCAAAAAAAGAGAAAAGATGCCAACACTATTGAATAATATATTGAACTGAATCCAAATAAAGAGAAATTAGCAAAAGGTCAAAACATTTATTTGCTGCAAAACTCTGCATTGTTCTGCTTCCTTTACTATTTGCTGCATTAGTCAGAATTTCTCGGATTGATGACTATTGGCATCACTGGACAGATGTATTCACTGGATCCATTATAGGTTTGTTCAACTATTCAGTACTTGTGTGGATTCACTACTTTGATATATTGTTTTCAAACATAATTTAGCTTATATATATACCTGATAAGATAAATATTTGTGTCATGTTGGTTAACCACTATAGACATTGCCTATAATTGGCTTTTCTAATGATCTGATAGTGTGAAAAACTTTACACTATCAAAAGAAAGCTTTATATTGCCAGTACATTAAGTCAAATTAGCAAGTGCTAAAGAGATAGATGACTTACCCCAACACAACAATGCATCAAATCAGACATATAGCCGGCTCCGAATCATTAGGAACAACAATACCCCAATCTACATAACTCACCTCTATTTAATACACTACACCCATCATCTTCTTGATTCAACATAACTCACTTCTACATATAAAGATCTTATCTTAAGAGTTAGTACATACCTCGTCGAGACGTCGATCGTCATCACTCATCTCAGCAGCGGTAGCAGTAGTAGCAGCCAACACCCAGCAGTGGCGTTGATAATGAAACTTGTGGATTTAGGGTCTGAGACTAAGACTTGAGAGAGGCGAGGCGACAGTGGTGTTTGTCGCTAATTGAAGTTGAGTCAGTCGGACTACATTGAAGTTGAGTCAGTCAGACTACGGGAATGGGTGTATGTTGTAGAGAATGACGATACGAACACAATGAGACCACCCTTAGTCGTCGACAATAACTTAAACGACTGGAAAACACCCAAAATCGACCGGAAAGATTGAAATGGTCGTCCCAACGCTCTGGGATGAATTGGAGGTGGATACTGGTTGCAAAATGTCGGCGTGAGGACGACGAACCTAATGGTACCAGTCACGACCGGAAAAAGCAACTCGCCGGCAGGGGTAAAAAGTCCAGAAATTCGATCTACAAATCGACAATGAAAATGTGAAAATCGAAGGGTGTTGTTGGTATAGAATTGAAGAAGAGGATGAGACGAGAATATTGATGGTGGTCTCGTACCCTAAGGCTGCCGGAGTTGGCCGAAAAAGACCAACAACCGTCGGAATCACTCTTTGGACGAAAAATCGCCTAAGACGTGCATACGTTCTGAGACAGGGGTTGAGGTCAAGGGTTTATGGGTGGCCCTTTAATAATACCAATTTGGTCCTTATGTTGCCTCACAAATTTTATGCCTTCAAATAAAAATTTATCGTAAGCTAATAAGTTCTTTTAAATATATAATTATGTGAATACTATATTATACTAATTTTTAATTTTTGAAAGTAGTAATCTCGAGATTCGTGGCATGTCTAATTTGGAAACTGTCTGAGCGTGACGACACTTAGTATTTTTATAGAGTTTTTGATCTTTTATTTTTTATAATGTTAAAACGACAACGTTTAGTTTATTTTTTATTAAAAATAATTTTAAAAAAGAAATAAAAATCATGTAGGTCTTAATTTAAATTAAAAAAAGTGCTAAACAAATAATAAGAATTGTGTCGTTTTAATCAGTCAAACGTGTTATTTTTGGTCAATTTAAAACACAAGTCACTTATTTATGTGACATTTCACAAACTCGTCACACAAATGTCATAAATAAATGACACTTAAAAAATCGTCACACAAATGTCATAATTTTATGACACTTAAAAAAACCGTCACACAAATGTCATAATTTTGTGACACTTAAAAAAACCTTCACATGACTGTCAAGAAAAGGCATAAATTTAGTAAAAAGATGTGACAGTTGCATTTCTGTCACACATGAACTGTCACCGTATGCTGTTTTTCTTGTAGTGTTTAGTAAAATAGCCCTTATAATTAGTATTAATTTATGTTTCTTAATGGGTATGCCACATTCTTAAAATACACTTAAAATGAATCGGAGGGGAGGGAGTACAATTTTTTAAAAATTCCCTGAACAGTTATTTTTCATTTTGAGCAGAGATATATAAATAATGATTTAGTCAAATATTTTGTGCAAGAGCTTTCAATGGGTTTTATAAAGGCTGTGATCGAGTTGCTTCACCCACATTATGTTTAATTAAGATCTTTGGTTGGATGTTTATATTTTTTACACTTGTAAGGCCCGTTTAAAGGCATCAGGTGAACACAAAATCAAGTTACACGTGCTATCTCGCACGTATAGTCCTACCTATACTCCATCCGTTTTGGCGCGACTGATCAATGTTTAAATTACAATAATCGAGTTACATGTGCATAGTAAAAAAAATTCACTACTTCACCCGATTAGTTTGAATTGAATGCACGGATTACAAAATCGGGTTTCACCTGCAGGTTATGGTTATTTCACTTACTTTATCTGAATGCTCTACCGACATATGCACGAATTGTGTGAGATAGCACGTGTAGTCTTGACTATACTACATTCGTTTTGGCACGACTGATGAATGTTCAAATTACAAAAATCGAGTTATACGTGCATAGTCAAACTTTTTCACTTCACCCGATTAGTTGGAATTGAATGCATGGATTATAAAATCGGATTTCACATGCAGGTTAAGGTTCTTTCACACGTTTTACACGCACATATTTAGATACTTTCACACCATGAATTTTGATTATTAATCTCGACAAATTGAAATAAATAACCAACATATCCTTAAAAAGACTAAATATTTACAATTATTTACTTTTAAACGATGCATAAATAAGTATACTCTTGTTTCATAAATAGAGAGAATGAGAAGTAATTAGGTGCTAAATTCATCATTAACATATCGTTAAATAATCAGTAATTAACAAAAAAAATGATAATTCATCGTTAATCAAAATACATTTAGCACAGAATTTTTGTTGTTTAATGAAAAAAAATTACCAGACACTGATTCAACTCCAAATACAAAATTCAAACTCTGAAAAGTTTGTTAGGCATTATTGGATTCACATAATTCACCACCAATATACACATGGGCGGATTCTCGTGCCAAATTTATCTAAACTCAATATTTTTTATACAAAACATAAATTTATGTGTATAATCTATTAAATTATAATAAATAGTAGTGTATTTGGCCGAACCTAATAACTTTTATCCAAACTTTGTATATATCTTAAGAAATCCACTGAATATGTACATGTTATTAATTTAGAACTAGTAATGTAAAAAGAACTAAAATTCTGAACCCATAAACTTCAAATTCTAGCTCTCCCTCCATATATATATATATATATATATATATATATATATATATATATATACTCTTCATTTCTTGAACCCCACCCCACCCACCCACCCCTTCCCCCCCCTCAAGCATTGCAATAATAACATCCCTACTACATTTAATGCAATTGAACCATCTCTTTTCACCTTGCAATTACTCCTCCTTTCCTCATTTTCTTCTCCTCCACACGAGGGGAAAACTCATCCATTTCTTCTTCAAATTCGTCGTTTTCATATATGGTCAACTTAATTGATCTCCATGTATACGCTCAATCCTTGACTTCTTCACTATAAATAAACCCCTCTCCATTTCATTATTTCATCAACACATAACCCCCTTATTGGTAGATCTCAAACACACTCTTTTTTTAAGCTTCAAATTAAATCAAGAGCTTGCTTCCCCTCACTAGAGTATGTACTCATCAAATTAAAGTCTTTTTCAAGTGTCATTAATTATGTATTTAATTATGTTTTCGTGTACGCGTGTCTGTTTTAATTTATACACAGTGGTGAAGTCAGAAATCTGACTGAGTGTTCAGATTTAATATATATTCTTCGATGAATGATATTCAACTGACCAAGTTGAATACCTTTCACTCTATATGTCACACACACATAGCTCCAACCAATTTCTATCTGGTTGAAAATAACACCTATTTAGTTAGCTTCTCAATTTATTTTCTAATTTTAGCTAGGTTATTAAGGTTGGTTGATAAAGTAACACACATATACACATACAAAAGAGGAGGGACAGTAGTTAGATTGCCATGATTTATCTTCCTCCACCAATCTCTGTCGGGTCGGAGGGGTGGGGGCCCTGTGGGCGAGGGATTTCGCTTTTTTTGCTCCCAAGAGGAGGGACAGTAGTTAGATTGCTCAAGATTTTAGTGGGAGTCCATTTTTTAATTTATTCTTTGAATGTTTGACACACCCTCACTATATATACTATATGCAGCTGTCTTAATTTTGAGATTCTCTTATAAAGACACCTACATTAATTTCAATGGTAATAAAAGCGTAGTCCAAATCTACCTACATCTTTCCCATTTCGTTTTCCTTTTCTTTTTCCTTTTGGTTAAATCCTACTATATATATATATCTTATTGTTCTCTATTTTCGTCAGTTAAGTAGCTGTTTCATTTGGTACAATTCACAACCTTAATTGAACTACTAAAACAAAAACAAAAATCTTAACACTTTTTTGGGTTTTTTTGATTGACAATGTAAGACGGTGTACAACAGACTCTTGTGGTCCGGTCTTTCCCCTGACTCTGCACACAACATAAGCTTAGTGCACCGAATTACTTTTTTTTACACTTTTTCGTTGACTATTTAAAGTTATAATTTTAGGGTTTGTGTTGGAGAGTGGAGCATGCCGGCAAAAATTTCCCGTTCGGCAAGAAAGATGTTGGTTGTAAATGATGGAAGGTTTCCGGTTGGACAGGTAAAAACTGAACGTAGGATATTCCTAGTATACTACGTATATTTTCTTAATATTATTAGTGATATTGTACATATGTAATTATGGTAATAATCTTTAATTAAAAGAAAATGTATATTTGATTTTCGTAATTATAGACTAGGTTTACTATTGTATATCATATATATAAATTATTACATTAATGAAAATAATTAAGAAATTATTTTCTTTCAAAAATATTTTTAATTTTATTTATTTATTTATCTATATATATCGATAGTGTAAATAATTTTTTCACTGAACTAATTTTGTTTTTATCGGTGTCTCTGGAGTGTTTAAATCGACTGATGAACTAAATGCATATTTCAATTTTTAACCAAGAAGATGTCATAAAAATGATCTTCATTACTCGATCCCTTCGTTTCAATTTATGTAAACTTTTTTTTAATTCTTTCATAAAAAAGATGTTAATGTTTTAAATTTAAAATGTTATTTAATTTAAAATTTTCATTTTACCCTTAATTAAAATAACATATATAATAACACAAATATTATGACATAGTTTTAAAACACAAGTATTAA
This sequence comes from Przewalskia tangutica, assembly GCA_029844215.1. Lineage (NCBI taxonomy): Eukaryota > Viridiplantae > Streptophyta > Magnoliopsida > Solanales > Solanaceae > Przewalskia > Przewalskia tangutica. Next base: position 148,220,046 of record CM056720.1, read on the forward strand.
GACCATGGTTTCTGTGTTACTTAAACTTATCAACTAAGTCAAACTAACAAATAGACCATTTTTTCTCAAGAAAAATACTTATGTCCCCTTCCCTGTCTTCTTATCTATTTATATACTTCATAGTACTCTTCCTACACTTTCTTTCTGAAAAAATAAAACACAAAATCAAATGCATCATCATGACTAATATTTTCAAAATTTTAGCTTAGATATTTACTAATTTAATTTGTGTTAATTTACAGTCAAGTAGCATGATGGATAGTCAACTTCATTCAACGGACATGGTATCAAACACATCAGAAAGTGAAATGCCTCATGAAGACTTTGGGAGCAAATCTGGTGATAATACTAATGAAGGAAATTATGTTGGTGATGATGAACAAGAAGAAGATGTCAATAATAAGAAGAAGAGAAAGCGTTATCATCGACATACTCAACATCAGATCCAGGAACTGGAAGCGTAAGCCTAAATCCACGAGAACTAAAAATGAAAAATAAAAAGACTGTTCAACCTAATTATTATATACACTAATAGTATAATGAGATTTGTTAAGAGTCTCACATCGGATATGGAATGAGAACATGAACTCTTTATATGCACTTGGACAATTCTCACTCTACAAGCTAGCTTTTGGGGTTGAGTTAGATTCAAGATCCATTCTTTACATGGTATAGACCCATTCAATTCTTTGTTCAACGATGTTGAACTCCAAAATTATATTATTCACGCTCCAGTTAGCAAGGTCTGGTCGTGCGGGAAAGTGTTAAGAGTCTCACATCAGATATGGAATGGGAACATGGACTCCTTATATGGACTTGGACAATCATCACTCTACAAGCTAGCTTTTGGGGTTGAGTTAGACCCAAGATCCATTCTTTACATGGTATCAGAGCCAAACCCATTCAATTCTTTGTTCAACGATGTTGGACCCCCAAATTATATTATTCACGCTCCAGTTAACAAGGTCTGGTCGTGCGGGGAAGTGTTAAGAGTCTCACATCGGATAAGGAATGAGAACATGGACTCCTTATATGAACTTGGACAATCATCACTCTACAAGCTAGCTTTTGGGGTTGAGTTAGGTCAAAAATCGATTCTTTACAAGATCAACAATTTGGGTCACTCCTTTTTATCGTTGATTTGTTTTGTTTTGTTGGTGTGTAGATATTTTAAGGAATATCCTCACCCAGATGACAAGCAAAGGAAAGAGCTAAGTCGAGAACTAGGGCTGGAGCCTTTGCAAATCAAATTTTGGTTCCAAAATAAGCGTACTCAGATGAAGGTAATTAAATGCATATAATTTAATCCATTGACTCCATAAAATGTTTATTATAACAAATTCTAAAAGATAAATCAAAGAAAGAAAGCATTAGAAACATCATTAAATTAAATCATGTTATGTAGTTAGCAAATTACACACACTTAGCATATTAACAAAGGAATCCTTAAATCTTTAGCTTTTATTTCATGTGGATGCAAATTTTTACTGATAGAATCAACATGAGAAGCATGAGAACTCACAGCTACGAGCAGAAAATGAGAAGCTTAGGACTGAAAATCTGCGTTTCAGAGAAGCTTTAGGGAATGCATCGTGCCCTAATTGTGGTGGCCAACGGGGAGCCCCTATTGGTGAAATGTCTTACGATGAACGTCAATTAAGGTTGGAAAATACAAGACTTCGAGAAGAGGTAATTAAATATTATCTCCCTCCGTCTCAAATTATTTATCGTTTTTTTATTTAACACGCTCCTTAAGAAATATTAATTATTAAGGGTATTTGACTACTTTTACCTTATGTTTATTTTTAAGTTTTAATCTCTGTCTATTAAATATTTACTCTATTTATTTGTCATTTTCATTAATGACCAAATTTACATGAGAAAAATAATTAATTATGTCTTAAATTTCTAAATGATAAATAATTTGAGATAACTATTTTTAATAACTATCACAAATAATTTGAGACTAACGAAGTACCTTTACAATAAAAATCTATTACTAGTTGAATATACTATCCTATTTGCCATAGATTTATCTTATATCACTAACATTATAAAAAGAGTATTAGATTCTCAAATCATAATTTTTAAAAGTGCTATGAGTAAAGTTGTAAGGATGAATTATGCAAATGCCCCTTTTTAGGCCACAATTAATATTTTGTCTTATTTTTAATGTTTGTACAAATATAGCCTTTGTGACTAACTAAACACTAGACCGTCTTATATTAATGTCTATAAAAATTCGGATTGTGATAAAAAAAATCTCATAAGATTTTCAGTTTGACATATACTGAATAATGTCTTTAAAATTAAGGGACAACTAATGAATATTTCTGCAATCATAATAACTTAACGGATAGAACCCATTAAATTAAAATTCTGAATCCACCTCTGATCATGATATTTAAAAGATAACCATATACCAACATTTATATAAAGTGAAATTAGTAACCTAAATTGTCTCCTAGGTTACTTACTATAACATGTTATAATCACTTTTGATGTAAAATTACTTTGCCACATTGGTGGTTGCTAGTGCTCCTAGATCTTTATGTTTCCTTTCTTCCTCACCATTTCCCCCCTCTTTGTTATATAGATTGAACGCATTTCAAACATAGCTGCAAAATATGTTGGAAAGCCTGCATTTCCAAACCACCACAATGGTTATAACTCTCCTCCAGTTACTCATCCTTATGATCTTGGAGTACTTCCTCCATTTTCGACGCCACAAAGTGTCGACGGAGATGCATATAACAATGTAGATGGTGTTGAAGATGTTATGATGAGTTCAATACTTGCACCAGCTGAGGTTGAAAAAACATATATCATTGAAGTTGCTGTAGCAGCCATGGAGGAATTTGTTCAAATGGCACATATGCAAGAACCTCTTTGGTTCCCTAGTATGGAAAATGGAACAGATTTGTTGAATGAAGAAGAATATTTTAGGATTTTTCCAAGAGGAATTGGACCTAAGCCTATTGGATTTAAGACCGAGGCTACAAGGGAAAGTGCTGTTGTGATTATGAACCATGTCAACCTTGTGGAAATTCTCATGGATGTAGTAAGTTCTTGCTCTTTCTTTTTTCCTATTTAATATTTGAATTTTAAGTTATATACGCGGACAACCATGACAGTATTAATAACTTTTACAAAATTAATGCCATATACTCCAACTGGTTATAGCAGGTTTTGATTACTTTTCTAGGTTATGTCGTAGGTCATTTTTAGCTGACGGTGTAAGAATTTTCTACACAGTCGGTACATAAAACTTAAACTCCACTATATTTTATACATGTGCTAGAATTGAGTTTAAGAAAAGGGAAGTCCGGTGGATGAAGCATTCATCGTCAGGCAGGATTGAGGGACGGAACACACCTTAAGGGGGTGTAATGTAGATAATCGTTTCTGATGCAAGTATCAATGATTTCACGGCTCCGTGATTCACACGCGGACAACTTCATTGATGCTCCAATATCCCCTTTCATGTGCTAGAGTTGTGTTTATAGCATTGAATTAGCATATACTAGTGTTAAAGCTATGTTAGAACTTTAGATGCAAACAGTATTGATTTCATCCCTAGGACGACATTACGTTTAATCTAGTAACAAATGGTCTATTAATAAGATTATAGTAGGTAATTTGGATATGTTAAGAGTCCCACATCGGATGTGGAATGAGAACATGAACTCCTTATATGGACTTGAACAATTCTCACCCTACAAGCAAATTTTTGGGGTTGAGTTAGGCCCAAGATCCATTATTTACATGGTATTAGAGCTAGATTCATTCCAATTCTTTGTTCACCGATGTTGTGCTCCCAAATTATATTATTCACGCTCTAGTTAACAAGGTCTGTGCGTGCGGGAGAGTGTTAAGAGTCCTACATCGGATGTGAAATGGGAACATGAACTCCTTATAAGGACTTGAACAATACTCACTTTTGGAGACAAGTTAGCTTTTGGGGTTGAGTTAGACCCAAGATTCATCTTTTACAAGATATATTCACAATAAATTAGCTATCCCAAGGTCGCAAATATTTGAAAGAAATAATCCTTGATTATTTTCATTAATTGAAAGACAATATATACAATTTACATTTTTTCATAATAGAAAAATCCTTTTTCCAATATACTTTTAAAACTCTATTACTTTTGAAGACTAACTATACAATTAAGATAAATGTACAAGACTAATTAAGGTACAAGACTACTACACATTTTATATACAAATTAACTATACACTTAACAATCTGCCCGTGATGGGCCAAGTCGAGATGTATAATGGGGTTGGACACCGTGATATACAATAGGTGTATATCACGGAATACTTGTATATTTAACAATATTAAACTTATTAATGCAACACTGATAATTATCTCTTACGGTCAATAATTAGAAAAAGAATTACCAATAGATCTTTTGTTTTTCTTGTGGTCTACAGAATCATTGGTCTAGTATGTTCTCTGGTCTTGTCTCGAGGGCTTCAACAATTGATGTACTATCAACTGGAGTAGTAGGAAATTACAATGGAGCCATGCAAGTGGTAATAAATATATTGAATTCTCCTTAATTAATTCATCAACTTTTTCAATAAGACATTTTCTTCATTTCAATTTATGTGAATCTAGTTATTTATTTTTTAGCCTATTTAAAAAATAACGATTCTTCTTCTAAATTTGAAAACAGTTTAATTTAAACTTTAATAAGAAGCTTTTATAATCACACAAAATATTATGACATATTTAAAACTACAAGTTTCAAAAATTTTATAACACACAAATATTATGTCGTGTTTTAGGTCACAACTTGCAAAACAAATCTTTTTTTTTCAAAAAATAAATAAATTAAATCAATAAAATAAATTCAATATATATATATATGAAAAGTTAACTTTTCCGTGTTGATTTTGCAGATATTGGCAGAAATTCAAGTACCCTCCCCACAAGTTCCAACTAGAGAATGCTACTTTGCGAGGTATTGCAAGCACAGAGTTGATGGAACATGGGCTATTGTGGACGTCTCATTGGACCATTCACGGCACGGCCAAGTTGCTAGGTGCCGAAAGAGTCCCTCTGGATGCCTTATCCAAGAGATGCCAAATGGCTATTCTAAGGTAAATGTAAAAATAGCGTTTATTGGATCAGTATTTTAAAATTATTATTATTACGGAGTTTTAAATTTCACAAGTGAAAATGAGTAACATTATCCTAGAATATTATTTATGGAATAATGGTTATTTTTTCAATTCCATATGTTGAAAAGTGGATATTTGTGAAATTTATCCAATGTAATACATTATGATATAAATGGATTTAACTAATAAACACTTGCTATAGAAATAAATTTTACACCATCAATATAATTTAATGTCGTAGCAGGTTAGCCTTATTTTCCAGGTTAGTAATTAGACTTACTCATATTTTAATTTATGTGATACTCTTTACTTTTTAATCTGTTTAAAGAAGAATACGAATACTTTGAAATAATTTAACTTTAACTTCACGTATTATCACCAATGAAAGATTTTATCATTGGAACAATTAATACAATGGTAGGAGTAAGACCATAAGTATTAAAATCATTTATTTTTTTTTAAACTTCGCGTCTAATTAAATACCTTTGAATAAAAAAAATATATGAAATATTATTAAGTTATTGTTGTTGTTCTATTTTTACATTATTTGTGTATGATACAAATTCCTTCTCCAATTAATGTAGCCTTAGTTTCTTAGTTACTCTTAAAATTTCTATTAATTGACATGTTTGATTTTTTGCACTAGGTGACATGGGTTGAACATGTAGAAGTTGATCATACAGCAGTGCACGCTATTTACAAGCCACTAGTGATTTCTGGCCTTGCATTTGGTGCAAAGCGTTGGATTGCTACTCTTGATAGACAATGTGAACGTCTGGCAAGTGCTATGGCAACAAATATTCCAACCAATGACCTTTCTAATACGGGTACGTAACTACAACATATAAATGTTACCGTTTGTCTGAAAGTATATGTATGTCCTAGAGATAATCTGTATTAGGACACAATGTACTTTATACATATTCGTATTTATATTAATGATGATTAATATTATGACATTTGCATTTGTTGAAGTATTAATTGATTGTTTATAATATTCTATAAATGCATCCCTAGAGGTTACATATTTATTAATGATGTGAGAATTAATGTTATAACGTAACTCTTAAATTACCTCGACTAATGATCATCGAAATTGGGATATCGATGATATGCGATACGTCGACATATGGTCTGTATCATATCCTTAGGGGATGTAGTATGTCTCACTTGCTACGAATTATGACAATTCGTAATGGACACATGGATACTTGTTGAAGTATTGGTATGCACTGCTGATGTACTGTTTTGTTATATGTCTATAATGTCATCGGCGTGTGGGAGATAAAGTCCTTAGACTTGAGGTCAATACCATCTTGTTTACGGAGTAATGTACTTTGATCCTGTCCTAAGCTCGAACGCCTTATAAGTTGAGACGCAGCTTGTTTTGGGTGCATTACGAAGTAGATTAAAGGTGATATGTGAGCCAAGAAAGGATTCATTCCTTGAATTTATATTCGAGTGAACACTCAGGTATGGTATTAGGTTGACTAAGTCATTGGACAATGCAATGGACATGTCTGTGATATAGTCCTGTTGTCAGCTAATATAAATGAGTTATAATAATTAAGCCATTTGGATAGACACTTGACAGATCCTAAGCTTGATTGAGTGTGTCATGAATGAAAGGATTTTATCTTCCCACATAAAGGTTCAGTTCACAGGTTTCGTGTAACTAGACTTCACATATTGAGTTCATCTTCCGGCGCAGTTTAGGAGTTCCGTGTGGACCCTAATGATATTAGTGTCAGTATGTGAAGGCCTGAAGGGTAACACTAAGTCAATTGTTCCGTCGATTCAAATGATGTAATCAGAGAGTTAATTAATTAATGTTCGGTTGATGATCGAGACATTAAAATAAAATAAAACGGCGAGAAATGGAAGCGAGGCGCGACCAGTGAGCAGGACGCGGCGCCACGCGTCGATGGGTCCGAGTTGACCCAAATCTGCCTCATTTTACGGGCACGGCGCGAGAAAACCACTGGCGATTTATTCACTATATATCTGAGTTTAGCCTCATATTTTATATATCATCTTTTCATAAGATTAAACTCTACTGAAACTCTGCCGGATTTCCTAGCTTTCCGAAAGAGAGTTACATCACAGTCTCTGACTTGCGAATCGAGGGACGATTGTGTGCGCACCCTCAGAATACACAATCCAAGATTGAAGATTTGGAAGATGCTCTAACTGTAAATGTTCTCATCGACGCATTACAGTTCTTATATGTTTTACATTGTTGTAATCATCCTACAGTTCTGCCGAAGTCGGGTTTGAAATATAAATTTTCAAATTCCGCTGCGTGTACGTACCCGACAAAACCACTACATTGGTATCAGAGTCTGGGCTATTTTGTGTGATTATAACAATGAATATTAATGATAATATGAGTTAGAATTTGTCTAGATCTAAATTTTGTCTTTTAAAAGTCTTAAAAACCTTAAAATCTCAAGAAAGCATAATCTTTGTCTCTGGAACTGTTGAGCAATTATGTAATCGAGGAAGTTATTCCAATCTAACTCTACTGAGTCGACGTGCGAAATCGGTTCGATTTTGAACATGGTGCACCGAGACGAAGAACAAGAAGGGATTGGATAATTCTAGATGAACGTGTTGTTTGATAATAAAAGGGAACAAGGATGAATATGGAGATCTGACCCTGAACTAGTTTTAGGGCTTCAGAAATTCGAATTTGGCGTTTATGAGGTTGAGGCTCCGCGGTTCCACGATGGAGCGTTGCGGCGCCTCCTAGGGTTTGACGGCGGTGCCGCGACTCTTGTCCCGAGGGCCGCGACTCTAATTCAATTCTTGTTCTGATTCGATCATTGCCGTCGGGAAGCCATGGCGGTAATTTTAAAAAAAAAAATTATGGGATCAGAAACTGAAGTTTTAAATATTCAGATTCTGATCCTAATATTTTTAAATATTCAGAATCAGGAAGATTGGAATTTTTAATTAGACAGATTTGGTCCTTTCGGGCAATTCTATAATTAAGTAAAGTTTCAGAAAAATGAAATCTGGAAATTACAAGCAGGTCCCTGAAACCTGAAAATATTTTCTGAGAGTTAAAATTGTATTTTCTGAATTTTTAGGGCTCAAAATTGAAACTTTAAATTCTTGAGGGACTAAACTATAAATTTTAAAAAATTTACAGAATTTCAGAAAATCAGAATTTTTTAAATCAAAAATTATTTAGGGACTGTTTGGCATAGACATAGAATTTAGAGTTTAGACAAATAGACCCATGATTATCATTAATGATATATTATTCTATAATAATATATAAATGTGCTAAGTGATTGAATGTGATGCATTTAAATTATTAGCATATCGTCCGTAATTATTGTCTCGGTAGGCGTCGCCCAGTAATTGTTTAATTTCAAATGACCGCTATAACTGTCTGGGTAGACGGCGCCCACTATGTGATTAAAACCATCTTTTATCATGCCTATTGGGTTTGATGGTTTCCCATCTAATTGTGTTTAGAAATTGCATGATAGGATGTCATATGATGTATGACTTAATCGTTGACCTTGAATGAATCCACGAAAACTAAAAATGTTCTCCAAACATTAAATACAAGTCTAATTATAACGGGTCGTTTATTATAATTGTTAGAGTGCTAAGTCATTTTTGGTGATAAAGGTATTTATGCCAAAACATTTGCTCTAAGTCTAAGAGGACCAAGACCCTTTCATAGATGTGTTAAAATGAAAGTAGATAATAAACTTTTGTAGGTATTTACACCAAAGTGTTTGTTTGTAAATGCTAAATTTACTTAGGCATTTAAACACAGTCGTGTAATGGGGTTGACTTGTTTAGATGAATCTTGGCACCAAAGTGTCGGACTAGTCTAAAGACATAAGATTAAAATAAAAGATATTTAATCAAACCAAGAGTTGTAGAGTTGCTTTACAATTGGTTGAGGACCTACCAAAGTGTGCTATTGAAGTTATCAGCCAAAGCAAACACGGATATAGCATATGTTTGGATCTTGGCCCATTATGACCTTTATATTAAATTAGGTTCGTATTCTACCTTGGGGTCGTAGAAGTATGAAAAATAGTGGGAGTTAATTAAACAAAAGATCATGTTAAATTAGTCTATAATGAATGTGTATAAATTAAGAGAATGAATGTTGATTGCATTTTCCTGAGTCTATCTATATCTTCAAAACTTCAAAATGTCGAACCTATCGTTGAAATGAACAAACTCACCGCATCAACTATCTAGGTCGCTAAGAAAATTTAAGAATTGTCCTAAAAGCAAGAAAAGATAAAATACGTATTGGACAAAATATTCCCTACAGTGCCCGTTGATGATTCTGCAAAATATGTCACATTTGATAAGGTAGCCTACCATAAGAACCTAGATGACGCCACTTCAGTACGATGCGTCATGTTGTCTTCCATGTCAGTGGAACTATAGAGACAACATGAGAACATGGTCCGTAACGAGATGCTCGAACATTTGAAGAATCTCTATGACTCTCAGTTCCAAACTTTGAAATTGAGGTGTTAATAGAACTCTTCAAGTATAAGCTAAGTGAAGGGAGCCAAGTGTCTCAGCATGTGTTGAAGATGATAAGGCTGACCTCGATTGGCATAAGGTTGTGGAGTAACGTCGCTTCCACCATCTGCCGGAGCTGCATGACATGTTAAAAACCTTTGAATCTTCAATTTCCAATAGCAAAGTTGTGCTCATGATGAGCTCCTCTAGCCGGACCAAGACGAAATGTAAGGAATGGCAGAAGAAAAAGGGCAAGGCAGTCACTTGCGCTCTCAGCTATGAAGCCTAAGGGAGGTTTGAAGAAGAAAAAGTGATTCCGGCCAAGGATGTATGCCTAACTGTAATAGGAAGGGCATTAGAAGAAAGGAATGCACTACACTAGGAGGAAGAGCACAAGATGCTTCTACCTATAGTGGATAAGGTATGTACATCATTGAAATTAAAGTACAAAATAAAAGAGCTAAGTTAAATGAAAGAAATTATACCTACCTATGTCATTGCAGACTTGGTCATATCAATCAAACAAGGATAAAACGGTTGATGAAATTAAATTACCTCGAACTATTTGACTTACAATCTTATAGTAACTGTGAATCCTGTTTGAAAGGTAAGATGACCGTTAAACCTCTTTCTGGAAAGGGGATCCATGCCAAGAAGGTGCTTGAGTTGGTACATACAAACGTATGTGGACCATTTTTGACGGAAGATAGAGAGGGTTTATCTTACTTCATCACTTTCACAGACGACTTATCAAGGTTTGGATATGTGTATCTTATGAGACACAAATCCGAGGTTTTTGAGAAGTTTAAGGAATTTAAGTGTGAAGTTGAGAAACAGTTCTTAAAGAGTATCAAGACTCTCCGATCTGATCGTGGGGGTGAATACTTAAGTAAAGAATTTCTTGACTATTTAAAGCTACATGAAGTTCATTCCGAATGGACACCTCCTGGAACACCACAGATGAATGGTGTTGCCGAAAGGAGAAATCGAACCTTGCTTGACATGGTTCGTTACATGATGAGCTTTCAGCTCTCCCTACATACCTTTGGGGATACACTATTTGGATCTCAATATATGTTCTAAACAGAGTTCCATCTAAATCAATAAAAAAAACGTCATATGTGGTATGGTGTGGCAAGAAGCCATCACTAAGACACATGAGGCCCTGAGAGTGCCCTACATTTGTCAAGAAGTTGATCACTGATAAGTTGGAATCTAAAAGTGAGAAATGTTACTTTGTTGGGTATCCGAAGGAAACTAAGGGATACTATCTCTATCTTCCTGGAGAACATAAGATAGTTATTTCTAGGAACACAACTTTCCTTGAAGATGAATATGTCTACAAGGATGAGAGTTGCACGGAGATAGAACTTGAAGAGATTCAAGAACAAGGTGACAAAGAGGTTGAATCCTTGCTCGATGATGAAAGCAAGAATTCAGTGGAATATTTTGGAGAAGATTAGGTATTTAGGGTACCCCCTTCGGTCAGTGAGAGTGTTACGAGGAATAATGCAGAAATGTAAGATCTTCCGGCACAGACCTTGGGAGCAAGTGCACTAGTTGCATTTCCTCTCATTCAGGAAAGACATGAAAATGATATTCCTGAAAGCTCAAATGTTGGTGGTTCGACCAGCGCACAAGAACCTACTCACAGTCAGAACATACCTTTAACTGAACTGCAAGACAATCAACTTCGTAAGTCTACTAGATCTCATCGTCCTCCGGAAAGACTAAATCTACTTGCGAAAATACAAAATGAGCTAGATATTCCAGATGATGACGAGCCTAGAACCTACATCGAAGCAATGCTAGACATTGATTTGAAGAGATGACAAGAAGCCATGAAATCCGAAATAGAATCTATGTATATCAATCAGGTATGGAACTTGATTGATTTACCAAATGAGGTTAAACCCATAGGATGCAAATGAGTCTTTAAGAAGAAGATTGATGCATCTGACAAGGTTCATACTTATAAAGCTAGACTAGTGGCTAAAGGTTTCACTCAGCATCCTGGGGTGGATTATGATGAAACTTTTTCACTGGTGGCTAAGATAAAGTCTATTCGGATTTTGCTTGCGATAGCTGCACATTATGATTATGACATTTGGCAGATGGACGTCAAAACTGCATTCCTCAATGGTAATCTAATTGAGGAAGTATATATGAAACAACCCGAGGGGTTTTCATGTAAGTCCAGACCAAATGCAGTGTGCAAACTGCAGAAGTCCATTTATGGACTTAAGCAAGCCTCTAGGAGTTGGGACATTTGCTTTGCTATCAAACCTTTTGATTTTGTCAGAAGCAAAGAGGATCCTTGTGTTTATTCCAAATGCAAGGATGATGGTATTGTCTTCATTATAATATATGTTGATGACATATTGATAATGGGAGATAATAAGACCCTCATGCAGTCAGTTAAGGATTGATTCTCCAAGACCTTCATGATGAATGATTTAGGTGCAGCCTGCTACATTCTGGGAATTAGGATCTATAGAGATAGACCTAATAGATTGTTGGGGCTGTCACAGTCAGTCTACATAGACAAAGTGCTTAGATGCTTTTCAAAGGAGAATTCCAAGAAAGGCGGTCTTCCGATAGGTCAAGGCGTCAAGTTATCAAAGAAGGGTTGCCCTTCTAATGCTATTGAACTTGAACGCATGAAGAGGATCCTATATGCTTCGGCTGTAGGATCGATCATGTATGTCATGACCTGTACTAGGCCAGATGTGACCTTTGCACTGTGTATGACCTGCAAGTTCCAGCGGAATCTTGGCGAAGAGCACTGGAAAGCAGTCAAGAGTATTCTCAAGTACCTCAGACGTACTAAAGATTACTTCTTAGTCTATGGTGGAGTTGATGAGCTGGTTGCCACTGGGTATACCGACGCTAGTTTCCAGACATATGTTGATGATTTCAAATCTCAGTTTGGTTACACGTTCATTTTTTTACGGAGGAGCAGTGAGCTGGAAGAGTTCCAAACAGGCTACTACTGCAGACTCGACTACTGAAGTGGAGTACATTGCTGGATCGGAAGCTGCTAAAGAAGTTTTCGCGATTAATGAGTTCCTGAAGGAACTGAGGGTTGTTCCGAGTGCTAGTTGTCCAATAACCATTTATTGTGACAACACTGGTGCTATTGCACAGGCAAAGGAACCAAGATCAACAAACAGAAACAAGCATGTACCGATGAAGTACCACATCATGAGAGAGATGGTGGAAGCTGAAGATATCAAGATAGATTATATTCCCACAGACAATAATCTAGCAAACCCGTTTACTAAACCATTAAGCTTGGTGAAGCATAATGGTCATTTTGAGAACATGGGTATTAGATATGTTGGTGATTGGCTCTAGGCCAAGTGGGAGATTGAAATTATATGTATGTCATAGAGACAATCTGTATTAGGACACAATGTATTGTATACACATTCGTATTTATATTAATGATGATTAATAATATGACATTTTCATTTGTTGAATTATTAATTGATTGTTTATAATATTCTATAAATGCATCCCTACCGGTTACGTATTTATTAATGTTGTGAGAATTAATGTTATAACGTAACTCTTAAATTACCTCGACTAATGATCATCGAAATTGGGATATTGATGATATACGATACGTCGACATGTGGTCTGCATCATATCCTTAAGGGATGTAGTATGTCTCACTTGCTACTAGTTATGACAACTCGTGATAGACACATGGATACTTGTTGAAGTATTGGTATGCCCTGCTGATGTACTGTTTTGGTATATGTCTATAATGTCATCGCCGTGTGGGAGATAAAAGTCCTTAGACTTGAGGTCAATACCATCTTGTTTACGGAGTAATGTACTTTGATCCTGTCCTAAGCTCAAATGCCTTATAGGTTGAGACGCAGCTTGTTTTAGGTGCATTACGAAGTAGATTAAAGGTGATATGTGAGCCAAGAAAGGATTCATTCCTTGAATTTATATTCGAGTGAGCACTCAGGTACTCATATGGTATTAGGTTGACTAAGTCATTGACCAACGAACGTATACGTGATATGGTCCTGTTGTCAGCTAATATAGATGAGTTATAATAATTAAGCCATTTGGATAGACACTTGATAGATCCTAAGATTGATTGAGTGTGTCATGAATGAAAGGATTTTATCTTCCCGCATAAAGGTTCAGTTCACAGGTTTCGTGTAACTAGACTTCACATATTGAGTTCGTCTTCCGACGCAGTCTAGGAGTTCTGTGTGGACTAATGATATTAGTGTCAGTATGTGAAGACCTGAAGGGTAACACTAAGTCAATTGTTTCGTCGATTCAAAGGATGTAATCAGAGAGTTAATTAATTAATGTTCGGTAGATCGAGACATTAAAATAAAATAGAACGGCCGAATGAGCAAGCGGCCGCGCCTGCCGAGTCGTGCCGCGCGCCACGCCCATGGTCCGACCGACCCAACCGCCTCGTTCGACCACGAGGAAAACCCTAGCTGATTTATTCAGCTATATATACAGGGTTTAGCCTCATATTTTATATATCATCTTTTCATAAGATTAAACTCTACTGAAACTCTGCCGGATTTCCTAGCTTTCCGAAAGAGAGTTACATCACAGTCTCTGACTTGCGAATCGAGGGACGATTGCGTGCGCACCCTCAGAATACACAATCCAAGATTGAAGATTTGAAAGCTGCTCTAACTGTAAGTGTTCTCATCGACATATTACAGTTCTTATATGTTTTACATTGTTGTAATCATCCTACAGTTCTGCCGAAGTCGGGTTTGAAACATAAATTTTCAAATTCCGCTACGTGTACGAACCCGACAAAACCCCTACATTGTCTTGGATTCCCTTTTACTTCATTAAAAAATGACAGTATTTTTAAATTTATAAACAATTAACTTTATATTTTCCATTTCACCCTTACGGAGAAGTTTATACAACCACAAAAATGTTACAGCGTGTTTAAAGCCATAAGTTACGAAAGTTTATTATCATATAAATGTTATGACATTTTTTAGATCACAAATTTTAATTGAAATGACTGATTTGCTCAAATTACTTTTTATTCCCTTATTTAAATTTTGTCCATATTTTAGACTCCATGTAAATATATCCTTTAGTAAACTGCCCTTCCTGACAAAGTTAGACTCAAGTCAAATGTTTACTCATATGTTTCTCTAAACCTCTGTCATTTAAGGGTTTTAATAACTTACAAAATCTTAGACCGAAATTTAAAATTTTCTCATAAGAGTATCAATTGACTCAAAAGGGGTCCATGGTCTAAAAGATTCATATGTCGCAAAGTCGTTTGCACTTTTATCCTTATTATGTGCTCTGTCTTTAGTTTTTGCCCCTCATAACAAATACTAACTTTTTTGCGGGGCATAAGTTTATATTTTCGCCTCATAATATCTCACAAGTTATGTTCTGTATGACTATTACCCTTAAAGAACTTATGCCCCACTAGGCATAAGTTCGATTGCTAAAGGACAAATTAAAGACTAGTCCATTTGAAGAACATTCGTGCAATTTAATGATAAAAAGTGTCGTTTACTAAACAGTTATCCCAGAAGAGTGATAATTGATAAAAAAATTATGAAATTTTCGTTTGTTTCTTAAATTCTCTAGCGACTCAAATAATGTGACGCAGATTGAGACAGACAGAAGAATAAATGCTCTTAATGTTGTTATCACAAGTACTTAATTTATTTCTTATGCATGCAGTGTTAACAAGTCAACAAAGCAGAAAGAGTATGTTGAAATTAGCAGAGAGAATGGTGAATAGTTTTAGTTCTGGAGTAAGTGCCACAGCTGGTAATCAATGGACAACCTTATCATCAGGAAATGGCACTGATGAAAATGTTCGAGTTATGACTAGGAAAAGTGTCGATGATCCTGGTAGACCACCTGGTATTGTCCTAAGTGCTGCAACTTCATTTTGGCTGCCAATTTCACCACCAACAGTATTCAATTACCTCCGTGATGAAAACACGCGGACCGAGGTAAGTTAAGGATTTTCAAAAGAATTTAAGATATATATATTAACCGACTTTCTGTTCTAGTTTATGTGACACTTAAATTGTTACAAAGAAATCTTAAATTTCAAAAAGTATTCCAACAAAATATATGTTTCTATTTAGATGATATGCTTCCTCTTGAAAGTAAATATTTGTTCTTTTCACAATTTTCTTACTAATTGTGTGACATTTTTGGACTATAGTATCATTAAGGTTGCATCATATTGTTTATGCAATTTCTATACGCAAAATTACTTAATAATGAAAGTATTAATCTTGGCTTTTGCATCTTTTGTAATCCTGTTTTTACAGTGGGACATTCTCTCAAATGGGGGTATTGTTCAAGAAATGGCTCATATTGCTAACGGCAGAGAAACAGGCAACTGTGTCTCTTTATTGAGAGTTAATGTAAGTTAATTAATATCTCTATTCACTTTTCCTTCCTTTCTTTTTTCATAAAAATTGATTTAATCTAATTTGAAGAGTTTTAAATTGTGTATCTAAAAGCTTAAATTGATCATTTTTATTTACCTAAATTATATCTTCAACATATTCTCTCAAAAAAACACTAGTTTCCAACAGAAGTTCCCGTCAATAAGGGAGATCTGCCGGAATATTTCATTTGAAACGTTTCCGAGGAGACAATTTCCGACGGGATACAATCCGTGAGCTTTTTAGTTGTGCGCAAAAAATGTTTTTGATAATAAGTTACTACTAGAAATTCTCCAAATTCAGACGGAATTTTTTGATGAATTTTTTTTCCATCAAATTTCAACGGCTCTTTCGGTGGAAGTCTGTTGAAAACCGAAGAATAATTAATTTTCTTAAAAACAAATTGTGTGACATACTTAAACTGCTACAAAGGGTACACTTTTATTTACTCGATTATATTAATACATCAATCTAATCTTTATTTGCCAAAATTGCAGAGTGAAAACTCAAGCCAGAGCAATATGCTAATACTCCAAGAAAGCAGCACAGATCCAACAGGCTCCTATGTCATCTATGCACCTGTTGATGTTACAGCAATGAACATTGTATTGTCTGGTGGTGATCCAGATTTTGTAGCCCTTTTACCATCTGGATTTGCCATACTCCCTGATGGGCCTCCAACAGGTCCATCAAACAGAACAACTTATAATGGTTCTGGTGGATCTCTACTAACTGTTGCATTTCAGATATTGGTTGATTCAGTTCCTACTGCTAAGCTTTCATTGGGATCAGTTGCTACTGTCAATAATCTGATTGCCTGCACAGTTGATAGGATCAAGGGTTCTCTCTTACCTGAGGCATGATCATGTTCTTGAGCTGTAAGTATATTTCTTTGGCTATCATATGGTGTGAGTATTATTTGTTATGAAACTTGCAAACTGAGAAATGGTCACTTTTTAGCTTTTGTAATTGAAAATTTAGTCACTGTTGTCATGGATTTTTAAGTTTTACTGGTGAAAATCCAGGACACTGTCATAAAGTTTCACTTGTGAAATTTGGAATGTGACGATGTGAAATTTAAATTCTGATAGTCAAAAACAGGACCAATAAATTGGTCGATGAGCATTCTTATAAGAAAGAATTTTATTTGGCACACACTAAAAGTACTCTTATAAGTTTGTTGTTTTAGGTATGACATGACATAAGAGCATGTCATCAAGAATATAAAATGAAAAATTTAAAAGAATTTTTAAATATAATATTAGGTTATTCTTTATTTAACATATTAAAAGAAAAAGGGCATCACATTAAATAAAACAAATTAAGGGGGTACTATTCTTATTATTATATTGAGTTTTAACTTTTATACATACTTTTATCATACAAAGAACTTCTATGGTATTCTGTCACCGAAAAGATAATTATATGTGCTTATTCGCAATAAGTAAAATCAGTACCTTAAAAAATTAGACAGACAACATATCGTAACATGTTAAATTATATTAATGTGATTCAGTGTGTATAAGATATCTTGATGAGTGCTATATATTTTGTGTTTCTGGTTGCAGCTATGGAGAGGATGGCAAGGGATAAGGGGAAGTCAAGAGCGCACCTTCATCTTTTTACTATATAGTTTAATTTTAGGTTAATTAAGAGGTTCGTGATTTGACTTCCTGTGGCAATATTCCAAATAGAAGAAAATGTAGAATACTAATACGTTTCACCTTCTATATGTCTAGTAACTTTTTATTACTCTTTGAACTTGATTTGTCTGCTTTTTGCTTAATTATTATAGTATCAAAATATATAAAAAATTGTTGTTTCATTTGCTTTATCTTTTTCTTTCATTTTGGTTGAGATGAATATTTTGCAAGGGTCAAACATGTAAGCGATCCTTTAATCTTGTGCGATTTGTTTTTTTTTAGATATCTAAACGACTAGTATCTATTGAATACCATAGACTTGTCTCTCATGCTCACGTTAAGGGGATCTAGGGTGCGGGAGGGTGTTCATCCGAATCTATTCGGAAAAAACTTACACGGTATACATTAAGTAATTTTTTATTTTTATGTACATATATTGCTAGGCGTATTTTATATACGTTTTTTGAGTCATTTTTAGTTAGTATTTTTCCCATTTTCGTTTAAATAAGTGTCGTGTAGTGTCGTTTTTTTTCTTTCTTTTGAGTCACAACGGTTCTAAATGGCAAAATGACAAAAAGAAGTTAAAAGTGGGCAGAAAAGGAGCTCCCGAAGCAAAAAGGACGAAAATTGGCGGTCAGACGAAGACCGCGGGGCCATGATCGCAGGATCGGGCGGTACATTCTGCGGGGCCGATGCCGATGCGGAAATTTCCAATCCGAAATAGAATTGGCAAGGGGCAAAAGGGTCCAAGACACACGTTTTTTACAACATAAATAAACTCTTGGGACAGATTTTGGGATATCACCTATCACATATCCTTGTACATATTCCACAACACAGCTCTTGGAGGCTACAAGATTGGAGACCTAGTTCTAAGTATTTTCTTTTCCTTTTCCTTATTTTCAATTCAGTTCATGTTAGGATTTGTATTAGTTCTTAGCATGTCTATGGCTAGGAGCTAAACATTTTAGGGCTTTTCTATTGAATCGCTTGAAACTCTCTTTCATGACTTAATGCATTAGTTTGATTTCTTCTTCACTTGATTAAGATTTATTCTTGGTATGAATGTTTGATAGTTAATTGATCACTAATTATCATAATCTATATGATTTCGAATCAAGAACCGAGAGGAGAGATCTGGATATGCTGTAATTGAATAAACATAGGTTAAAATCTCGGACGAAAGTACCCCGATACTTGTGTAGCATTATATGTTATTGTTCTTAATCTTCCTATGTGGTAAAACATATCATAGAAATATAGAAGGTTTCTGCACTGGGGTTGAGAGATTATATATCCTAACTGAAATATAAGATAGTCTAGTTAACCGCTATCTAGAAAAAGAAGTCATTCTAGTTGCATTAAGGATTGAAAAGAGTGGACAGTGAGGATATTGAAAGTCCTAATTCCTTCATAACTGATTAAACCTCAATAATTTAGTTTAATTCTGGCAATTACTCTAGTAGTGTTAGATAAAAATCCAAATCAACCATCGTTTGCCAAATAGATAACCTAGAATAGATGTTCGGTAATTAGAAACCAATCTTTGTGGACGATATTCGGTCTTACCAGACTATATTACTTGTAACGATACGTACACTTGCGTGAGCAATTGGAAATCGGCCTAACAAGTTTTTGGCGCCGTTGTCGGGGACTGACATACTTTTAATATCGAATTATCTATTCTTATTCTAATTTGGTTTGTATATATTCGGTTATGTTATTGTATTTCTAATTTGGTTGTTCCAGGTACAAGTTTCTAACTTGTTCTGCGAGTATCTTTTTATCACTTTTTGTTGTTTTTCTTATTTTGTAGGTAAAGTTGAAAAAAAAAATATAAAAAAAAAATATAAAAAATGGACTACTACTACTATCAGGGGCAGTGGAATCAACAACAACAACTTAACTGTTACACCCCGTAATTCCAGGACATGTATAAGAGAATAGACGCGAGAACACAAGACTTGAAAATTGGTATGGAAGAAAGAATTGTTTTTCCGAAGGAAAATCTTCCGAACTTCGGAAAGGAAAAATGTTCGTTGATGAGAATTAGATTCTCAAAATACATTATTTGAGGAGTGTGGAATTTATTAACTTTGTGGAAATTTATTTACGGATTTGGTCACGTAGGGCCCACCCGAGAAATTTACGTTTTGTGGGCCCCACGAGGGTTACGAAATTCTATGGACGAATGGGAGGGAGACACGTGTCACCCCCTACATAGGCTTGTTCGAAATTAGACCAATGATAGAATGGTCATTTGACCAAAGCTAAGATGAACAAGTCTTGCAACTAGAGCTTGAGTTTATTGACTAAGTCAAAGAGCCACTTGGCTTGATATTTTAATCCCTTCATCTAAGACCACACAAGTGTTATAATCTTGACCCTCCATTGTTTTATATATACTACACTAGTGTAAGACAAGTCTTCACACTTAGAAAAAAAATGAGAGAACTTGAGCAAGACATGAGACGCTTTGGCCAATGGCCATTTCCACACAATTTTTTTAGTTTGTGGTTCATTATTCACAAGACTTTAACCCAAGGTCCCTAGGGGTATTGTAAGGATATCTCAATAGAAAGATCCCGGAAAAATGGCGTTTTCACGTTAGTCGCAAGGCGAAAACCTAAGGTGTTCTTCAACTTTGAAGATGGAACTTGAAGAGGAGTTCTTCATGAGCTTCTAAGGAGTGCTTGGAGCGGATTGGAACATAATAAGAGGAGCTAAAAGTTGCTAAGGATCGACTTTTACGCTTGGACATTATTAGGGCTTATTGAGGTAAAATTTTCATCTTCTTAATGTAATTGAAGATTACATGTTATAGTAGTTAAGAAATGAGCATGTGGTATATAAAATGAAGTTTGAAAAGATTTGGATCATGTCGAAATGTTAAAACCGAAAATGGACAAGTTAGCCATTAATGTTGTAATCAATTTGGTCGATAGTTACAATCGTTGCATGTTAAGGAAGACAAGATTTATAGTTGTTGTAATTGTTATTATGTATATAACATATTGGAATAACAACTTGGATTGAAAAAAGAATTGAAAGGAAATTGATATTGTTATGGATAGTGTTATTGCCGAGAATGTGCCTTAAGGAATGGACAGTTTTATATTGATTGTGGGGCAGAATTTTACACGTCCTATTAGGCATGTAATCCCCTTTGTATTGTTGAATTGTTGGGCCTTAAATGTGGAGTTTGGTTATTGATTTTCGGGCCTTGAAAAGGTGGAAAAGTACGTAGAAACAAAGGAAGTGCTGCCCGATTTTTCGTAGAATAAGAGACCTTACACTTAGTATGATTCTACGTTAAAGTGAGGAGTTGATAGACATGTTATGATTAATATAGGTTGAAGTACTACGAGTAGCGTATTCTACTTAAAGGATGGAATAACTATCAAGGTTGAAGTACTTTGGAGCATTTTGCTACTTGTCGATAATCGTCGCGAGGTATGTGAACCTCTTCCTCCTTTTGGTATGATTCTATGTATGAAATATACATGTGGTGTTATTTCATGATTCCTTCTACTCTTAGAAGTTAAGAGGTATGCATGTTGATTTACTCTATGTGAAAGTTATGTCTAAGTTATCCTAAGTTCTTACCAAGTCTTATGGGGGATGTTGGTAAGAGTCGTTAGGAAGTATTTAGAGTCGAGTAGACTTTGCTAATTTACTGCACGAATGAGAATAAGTATCGAACAAGTCATTGCAGCGTTAATAAAAGAAAATGTATCGACAATCAATTATATTAAAATGAGTAGAATTCTCCATCTGCATAGAAACTAAGATAAGACAAAATTGTATTACATTTTCTAGATCATGGCTGCTTTAATAAATTGTTATAAACGAGTATAACTTATTCACAACGTATAAAAGTATATGTTACTTAATTTAAAGAGTTTACGTTATGAAGTTTTAAGACTACGAACCTTGAATTCTTAAAAGATTAAGAGACTTTATTATTCTAAGTTAAGAGACTTGATATTCTAAGTTAAGAAACTAGATTTCTAAGTTAAGAAACTAGATTTTTAAAGTTAAGAGACTTGAAAGTTATGTAACTTGATTTGAAAGTATAAGTCTCTTGGTTATAAAAAGAATGAATTAGTCTAAGGCATAAAGTTAGTGTAACGGCTTATGAAAGGTTAAAGATGTCCTAGTTTCTAAAGCATAAAGTTAGTATAACGGCTTTATGGAAAGTTGGTTATAACAACTTTATGGAAGGTTAAAAGAATGGTTTTCTCTAGTAATGTAAACAAAGAAATGACTTGAAATAAGGAAGGGCAATTTGATTTAAAGGTATCACTTGCTTAAAGTTTTAAAGTAAGGGTCACTTGATTTAGAAGCCGAGAAATGTATTTCTAAAAATGTAGTGACCTGTTTGAAATGTAGACATGTCTTGATACTACGGGTGTTAGTATCTTGGGGTTTTATATGAAAAGGAGTCTTTTGAAAAGAATGGAAGTATGTAGTACTTTGGGTTAAATTCCCGGATTTTTATGTGAAACGAAAAGTACCTTGAGTATATAAAATGAAAGTCTAAAGATTTTATGAACTTGTCTATGCTTGCTTGTGATAGCCTTGAGTGCAAGTATTATATGTTTATGCTGTCGTGACGCTCAGTTGGAGGGCCGACTGTCTTGTTGTAAATTTACTTGGACGTACCGACAGTAACGGAGGCTTCCACGGGTATGCTTCCATTGTGATTGATCCTTGGACATGCTTATACGATGTGGGATTCCGGCACGCGACCGTGATGGGTTAGATTTCCGGATTGTTTTTATTACTCCTTGGACATGCTTATACGATGTGGGATTCCGGGCATGCGACTAGGAGGCGGGTTAGATTCCCGGATTTGTTTTATTACCCCATGGCCATGCTTATACGATGAGGGATTCCGGTGCATGCGACCATGTTATGTACTATTACTCCATGGATTAGCTCCCCATGAAGACATGTACCCGAGATGAGGGATTCCACGGACATGTTATATACGATTATTACTCCATGGACTAGCTCCCCATGAAGACATGTACCCGAGATGAGGGATTCCACAGGCATGTTATATACGATTATTACCCCATGGATTAGCTCTCCATGAAGTCATGTACCCGAGATGAGGGATTCCACGGGCATGTTATATACGATTATTACTTCATCCTTTTATTATATAGTTTAATTTTAGGTTAATTAAGAGGTTCGTGATTTGACTTCCTGTGGCAATATTCCAAATAGAAGAAAATGTAGAATACTAATACGTTTCACCTTCTATATGTCTAGTAACTTTTTATTACTCTTTGAACTTGATTTGTCTGCTTTTTGCTTAATTATTATAGTATCAAAATATATAAAAAATTGTTGTTTCATTTGCTTTATCTTTTTCTTTCATTTTGGTTGAGATGAATATTTTGCAAGGGTCAAACATGTAAGCGATCCTTTAATCTTGTGCGATTTGTTTTTTTTTAGATATCTAAACGACTAGTATCTATTGAATACCATAGACTTGTCTCTCATGCTCACGTTAAGGGGATCTAGGGTGCGGGAGGGTGTTCATCCGAATCTATTCGGAAAAAACTTACACGGTATACATTAAGTAATTTTTTATTTTTATGTACATATATTGCTAGGCGTATTTTATATACGTTTTTGAGTCATTTTTAGTTAGTATTTTTCCCATTTTCGTTTAAATAAGTGTCGTGTAGGGTCGTTTTTTCTTTCTTTTAAGTCACAGAGGTTTTAAATGGCAAAATGGCAAAAAGAAGCTAAAAGTTGGCAGAAAAGGCAGGAAAAGAGCTTCCGAAGCAACAATGACAAAATTGGCAGATCAGGACGAAGACCGCAGGACCCTTCTTATAAGAATTACTCAAGAATAAGCCTCAAATTTTGAAGCTTTCAAGAACTATGTGTTGTGTAGAGTTAGGGATTGTGGAACCCTTCAAAAAATCTGCCCTAAGGCCTTTTTATATCCTCAAAAAATGTTTCCAACTTTTCCCTCTTGGTCTTGGCCCATTCCCATTCGGATTTGGCTGAAAATCCGCGTCGGCGCCACGGCCCTGAGACCGGCGCCGTGGCGCTGCTTTCGCGGATAGAGTGGCGCCACGGCGTCGCCCAGTCCTTCGTCTGGGGTGCCAACTTTTCGTCTCTTTTGGCTCTGAAACCTCTGTTTCTGCCCTATTTTTTTGCTTTTTTTTTTTGTCAATGTGTCATTTTAAACCACTGTAACTCAAGATAAAGAAAATCTATACTAACATGACACGTATTTATATAAAAATGGGCCAAAGACTAACTAAAGATGACTCAAAAGGTGTATATAAAATACGTCTAACAGGAAGCTACTACGAATTCATGATATGCAAGGACGTACGCTGATATGAATGAATGGATACTGAATGGTTATTTACTGATTGGTTTCTGTGTAATTTTGGGATGTTGCGATCTAACAATTTTTTTTGGGATGTAATTATTTGATTATATTTGGGTACGTCTATATATGTATATGAATGTCGTATATATATTGTCTTGTATAGGTTGAGTTTATATGCCATCACAGGTTGAGGGGGAGCATTAATATTTACCGTAGGTCACTCGCACTGAAAAGGTTTGTTTTGTGAAGAAAGACAAAAAGGGGGAGAATGTTAATGTTGGATTTGATGTTATGACATTTTACCTAACATAGCATTTTTAGTACTAAGTTAAAGTCAGAAAATGTTGGAACAAATGTTATGACATTCAGACCAACATTCTGATAACAGTTTTGCCCTTAGTTCACAGACTGGGGCTAATCTCGTGGGATTTTTACCACGATGGTAAAGTGACCTGGCAGGGAGCTTTGGAGCTGATTATAAACGTGGGAAGACCAAGTCCAAGTAGCTGCTAAACTTGGGGAACAAGTCCAAGAGGTTGGAGGAACTTGCTCCACATTCTTCTCCAACAAACCCTATCAAGCTGCCCACCTTTCTCTCAACTTCTACAGCGAATCATTGAGCATTTCAAGGAAGACTCTCTACTATAAACAGAGAGGCTACATCAAGGAATCGATATTCAGAAAATCGAAAAGAAATACATTAGAGAGAACTCTCAAAAGATCACGATCTGAACACTGGATCGACTGTGTTGCCTGAGCTTTTCGACGACATTTTGTCCAACATTATAATTGTTGCTTAGATTCTAGATTTGTTCTTTATTGAAGCAATTGTAATGAGATGTTGTCTATATCTATTTAGGTAGATTTTCAGGCATAAGTCATCTGCTAATTAAACCTTTTTATTCCTTTTGTATTAGTTTGTAATATTGTAAAATAAGAAATATATTCAATTGTATATATATATACAATACTTTCGGTCACTGACCGTCATATGTTATATTAATATATAACCTATGTAAATTTAAATTTTTGTGTTCTTTATTATATCCTCTGCATTTTACTCTTCACAGGTTTTTATATTTTTATCTAAGTGTCGTCACTTGTGACAGACGACATTTGCAAACTGTTTCAACATACAAATTATTTTACTTTCGATTTGTTTATTTCATAGTATTATCCCCGGGACCCAACATGAAGGTTAACAGAGATACTGGTTTTTTCTGTTGTGGTTAAAAATTAAAGTAAAAATACATACAATTATTTAACCATAGCTATATATCTCTATTATTGATTTGTACATGTGAAGACATTCACATACATATAAGTGATCTCTTAAATGTTTTAAACTTGAAGGAATTCAAACTTGAAAACTATATGTTCATGTCATAAATATATCTTTCTAATTTATTGAACATGTGAATATCATATCTCATAGTAACACAGCCTCAACATTTCATGAACATCATTATTTATAGTTCATATGTGTGCTAAATTTAATTTCATCTAGAATGCACTAAGATAACTTTTATACTAATGGGTAACCTAAAAATAACTACATATGATAATTCATTATAAGTGGGAACGGTAACATTAAAAGTAAAGGCAGATAACTTTTTATAGATTAAAGTACTTATAGTGTTAAAATTATTTAGATTATGAGTGTATATAAGTTAAATTCAAGATGTATATATGAACACAACATATAAATGTGTGAGTTTCTGAATTGGGAGGAAGGGTTGGAGTGTGACAGATAGAGAAGGGCACGCAATGCTTCAAGCTAGCACGGAAGTTTTCTATGTTAAAATCTTTACTCTTTTTATTCTAGTCGATTACTATAAAAGACCGTTTTTGAATTCGTGTGAGGTGGTACCGCACAGGGCCCTCCGAAAAACGAAAAAAATTGGAATTTTTTATTTATTTTTTATTAAGTATTATTAGCCAAAATTTACTGTAAAGACTCATAATTCGCAGGTCTTAATCCAATAATCACATATATATAGTAGTAGTACATTTCTTCTCTCTTTCGAAAATGAAAGTGAACGTTGACGGAGAATTTGGCGGTTCTCTGTCGTTAGCGACGACAAAGGTCACAGTGGTGGTGGCAATTAAAAGGCGCAGGGCTCGAAACTATGATATAAGACGCTCAACCTTTGCCAATTGAGCTAAACTTTGGAATTTTCTAAGAATATTTTTGATAAGTCCTCTATCCTTCTTTATCATGGAAAACATCAATCCTAGTTAATTTCACCTCTTAATCTTTTAGCATTCCCTTCAATGATTGAGCTTCCTGCAGTTGCAGATTAATTCACTCTTTTTCAATTAACGATGGGGGTGGAGACATGACTTTTATTAAGGGGTTCAAATTATGAGAGAAGTAACACGTGTAAAAGTTAAGGTATTCAACATCGTATAACTACAAATAATAACATATTCACTGTAATTTCATGTTTTAAAACATCTAATATATATATATATATATATATATATATATATATATATATATATATATATATATAATAAATTTAACTTTGTATATACAGTGTAATTTTTTGTTGAATTGAAGGAGGTTCAGATGAACCCCTTGCTCTCACTTGGCGCTCCGTGGTGTTCAGATCTATTTTCATGCACCTCAACTATTTCATATTTCCATTAGGTAGCTTTTTTTTTTAACCAGCACAAATATTGAATAATTCTGTCAACCAAAATTTAAGTAGATGAACGATTTATACTTTTATTTCTTACAATTTTCATCTCACTTCATTGATCGTTATCATACTCTTGGATATTGCCGATTAACTAACTTATCAAACAACTTAAAAAAAAACTAGCAAATTACAACACCATTGTGCACTTGAAAAGCAATATGAGAAAAAGAAAATGGAATTTTTTCTCCAATGCATAAAATGCCATTATGAAGATCACAACCCGAATTTTCACTGGTGTGTAACAATATCCCAGTGACCGGTTGACTATTGTGAATCATTTCTCTCTCTCTCTCTCTCTTAATCTTTTGGATTCTCTCATTATCTACAATTAATTAAAAAAGGTAAACTTAATCTTTTTTTCTTTTTCTTCTTAATTACAGAATAAAAGAGAAAATCTAGAAGTCAATGATGGGTTCTCCAATGGTGAGGTTACGCTCCAATGCCCATGGTAAATTGAAGAGCTTAGCAGTAATGAATTTGAAAATCTTGTTCACATTTATGTTGTAGGTTGCACTTGAGAAGAATAGTGTTGCATTTAGTACCTTTGCATATGCTCTTGCCTGTTCAAACGGACATTATAACATCATTAGGGTATTTGACTGATGTTAGATATACATACAATATACACATGATATACATGTATATTGTATAAGGAAAAATCGACACACACGAGTAACCAAGTCCAGCCCAACTAGTCTCGGTTTTTACACATATTTAGTAAATATTGTACCTTAAGTTATTTTCATTGATTAAAAGACAATATATACACTTTACAAATAGGAGAATATGGTAAAGTGTACAAGACTAATTAATGTACAATACTAATATATAATATTTACCAAATATGTGTAAAAACCGAGACTAGTTGGGTTGGACTTGGTTACTCGTGTGTCACGGTTTTGCCTTATACAATATACATACAATATACATGTATATCATATGTTTATCATATGCAGCATAAATTTGAATTGATCGGGTGTATGTTGTTATTGTTGAAAAACCACTACAACATCTCCCCATTTTTCACTTTGTTATTTACTTCTGCTTTTTAACCATAATACTCCTAATAATTTTAATAATTCTTTGTTCATATTACTTGTGCGCACCGAAGAATGCTCATAACAGTTCCTTTGATAAGAGTCACAGAAGAATGAGAATGATACCTGACTTGCAATAGTCCATTGCAGATCCAATGGCAATTTCACAAAATCATCAAACTTTGTCCCTATCATTACTGGAATTGCTGTCTGATTCCATTGACGTGCATGTTGATGCCAGCTAAGAACACTGTAATTGACCACCAAAACAATAAGTTACTAAATCCTAAATTTAAAAGTTACTTCTTGTTCTTTAAATTTTTTAAAAAAAGGAAATAAATATCATACCTACTGAGTGTACATCTACTTGTGAGATCAAACATGAAAAACATTGCTACAGAGTCCTTACATGCCATTGGAATTTGAGTTGGCCCAGAAACATCACCTGTTCAGAAAATTCTCATTGTTCTAGATCTAAATTTCTATTTTCTTGATACAGTTCAATTAAAAGAAAATAAAAGGAGATCAAATGGATAATATACCATTAACTTCCCACATGCTATATGAGATCCTTGTCCCTCTCACACATAGAGTTTTGTCCATCTGATTTGCCCCTTTTGTTGAAAATCCTTCATCTACTTTCTCCTTTCCTACATACTTTGTCTTCAATTGGAAAAAATAAAATCAGAAATCAAGATTGAAACTACAAATACATAGGAATTTCCTAGTTATTGTTAAAGAACACTACTAGAAATCCATAGGAATTTGATTTGTTTCCGATAGATTTTCAACTGATTCTATTGAAAATTTCATTTTTTAATTGGAAAATGAATCTTGAACTTAATTCAACCTCAAAAATAATTTATGAAGCTAGAATTATCTAAAATCGCATGAGACAACGGTCCATTACGTACCTCAACCAATGAAGGACAATCTAAATAGTCCACCAGAGGCGGAGACAAACTTATTTACTAAATTCAATTGAACCCAATAATTTTGATATATTAGCCAATTTTGACAAATATTAAATTTTAAACCTATATTTTTAAAACCGCATTAGATTCAATGGTAAAATCTATAAGTTAACTCATCAAATTTTAAATCTGAATCCGTCTTTACACCCCCAAATACAACATGAGGCTCAAAATCGGATAAACTAAGAATAGCAATGAGTTTAATTCTAATACCATATCAAAATTAGAAAGAAGAAAAAGAAACTCACCAAGAAACTTGTCTTTCCAATTTGGTTATCACCCAAAAGACTAATCTTCAGGGCAACAACATCCTCAGATGAATCCTTAGAATGATCACAACAACATGTAGCTGCCAAATTCCCAGAAAATCCACTGTCGGATCCCGCAGACGGCGGAGACGATATCATGGTGGTGGTAGGAAAAGATTGATTATGTGACAATTGCCTATAATTAACAGACTTACCTAGCCAACAAGCAAGAATTTTATTCCAAAATGAATTTAAATATTTTTGTAGTATTGTGAATTTGCATATCACCTTTCTCTTCATATTCAAATGAACCATTCTTCTATAACAAAGGAACAAACGCTTAGTCATTTTTTGGTATGATATTAAGAGAGGGAATTGAGAAATAAAGGCCTAAAGAGGGAGCTACGCTTAGCTTCTTCTTTTGGCCTTAAAAGAAAATGCAAGTCTCTTTTGCACAATTATTAAACATAATTTCTTTTTTTTATTTTTTTGTGGGATTTAATTTAATATGCATTTTTACCATTCATTTATTAGTCTATTTAATGTGTGGTTAACGACTAACTATTAGGGACGGTTGACCGTTTTATTAGGTTTAAAAAATCAGAATTCTGTTCAAATGTGGTTGTCACTTTTTTCGTTCTGTTTTATTTTTTTTTAAAATAATTAATTTCAAATAGGTTGGTGAGAAAAAAAATATTTAGTTTTTGGTTCATCTTATGAATCAACAGATGTTTATTTGAGCTTTTATTTTTATTTTTTATTTTTTTTTGTTTTTTTTTTATAATCCAGGTTTCGGGATGGCCGTTGAATTGAATGTTGGCCGACCTTCGTACTTGACCGAAAGAAAATCTTTGGGCAGGCCCTCGATATAATTCAAAACTTACCCTGGTGAGCTTCACCTTTCGGTTCATTGCAAGGAAAGAGTCAAAAGAAAAAAGAGCACGGACGAGCCACATGCAGGGAAACTTGCACGTGTGGTTCTGGCCGTGGCACGTTTCGGTCCTCTTCCCCATTACTTAGAAAAAGTGAGCCACCGGTTATTCTATGAAAGAGTCTCGGGAGCCAGGATGCATGCCAGTTTCATACGACCAGGTGGAGTGCTGCATGCAACTTAGATACTGTACCATCAGGTTGCACACTATAATTTGCAGCAGCACCATGCATTCCACTTCGCCTTCTTTTTTCAAAATGAAAAAGCGTACACTTGAGTGGCAAAGGAAAGCGAGACCTTACCCCTTGACTGCATTCCCGGAAATGTCATTCCCATCCGCTAAACCTGCTCCTCTCAATGCTCTAACGCCCACCGAGTCAGAAGATACCCTCGCCTACCTCATCTATAGGCATTTCTACCCCTCAAGCTAAAGGGGCCTCTCTCCATAAAGGAAGAAGAAGGCAAGACTAAGTCATTTAGTTGTTTTCTATTTCCATTCTGCCTTCACTCGCACCTCAGCGTCGGTAGGACCTGCAGAGTCGCCGCCATGCCTTCAGATCTCCGGATTTCACCCCTACACACGAAATTGGCTTGTTTAAAAAAAAACCTAGATTATGGATAGCTCGGAATTTAGGGAAGACGGACGAATGGTGTTAAAGGGCTTAGAGGGGGCGGTGGAAATGAGAACGAGGAGAAGATATCAAACCGGGCAGGGAAGCAACCAGGTCTTACGCTCTTATCGTCAACCTTCGTGGCTTTTTGCTCGTTTGGTCTCGCTATTTCATTCCTGGTTCTCTGCCGCTGAGATGTCCGGCGGATTCCTGGGCCTTGACGAATGGCCGCATTCGCGCTACCAGAGAGCGCATAGAGGGTTTGGAGGAGAGGCAGCAAGCGCTGCGGGCGGAAGGAAGGCAGTAGCTCCTCCTACATACGAGTAGGGAGATCCTGATCTTGGCGAACTCACATCCACCTGTTCGGGATGTGAGCGACTTAGCTCGACTGAAAGGAGAGGGGTGGACGACAACAAAAAAGTATCGCTAGTATCTGCACAAGTACTGGTACTATGCTCCTGGAGGCGAATGAAACTCGTTCTTAGCGGCCACCGCCAGATAAATCGCGGGATGTGCGCCCCGCATTCAGTGTCTGATCGTCACCAACGGATCAATGCTACAAGGTCCGACCCCCCAACAGGGATTGTCTGAGGGAGTATCAAATCCACACTGCAACATGCCCGCGCGGTTAAGCTACCAGACTTTAATACGAGGCATATGTCCCGGAGAACGTATCCGTCGAGAATTGAACTTGTGACCCTAAGGCCACAAAATTTGATTAATGGCCACTATCTTTGGATAGCTTTTATTATTAGTATTACTCATACCAAAATGGAGTACACCAACTATGGAGGATGCCACATTATTTAACTTTTAAAAAAGTTGAATTTCAAGAATTGTTGAAATTACATAAAAATCAAGAAATTCATCAAATTAGGTTTTGTACTTTCTCTATACACATTTTCATTTTTTGATACATTCAAGTTATTTGAGTGTTGAGTAATATAAATCATATTATTTCGTAATCTTGCACATCAGAATTATTTATTAAATTTGACGCTATTTTTCACATGTCACAACTCACAAGTAATAAATAGTTTTATCCATCAAATACTTATCTTTATCGGATGTTTACACTAATTCAATTCATCATAGTTAAGTAAAATAACAAAGATAAAATATGAATTAATTAACCATGATTAAGTGACAGAAGTTTATATAACACATGGAACATATCGGTACGAGTAAGTTTTACCTTGATCACAATCATTTTGTAATATTTTCTATCAGGGGCAGCTCAATGAAATTAGTGACCTAAAATCAAATCTTAATAAACGGTTTAAGTATATTCAATAAGTTTCTACGTGCATCTAGCATCAATTCATAAAAAAGATTTATTATCACATGATATACATTGTTGTTAAACATGTGTTTAATTTTGAGGTATATATACATATTTTATACTTTCTCAATGCACATTTTCATTTTTTAATATTCAAATTATTTGAGTTTTAACCAATATAAAGCATATTATTTCATAATTTTGCTTTTTTATGGCCTTCTTGAGCACATCTCAATTGTGTTCCACTGTCACAAGTAATAAATAGTCATCAAATCTTAGCCTGATGTGAAGAATCAACAAGTGTTGATGGTGTGTCGATAAAAATATGAACTCTGATCTTTCATAGATCCTAAGAAGACTACTGGATCATCTACATCCTCTATACAATGTTCTTTACATAAAAAAAATATAAAGATACAGTACAATTTCATTTCACTTTATGAATGAAATTAGATATATCTTCAAAGCATCTTCCATTTCTTTCCTTCCACACTGACCACCAAATAACTGCAGGAATTTCCCTCCACCATTCCTTCTAACTCTTGCTACCCTCTCTTCTTATCCAACAACTCAATAAATCAGCAATGTGTTCAGGCATTGTCCATTTGACTTATGTGAGACTGAAGAACATTGTCCAAATTTAAGCTGTAAATCTACAATGAAGGAAGATATACTATTTGTTTCTCTAGCCTCCATACATAGGAAACATCTAGGCACAACTGTGCGGCCTTTTTTCAGGAGAACCTTCTGAGTTAGACATGCTTTTCTTTGCAACCAACCAAGTAGATCATTTCACCTTGGATGGTGTTATGCTCTCCCGAATATTCTTCTATAACTCTGGTCTCCTTATAAAAGTAGCCATGTTAACCTTTTTGTATATCCTGCTAACGAATATATTCTCAAATAGTAAATATGCAATATTATAATTTTTTTTTTGAGCTACACCCGATCTTTTTATTTCTATAGATCAAAAATTATTAAGTATCATTCATTTGTTAAAGAATTATGAGGGTAAAACGATTTTAATTAAGAAATTTAACATATAATTTAGGTAAAAATTATTAGGCGAGCCCCGAGCGTTGGATGTTAGACGAGTGTACAGTCGGGCGCCTAGGATCCCTCACAAGAACTAAGCCTCACACGTGAGCCTTAAGGCGTTTTGCCAGTACCCCGCCGCGAGGCGAGTCCTGAAACTATCTTTTAAAATATTGTTTAGCGTAACACTTGGTACGAGTATGTTTTTACCTTGATCACAACCATTTTTAACTGTACATATTTTATTTTTTCAATTAATTTTTATAAGAATATTAGACAATAAAATACTTCCTTTTAAAACCCTTCTACACTGGGCAAAATTCAGTCCCAATAAAATGTATTTTTTGTTGGAAATTTACTAAACGTGAAATAAAATTAATCCTATTAATTATGACTCGAACAATTGGGGCCCCGCACGTCGGAAACATGGTTTACACACACATGCACATAAAGTACCAATGATCGTAATTTCCTTAAATGGAAGAGATATTGGTACGTATACGAATTGTTTGAGACATAAGAGAATAGACGGTTATTGGCCAAATGACAATGATTTCACGTTGGTAAACGAAGAAAAGACGTGTATAAAGTGTAAAAGATGAAACGAGTCTGAAAATGTCGAGCGCCACGACGCCTCCCTGCAGGGCCACGGCGGCGAGCTCGAACTTTCTAAGTTTCGCGCCACGGCACCGATAGGTTACGACGCCAACTCTCTACGAAGTTTCAGTGGCGCCATACCGCAGGCCACGGCACGCGGACGCTTCTGCATCGTTGGAAGATGAACGAAAACTATTTTTTGGGCTGACTTTGGAGCATTAATTCTCCATTATTTGGCTCATGAATTCAACCATTATTTGGCTGAATTATTACTCCACATTCATGACCATTATATGGTCTTTATTGGTCATTACTTGGCTATGTGGAAGATTATCTTCTCTACACTATAAAATGGAGCATTGGGCTCATTTGGAAACACACCTTACACTTAACAATTCTCTGAAATTTTCTTCATCTCTTGCAATCACAAAACACTCAAAGATCTTTCTTCCTAAGCGAACACTTGAGTTCCCTTTGCTCATTTGTTTGATTGTTGTTTTATCTTGGGAGATAAGTTCACTACTACAGATTTCAGCTTGCGTAGCGCTTTTTTTCAAGCTTGCATAGCTCTTTTAAGCGCTATCTAAGCTACCGCTATGATAGCTTAGATAGCGCTTAAAAAAATGCTATGCAGAACGCTTTTCTTGCATAGCGCAAAACAAGTGCTATGCTAGTATAATTCTGATACAACTTATATTTTGAAGATACTAGCTTGCATAGCGCTTAAAAAACGCTATCCATTTTTTTTTTTACTTTTTA
Organism: Przewalskia tangutica; assembly: GCA_029844215.1. NCBI lineage: Eukaryota > Viridiplantae > Streptophyta > Magnoliopsida > Solanales > Solanaceae > Przewalskia > Przewalskia tangutica. The sequence goes on from CM056720.1 coordinate 148,254,311, forward strand.
TTATTATTTTGGTACCTATTCCCCCCCCCCCCCCCTGTTTTTTCACATAATAAATAAAATATCAAAAAGATAACAAAAAGAGTACTCATTCAAAATATAATATAATATAATCATTCGCATAAAATATAATAACATATTTAAAATAGTATCTCAATCATTAGTAGCTTACAATCATTAACTAATAACGAATACAGCATAGTCAATAATTACATCAAAATACTAACTAATAGCTTCAACCTTCCATTTTTTCTTTGAGGAATCGATTGTACAAGTAGTCTGCCCAATTAATTCGAAAATTCTTCATTTTGCTTGTAGGATAAACTTTTAGTGGTGAACTATGAACAAACTGCAAAACATAGATGTTACAAAAACATAGTTAGAATAGAAACGCCCAACAAATAAACATACTTACACAAATAACCGCATACAAATATGGTTGGGTATGAACAATGACCCAGATCATTTACTTTTTAAGAAATACCTACTATATGATATGTGCATGATTTTATTGATCTAGGAGTAAACCCGTTGATAACCCAAAATATTGTCATACTGCCAAGTATAAAATGAAGATCGATATACTTACATAAAGAGAAATACTTGTATCACTCGAACTCAAAATATCCTCTTCGGGTGCCTCCAAAAATACTTAGTAAAAGAGTTAGTAAAAATAATAAATAAATACAAGTAAAACCTTCGGATCCGTAAAAAAATGATAGGAGTTTTAATTACGGAAGGCTCAGATCAATATTTTTTGTAAAGGGACATCTCGAACAAGTCATGGCTGTGAGCTAGTCACTCGTTAGTCAATCTAGTCGCCTCCCAAATATGTTGGTATCCAATATATATGTGAAAAATCTATAAGTGTCATCATCGCCTTTTTCTGAAGGAAAGCAAACCGAGGGACAATCTTTCCGAGAGGGTCATGTAGTATCATGTTCAAATCAGTAAATAACCAAAACCGAAGGGACGCGACCTCAATTTTAATTTCATTGGCCTAAGTGTAGTATTATGTTCAAACCAGTAAAATAAATGTGTATTATCTGTTCATCCGGAACAAAAATTTATTCCAGTCAGTTTAATAAAAATAGAAAGGCAAAATCACCCGAATCAGCCCGGAACACAGTGAAAATTAGTCCGCAAATAGCCAAAATCAGTAGCAACAATGACAAAAAATCATTAGTCAAATAGCAAAAAATCAGCCCAGCAACATGGCCAAAATCAGTAGCAGAAAATGGCCAAAATCAGCAGCAAAAATGGCCAAAACCAGCATGCAAAAATGGCCAAAATCAGCAGCAAATCCTTATTTAAATGTAGCAATAGCAAGTGACAGCAACATGTAGCAACATGTTTTCATAAGAATGTAACAACAACCAATATAATAGTAGCAGGCTTGGAAAATCTCAATGAGAACCACAATTTGGCCAAAATCCAGTATAGGGTCTTTGCCTCAAATTATAATATCAAATAGAAGCCAAACAATTATAGGACGACACTTCAAATGCCATAACAAACAAACACAGCAACAAGCACAAGAAACAACCCATGGCAGAAACTATTCAAAGATGTCAATGCCCAATATCTCAAAGGGCAGTATGGTACCCCAACTATAGGTAGCCCACCAAATGAAACAATAAAGAGCAGCAACTTACCTCAAGGTGCAGATCATTTCTCAAAGTACGTACAACAATTTTTAGAACCACACAAGTGCAAGATGTCCCCAAGTTCATCAGTAGCTCGTTCCATCATTTTAGGATGGGAGAAATCCCCCAAGTCATGCAAGGAAGGAAAATGATAAAGGATGGGTATCAAGAACTATATATTTCTTAACAAACTAACAACTTTAAAAGAAATACTAAGTAGTTAATTGTTTAATGTAATTATCAAATAACAGAGGCATTGAACAACTCAATGCTTTGAGAGACAGTAAACTTAAAGACAGATTATAATCATCCTAGGCCTCGGATTTGAAGGACAAGAAAGTAAATGAGGCTACCACCATCCATATTCCGATGCCGCAACAATATTTGCCCTCTTTGGTAAAACAGAGATCTATCAAGGTGAAAAAATCCCAAACAAATGTTACAACCAATAACTGTATCATCCATATTTTCCCTTCTATAAAACAAACAAATGTTATTAGGAATGTGATCAAATGAAACTATAATAATAAAATTTGATGATCAATTAACTTACAGGTAAGTCATAGGCAGCAAGAAATATATCAAGGTAGTTCAACAACTCATAGCTTTATCCATCCTCTGAAACCCTTAGAGTCGAGAGTGTGGTCAACAACAGCCTCAGGTTTTCCCTCTTGACATTTCAGATCAACATCAGCCTTAGTGAATAATGAATGGGTCACACAATTGTCAGCATAAGAGGTGCACTATAAAAATGAAAGGGTGTTTGATCACTGTCCTGATATCATTAACTGGTAAGATGTGGGAACACGGGGAAGGAAACAATTCAAATATTTCAATATGTGGAGCATGGACCGCAATATAAAGCAAAGGTAAAGGCAAGCTGGGGAGATAGGGCACCTGGAAGGAAAATGTTCCAAGTAGTGGGGAAATTGTACAAGCTTAAGAGTGTCTTCTATAATCTTAACAAGGATAGATTCAATGATATAGAGCAACAGGATAAAAGGGCTATGGAAGAGTTGTTGCAGTGCCAAAATAATATTCAACAAGATCCAAGAAATAACACTGATTGAATAAGAGATTAAACTAAGAAAAGAATGCATGAAACTGAACAAGGCAATGGAACAGTTCCTGAAACAGAGAAGTAAGATACAATGACTTAAAGAAGGAGATCAAAATACAAGATTCTATAATAGTGTATTAAAAGCAATCTGTTGAAACTTTGTCGACAAGCTGACATCTCTTCGACAAGCTGGAGTATCCAACAACATATGGAGAATAATCACGAGAACAAAGATCAAATTATCAAAAACAAGTTAATGCAGTAGTATCTTACAATAGAGAAGTACTCCTTACCTTAAATTTCAACTTTCTACTACAAGTGAGATGGAGCATGTTCCATCCAAGTAGGTGCAGGGGTTTTTATCCCTCTGTTTAGGTTTTTGCGGATATGAAAAACAAAAGATAAACCATTAGAAGAAGAAAATAACAAGAGGCTTCCATCTTTAAAATAACAAGGGGCTTCCATCTATTTTAGATTTTGTCTCAACACCAAGACATTAATTTCAGCTTGTTCGAACTTGAAAGTAGGTTCCCCATGTAAGTAGGTTACCTGTTTTGATGTTAGCGGTGGTGGTAATTGATTGTCCTGTGTGATATTAGCAGAGGCAATGCCTCCTTGGCTTCCAATTGCTGTGCCCGATGATGTCAATACATGTGCATAGTCATGTGGCATTATTGATGTTACAGGTAATTAAACAGGTGACATGTTTCTGTTAGGATGAATGAGGGCAGGAAAATCAGCTGAAATGGACTGAGCAACCTCGCCTGGAGGTCGCCAAGACGCCGCAGCCATTCATCGCGATTGGCCAATTTAGTTGATCGGACGATTGGGGATGAATTGAGGGTTGAGAGTGGGTAAAAAATATTGGCGTAGGTACGATGAAGCTAGTGGTACTACTCAGGACTGTCGATTGAACCTCAAGTGGCCGGAAAATCGAAAGGCGGCTGCTACGGTTTCTGCATTTTCGATCTGAACGTCGCAGCTGTAAGGGAAGAATCGATGAACGGGGTTAGTGTAGAAATTATGGGGAGACGATGGTGGTCACAATGGTATGACCCACTCCCGTTGATTCAACCTTAGCTCGCCGGAATTTGAGAATTGTCAAAGTGGCAGTTTTCGATCCGAAAGTTCGAGGCTAAAATCGAATGGGTTATGGGTTGAATCGAACAATGTGGTTAGTATGGATGTAAAGATGAGGTGAAGACGAATCAAATGGTGTATGATTCTTCTCTGATGGGCAAATGACGTCACCGGAACAGTGATTCCGTCGCCGAAATCACTGTTCACGTGCGAATTTCGCCTGAAAAGAGAGCATTTTTAATATTTTTATCTTGAGTTTGGAATTGGTATTGGACTTGGGGGATATTTCTATCTTAAATAGCGCTTATGAAGCGCTATGGTAACATTTACTTCAATAGCGCTTCCACAAGCGCTATTTAAGTGGAATATTTATATTATTATATTAATAAATTACTTAGGTAACACAAATTATAATAACGCTTTAAATAAGCGCTATGCAAGGAGTAACTTGCACAACGCTTCAGTTAAAATTTCCGAAAAGCGCTATGCAAGTATTTTTTGTTAGGTTTTTTTTTAATTTGAAAATTTGAAAAAGCGCTATGCAAGTTGTTACTTAGATAACACTTTGTAAAAGCGCTATCTAAGTAGCGTTACGCAAGCTGAAATCTATAGTAGTGGTTGCCATTACTCCGTTGAAAGGATATACGGGGCAATATTATCTTAAGGATAGATTGAGAATTCAATCGACTCAGCAAGGCCTCTTATTTGTTTATTTCCAGATTTCTTACATACTTGTTGTTGTTGTTACATTTCCATTTCCTTGTTTCTACAATTTGTTCTCACAAGCTTAAGATAATATTCGTTGTTTCAACAAAAACATGGACAAGATCAATTCAACCAATTCAACGCTGAAAATCCCACTGATGCTCAAGGCAATCCCACTGCCTTCAATCCTACTGCTCAAGGCACTACCGCTACCTTCAACTCCACTGCTTTTGGCACTTCAAGTGTCTCCACTGATCATGGCATTCCTAATGCCTTCCAAACCACTGTTTTTGGCACTTCTAGTGCCACCACTGCTTTTGGCACAACTAATGCCTCCACTGCTGCTCCGGGCACTTATAGTGCCTATGCCACTGCCCAAGGTGTCAACAACGCTTATGCTTCTATTAGAGGTGTTTCCAACACCTTTTCAACTGCTCAAGGGGGTGTCACTGCCACTACACCCGCTGGTTTTCACCATGAGCGTCCTGAAAAGTTCACGGGTGCTCACTTTAAGAGATAGCAGCAAAAGATGTTGTTTTTCCTGACGGTTATGGGAATGTCACGTGTCCTAACCGAAGACCCTCTACTAGTTGGGAAAGACGTTGACCCTCAGCCAAATGATTTGGCATGAGGGGGCCAAGGTAACCATGTCGCTGACGACATGAGGATGGTTCGCAAAGCATGAAAACATAGTGATTTCATATGTAGGAACTATATTCTAAACAGTTTGTCCGATCCTCTCTACATGGTGTACTGCAACATTGAAATTGTCAAGCAGTTATGAGACAAACTTCAAAAGAAATATAACACCCAAAATGCGGGTAGCAAAAAGTTCATCATTGAGAAATTTCTGAAATTTTAAATGGTGGACAACAAAAGTGTGTCATCTAAAGTCCAGGAATTTCAAATGATTCTACATCACCTGTATTTGGAAGGATTAAAGTCCAACGAACAATTCTTGGTTGGGGCGTTGATCGAGAAGTTGCCTCTCTCGTGGACTGAGTTTATGAATTATCTAAAACTCAAAATGAAAGAGATGACCTTAGACGAACTTTGTTGCGATATTTCTAAGTGCTTACGCAAGTGTACGTATCGTTCAAGTAATAAAGATATGTAAGACTGAGTTTATCGTCCACAGAGACTAGTTTGTTAAGTACCGGTTATCTATCATATGGTATCTATTTGGTTGACATTCTTTAGTTTGAGAATTATAACTAAGAATTATGACTAAGTGCAGAAAATAAACTAAAGAGTATAATACTTTGGGTTTATAACAATTATGAAGGAGATAAGGCTTCCAATATCCTCAACTATCCACTCTTTCACGTGTAATGCAATGCTAATGACTCCTCTTCTTATTAAGATAACAGGTTAACTATTCTATCATTATATTCCGGTTAGGACATACAAGAGCTCAACCTTGTGCAGAAACCTTCTATATTTCTATGATAGATTTTACCACACATGAGGATTAAGAACAGTAACCTTAAATACTACACAAGTATCGGGGTACTTTCATCCACGATTTTAACCTATGTCTAGACAACTACAGCATATTCAAATATCACCTTTCAGACTTTTGATTCGAAATCATATTAGTTATGAAAATTAGTGATAAATTAATTATCAAGCAATCAAAACAATATTGAATAGATCTTAATATGCTGAAGAGGAAATCATTAACTATGCATTGACTATATGAAAGAGTTTCAAGAAGATTCGACGGAAAACCCTACTAAAGTAATTAGCTCCTAAACATTGTCATGTCAAAAACTAAATTACAATCCAACATAAACTGAAATAAAATAAGGAAAAGAAAAGAACTTGAACAAAGTTGTCTCCAATCTTGTGTCTTTCCTCCTTTCCTAGCCTCCAAAAGTATGATATAGAATATGGTATAAAGTCAGGGTTTTAGGGGTTTTATATCTAAGAAAAATCACGTTTCGGACCCTTTTGCCCTCGAAAAATTGGATTTTATCGCACAGACCCGCGCCGAAAGTCCTGCAGCCAAATTAGAGTACGCAGTATATTTGGCGCCACGGCGCCGGCGACATCATTTGCCGATTTTTCGGATTTTGTGTTCTTTTCTCGTCCGAACTTCGTCAGATTTCTCTCGTGCTTCCAAGGACTTCTTAGGCTTCATTTCTTGGCCTAAGAATGTGCAATTTAGTCCTCAAAAATAGTGTCTTCTCCTGTATGACCGTTGTGACACAAATGAAAGAAAAACACACCTAACACTATACTAAACGCAAAATAAAAGAGTAAAATACTAACTAAAAAGGACTCAAAAGAGTGTATAAAATACACTCAACAAACTTATTGTCAAACTCCAGATTCAGGAGGACAATAAGAAGGTCATGCCAAAGGGAAAACAACCCGCTGAGGCTAAGACAAACCTGATGAAAGTCAAAGGAAACTCAAGCAAAAAGCGGAAGTTCCAGAAGGTAGGCAAGACCCAAACGACTGAAAAGTTCAAGGGAAATTGTAACCATTGTGGTATAGTTGGTCACATGGCCAAAGACTGTCGCAGGCTCAAACATAAGAATAAGGCCAAAGACAAGGCCAAGGCTAACATCGTCGAAGACACGCTTGTAGATGATATGATCGAGGAGTTCTCAGCGGTGGTTCTTAAAGCAAACCTCGTTGAGAATCCGGTGCAGTGGTCGTTGGACCACAGGTGCCACCCATCACATATGTTCCAATAAAGAAGTCTTTTCCACTTATACACCAGTCACAGATAAGAAGTTGTTCATGGGAAACAATTTTTCTTCAGAGGTGCTGGGGGTAGGAAAGGTGATCCTAAAGATGACGTTCGGGAAGGAGCTGACTCTAAAGGAAGTGATGCACGTCCCAGAAATTCGTAGAAATCTGATTTCTGGACCTTTGTTGGTTAATGTTGGTTTTAGGCTAGTGTTAGAAGCCAATAAATTTATAATTACTAAAAACAGAACTTTGTAGGAAGAGGCTTCGTCTGTGAAGGCCTTTTTAAGTTTAATGTTGCACCTGTAATGCCTTTTGTTTCAACTATCAATAAAATTGAACCTTCTACTTACTTGATTGAGTCATCTAATTTATGGCATCATAGATTAGGACATGTTAACTATCAATCTATCCAAAGATTGGTAAAGTTGAAATTATTATCGTCTACCGACATAAACCCTCAACGTAAGTGTGAGGTGTGCGTAGAGGCAAAACTTTCCAAGAATCCCATTAGATCCGTCGAAAGGGAAACCGCTCCTCTAGAACTCATACACACTGATATATGTGATTTAAAGTTCGCTCAAACTAGAGGGGGGAACAAGTACTTTGTGACTTTCATAGATGATGGCACAAGATTTTGTTACTTTTATTTACTAAAGAGTAAAGATGAAGCCTTTGAAACATTCAAACGCTACAAAGCAGAAGTTAAGAATCAACTAAGCGGACGAATTAAAACAATCTGTAGCGATAGAGGGGGAGAATATGTAGCGCCTTTTGAAGAATTTTGTACCCAATTGGGTATAGTTCGTCAAACAACGTCTCCTTACTCACCTCAATCAAACGGTGTTGTTGAGCGCAAGAACCGAACACTAAAAGAAATGATGAATGATTTACTCATCAATTCGGGCCTCCCTCAAACCATGTGGGGAGAAATTGTCCTTACCGCGAATAGAATTCTTAACAGAGTTCCACACAAGGGTAAAGACAAGACTCTATACTAGCTATGGAAAGAAAATAAACTTACCTATAAATATTTGAAGGTATGGGGTTGTCTGGCCAAGGTAAAAGTACTTATGTCAAAGTAGGTCAAGATTTGACCTAAGACTGTGGATTGCATATTCATCGGATATGCCAATAACAGTAGTTCTTATCGTTTCCTAGTGCATAAGTCGGATGTATCGGACATTCATGTAGGTACGATCATGGAATCAAGGAACGCGAGTTTCTTTGAAGACACATTTCCATATAAGTAAAACAACATATCCTCTTGTAAATAAAGTTATGATCAAATCTCTGAGGATCAAGGTGTCGATGACTACGTAGATCCGAACGGTTCAGATTTAGTGAATTCTAAAGTAGCTGATTATCCGGAATCCAGTATTTCAGATTCTCAGGACTTGGAAGATTCAGAAATGGAACCAAGAAGAAGCAAAAGGGCCCGGAAGGACAAGTCATTCGGTCCAGACTTTGAAGCTTATTTGGTTCAGGATGAACCACGGACAATTGCCAAAGCATTGTCAACTCCAGAAGCACTGCTCTGGAGGAAGCTTTAGAAATTGAGATAAAATCCATCCTTCATAACCACACTTGGGAGTGGGATGAACTTCCCCCGGGACACAAACTTTTGGGTTGTAAGTGGATCCTTTAACGGAAGTTAAAGGAAGATGGATCTATCGATAAGTATAAGGCTAGGTTGATAGTCAAGGGATATCGCCAAAAGGAGGGCCTTGATTACTTCAACACATATGCTCCGGTGTCTAGAATGACATCCATACGTATGTTCATAATTATCGCCGCCTTGCGGGATCTTGAAATACATCAAATGGATGTTAAGACCGCCTTCCTAAATGGTGATTTGGAAGAAAAAATATATATGGACCAACCCGAAGGGTATGTGGTTCTAGGACCTGAGACAAAAGTGTGTCAGCTTGTTAAATCGTTGTACGGGCTGAAACAGGCCCCTAAACAATGACACGAGAAATTTTATAGTACTCTACTATCAAAAGGGTTCGCCATTAATGGAGGTGACAAATGTGTCTACATGAAAGGAAATGTCGAATCCTTCGTCATGATATGCCCTTATGTAGATGACTTGTTGATCACTGAAAGCAGTCCTGGAATAATCCTAGAGACTAAGAACATGTTAAAATAATGTTTTGACATGAAAGATATGGGAATTGCAGATGTCATCTTAGGGATCAAGATCTTTAAGACATCTAATGGACTGGTCCTGTCTCAATCTCACTACATCGAGGATGTACTGAAGAATTTTGGAATGTTTGACCATTCACCGGTATCGACACCATTGGATATAAGTCAAAAAATTGACAAACATCTTTGTGAGCCCGTACGCTAGGAAAGATATGCGCAGGTGATTGGTAGTCTGATGTATATCACAAACTGCACTCGACCTGATATCGCTCATGCAGTCAATAAATTGGCTAGGTTCACCCGTAACCAAGTGAGGATCACTGGAAAGCGTTGAATATGGTACTACGGTTCCTGAAGTTCACGCTAAATTCTGGGTTACACTATTCGAGATATTCAGCGGTACTAGAGGGGTACAGTGATGCAAACTGGATATCTGATAGCGACGACATCAAGTCCATCAGCGGATATATTTTTACAATCGGTGGTGGAGTTGTGTCTTGGAAATCCTCTAGGCAAACTCTTATTGACCGATCCACGATCGAGTCAGAATTTATCGCTTTAGATAAAGCGGGAGAGGAAGCTGAATGACTTCATGGTTTTCTAGAGGATGTCCCTTGTTGGGTGTTGCGTAGAAAAGAAATGTGAAATAATGGTCTGGTCGGTACGGTGCGGTTTGATTCACTTTCCAGACTAGGGGCCCTTTCTAGCCCTTTTTGCTTGAAGCTCTCTTCCCGTGTCGATGAGGGATTCCCCATAGCAACTGAGGATCAAAAAGCACCAAATTTGATGGCCACTGGAGGGGTCCTTCCCTGCAATGTATGTTGGAGGGTCAACTTCTACTTACTTCTGAAATTCAGTCTCTTTGTTTTGGGGAGGAGCAAAGCAGAAGGGCGAGAAGCCACTTGACTATAAACTTCGAACTGCTACGCAACTAATAACGAATGCGACGCATAGATCTTAAACTAAGAGTCGTATCCCAGTAGCTGAATCGACTTGGGAATGGGGTGCTTGTCACGACCCGACCCCGGGCCCGCGACTGGTGCCCTACCTGGGCACCCTTACCGGTATACATCAGAGATAAATCAGCGGAACATACATAAACTTAACAGGAAATAAATAACAGGCTAGCCGATAAGGCCATCTTCCAAAAATATACACGTAACCCAAAAAGCAGTTACCTCTTTTTTTTTCTTTTCTTTACACAACCCAATCCACAAGATATGACTACAGACCTCTAAGAATTTTTGACATAACAACTGTGACGGGACAGGTCCCCGCCATACCCCTGAATGTACATAAATCTACAACCTCAGGGAACTGTAACAAAATACAAAGCCTCCGAAATAATGCAGCTTTCCAACCAGCTGAACAGTGATCCTAAGAATGAGGATCATCAAGCTATGTACGACTCAACTGCGGATGAACGCAGCCGGGGAGGTCGATGAAATATGTACCAAGTATGTAAATCTGAAAGTACTGTAATGAAATCACAATACTCTAAAATAAAGCTGGAGACATATGATAACCAAAATAATAAGACACTGTGGCCTTGCCGTGAAAGTAATGAAAGTCGGTTTACCTTTTAAAGACTATTTCAACACATGAACAATAGTCACGCGGTGGCTCTGCATACAAGCCCTCAAATATCATCACATAGTCCGAAGTGGTCTCAAGCCCACAAATATCAAAGCGCACTGGGAATCCCCATCACCGCCGATTGTAAGTGTAAAATATAACCACGTGACGCGCCGTGGCATCCTACCTCACTATCGTACATACACATACAATACACACACACACATATATATATATATATATATATATATATATATATATATATATATCTCCGCCTGTGAATCCCCATCATCACGATGACCTTAAGTGTAAAATATAACCATGTGACGCGTCCGTGGCATCCTACCTCACTGTCGGCGTACACACATATGCAATATATATATATATATATCTCATGCCCGTGGAATCCCTCATCTCGGGTACATGACTTCATGGAGATCTAATCCATGGGGTAATAATCGTATATAACATGCCCGTGGAATCCCTCATCTCGGGTACATGTCTTCATGGGGAGCTAGTCCATGGAGTAATATTCGTATATAACATGGTCGCATGCCCCGGAATCCCTCATCGTATAAGCATGGCCATGGGTAATAATAACATCCGGGAATTTAACCCGCATCCTGGTTGCATTCCCCGGAATCCCTCATCGTATAAGCATGTCCAAGGATCAATCACAATGGAAGCATACCTGTGGAATCCTCCGTCACTGCCGGTACGTCCAAGTAAATTTACAACAAGACGGCCGGCCCTCCAACTGAGAGTCACGACAACGTAAAAATATGATACTTGCACTCGAGGGCTATCACAAGCAAGCATAGGCAAGTTCATAAAATCTTTAGACTTTCATATCACATAACAATCCGGGAATTTAACCCAAAGTACTATGTACTTCCATTCTTTTCAAAAGACTCATTTTCATATAAAACCCCAAGATACTAACACCCGTAGTATCAAGGCATGTCTACATTTCAAACAAGTCACTACATTTTTTAGAAATACATTTCTAGGCTTCTAAATCGAGTGACCCTTACTTTAAAACTTTAAGCAATTGATACCTTTAAATCAAATTGTCGTTCCTTATTTCAAGTCATTTCTTTGTTTACATTACTAGAGAAAATCATTCTTTAACCTTCCATAAAGTTGTTATAACCAACTTCCCATAAAGCCGTTATACTAACTTTATGCTTTAGAAACTAAGACATATTTAACCTTTCATAAAGACGTCATAACTAACTTCCCATAAAGTCGTTATAACTCTTTATGTCTTAGACAAATTCATTCTTTTTATAACCAAGAGACTTATACTTTCAAATCAAGTTACATAACTTTCAAAATACTTCAAGTCTCTTAACTTTAGAAATCTAGTTTCTTAACTTAGAATATCAAGTCTCTTAACTTAGAATAATAAAGTCTCTTAACCTTTTAAGAATTCAAGGTTCATAGTGTTAAAACTTCATAACGTAAACTCTTTAAATTAAGTAACATATACTTTTATGCGTTGTGAATAGGTTATACTTGTTTATAACGATCTTATTAAAGCAGTCATGATCTATAAAATATAATACAATTTTGGCTTATCTTAGTTTCTATGCAGATGGAGAATTCTACTCATTTTAATACAATTGATTGTCGATACATTTTCTTTTATTAACGCTGCAATGGATTGTTCGATACTTATTCTCATTCGTGCAGTAAATTAGCAAAGTCCACTCGACTCCAAATACTTCCTAACGACTCTTACCAACATCCCCCATAAGAATTGGTAAGAACTTAGGATAACTTAGACATAACTTTTACATAGAGTAAATCAACATACATACCTCTTAATTTCTAAGAGTAGAAGGAATCATGAAATAACACCACATGTATATTTCATACATAGAATCATGCCAAAAGGAGGAAGAGGTTCACATACCTCGCGACGATTATCGACAAGTAGCAAAATGCTCCAAAGTACTTCAACCTTGATAGTTATTTCATCCCTTAAGTAGAATACGCTACTCGTAGTACTTCAACCTATATTAATCATAAAATGTCTATCAACTCATCACTTTTTAACGTAGAATCATACTAAGTGTAAGGTCTCTTATTCTACGAAAAATCGGGCAGGACTTCCTTTGTTTTTACGTACTTTTCCACATTTTTCAAGGCCCGAAAATCAATAACCAAACGCCACATTTAAGGCCCAACAATTCAGCAATACAAAGGGAATTACACGCCTAATAGGACGTGTAAAATTATGCCCCACAGTTATACAAAACAGTCCACAAATCAGCCCATAAAAACAGTTTGTAATCCAACAATAACGAGGGTAAAATGTGAGGCGTTTCAACACCTTTCCACATCCCTATTTCCTTAGGACTTTCATTAGCAACTACTACACTTAAACATGCATATTATGGGCTTAATTTCCAGCATTATACACGCCCAAAACAGTCCATAAAATGATACGACAACGTCTAACAGTTTTGGGCAGTTTTTCGGCTAAAACAACTACAATCCGATAACTCTTTCCTTAATACATTTTATTCCAATTCGAGTTCCAACACTTCCATATATGACATACCAACTTATCAACAGCCATATTACCTTATTTTAACATGCGGCAAGTGTGGATAACAACAACCATATAACAAACGAAACCAAGGGCACAAAATTACCTCAAATCGGCCAACAACATATCTACCTCATACACATCTTAATTTCCATTTCTTCCTTAACATAAGTTCATCCCTTAAACATAACAATAAGTAATATCTAATTACTGCGGAGGAAGAAGAATTATTACCTCATTTTGAGCCAAGAAATCGTCCAAAACAGCCCCTTAGGTTTTGGTCCAGCTGCTTTCGCTCCACTTCTTCAAGATCCAATCACATATATGTGACCTCTATGAGTTTATACACAACTTCACTTTGTATTTCACTTCCAAAAAGTTGATAAAACTTAGGGTTTCACCCTCTCTATTCTCGGCCAACACTTGATCTCGGGGGTTTAAGGGGTTGTCCTTGCTTAGTATACCACTAGGGATATTAGGCTTGAGTTTGAGGATTTATCATCAACTTTTGAAGGATTTTTTCTCTTGAAATGGGCCCTTGGCCGAAGCTACATGGAAGAGGAAGAAAAATATGAAATATTTTCTAAGTGTGGCTAAGTCTTGCAAGCCCTCTACTTTGCATATATAATATGTCCCTAAGTGTGGATGCTTGACAAGTGTATGGCCTTATATGTAGCAAGACAAGTGGAGTGGGACCCACCTCCACTTGTCTCCAAATTATCTTCCAAGACCAAGTCTTCCAAGACCAAGTCAATAGTCAAAAGGGGTGTGCCACGTGTCACCCTCTCATTGATCTAAAAATATTTTCATCCTCCAAAATATCCATAATTGGTCAAAATATCTCAAAATATTGTGGGCCCCACAAAACCGTAAAATTTTCCCGTGGGCCCCACGTGACCAAATCCGAATTTAAAAATCCATAATTCTAATATATTCCAAAAGTCTCAAATACCAAATTTGAGAACCAAATTCCAATTAACAAACCTTTTCTTTCACAAGTTCCCGATATTTCTCTTAAGGAAAAGCGTATCTTCTATCGTTTCACGATTTAAACCTTAACGTCTTACGTACGTTCTCTGATTCATGTGTTGGAACTACGGGGTGTAACAGTGTTATAGCCCTTGTTCAAGAATGGATTTTGTTCAATCAGCCCTCTCCCTGTAGGTCGAGCCTCCTTTTCAATCGTCCCTCTCACATCAAAAAAAATATATGCTGCAGAAGTTTCATTCCTAACTGCTCAAGCCTTGAGATCTGTCTTTTGAAGTATTCGAGTTCAAACGGCTTTCCGCTCCGTTTTATGGACGACGAAAGAGTGCTAGAGCGTGGGTCAAGGTCAGATACGGAGGGCAGGAAAGGGAATAATTGAGTTCGGGAAAGCGAAAAAGCAAATGCTCACAGTGTATTTTGTATACAATTTTGAGTCATTTTTAGTTAGTATTTTACTCTTTTCTTTTGCGTTTAGTATAGTATTAGGTGTATTTTTCTTTCGTTTGTGTCACAACGGTACTAAAGGAGGAAATACATAATGGAGGATGAAATTGCACAAGAAAAGTCCAAGAAATGGTTTCACGAGTCTGATGAGAAAATGACGAAAACCGCCCGACATCTCCAAGACCGTGGCGCCAACCCTGTGGCCTCGATGCCCAAAGTACTGCGGGGTATGATTTGGCTACAGAAGTTCGGGCGCCGTGGCGCCAGCCTGCAGGGCCACGGCGCCGACGCGGAAATTCTGATTTTGGGGCCGAATTTTAGAGGGTTAAAAGGGTCCGAAGCGCAAGTTTTCTCAAGTATAAAACCCTGGTCATTACGTCATACCTTATATATTACAAATCATACTTTTGGGAGACAAAAAAGAGGCTGCAATTGGAGACTCTTGTTCAAGTTCTTTTTTTTCCTTTACTTTATTTCAGTTTATGTTGGATTGTAAATTAGTTCTTGACATGACAATGTTTAGGAGCTACCATATACTTAATGTATTAGTTATTGATTTCTTTTTCAGCGTATTAATATCTATTCAATATTGTTATGATTGCTTGATAATTAACTAGATATTAATTATCACCACTTATATGATTTTGAATCAAAAGTCTGAAAGGTGAAATTTGAATATGTTGTAGTTGTTTAGACATAGGTTAAAATCGTGGACGAAAGTACCCTGATACTTGTGTAGGTTACTGTTCTTAATTTTCCTGTGTGGTAAAATTTATCATAGAAATATATAAGGTTTCTGCACAAGGTTGAGCTCTTGTATGTCCTAACCGAAATATAATGACATATTAGTTAACATGCTATCTTAATAAGAAGAAGAATCATTAGCATTGCATTGACACGTGAAAGAGTGGATAGTTGAGGAGATTGGAAGCCCTATTTCCTTCATAACTGTTATAAACCCAAAGTATTATAATCTTTAATTTATTTTCTGCACTTAGTCATAGTTCTTAGTATAATTCTCAAACTAAAGAACGTCAACCCAAAGTCTATTCTTTGGTTTTTTATTTTCTGTCTTTTTATTTTTATTTTAGAACATCCTGTCGTGATCTGCTTGTTGTTTTTGACTAGTCTCAGGAACTTAGTTTATGTGAAGTAGGAGAGGAGCTGACATTCCTATCCCTCTGAACCCTGAGATTGAGAGATCGTGCAGACATAACAGAAAAGAGAAAAGATCAGCTGATTTGTTAACAATGGGAGATCAGCGAAACCATAATTTGGTGAATGATGAGTTACCGTCTGGCTTAAGATAAGTCCCTGTAGAAAATAGCTTGGGGGACTATGTGATGCCGACTATCACAGGGGTGCAGACTTGCATTAATCTTCCAGTTGTTGAAGCCAACAATTTTTAAATCAAACCAGCCATATTGCACATGGTTCAAAGCTCAGTTCAGTTTGGGGTACTATCGTATGAAGATCCCCATTTGCATCTAGCAAATTTTCTGGAGTTGTGTGCAACTTTTAAGTACAATGGTGTTACCGATGATGTCATTTGGTTGAAACTCTTTCCATTCTCACTCGTATTGAGCAAAGTGCTGGCTGAACTCATTACAGGCGAACTCCATCACCACATGACAAGACTTAGCCCAGAAGTTTCTTGCCAAGTTCTTCCCCCCAGCTAAGGCAGCGAAGCTCATAGGTGAGTTGAATAACTTTTATCAGCTGGAGGGAGAATCACTATATGATACATGGAAGCGGTTTAAAGATTTGCAGATGAAGTGCCCATATCATGGGATTGAGAAGTGGATGTTAGTCCACATATTTTATAATGGGATGTGTGGTACAACTCGTACCATTATTGATGTTGCAGCAGGAGGTACATTCATGAGAAAGAGTGCCAATGAGGCACATGATTTGCTAGAGGATATGGCCACAAACAACCATCAGGGGACCGATGAGAGAGCAATGAACAGTAGAAAAGTGGCTGGGATTCATGAGTTAGATGCTATCACTGCATTGACTGCACAGGTTGCCACTTTGACAAAACAGATGCTGCAGAGCACCATGGCAGTTAAAGCGGTTCAGACACCAGTGAGATGTGAAATCTGTAAGGGTCCCCATACTTTTGATAGGTGTACATCAGTGGACCCGAATAATGTTTCCATGGAGCAGGTTTAGGCAGTGGGGAATTTTCAGAGGCCCTACAACAATCAATTCTCCAACACATACAATCCGGGGTGGAGAAATCACCTAAATTTTTCATGGAAGAATGAACAAGGGCAGCAACCACAATTTTAGGCATCACCCTCACAGTAGTTCAGCCCACCAGACCCACAAAAGAAGCAGAGTGAGTTGCAAGCAGCTTTGTTGACCCTGACAAATTCCAGACTCAGTTCATGACTGAAACCAGATCATCCATCAGGAATTTGGAAACACAGGTGGGACAACTAGCTAACATGCTGAACAAAAGAGAGCAGGAGACTTTCCCTAGTAATATTGTGGTTAACCAAAGAGAACAGTGTCAAGCAATTAGCTTGAGGAGTGGGAAGCAGTTAGAGCAGGTTGCACTCCAGCCAGTGGTTGAACAGGAGAATGAGTTGGAGAAAGCAGTTGAGGCAGAGAAAGATGGGGTTACTGATGACCGCCCTATTTTAGAGAAGGCTCCACCCACAGTTATGAGAGAGTATACATACAAAATTCCTTACCCTCAAAGACTGCAGAAGAAGACTTTGGATAAGCAGTTTTCAAAAATTTTGGAGGTATTAAAAAAACTGCACATTAACCTTCCTTTCATTGAAGCCTTGGAGCAAATGTCAGCTTATGTGAAGTTCATGAAAGACATCCTGCTTAAGAAGATGAAGCTGACAGATTATGAGATAGTGATGCTGACAGAGGAGTGCAGTGTTATATTGCAGAAGAAACTTCCCCCAAAGTTGAATGATCCAGGGAGTTTCACATTACCTTGCACCATAGGGAATGCCATATGTAAAAGGGATTTATGTGATTTAGGGGCAAGTATCAACCTGATTCCCCTCTCTGTGTTCAAAAGGCTTGAGTTGGGGGAAGCAAGGCCAACCACAGTCACCCTGCAGCTAGCTGATCGTTCGGTTGTGCATCCCCAAGGAATAATTGAAGATGTGTTGGTACAAGTGGGTAAATTCATTCTTCCTGCTGATTTCATCATTCTAGACATAGATGAAGATGAAAATATGCCCATGATCCTTGGGAGACCATTCCTAGCCACAGGGAGAGCCCTCATTGATGTTGAAAAGGGAGAGTTAAAGCTCAGAGTCCAAGGTGAAGAAATGGTATTCAAAGTTTTCAAGCAGCCCACTGAACCTCAAGTCGATGCTAGATACTTTGTTGTTGGTGTAGTTGATAAAAAGGCTCCTCATGAAAGTTCCAAGGGTACTGATGCCCATGATGGTAAGAATTATGCACCCGTAAATGATGTTGTGGATGAGAACAAGGGAATGAACCCTCCTGAAATGAGCCCTGTGAAAAAGAAAAGGAGAAGAAAGAGGAAAATGGTGCTAAAGTAGATATGCGGAGGGGACACTTGATGCGCGATTTATGCATACGCTAAACGCAAGTGCACGTGTCGTGACAAGTAATATAGTCTAGAAGACCGAGTTATCGTCCTCAGGGATTAGTGTCCAATTACCAACTACTATTATGTAGTATCTATTTGGTAACCGATAATTTGATGATTTATTTATAGATATGATTATAGATGCTAACTAAATTACTTTACTTTACTTCAGATATGGTGGAAATAGGGCTTCCAAGTCTCCTCGACTATCCGCTCGCTTTACTCATTAATGCAAATAATTAAGGTTATTCTTCTATTTTGAGATAGCAGGTTAACTAAGCCATTTTATACTCCTGTTAAGGTAATATAAACACTCAACCCCAATGTAGAACCCTTCTATCTTTCGATGACAAGATTGACTACAAAGGAGGATTAAGAGAAATAACCTATTAAGTTACACAAGTATCGGGGTACTTTCGTCCACAATTTAAACCTATGTTTATTCAACTATAGCATATTCACAATCTCCCCTTTCGGATTTCGATTAAAAATCATATAAGTTATGATAATTAGTGATCAATTAATTACCAAGCAATCAAAACAATTATTGAATAAATCTCAATAATAATAAGAAGAAACCAAAACATGCATTAATTCATAAGAACGAGGTTCAAGCGATTCGATATGAAAAACCCTAAATTAAGTTAGTTCCTAGCCATAGACATGTCAAGAACTATACTAATATCCAACATACACAAAAAAGAAATAAAATAAAGAACAAGAAATTACTCAAAAATAAGTCTCTAATCTTGATCTCCAAGTTGTGATGAATTGTAAAGTGTGGAACTCCTCAAATCTGACCTAAAAGGTCCTTTTATAACCTCCAAAACGTGCAAAACCTTTTTCTTCTTGGCCTTGGCCTAATCCTATTCGGATTTGTCAATTTTCCCGCGTTGGCGCCGCGACCCTGCAACCGGCGCCGCGGCGCCGAAACTTCTGCGGCTCTTTGCTTCTTGGGCGTCGTGACTCTGCTGCTGCTGATTGGTTGGCGCCGCCCTATTTCTCGCCCGGATATTCAACTTTTTAGCTTTTTGAGCTCTGAAACCTCTGTTTCTGCCCTCTTTTCGCTCCTTCTCACTAATGTGCCACTTTAAACCATTGTGACTCAAAAGAAATAAAATCTATCCTAACACGACACATATTTGTACAAAAATGAACAAAAGACTAACTAAAAATGACTCAAAAAGTGTATATAAAATACACCGATCAAACACCCCCAAACTTAACCTTTGCTCGCCCTCGAGTAAAGATCAAAAATAGAAACAAAGACACGAAAAAAATGAAAATAAAATGACTCAAAGACATTGATCAATTTGCTGCATCATTGTTACTTAGAAAAGCATGAAGGTTAGTAGAATAATATGCAGGAACATATAGCATGAATTTTTAGCATTCTAAACACATCAAGTCAGATATTTTGCAAATTCAATTTAAATCATGCTCAATGGAAGTAAGAATACCTAACTATGCATGTTAATTTCAAAATCCTATGGCCTGTTCACTTGCTATTCTCCACTAATCATGGATACACATATTAGAGATCTTCAGGGCTTTTCAGGGTTGTAATGTAGGCTTAGGCAGGGGTAGGTAAAAATAGGCATTTAGGCTCAATTTACGTACCATAAGCTCTTTTGCTTTTCAATTCTTCCCTTTTCTTTTGATTCTCTTTTTAACCTCATATCTATCTTTTCCTTCTTTTGTTTTGAGAGAATGAGGTGTCTGATGAATAATAGGCACCCCCAAAACTTAGGCTTTTGCCTATTTATGATTATTTTTCATTGGGGTGCATCAAAATTGTTCACTCTCTTTTGTCTATTTTTCAACACTTTATATTCCAACACAACTCAATTTTCCAATTATGTCACAAATATGGAATTATAGGGTGTCAAAGAAAAGATCTTATTTTAGGCTCAAAGGGGTTGACTAGGGATACAATTTGAATGTCAGGGATAAGCCAAGAATGGTAAGAAAGGGCCAACAAAAAAATACATGAATCATCTCCCTAACATGTATATCCTAACTATTTTGCCTCAAATAGCAAGCAAGAAGACACATAGGTTTAATCACTTAACAATGCATAAATCAAGCAAGATACCCCAAATAGTTCGATTTCATGAATTTTTGGCATATCTAACCTAAGTGTTCAGATGATTGCTTCTAATTCCATTACATTATTCAATTTTACTTCACTAGGTGTTTTAAGTAACTACAGCATGCATGATCATAAGAAAAATTAGACTCAAATAAACATATAAAATAACATAAAAAGACTCAAAAACACATCAAAAATAACTTAAAAACTCTCCCCAAACTTAAATCACACATTGTCCCTAATGTGTGCAAGACTCAAAAGTAAAAGAAAGACGGGACAACTTACAAACTTGGTTTAAAACGGTGGCGGTGGCGGCGGATAATGCATGGACCACTGGTTGAACAAGGAACTCATCTCATCAAATCTCAGGTTCAACTGTTGTTGCTCCTGCCTTACTTCTTGTTGTCCTTGTCTCAGGTCCTGTTGACCTTGTATCATTGTGTCAAAACTCTGCATCATCCTCCGCTGGTTCATGAGCAACTGCTCCATCATAGGCACCGGGGGTTCCAATTCCAGGGGCTGCTGACGGCTGCTACCTGCCTCATGCTGAGCCTCTGTCTCAGGCTCATCCATGACAGCCTCTGCTGCTGCTGGTGTTGCTGATGCTGGTGTTGGTCTCCTTCTCGCTGCTGCTGGAGGGACTAGTTCTGGGAAGGCATGCACTATCCCATATGTCACAGGAGGTTGGCCCTTCTCATATGTATCAGTAGCTAGGGTTGGGACTCCATGTCTAGAACATAAACTGCAAATAAGTGATTCGTGTCCCAACCCACCTGTAGTGACCAACCTACTGGTTTCTCCAATGGTTTGCAATATCTCCTTCCCAACATCAATCGTCTTCCCTTCCATAATTCCATATATCATATTTATTCTATCCGATGGCACTCTGGTGAAGTGCGTCGATGGAATCAAAGCGCATCGATTTAAATATAACCAACCGGTCGCATTTTGTTGAACCGACACCGCCGATCCTCTTGATCCGTTTTGTGCAATATCATACTCAGCCCCAGGGTAGCATAATGTGCTTGCGACGATATTCCAATCGATGTTGTCGGCATCTCTAGACCAAGTTCTGAAATTGCTTCGATCATCGCCTCTTTCTTCAACATCGACTGTTCTTAATAGCTCATTCACCACTTCGGCCGTCACAGGCACATACTGTCCTCTCACAAAACATCTACCATTTACCCGTTCCGAAAAGTTAGCATAAATTCTTTCACCATTACGGTGTTCTGTGGTACTATTCTTTCCGGATTAACAAATATCTTCCACCCAATGGCCTCTATCATTGCCCGAATAGGCTCATAGACATCGCCGTCCTCAAATGATTTCCTTTGGTACTCCATTCCCCGCTCAGGTATCAAGGGTCTAGTACTAAGTTTGTAATATCTATCTTCTGCTTTTTGATTGACAAACCTAGTAGAGTCATATTATGGAACGGAGGCGGATGTGGAAGCTCTCTTTTTTCTGGCAGACATTTTGGAATGTTTTAGCAGCATTTCCACTGTTTCAGTGAGATTACCCAGCAACTTGCAATCACACTAATCAACACACAGCGTAATCAACAAACTACAACACCATTCAACCCCCAAACTTTTGAATTACCTCCCCTAATTGCTTTGAAAATTTCAAGAAAAGTGATGAAAGTTATCTTGGACGGTGTTTTTCAAAATTTTCTTGTTCTTAGTGATGGACTGAGGTAAAGGAATGAGGGTTGCTGTTTGAGTACTTTGGTTGTGACTGAGTTTAGTTTGTGGAATATTTTTGAGTAATGGAGGCTGATTTCGTGGGTTTTGGAGAGATGAAAGGTTTTGGGTTTTTAATTTGGAGAGGGGAAAATCGAATTAGGGCTCTTTTAATTTCAGTTTTTTCGTCGCGTCGCCACGGCCCTGAGATCGGCGCCGTGGCGCCCAAATATTTGCGACCCTCTGAAGTTTGGGCGCCGCGGCGCACTTGATGTGCGATTTATACACACACTTAACGCAAGTGCATGTATCGTTACAAGTAATATAGTCTAGGTAAGACTGAATATCGTCCTCAGGGACTGGTTTTCAAGTACCGATTATCTATGCTTTAGTTTCTATTTGGTTAACGTTAATTGAGTTGGAATTCTAAATTAATAATGCAGGAAATAAACTAATTATGAAAATACTTTGATTTAAATCAGTTATGATGGAGAATTAGGGCTTCCAAGATCATCAACTATCCACTCTATTCAATCCTTAATATAATTAGACTAACTTCTTCTTCTACGTTAAGACAACAGGTTAACTAGACCGTTTTATACTCTTGTTAAGGTAATATAAACACTCAACCCCAATGGAGAACCCTTCTATCTTTTGATGACAAGATTGACTACAAAAGAGGATTAAGAGCAATAACATATTGAGCTACACAAGTATCGGGGTACTTTCATCCACGATTTAAACCTATATTTATTCAACTATAGCATATTCACAATCTCCCCTTTCGGATTTCGATTAGAACTCATATAAGTGATGATAACTAGTGGTCAATTAATTATCAATCAATCAAAGCAACTATTGAATAAATCTTAAACAAGTGAAGAAGAAATCAACTAATGTATTACTTCATGAATAAGAGTTTCAAGAGAATCACAAGGAAATCCCTAAATAAGTAATTAGCTCCTAGTCATAGTTACGCTAAGAACTAATATAATCTCCATACATGAACTGAAATAAATAAAGCAAAAAGAAAGAAAAGAAAATACTTGAAAAGCCTCAAATCTTAGCCTCCTAAGTTGTGTTGTATGTACAATGGATGGAAAATGAATCTCTCCTAATGATGTAGAGACTATTTATAGCCCAAGAATCCTTTAGGTCAAGGGTTATGGATTATGTAGGTAGGAAAAGTTGTCCTTTTTGGACTCTGAAAACGTGTCAAATTCGGCCCAAAACTCAGAAATCCCGCGTCGGCGCCGTGACCCTGCAGACTGGCGCCACGGCGCTGAAAAACCTGCAGCGAAATCAACTTTCGGAACATTCAGCGCCGCGGCGCCTGAGGCGTTTTTCTGGCGGATTTTTGTTTCGTCGTCCTTTTTTTCGTCCGGACTTCGTCTGATCTCCTCTATACTTCTCGGGACTTCTTATACAAAATGAGTAAAATACTAACTAAAAATGACTCAAAAAGTGTGTATAAAATACACCGATCAAACACCCCCAAACTTAACCTTTGCTCGCCCTTGAGTAAAGATAAAAAAGATAGAAATAAAGACACGAAAGAAAAGAAAATAAAATGACTCAAAGACACTGATCACTTTGTTGCATCATTGATACTTAGAAAAGCATGAAGGTTAGTAGAATAGTATGCAGGAACATATAGCATAAATTTTTAGCATTCTAAACACATCAAGTCAGATATTTCGCAAATTCACTTTAATCATGCTCAATGGAAGTAAGAATACCTAACTATGCATGTCAATTTCAAAATCTTATGACATGTTTACTTGTTATTCTCCACTAATCATGGATACCCATATAAGAGATCTTCAGGGCTTTTCAGGGTTGTAATGTAGGCTTAGGCAGAGGTAGGTAAAAATAGACATTTAGGCTCAATTTACGTACCATAAGCTCTTTTGTTTTCGATTCTTCCCTTTTCTTTTGATTCTCCTTTTCACTTCATACCTATATTTTTCTTCTTTTGTTTTGAGAGAATGATGTGTATGATGAATAGCAGGCACCCCCAAACTTAGGCTTTTACCTATTTATTATTATTATTATTATTATTTTTCACTGGGGTGCATCAAAATTGTTCACTCTCTTTTATCTCTTTTTCAACACTTTATATTCCAAACAACACAATTTTTCCACTTCTGACACAAATATGGAATTATAGGGTGTCAAAGAAAAGATCTTATTTTAGGCTCAAAGGGGCTGACTAGGGATACAATTTTAATGTCAGGGATAGGCAATGAATGGTAAGAAAGGGCCAACAAAGAAATACCTGAATCATCTCCCTAACATGCATATCCTAACTATTTCGCCTCAAATAGCAAGCAAGCAGACACATAGGTTTAATCACTAACAATGCATAAATCAAGTAAGATACCCCAAATAGTTCGATTTCACGAATTTTTGGCATATCTATCCTAAGTGTTCAGATTTTCTGCTTCTAATTCCATTACATTATCCCACTTTACTTCATTAGGTGTTTCAAGTGACTACAACATGCATGATCAATAATAATAATAATAATAATAAAAACAATGACTCAAAAATACTCAAAAACACACAAAACAAATCAAAAAGACTCAAAAACAATAAACCCCCCCCCCCCAAACTTAATCGACACATTGTCCCCAATGTGTGAAGACTAGAAATAGGGACAACTTACTGACACAACACAATGGTCATAACGGAGGTCTGGGAGGAAATATTCTGGAATTTGCACGCGTCTGGGCTTCTGAACCTTCGGCGACGTGGCGCCCCAAGTACTGTGACTCTCTAAAGTTCCGGCGCCATTGCTCTTCCTCCAATTTTTGACCCTGTACCTGTCATCACAACATGCAAACAATACCTCCCCTGAGACTGTTCTAACTAAAACTACATTGCATAAAATCAAATAAAATAACCTTGGGTTGCCTCCCAAGTAGCGCTGTCTTTAACGTCTTTTAGCCGGACGCAGGTGCTCTATTCATTTTGGACTGAGATGGGTCACTAGGCTCATGTATTCCATTTCATTGATCAAATAGGGTTTCAACCTCTGTCCATTTACCTTGAAAGGGGCTCCCTCTCTCCCTCTCACTTCAACTGCACCTTAGGGGAATGCTCTTACAACAGTATACGGTCCTGACCAACGCGATTTGAGCTTGCCTGGGAACAGCCTCAACCTTGAGTTGAATAAAAGCATTTGTTGTCCTGCTTAGAAGTCTTTTGGGATCAACATCTTATCATGCCATACTTTAGTTCGTTCCTTGTAGATCTTTGCATTCTCATAGGCATTGTGTCTGAATTCATCCAACTCGCTCAGCTGTAGCAACCTCTTCTGCCCTGCTGCCTTGGCATCTATGTTCAGCTTCCTCATTGCCCAATAAGCCCTGTGTTCCAACTCTACTGGCAGATGACATGCTTTACAAAAAACTAACTTATATGGTGACATTCCAATGGGGGTTTTGAATGTTGTTCTGTATGCCCATAGTGCGTCATCCAATTTGGTAGATCAATCATTCCTTGAGCCATCCACCGTCTTTTCCAATATGCTCTTCACTTTCCTGTTTGAAACTTCTGCTTGCCCATTCACTTGAGGGTGATAGGGAAATGTGGTGCGGTGGTAGACTCCATATCGGGAAAGCAGTGTATCAAGCTGTTTGTTGAAAAAATGGCTTCATTCATCACTGATGATGGCCCTAGGAGTACCAAACCTTGTGAATATATTTTTTTGGAGGAACCTTTGGACAATCTTACTGTCATTTTCTATAGTGGCTACCGCTTCTACCCATTTGGACACATAATCCACTGCAAGAAGAATGTACTGATTCTCAAAGGACGAATGGAATGGACCCATGAAGTCGATCCCCCATACATCAAATAGTTCCACCTCCAAGATCTCATTCGAGGGCATTTTATTTCATCTCGATATGTTCCCTGTTCTTTGACAACGATCACAGCTCTTCACAAAGGTGTGGGCATCCTTGAAGAGGGTTGGCCAATAGAATCCACTTCGCAGATGCCCCAAAATGTCCACCACATTGTAAGGTGTGACAATGGGTGAGAATCTGGTGCATCTCATCTTCTGGTATACATCGTCTGATGACTTGGTCGGCGCAATGTTTGTATAGCATTGGCTCCTCCCAATAGTAATGTTTTACTTCAGAGTAGAACCTCTTAACTTGCTGTCTTGTCAATCCTGGGGGTACTACCTTAGCTGCGAGAAAATTAACAAAATCAGCGTACCAAGGTAACTTAAAGACAACACTTACTTGAAACAGTTGCTCATCTGGAAAGTGATCATTTATCTGCACATCCTTGGTGTTCTGTCTCTCTATGTTTTCCAGCCTCGACAAGTGGTCAGCAACTGAGTTTTCTGTCCCCATCTTGTCACAGATCTCCATGTCAAATTCTTGTAATAACAGAACCCATCGGATAAGGAGAGGTTTTGCGTCCTTCTTTGTCATTAAGTACTTTATGGCATAGTGGTCAGTGTATACTATCACCTTATTCCCAATTAAGTATGGCCTGAATTTCTCGAATGCATATACTATTGCTAGCAATTCTTTTTCTGTAGTGGCATAATTTAACTGTGTATCATTAAGAGTTTTACTAGCATAGTAAATGGATCTGAATACCTTATCGACCCTCTGCCCAAGCATTGCTCCCACTGCATAATCACTTCCATCACACATTAGTTCGAATGAGAGCTCCCAGTTTGGTGCAATGACTATGGGTGCTGAGATAAGCCTTTCCTTGAGTGTCTGAAAAGCGGTCATTCATTCCTTATTGAATTCAAAAGCAACCCCGGTCATTAGCAAGGAGGAAAGAGATTTTGAAACTTTTGAGAAGTCCTTGATGAATCTTCTATAAAAACCGGCATGCCCAAGGAAACTTCTGACCCCTTTTGTTGATACTGGAGGTGGTAGATTTTCTATTACTGAAATTTTTGCTTTGTCCACCTCAATACCTTGGTTGGATATTTTGTGTCCAAGGGAATCCCCTCTTTTACCATGAAGTGACACTTATCCCAATTCAGCACAAGGTTGGACTCTTCACACCGTTTCAACACTGCTTCCAAGTGTCTCTTGATGCGCGATTTATGCATACGTTAAACGCAAGTGCACGTGTCGTGACAAGTAATATAGTCTAGAAGACCGAGTTATCGTCCTCAGGGATTAGTGTCCAATTACCAACTTCTATTCTGTAGTATCTATTTTTGGGTCGAATTTCAGAGGGTTAATAGGGTCCGAAGCGCAAGTTTTCTCAAGTATAAAACCCTGCTCATTACGTCATACCTTATATATTACAAATCATACTTTTGGGAGGCAAAAAGGAGGCTACAATTGGAGACTCTTGTTCAAGTTCTTTTTCTTTCCTTTACTTTATTTCAGTTTATGTTGGATTGTAAATTAGTTCTTGACATGACAATGTTTAGGAGCTAATTACTTTAGTAGGGTTTTCCGTCGAATCTTCTTGAAACTCTTCCATATAGTTAATGCATTAGTTATTGATTTCTTATTCAGCGTATTAAGATCTATTCAATATTGTTATGATTGCTTGATAATTAACTAGCTATTAATTGTCATCACTTAAATGATTTCGAATCAAAAGTTTGAAAGGTGAGATTTGAATATGATGTAGTTGTTTAGACATAGGTTAAAATCGTGGACGAAAGTACCCCAATACTTGTGTAGTAATTAAGGTTACTGTTCTTAATCCTCCTGTGTGGTAAAACTTATCATAGAAATATAGAAGGTTTCTGCACAAGGTTGAGCTCTTGTATGTCCTAACCGGAATATAATGACAGATTAGTTAACCTGTTATCTTAATAAGAAGAAGAATCATTAGCAATGCATTGACACGTGAAAGAGTGGATAGTTGAGGAGATTGGAAGCCCTATTTCCTTCATAACTGTTATAAACCCAAAGTATTATAATCTTTAGTTTATTTTCTGCACTTAGTCATAATTCTTAATATAATTCTCAAACTAAAGAACGTCAACCAAATAGATATCATAGGAGAGATAATCGGTACTTAATAAATCTGTCTCTGTGGACGATAAACTCGGTCTTATAGATCTTTATTACTTGAACGATACGTACACTTGCGTAAATATCTAGAAATATCGCAATATTTGGATAAACCTGTGTCTTCTGTAATGATCCACTGCGATATTCAGTCGGCTCTAGGAAGGGCACGAAGTTCTATATACAATGACAAGTCTCGTCATATTCGACGGAGATATGAGTCCGTTAGACAGCTGATCACCTCGGGTATTATTTCCATTGATTACATAAAATCTAAGGAAAATATCGCAGATCCTCGACGGCGGAATACCCAAAGATCGATGTTACTGCTGTCTAAGGAATGAGCTTAAAACCCAAACAATAAGAACCGTCTGATGACACCAACCTACTGGTGGAGATCCTGGAATAAGGTTCAATGGGAAAACTAAATTGTAAAGTTTCCGTGAGCGCTTCAGTGGAAGCAAGAGCACTTCGGGTAATGTTTTCTTCTTAAGAAACATAATTCAAGGTCGTTCCCATGATAGACATAAAGTGCTACCTGTAAGAGGGGTAAATGATAAGTTTCCAAACCTTTAATGATCCTCAATATTTGAGGTTAGGTTGGGGAAATTTTTAATGGTTTCTAACGCTTGTGTAGCGGGGTATTGCAGGATACCTTGTAGGAGACCACATATTTAAGTGCGAGGACAGACCGCCTCAAATGAACGCACTTAAGAATTCAAGTGTGTCCATGACCCACGATGGACAAAAACCTAAGAAGGATTGGGTAGGAAAGGTGTTGTGTTGATATCATTGTCTTGGCATATACTAAACACTGATGGTTCAAGACATCACGTTCACCGCGCAGTAAATATGTCCGATGGTATTCTACTATGGAAGATTCAAAGCTACGGCTACCTCTCCAGATGCAACATCGATTCGCCGAATGATTGCTCGAAAGACACCATGTGTCTGCGTTAAAATCTCTTCCAAGAGGGGATTGTTGGAAATTTACTAAACGTGAAATAAAATTAATCCTATTAATTATGACTCAAACAATTGGGGGGCCGCACGTCGTAAACATGATTTTCACACACGTGCACATAAAGTACCAAGGATCATAATTTCCTTAAATGGAAGAGATATTGGTATGTATACGAATTGTTTGAGACGTAAGAGAATAGACGATTATTGGTCAAATGACAATGGTTTCACGTTGGTAAATGAAGGGAAGACGTGTATAAAGTGTAAAAGATGAAACGAGTCTGAAAATGCAGTGGCGCCAGAGTGCCACGGCGCCTCCCTGCAGGGCCACGACACTGCGGATCCCGAAACTCTCTGAAGTTTCGAAGCCACGGCGCCAACTCTCTAAAGTTTCGGCGCCATGGCGCCAGCCTGCAGGGCCACAGCGCTGCGGACGTTTCATACCGTTGGAAGATGAACGAAAACTATTTTTTGGGTTGACTTTGGAGCATTAATTATCCATTATTTGGCTCATGAATTCAACTATTATTTGGCTGAATTATTACTCCACATTCATGGCCATTATATGGTATTTATTGGTCATTACTTGGCTATGTGAAAGATCATCTTCTCTACACTATAAAATGGAGCCTTGGGCTCATTTGGAAACACACCTTACACTTAACAATTCTCTGAAATTATCTTCTTCTCTTACAATCACAAAACACTCAAAGATCTTTCTTCCTAAGCGAACACTTGAGTTCCCTTTGCTCATTTGTTTGATTGTTGTTTTATCTTGGGAGATAAGTTGTCATTACTCCGTTGAAAGGATATACGGGAAAATATTATCTTAAGGATAGATTGAGAATTCAGTCGACTCAGCAAGCCCTCTTATTTGTTTATTTCCAGATTTCTTAAATACTTGTTGTTGTTGTTACATTCCCACACTACAAGAAAAATGACATTAGATGACAGTAATCGTCACATGTTATGACATTTTTTCCGCGTTTATGACAGTTATGTGACGATTATAAAAACCGTCATAAATTATGACAATTATGTGACGGTTTTAAAAACCGTCACATATCTTTATGACAATTATGTGACTTTTATTATAACTGTCACACAATTGTCACAAAGTGTGTGAATAACCGTCACAGTCTTTGTGACAATCATAACTGTCACATACTTTGTGACAATTTTGTGACTGTTATTTTAACCGTCACATATCTTTGTGACGGTTTTTAATATATAATTTTTTTTAAAATGTAATACTCTGCCCGACCCTATCCGACCGACCCGTCTCAACCAATACACACAATTATTATATTTATTCACATTTTTAGCATCATGACATTTTTCTTGCAATCATAATTTTAATCCAATATCCTAATAAATTTTTTAAAAGACCATCACATTTTTTATATTAAGCACTAAAATATTTTCCAAAATATTATTGTGTTATATATATTATCACATTGATATTTGTATCCTTATAATCTATAGTTTAATAAGCTCCATCGTTTCTTCTCCAACCAGCCGCGCGCGATGTCTTCTCCTCTCTTCCATTTTTGAAGTCCATTTAGGACAATCTCTAGCAGCCGCCGCCTTACCCTCTCTAAAACCCTAAATATTTTTCATCCTCCGTTCGCTGCAGTACCCAAGAAAGGTCCTTAGACTAAAACTCTTTTTACTTTGTTTTTCTGTGTTTTGTGTGTTGAGTATCAATATAGTCCCTGTTGTTGTTGTGCTCAATACTTAAACATATTAAGTTTGGTTAATTTATCTGATTTAATTATTTACACCTCCGTTATAGTCATCTATCTATTCGTCGATTCCTTTGTGAAGTGAAGTAAACTTATTATTCATATTAACTTGTACAAAATTGGTGTTGAAATTAAGTTTATATCTACTTTCTATCTCGACACCGCATTTATTAATTCAAAAATTATACCAAATAGAAGGAAAAAAATCTAAGCTGTTTTTTCCTTCTTCGTTTGAACCATTATCTTTACTTTTCAGTTGCTTTAGATTTATGTTTGTGTTTGTGTTTTCTTTTAAGGTGGTTGAATAATATTCTGCATCCCTTTTGTTGTGTATCAGATGTTGTTGTTATTATTGTTCCTTGATGGATAAGTCTTGGATGAAATGTTATCGATTATCACTCGAATATGATAAAGAAGTTAAAAAAAAATTGCAATTTGCCATAGCCAATGTTTTAGACAGTAATGTTATTATGTGTCCTTGCACTCAATGTGGAAATTTATCTTTTCACTTAGTTAAAATTGTATCTGAACATTTGTTCTTTAATGAGATAGATAGTGAATATAGAATCTGATTTTGGCATGGAGAAAAGTGTAAAAACATGGATTCTAGAATAGGTGACCAGTTTAAGTCTAACTACATGGATTATAATGATGGGGACACTGTAGATATGATTACTGATGTTTTTAATAATTGTGCTGATAACAAAGCTTTTAAAGAGCTTCTTGAAGACGCAGAGAAACCCTTATATCCCGGATGCACAAATTTCACTAAGTTGGGTGCTTTAGTTAAACTTTTTTAATATCAAGGGTAAGTTTGATTTATTTGATAAAAGTTTTCTGAGATATTGAGTCTTGTATCCAAGATGTTGCTAGAGGGTAATGAATTGCCTATGTCTTTTTATGATGTCAAGAAAACAATGACTGCATTAGGGTTGGAGTATATTAAAATTCATGTTTGCCCTAATGATTGCATACTTTATAGAAAACAATTTGCAAAACTGGAAAAATGTCCTTCATGTTCTATTTCAAGATGGAAAAAAAAAGACGGGAGTGAAGAAGATAGAGTTGAGGTACCATCCAAGATTTTGTGGTACTTTTCCATTATTCCTAGGTTTAGTCGAATATTTCAGTGTTCTAATTCCACATATTGAATATAATTAACTTTTTTTGTATTGACAGGAAAAGATTAAAAAAAAATGTTGTAGAGGGAAAACTGAAGGTGCGGGGAAAGAATGACATCCTTGCATGAGCAATAAAAAATTGTCAGTTAATGGACACATTCAAGGGACATGTAAATTTTATACTGCTACATTGTACTTTCACAGTTATGATGGATCTTCAGAGAGTGTTGGAAGCGAAAGAATACTAGAGAAACGACTTTTAAATGTCGAGAGTGAATTGAATGAACTAAGGAGCCAAGTTAGATGAGTGACCCGTAGACATTCGGATATGGATAGTTGTTCATATGCACCTCAACTTGAGAAGAATGATGATAAAGGAGACGGTGATGACCAAGAAAAGTCACCAAAAAAAAGATGAATTGATTGGGGTTGATGAAGTGCATCAACCGAACATAACAAAACAGTTGGAGTTTGAAGATTGTGAGTTGGTTGAGCTTAATGAAGAAGATGATGTTTGAAAAATGACAGTAAAAAAGAGAAGAAGGGACCGAATAAAATTGAAAATCTTCCACATCCAATGAGAAAAACACGACATGCGGGGTTGCAACACCGACAAAATAATGAAATTCTTGCTATGTTTGCTGACATTGCGGATATAAAGATGTCATCAGAATATGTCGTGACATATGTTGTGGATGATTCTGTTTTTTAGGCCGTCAAATGAATCAAAACTTTTATTAGCAAGGATGAATGTACTGAGAATGGATTAGTTAGGTGTTAACCAAATTTTGGTTTACATTTGGTACGTCCTCTATTCTAATTTACTATGTTTTTCCGATGTTTTTGCTACTGTTTTTGAAACTTTCTTTGGTGCAGTTTTTATACTGATTTGTGGTGTTTCTATTATAGCCTACTTCATGAGAAATACAATCAGCCATGAAGAGGAAAAAGTGAGACCTTTTGGGTTTGTGCTACCTGCTTTGGTATGTGCAAATATAAACGATAAAGGTAAACCAAGCAGTCCACCTGAGAAAAGGGCCACAAGTTTATGTCATCGTTTAATGAAAGCAAAAGACGATCAATACATCTTCATGCCATATAATCTTCAGTACGTCAATTCTATTTTCTTTATTTGTATATATATTGTATCTAAAGTCTCTTTTGTCTTAATTAGTTTGAGAAACACTAAATGTACATGATTTGTAGGAATCATTGGGTAGTGGTTGTTTTTGATGTGTCAAAATTTGAGGTATACTACCTTGATTTACTTAATATTCCTCCCTCTCAGGACTTGGTCAAAATGATCACACATTACGTATCGTTTACTTGTTATTATTGGTTTTTTATTTTAATATTATTAGATATTATATTGGAAGAAAAATGACAAGCATGTTCTAATTTTTGTCATGGTTTGTAGTGCTATGCTGATGTATACCGCTCAAAAAAGTAAGTAAAAATGGGCTTTTTCAAGAATGGTGAAAATGTTAAGGTAATCTATTGTTTCAAGCTTTTAATTAGTATGTAATGTTATAAATTCAAATTTGTTTGTTAAGTAATTTTTGGGTTTATTTTGCTTTAAGGTACCACAACAGCCTTTCAGATACGAGTGTGGATACTACATGTTTCGTTTAATGAAAGACTTGATGAATGACTTATCTTTGCTTCAAAAAGATGTAAGTATTATATTATCTAATATTACATCTTCTTTATGTATTAATTTGTGTCGAATGACTTAATTATGATTAGAAAATTTAACTTATTTCTATTGTGTTTGATAGTATAATGGAAAAGAATGTTTTTCACAAGATGAGCTGGATGAGATCCGGATGGAGTGGGCGCAACACTTCTCAAAGATTCTCCGTGCAACATAATTGCTTGAAAGATATTTCTACTTGGGTTATTCAGACAATATTATGGTTTTGATGTTTATTTAGATAATATTATGTTATTTTGTTGAATTTGATAGCATTATTTGTACTTTTGTTATTCAATTTAGTGTATTTGAACAATTCTATAAAGTATGTACGTTGTTAGTTACAATATGCGTATTCGAGAAATCTATTTAATTATTATTAAATATTTAAAAATCTGATCCGAAATGCAAACATGTGACGGTTATAAACCGTACCGTCACCAAAACCGCCACACAGAATTCGCGATAAAATTTGAAAAAATAAGGAAAATATTCAAATCCAAAATTCAAACATGTGACTGTCACCAAAAACCGTCACACGAATTTGGCGGGAAAATTAAAAAATTGAGAAAAAATTCAAATTTCAAATCAAAAGATGTGACGGTTTTTATTTGTCACAGATAACCGTCATCAACAACTGTCACAAGATGTGACGATTTTTATGTGTCACACATAATCGTCATCAACAACCGTCACAAAATGTGACGGTTTTTACAACCGTCATCAATTCGTGATACCGGTTATAATGACACTTAAAATAACCGTCATGCACCTGGGATGACGATTAATAACCGTCATCTAAGGTCTTTTTTTTATAGTGTCATTTCCTTGTTTCTACACTTTGTTCCCACATTTTTCACCCGCACAAGTAATAAATAGTTGTAACCACCAATTTTAAGTTAGTGTGAAGAAATTACAAAGTGTTAATTGTTGGCAACACTCCACTGTAATACGCATAATTGTTGTTGTCATTTTGTTACCAGTTTTATTATGCAGATATTAAAATCAAGGCCGGCTCACGGAGAAGCAACTAAAGCGGTTGTTTTAGGCCCCCAAATTATTTAGTATTATATATATATATATATATATATATATATATTAACTATTATTATTATTATTATTATTAGAAAGATACGAAATTTAGGCTTATTTTTTGGAATATGATATAGATTATTTAAGGAAATAGATGATATGTAAATTAATACTAAATTTCATAATAAACAGGCGGTATGTATAAAGAATAATTCGCTGACAAATATTAATATTTGAAAACAAAATCTTCGTAATATCTTTTAAAGTTGATTACTTCTTATATAAAGTGTGTATTAAATCATTTTTTCAATTCAAAATAGAGAACTATTTTCAAATGTATGAATTTATTTTAACATCTACTTAGGAGTACATATAATAGAGATTGTTAAATGAAAAGAACTTATAAAAATAATATCTAAATCGTGACGTTTCTTGTAAAATATTACTGAAAGCTTAGTAAATGAAGTTACTAGATACCTTCGATGATGAAAACTAACAAGTGATTGAATATGATCAAGATATATACAAGATGGTTCGTACATCATAATTACGAAATAAAAAGAAAAGAAATCAAATAAACATATATAAAATTTTATTAATTAAATTTAAGGCCTATGCTTAAGGTCGGCTTTAGGCCACCAATTCTGTTGAGCCGCCCCCCGATCAAAATACGAGTGACTTTTTCATCATTTTGTTATAAGTTTTGTTTTGCCGGAATCAAGGAAGGATTTATGACAAATACTTTCCCCTCTCACACCAATTCAAATTAATACTTCCTTTAAAACCCTTCTACATGGAGCAAATATCAGTCCTAATAATGTTGTATTTATCTATGAAATATCCGGGGATTATTGTGGTAATATTAAATAATTAATTACCTTAGAGACAAATCATAAGTCAGGCTTATTGAAATTAAAAATTCTCAAGATGGGGAAATTAATTAAAGAGCCGACAAGTGTATGAAGAAAGAGTCAATTTCACGTGTAGCCAATAATCATGCAACCATGTAAGGTCTAAAGAGGAGCCCCACTCATTATTATACATAAAAATTTCCCTTCTTCTCAAGAAAGAAATGATTAATAAGTTTGAAAGTATAAAAATCAAACAACCTAATTTAATCTAAACCCATCTATAACGACATTA
Organism: Przewalskia tangutica; assembly: GCA_029844215.1. Lineage (NCBI taxonomy): Eukaryota > Viridiplantae > Streptophyta > Magnoliopsida > Solanales > Solanaceae > Przewalskia > Przewalskia tangutica. Next base: position 148,290,287 of record CM056720.1, read on the forward strand.
TTTGTTCGAATATATTTTTTGCAATCGCAAGATACTGTTATAAAAAAAATATAATACAATGTAACATGAAACATCAATTTCAAGGAAAACTTGATCGTTATATTGTTATTATAGAGATTTATTATTATAGAAAGATCTGATTGTATTTTATATTTTTCTCAAAATAAGTTTTTCATATTTAGCAAATGTAAAAGCATTGAAATCAATTTTACAACTAAAAAACATTTTAAAATCCTCCATTAAAATCTTTATTGTTCTGTAAACATTATGATCTCTGTTCCACTTTATATAATTTTATTATTACTACTATTTAGAGACTCACCCAATTTTTTCTTTGATGATAACTTCTTTTATATCTGTATGGGGAAAATTCGTATAAGATAGTTGTATGAATTATGGTGTGACATGTACGGCTGCACAACAGGGTAAAATCGGACTGGATCGAGGACCAAAACTTTCAGAAAATTAGGACTGAAGATCGGACCGAATTTATCGGTCCGGTCCAAGTCTTTTTCGGTCCGGTTCGGTTATATGGACCGAATGGACACTGTCATTAGCGACCTCCGCGGCGCTACAGCGATTCCGGCGATCTCAGGCCTCCATTGGAGACGAGACTAACACAATTAGTTTCATCTCATCAAGCCCATCACTCCCAAACTAACCACATCGATCAATTTTAAGGTTTAGGTATTCAGATCGAAATTCGGGTTCAGTTCGTCCTCAGTTTTTTCAATTTTCCGACGAGTTCAGTTCAATCGACGGTGGTGTAATTAGCACCGCCTGCTCCTGGCCGTCATTTTTATACCTCTCACGTCCCTCGATTCATCCCCTACACCTCCGACGACTAGATCACAAAACACTGAAACCCTAGCCGTCGTTTTTTATTTTTCGGCGAACTCAGGTGGTTTCAGGCATCGGCAGTGGTACCATTAGATTCGTCTTGGTCCATACTATAAGAAACACTTACCCTCTTTCCTCGATTAACACTCGTCGTGAAGACACCATTGTTGATGTCGACGGGAGCTTGAGTTCGGACATGGACCGGACCGACCCTGGACCGGATCAGACTGAAACCCGAAAAAATATAAATTAAAAGGATCGAGGACAGGACCAAAACTTACCGGTCCGGTTCGATCTGAACAGGGCCAATCCCGTCCTTTTTTTCGGTCCGGGCCTAATTTTGTGCAGCCTTAGTGACACGTAGAACATGATGTTAAGTCAGACCCACGTCAGATTACAACGCTACTAGTTTGGTATGCATGGTATCGGGAGCGACACAAGCAAGACTGGTACTGGTAATAAATAAGGCTAAGAGTCGTTTGCATCGTAACAGATGACCGTTACTAAAGCAGATCATACGACTTCCAACAACTTTTTAATGTCATTTATTGAGAGATTGATTGTTCAATTATTACAATATTCATTCTCCTGTATTTATGAGAACATATTTCATGGATTATGTACCCGTGTAGCTCATGTATAAATAGAGAACTTCATTCCATTGTAACCCACCAGATTCTAGCTATTACAAAATATTTATTGTTATTCTCTTGATTTCTTTAAAAAATAAATTGGACCCACAATAATTCGTGTTTTTAATTGAACATAATGAGGAGACCTACTGAGTTTAAATTTTGAAACTACAAAAATCAACTCATCTACATTTTCTTGAATAAATTCTCATATTCAACATATATTGAAAACATTAAAATCAAGTTTACACTATAAAATGTTTTTGAGAACCTCAAGAAAACCCCTAGTGGGACTACACTGAGTATGTTATTGTTATTGTAAGAAAATCTCGATGATTCTTTAAATATTACACTTTAGATTCCATTTATATAATATTATTACAATTTAGAGAGTCAAACATCTTTTCTTTGATTGTAATTTTTAAAATATCTTTTAGATATTTTTAATGAAAGAATTAACCTGAATAGTTGATCATTCAACCGTTTAAATCAAAAATAGCTGACGGGTGTATAATATATGTATGTTATGTTTATACAACCAATATAATCTATGTATACTGGTCAAGAAATGTATTCAGTGAATACTTTTAAATTTCAAGAAACTATAATTTATAGTAATATTTTCTAGTTTTTTATTACGTTAATGCTTTCTTAGAAAGATAAAAACTAACATGTGAATTGAGATTGAAAATTAGAAGGTTTGATTTTCCTACTCCAACCTCCTAATTATTATTGTTAAAGCAAAGGAAGTACTAATAATATCTTTCTTTTGTAAAAATAATACGAAAAGGATTTTAAAGAGCGTGTTTAATGATTCTCTATGGCCCACGAAACCTAATGAGGAGACATTGAACTGATTTAATTGATTAAAATTATTGGAGGATATTCGTTTGGTTTGGGAATTGTTAGGCAATTTGACATTAGAAAATGAGCAACCCATCTAATAATTTCCATATTAAAAAGTATATATAACAGGTGATGGTCATTGATTCGAAATATATTCCTATCCTGCTCATATTTCTCTTTCTCTACCATTTTTTTTTAAGTTGGTTCTTTTTCATACATTGTGGTAAAATATAATCGGGGTCGTCTTTGGGCCCGTGCGAGCTGTGCTACCGCACAAGGCCCTCGAAAAATAAAAAAATTTAGGATCCCATTTTTTTCATTTTTTATTAAGTAATATTAGCCAGAATTTACTGTAAATGTCCATAATTAGCAAGTCTTAGCCAATCAAAGTAGGGGTTGATTAACCTGAAGTTGTATTGGTTGTTATTTACAATTTAAAATAATTTCTAATTATTGAAATTATATATTTATATATATTAAGAGCTCACTTTTACGAATTAGAACATGACCCTCAAAATGTTTGAAACGACCCTGAATACAATAATCTGGAATAAAATCTTGCACGTAGCTAATAACGTTCCATGTGCGTGCACACATGTATATGTTTCACGGTGAAATACTTTTAATAAAGAAAGTTCATGATTGCTTCTTCCTTATGATTTTAGGTATTAAGCAACCAGGTGGCATGCATTTGCTTAAATAATTTACAGAACACTATGTCTTGAAATTCGAATTAGAGTACTACAATTCAAAGTTTCAGAACATTATGTCCTGACGTTCGAATTCCACACTTCAAACTTCAGACCTGTATTTTGAGATTCAATTATTAACATGTAGAGGTATTTTGTGGATACTAATATTTGTTTTACTTCTTACTAGTGGTGATACTAACGTAGACATCAAAATTTTGTAGGACTATATAAAACGAGTCCATTCTATCTTTAAACTCTAAGTTTGTTAGGATTTCTTGGAGGCTGTTGTACTCTAAACCCTAACTCACGCCTATATAAAGGGACACATATTCCTCTAAAAAGACATCTTGAAAATCCCACAAATTCATGGGATATTCATAAAGATATCAAGGCATGATAGACATCAAATGTTGTCTTTCTCAAAGCCGCAAAGATCAAGGGACGCTCTTCATCAAGATCAACTCGAAGTGTTGTCCTGACGTTCTTGGAGAGCAAATACATCCCAAGAAAGTCCACATCCAAATCATCATATGTTCGAGAAATACGCCATTAACGACCCTCGAATTACGGAGAATAAACAGATTTGTACTCACAATCTTGATATATAAAATCACTATTTTGTGGTTGCAATTTATTTCGATTTTTTTTGCAAATAAATTGACACGCCCAGTGGGACAATATCTACCTCCCATCTCTTCCTTTAAAAGTTGTAGAATATCTAAATGATTCAAATGAAGATCAACCACAAATCTGATACTATTGCGGATGTTAACTCTAAAAGTGAATTGAAAGTTATAATTGAGATTATTGATCAAGTCAAAAGGAGAAAAATCGAAATACTAGGACAACAAGTGCTTCAAGTACCGTCTAAATTAAGTCATGTTTCCGGTTCATCTTCTCCAAAAAGAGTAGTATCCACTTCCCACATGTTAGAAGAAGGAAATAATATTGTTGATGTGGTCAAAAGAACTTTGGTTCAATTTAATATGCCACAAGAACTCTATTACAAGTCCAACAACCTCTTCATGCAAGAAGATGGTAACGTCTTAAACGCTGGATATGCTCCAATTTCCTATCAAGACGCTCCCCAATTCAAGTACTGATTCGTATCATTTTTCATCTTCTATGATGGTTGTGCAAAATTGCAATTTTGACTAAAATAGTTGAAGGCTTGACAAAAATCGCACAAGAACAATATGTTAAACTTTTCAAGACAAATAAGATAGAGAGTGGGAGAGAATCAAGTCAAACACTTATGAAGCTTTCTAAAATTCAAGAGAAAGGAGAGCCCTCCATAAAGCAAAAAACAATGATCAATGAGATCTAAGTCTCCCCTGAAGGTCTAATTTTCGTTGACCAATTGAAGGACTTCATCATGGGGGACATCAAAGATAAATCTGAGTCCTCATCCAAATCTTTTCCCACATATGCAAATTCACATACACAAAGGATTGATAATCTGAATATGCATACGGGCTATCAACCTCCTAAGTTGCAATAATTTGATAGCAAAGGAAACCTCAAACAACATATAGCGCACTTTGTCGAAACTTGCAACGATGCTGGGACTTATGGTAATTATCTCATCAAACAATTCGTTAGATGTCTCAAAGAAAATACTTTTGATTGGTACACGGATCTTGAACCTGGTTTTATAGATAGTTGGGAGTAGCTGGAGCAAGAGTTCCTCAATCATTTTTATAGCACAAGGTGTATCGTTAGTATGATTGAACTTACAAATGTCTGCGAACATGAAAATGAGCCTGTTATTGACTTTATCAATCTCTAAAGAAGTTTGAGCCTCAATCGCAAATATCGCCTTAGTGAAACTTCTGATATTGAAATGTGCAATCAGGGCATGAATTGAGGTATTTGCTACATATTGTAAGGAATAAGCCTAGTACATTTGAAGAGTTGGCTATTTGTGCGCATGATATGGTACTAAGCATGGCTACAAGTGGATATCAATTGTTGTCTATTTGTGAGCCTCACGAAGATGAACATGTAGAAGAACTCCATAATGAGGCAAGTTTGAATCTGAAGATAAAATGGAAGAGTCCATGCAAGTCACAATGCTCTTCATCGCATGAGCCTAAACTACAATTACAATGCTCCTCATCACACGAGCCTAAACTACAAGTTATAATGCTCCTCATCGCATGAGCCTAGACTACAAGTTATAATGATCTTCATCGCACGAGCCTAAACTACAAGTTGCAATGGTCCTTATCGCACGAACCTAAACTGCAAGTTGAAACTCATTATTCTAAACTTCAGAATAATTTGATCCTTTTCAACGAGGTACGTAGGAAGCTTAGAGTTCTATTCTAAGTTCAGTCTCATGAGTAAAAAAATACATGCCTCTATGTGTAGTTCGATTGAAGTATGATGGAATGAAATCCATCTGATCATGCACATGCAAATCATATATACAAGCATCATTTCATTGAAATTTGGACCTTTAGTTGTTTAATGGGTGCAAATCTCCGTGACAAATGGGTTTCTCCGATGAGATGACTGTAATCTCTCAGCAAGTTGAAGCCTTTGAATCCGTCGGTTTTCGAGTTAAAGTCGTCAAATCCACCAACTCTTCAAGTTGAAGCCCAAAGCCAATGCATCTGCAAGTTGATGTCTTCAAGTTAAAATTTTAAATTCATCATGTTTGCAAGTTGAAGTCTTAAAATATAGAAAGTCTTTAGAGTTCACCAAGTATAGTCTTCAAGTTCGGGATCTTTGAATTTACATGCGTTAAGGTAGACAATTTTTGTCCCTTTGCACCTTAAGATGGCCTTTTCGTGAATTTATCCTTAAAAGTATCACTAAATTTTCATGCCTTAAGATGGAATTTTTTTGTCCCTTTGTACCCTAAGCTACTCTTTTAGTGGATTCGTCAATAGAAAGAGCTCAACTCGTCAATCTCAAGGTGACATATGCAATATTAATCTCTTGTACCCTAAGCTGATGATTCATAGATATTGTTGAATGTGTCTCAACTTATCAGTCTCAAGGTGACGGATGCAATGTTAATTTCTCGCACCCTAAGTTGTTTATGAATACAGTTGAATGAGGAGTTGTTTCTCGCACCCTAAGTTGTTTATGAATACAGTTGAATGTGGCTCAACTCCTCAGTATCAAGGTGACGGAGACATTATTAATCTCCCGCACTCTAAACTGATGGATTTGTGGATATATTATTGAAAGCGGCTCAATTTATCAATCTCAAAATAACGGAGACAATGTTATTCTCTCGCACCTTAAATAGATCCTCATAAACTTTATGTGTTTTGGGCCTGCAAAAAAAAAAGGACAAGAAACGAGATGAAACAAAAAACAGAGAAGAAATTCCCTTCTTTGGTATTTTCTAATCGCCAAACGCAGACGTGCATCGACTTGTAAGCTGCAAATGATGCAGACCGAAGGAAAGAGCATACCTCTATTTATAGAGTCACAAAGGCAGCTGATGAAAAGTAACTAACGATGTGGGATGATTATTATGACCAATTTCTGAAGGGCGGTGGATTAGCTCTTCCGCACCCTTAAAGAACGTATGGCCCGCTAAGCATAAGCTAGATTTTGAAGGGTAAAAATTAAAGACCATCTCATCCAAGGGAAACCGTGCAATTTCTTCTTATTTCTTCCATATGATTTGGTTTGGGTCTCTCTTTGCCCATCCAGTGGTACATCATTTGACATTTATACCTCATACATTACTTGTATAAATGCATTTGTTAAATGTAGCTTAATACATTTCTTGAATAACAAAGTTCTTTCATGTAGTTTATTTGAACTTGTAAATCCTTTGGCTTTTATTTACTTTTTGGATCCCATAACGAGGACTCTAGTTTGGTTTTCTGATAGGTTGCAAATTCTTGAGCATTAATAATGTTGAGAGTCTCAACTTGAGATATCAATCGGTAAAAATAAAAAATAATTTTCCAAAAACAAGCAAGGATTTAAAACTTGAAAAGAAACACTAGCAAACAAGTTACAAAGATGCATTCATTCCAAAAAAGATATATCAGTGAAAATTTTCAGCTTAAATGCGTGGGAAATATTACACCTACATCTTCCCCTGTGTTCGAGTTTCTTAATGAGGTTTAAGAATTACACCTACAACTTCATGATTATCTTGATTCTTGGTCATCTTCATTCAAAAATTGGTATTATTAGCTTTGTAGAAACCCCATTTGTAAGAGAACGTGGAAAAATCCCTTGGTATGAATCTCCTTTTTGTTCATCCAAGATTCATCTATTCCTCTAGAATTGGTTCTTTCTTGTCATCCCATGTTTTCAACCTACTCTGAGCTGATTCCACCTGCAATCGGAGGCGAATGTAGAATTTATAATCAATGGATTCAGAATGAGTCTAATCTACACACACTAGTTTTTTTTCAGGACTCCCCTAACGGATTAAGCCAAAAACAACGGGTTCAGTTGGACCACTAAACCTGCTCTAGATCCCGTCACTTCATGTTTAGTTCAGGGAAAGGATGCTTGCGTCATATTTTTGTATTCTAAGAGCCAATTAGTGAGGATTCATTGTCCTATATTGATAATAACTAGTAACAAAGCAGAAATCCTTTTCAAGATTGGTCTGACATATTAAGGATATCGTCCTATAACCAGTGGCGAAGTCATGAATTTCGCTTTCTTTTCAAGATTGGTTTGACATATTAAGGATATACTCCTATGACTAGTGGCGAAGTCAGGGTTCAAGATTCAATATATATGTATAAAAAGTCATTTTTGACCTATATACATAGTATAATTTTCCAATGAAGGACATTCAACTGACCTCCCTTCACCCTATGTAGCCACTACCTATGCCTAACTTACAATTGAACTTGGTTTCCTAGTAATACCAACTTCTTCCCAGAAATTATTATATATCTATAATAAATCGGGAACAAGACCTTATAACAAACAAAAGTAGTTTTTAACCAAATGGTAGTTTAGATGTTGTCTACTTCTAACAGGATGATCACAAGCATCAGAAAAAGTAAAGAGGTTTACCTCTTTATTCCAATCAGTTCGAGCGGTGATCCATATCAAAATGATCGTTTGCATGACTGTACCTCCCAGCATTCCTGACCATATACCCTGTATGCATCACAATCGTGTTGTTATTTTCTATACTGACAGATTAGACTAGTGATTTGATTTTGCAAATATTAATGAAAAATGCTAGAATTACCTTAGCGCCAAGGTTGAAGTAAAAGCCGAGAAGAGCACCCAATGGAACTCCGACAACGTAATAGCAGCCAACATTGACATAGGCCACGAAGGTTTGCCATCCACAGCCAACAGCTACACCTTTAAGATTTATATAACATGAATTTAATCAGATAAGTGATCACCAAAACAAGTGATTCTAAATCATGTTGTGAACAGGTCTTATAGATCTGAGAGCCTGATAAAGTATCCTCAGGGATAAAATTGTCTATATTTAGACCTAATTATAGATTACATGGCTAAACTTGTCTAGTAGTACCTGTTAGTGTTAAGTTTTAATAATGACAAACTCTTTGTGCAGGTTAACTCACAAGGGAAAGGCAGGCCCAGCTGACTCAAAAGGCCCAAAGAAAGACTTCAGCCCAACTGGCTGGTAAAGCCCAAAACAGCACATCCAAACGAAATAAATAAGTAAGGACTTATTTATGGAGACAAATAAATCAAAGGTTGGAAAGGATCAAATCAAGTACCTACCCGATCTCGGCGCATCAATCAAATATATCAAGCTCACATCAGCAAGGAAACAAGTACCAAGCTTTAAAGAAATAATTATGGACAAGAATCTTGAAGATTCAGCCACACAGCTCACAAAGAAAGAAGATTTGCCATCTCTGCGAGAGCCAAAAAGACTATTCCACGTATAAAGAACGGCTCCAAAGACGAAAGAAGACATACTTTCGTCTCAACTTCTCAAGCTCTCTACTTTACTTTTAACAATCATTGTAATTCTGAGTGGTTTATAGTGTATACAAAAAAGTGAGAAGAGATAGAGAATAGTTGGTGAGGCATTGTTTCAAAAAAGATTGTTAGTGTTTGAGTGTAGACGTAGGAGCTCCATTCAAACCATCATTGTACCAAACCAAATTTCAAAGAGCTGCAGAGAACCACCCTTGCAACCCAAGGGGACTCGATTAGGATTCACATTGAGTCTGAACAAGTATAAAAACATTTGGTGTCATTTACATTCAGCCTTTATTTTTTGCATTATATCTGTTATCAGTCGACTAACATTTTGAGGTAGTCGACTAAGGAACGAAAAATTACAATCCCCCCCCCCCCCCTTCCTCTTGCACTTTCAGTACCACCATTACCAATTTAATTAATTCCCTAACCAAAAATGTTTACTCTTTTTCCTCCGCTTGTGCTTTGTTTTTCCTTTCTCTCTTCTTCAATTTGTTATTTTTGAAGGGTCGCTTGTTATTTGACATATTCAAAGAATAATTTGTAGATTGTGTTGCCTTTAGACATTAGTCTGAGTCAGAAATCGTCCATTTGACAGTGTTCACGATATAATAATATATTAGTACATGACGAAGGATATGTTGAGGAAATCGATGGCCAAATATCTATATCTTGCACTGAGTTTCAGGAATTAAGAGTGAAACTATAACTTATCTAATTTCAGGTCACACATTGATTCTGTTATGATATGTTTTACACTTCTACCACTAGATATGCAAGAAATTTGTCACATCCAATCCTGTAACTATTTCATCTATAGTTCTCTACTTCAAATTCAAATAAAGATTGATCCTAAATCAGATTCAAATCCGATGTAGTACCTATGGTCTATAAGAAAAATTGATTTGTTCTCAATGATCAAACTAGTTAGGAAATTCAAAACTTGCCCCAACATAGAGTCAGATCTCTCTATAACAACATTTCACTATAACAATCATGTTTCTTGTGGAACCGGTCTTTAATATTATGTTATACAGTTATAGTATATGTGTTCTATAATAATATTTCACTACAGCAGTCAAGAAAATATCGGCAAAATCAACGCTGTTATAAAGAGGTTTGATTGTATCACTTCCGGTGCTCTCAAGTAAAATCAGCTGTCAAAATGTAATGGAGGATGCTTAATAAAGTTCTTACCTGACAAGACGGGCTGAATTCCATTGAGTATGAGGGAAACCGCAAGCAATGGACAAAGATCTGAGACAGCTTCAGCCACGACTTCACCTTCGGTGAAGGCATAACTGATGAGATGACGCAATGCAAGCACAATGACTGCAGCAATCACTGAGAGAATGAATGACCAAGACGTAACAACAATAACAGAAAAAGCTGCTGATTTTGGATGCCTTGCTCCTAGTTCGTTGCTCACTCTCACACTGTTCATCAACATGTCGGATTAAGGGAAGTCAGTAGAAGATACTCCATCTCAATCCATAATTATATGCACAAATAGCCGGTTAGATTCACTGTTCACTTTTTCTAGCTGGTATACATAGACTATACACTGATTATACATGGTTGTACACATGTTATTCATGGGTTATGCATATATTATAAATCCGCAGGCTATTTTTAGTTTAAGCGGTTGGTTGGGTAGCTATTTAGGTTGATTCTGTTATAATAATAACAACAACAACAACAACAACATACCCAGTGAAATCCCACAACGTGGGGTCTGAAGAGAGTAGAATGTACGCAGAGCTTACCTCTACCTTGGTAGGTAGAGCGGTTGGTAGGTAGAGCGGCTGTAATTATAATATTATATTATATTATATATCTGAAGTGTTGCAGTTTACATAACCATTTCCATAGAAACTCGAATGACTTAGGAATTTGCTTATAAACTTGACGAATGTAAAATTCCAACAAGCATAAAGACGCTTGGAAGATATTGGAATAAATACAGCACAAACTTTCATTGTATGGTACAAGAATATATTAGCCAAAATGTTATGCCAAGTGTATAAAGACAAGATAGAATTACCAAAGAACAACATTAAGGAAAACACGATTCATTTGCAGAAACGAAAAAATACTATCTAGATCAAACATTTATTTCAAAAAGAGAAACGAAGAACGAGAAAAAGAAAAGTTTAAACGAATACTAACCTTGCTGCTGCATTGAATCCAACTGATATCATAAAGACCCAACCAGAAATCGTCATGCTTGAGTTATTCCCACAAAAACACAAAGGAAAAGGCAAAATGGTTAGCAATTAAAAATTTGTAACTTACCTTATATAATATGTACGAGCAAGTATAAGAGCAGAGATTCTACAGTTCACAAATAATTAGACTTAGCTCTACGTAACGAAAGAACCATTCTTTAATGTAGTACTTTGGCTATATTTCACTGATGTTAACAGCATATAATTTTGAATAACATTGGTAAATTAGGTACCATTTTCTTGTATAATATGTATCAAAATTTTCACGCATAGAGTAAAATCTGAAGAATTAACAATGTCCGGAAAATGCAAAAAGTTGGAACTTTTATCAAAAACTACCAAATTTGATGACTTATCAAGGGAAAGACGAAGTAAGAGCATGCTATTGAAGATATTGCAACATATGTGGTGAAGGCCTCTGTTTATTTTGTACGAACAAAATACGAATCAAAGTCAGTGTAAGAAATAGATCATACATTTAATAATTTTAAAGAATTAACAGAAAAATATGAACAGTATTACAATCAAATAAAATAATACTCCAGTAGTAATATTCTAGTAGTGCAATTTAGTACACAAATCTAGATGTTAACGGTGTTTTTAAAATAAGTTTATAATATCTATAAGCGTTACTGTCAGCACTAAAGCAGGCCTGCTTTTAATACTGCTCCTCTATTGCTATAACCATTCTTTTTCGCCTTTGAAAAGAGGGGTATTAAACTATTAGAAAAATTCTGCTCCGCACAAATTATATGGGAATGGTTATTTTAAAGGAAAAATGATAATAACCTTTAATCACTAAAATATACTCCTACTTTATTCCATACTTTCTTAAATGTCCCCTTAAACTTAATAATAGATTTTATTTAGACATTCCAACTATGGTTTATTCAATTGAGCAATTAATATATGATAAGATGTTCTTTTTAGACATTTCTGGCTAAAATTTTGAAAAAGCTTATGTGTGTATTCTCAAGCGTCCATTACGTAGATAAATTAACTACATAACTCTTTTCATGTGTTCAAATGCTCAATAAAAACATGTAATAGCTTAAATGTCTAAATAAAATTTACTGACAAATTATAATGACACATTAAGCATTTTTTGAAAATATTGATCAAAATACAAATTACTAACAAAACACTTCTTAAAAAGTGTTCGGTTACTGAATTGGATAGACCGGATGTGCTCTGGCTTTTGTGTGGGCTAATACGTCTTTAACTTTTTTTCGTGCAAACATTGAAAAAGTATCCTCCATTATTGTTTGGAAGGCTCTAGAGCTATTAACCTTGTCAAATCTGTCTCGCAACTCCTTCCATATATGTGAGATCGGATCTCGAGTACAAGCCAAGGAGAAAGTGGCCAAAAGGTCATTTTCGATAAGAGCCAGTGCTTCCTCTCGAACAGAGCTCCTCGCAGAATTCATAGGACTGACCAAACTAAGCAAGGCTTGGGCTCTCTCTATCTAGGGCGAAAGAAGGCTAGCTTTAGCGAGAACAGCTGTAATTGAATCGGGAACCTTGAAGTCTCTATTTGGCAAAGGGAGACGGAGGGAAAGAGAGAGAAAAGAGAGTTAATTAAGGAAGGCGGATGAAGACCCTAGGAAAAGCAGAGTTAAAAAGCATTCCATTCAACAAGCTCTTACTCACATTCCCCATCAACTATGACACTACAATAGCATTGCATCTCTCCCACAAATTAGCAAGGTTTCCAGTGAAATTTTCCTTCTTCACTGTTCCATCAATAAACCCCATTTTATTCTTCCCTAGCAGTGCAAGCTTCATTGCCCTGCTCCACAGTGTATAATTGTCCATCCCGGTAAGTGTAACCCCAACTGACAGTGATCCAGGAGCGTCGGATGAATATAGATACAATGGATGGTTATGATCAATGCTACTGGCTACTTCAGCTCCATTCGATGAAATTCCTTCGATACTTCCCATTCTATCTCAAGTACAGATTCAGTCTCCAATCCTTGTACTTGTGATCTAGGTGAACAATTAGAAGAAAAACTGCTATCTACACATGCATGCAACGAAATCAACAAATGTGATCCAGCAAAATAAACTAGACAACGAAATCAACAAATGTGATCCTCGATTTGCTTTGTGTGCAGCAAAATTGACTAGATCTACAACTTCTCCTTATCGATTTGTTTCATACGTAACAGAATCGATCAATATACTACAGAAATTACCTCAACATTATGAGCATCTAGCTCGTGTTGGTTATGACTTCACACAATGCTCGATCTGCCTGATTCCTTCATCAAATTGCATTGTAGACGCGTCAATAAACTTGGGCTCTGATACCATATTAATTATCACTCACTGCATGTACACGATCCATGTGTGAACAATCTGATTTTAGTGAAGAAAGTAACGAGATAGGAGAGTGATGTGTGATGAACTTGAGAGAGAGTTTGGGGAGCAGAAACTGCTCTTCTAAGATCTATATTTTCTCATATATCACTAAATACAAGGAGATGAGTATATATATACACATTTAATCACCAACCTATGCTAACGGACTCAATGATTAGTTAATAACTAATTGAATGGTACTAATCACCTACAATGTTCCTCATGGTACTTTGGTACACATGTTTAATATATCTACAGAGGGTTTGAACAATCCAAAGTTAGCTTTAAGTTAAAAAAAATGTTGTATCTCATTACTAGCTTGGCTTCGAGGGGGAAAAGAAAATTCGAAGAAAAAAATTCAAGAGATTAAGGATAGAATTGTGGATCATAAGAATGACTAGGGGTTTTGATCTAAATAAGTTGAAGTTGCTTAGAAATGAACTAGGGCAGGCGTATAAGGATGAAGAAGCTTATTGGAAACAAAAATCTAGAGCTTTATGGCTTCAGGAAGGTGATAAAAATACTTCTTTCTTTCATATGAAGACCATTCATAGGCGCAAGTGTAACAATATTAAAGGACTTCAATTAGGCGATGGTCATTGGATATCCGAGCAGAGTGATATTGTGAAGGAAGTAGAGAGGTTTTACAAACATTTATTCACTACATCTAGACCTTCTAACTTTGATCCATTTTGAATTTAATCCCTCCTTTAGTTCATAACTCCGTGAATGATTGGCTCATTAGAGATGTCACAGATGATGAAATTAAAAGAGCTGTTTTTTATACGCCTGGAGTGGATGGTATGACTCCTTTTTTCTTTCAAAAATATTGGAATATTTTATCCGATGATATTTGTGCAGCTGTTAAAAGTTTTTTCTTTTTTCATTTAGATTATTTACTTCCTTTCTGGAATCAAACTCTTATAACTTTGATACCTAAAGTGAAAAATCCTACTGACATTAGTCAGTTTAGACCCATAAACTTATGATGTACGGTGTATAAAATTATTGCTAAGACTATTGTTGCGAGACTCAAAACTTATCTTTCTAATAATATTTTTCCAAATCACTCTGCTTTTATTGGAAAAAGATAAATTATTTATAGCTCATGAATTTATTCATCTTTTGAAAAATAAGAGACGAGGGAAGGAAAAGTATATGGCTCTTAAACTAGATATGGCCAAACCGTATAGTGGTTGTATATTCAAAAGTTACTTATTAAAATGGGCTTTCATGAGAATTTCGTCACTTGAATTATGCAATGTATTACTACTCCGACCTATAGGTTTAATCTTAACGGGGATATAGCAGGGGAAGTGAAGCCTACTAGAGGAATAAGGCAAGGGGATCCTTTATTTGTTCTTACTATTTGCAGAAAGTCTTTCCAGAATTCTTAAACGTGGGGATATACAAGGTTTAAGTTTAGCCAGAGGTGGACCTACTATTAACCATCTGTTTTTCGATGATGATTCTTTTATTTTTTGTAACGCGAATGATCAGAATGCTTCTAAAATATCTGAAATTTTATGAAGATTTTTCAGGTCAAAAGGTGAATTTTGATAAATCTGCTATACTTTAATAAAAATACTTCGGAGCCAGAGAAAGATGGTATTATCGCAGAGCTAGGACATTTACAAAGAGATTATATTTGGGTTTACCTGCGATAGTTGGAAAATCGAGGAAAAAATGTTGGAGTTCATTAAAGGATGGAAAAATACTTTTTAAGCCCGAAAAGAAGTAATGCTTAAATCTGTCTTATCTGCTATTCCTTCCAATGCTTTATCGTGTTTTCAATTTTCGGATACTTTGTGTAAAGAAATTACTACTATTTTCTCTAATTTCTGGTGGAGACATGATGAGGATAGGAGAAAATTACATTTTGAAAAATGGGAGAACCTTTGTCTAGCGAAATCTAAAGGAGGAATAGAATTTAGAGAAGCTTTGTTGGCTAAACTTGCTTGGCGAATTTTGACTCATCAAGAGTCCCTACTTTATCAAATTCTCAAGAGTAAATATTTTCAACATACCTCTTTTCTCAAAGCTGCGTGTTCTTTTGCTAGCTCATGAATTTGAAAGAGTATTATTTAGGGTAGAGATCTTTTACAGAAAGGTATTAGATGGAGGGTTGGATCGGGTGATAATATTAGAGCTCGGATGGATCCTTGGATCCCCAACTCTATATGGGTTCAGGCCTAGCCTTTATCAAATGGATATAGAGTTACGAATGACAATCTTATTGACCATGATACTCATACGTGGAAGCTGCAAGATTTACAGAATTGGTTTTGTACGAAGATATTCATGCAATAGTATCTATCCCTATTTCTTCTACTAGATCGTCGGACAAAATTATTTGGTACCATACTAAATCTAGCAATTATGAGGTTAAATCAGGATATCATTTGGCTAGAAAAATTGTTAGATGTCGAGAAGTTAGTAGTGATAGACCTCAGTCGAGTAATCAGTCTTTTTCCAAAAAAATCTAGAATTTCTTATGGTCTATGAATATAAAAAACAAATATAAACATTTTATTCAAAAATATATTTTGAATGTGCTACATGTTAATCATGTTGTTTTTAAACGATTAAAACATAATTGTGATGTATGCAAGGTTTATGGTAATGAAAGTGAAACAATTGATCATATGCTCTTTAGATGTCCTAAAGCACAATTGGTCTGGAAAATATGTCTTATTAATTGGCCGATTATTGAAAGTACCATTGATTTTGCTAGATGGTGGAATGATATTTTCCTTAATGCTAATCAATATCCCGATTCTATTAATCTTGCTAAACGTTTCTATCATGTGGTAAATTTGAAAGGCTAGAAACTCAATGAGCTTTGACGGGGATATTTGTGAACCCAATGAGATTGTAAACAAAGCACATTTTGATTTCCATGAATACGAAAACAATTTGCTTACTGCCTTTTCTCCTATGATTGTATCTGATTAAGCTAACGATAAAAATATTATTGTGGCACAAGATGGTATTATTATATTTGCAGATGTTAGCTTGTAAAAGGAGAAAAAGATTGCAACCATGGGAGTGGCAACTATGGATAGCCGTGGTCATTTGCTTCAAGTCGTTGGTACCCCAATTCAATTCGTTGGGAAGGCCATCACCGCTGAAGCACTAGCAATTCGTGAAGCACTTGAAAATGCTAAGAAAAATGAATGGTCAAAGGTGCAAATCTTGTCTGACGTAAAAACTGTGGTGGATATGATATGGAAAAGAAGTGTAGTTTCATGGGAGATAGAAGACTACGTGTGAAGATATCTGGAAGCTTATGAGTTTTTTTGAGGATGTTTATGTTCTATATAACTTTGAGTATGACTATTTATAAAGAGTATACCCATATAATGAATGTCATTATTGTTATAGGTAGAATGTCGTTATAGAGAAGTAAAAAATATAACATGAAAATTGATTCCGAAGAAAATCGGGCTATTATAGTAAAGTGTTGTTATAGTGAATGACAATTATAAAGAAATTTTATTGTATATTGAACTTTTTACCTATTGCAATTTAACATATTATATCATGTATCATTTATTTTAGAATTACCAATCACTACTGTTAAACAAGATTACCGGTAATTACCTTTTAACTATCTTAATTATGAAAATATTTTCTACTTCAACTAAAGAAAAAAAAATTGTATACTAAATATTGTCAAAATTGTACTCCTTTCTTTCCGATTTAAATGTCTTATTTATCTTTTTAATTGTTTAAAAATAGAATGTCTTTTCTATATTTGATAAAAAAAATTATTCTAGCATACACGAAACTTTAATACTTAACATTTTGATATATTATACACATATTTTAAGATCACAAGATTCAAAAATTTCTTATTTTCTTAAATTTTGTGCTTAATCAAATTTAAACTGATACAAAAACGGAAACGGAGGGAGTTTCAATTTATTGTAAACTTAAGCTATCTTGTGACTCAACAGTAGTTGTAAATATAGCGCTTACTGATCACTTTTCGATCGTGTAATTAAAATATAATCACTATCTTGTGAAGTTTGAAATTTCATAACAGTAATTTTTTTTCAAATACAAGATCGAAAAGCGACCATTTGTGAATATTAACAAAAATAATTGGCATGGATTTTAGGTCTTACCAAATAGAAAGAGCATCCAAAGCCAATTCCGGGTTTTCAAGCAATCCAGCAAGCAAAACCACAATCTGAAAATACCATGTCTCCAAGCACAACATCACCGCCGACGCCGCCGATAATTTGAAAAAACTCGGCAACCCGGAAAATGCCCGCCAACTGAACCCTTTCCATGTCTGTTTACACCTCTCACTTTTCAAAATATACACAAATTGCCCTATTACTATTATCCACCATGACAAACTCAATACTAACGAAGCACCAAGTAACCCGAGCCCGATTTTGTAAATTACAACCCAACTCAGCACCAAATGCAGTGCTAATGTCGCGCCGGAGATGTATGCGCTCGGTGCTACGATGCTTTGAGCCTGAAGGTAGAGGTGACAAAATTAGTTCATCAAAATATGATTCACTCAACTCGTTCAATTTTGAGCTGATCATTAACATGTTTATTTATTAGTTCAGCTCATTTCAGTCCATAGATTAACTCATGAGATATTTAATCAAACTATTATAAATTACATGTCGTGACATGTATTTAGACTGTATTTACGAAACATAGTTATAGTTTCAAGAAATTACAAAACGTAACTATTATATTTACGAAACGTAGTTATCAACGTTGATACATTATGCGCTAAAATATCTTTTTCGCACGATCAACTAATTATACAGTATGTGTTGATACAAATGATATTCGTCATACAACTGAGCTGATACCGCCGGATATAGATATTTCGTTGATACATCTGATACTCATCTGATACAACTCTTCCGCCATACACCAATTGTAGCTACGTTTCATAAATACGCAAATTGTAACTATGTTTCGTAATTATGCTCTAAACTATAGTTATTTATGAAATTTTCTCTATAATAAATAAAAATTTATTATTAAATATTAAAAATTATAAAAGAACATAAACTTAGTAAGAATTAGTCTATAAAAAAACTTGGTAAGAATTAGGCAGGTTGTTATGACCCGCTTTTTAGTAACTTTTTGCGGATTATATCCCGATCATTTATTAACTCAACCTATTTTACCCCGCACAAATTCAACCCAATCGGTCCATTTGACACCCTTACCTGGAGGAACTTCTGGATCGGGAAATTGATAGCGTAGGCAAAAATTTGGGGGATTAGACCGTACACAAATATAGCAGCTGCTGCTGCAATTCTCTCCGTTTGGCCTAGAAATAGTAGAATTGGCTTGCAGAAAATATACACCACTGCTAGTAAAATTCCACTTAGAGTTAGGAGAACTGTTGATCTTTGAAGATAAATTCCTAACATATCGTATTTCTTTGCTCCAAATGCTTGCCCACATAATGTTTCAACTGCACTTCCCATTCCCAACTGTAGTTTCCAAAAAAATAATTAGTATATTACAATTTCACCATTTTTAGAATAAGTCTGGCAATTCCTAAATTTGTTCAAAATTACAAACATAATTTCAAAGAACATTAAAATTGAATTTAGACATGCATTTAACTTTTAAGAAAAACGTTGACATTTTGTAAATAGAAAAAAAATCAGATGAAAAATAGGTCAAAACCATCTGTAATTTTCCAAAAGAAACAAAATATTACAATTTCACCTATTTTTAGAATAACTAAAATTATTCCTAAATTTGTTCAAAATATCACCAACTAATGCTAATTTTTTCATGTTCAAAATGGTCCCAGTAATTCTTAGCTCCCGTTTGGACATAGATTTTTTTTTTACTTTTTTTAAATAAAAAAACTAAAAATATTATTTATTTGATCAGCTTTTGAAAAAATTCAGAAGAAAAATTTTCAAATCTCAAAAACTGATTTGGTTTGGGTCAGTTTTTGGGTGAAATTTTTTCTTCCATTCATAAAACTTCAACTTTTTTCAGCATATTCAAACACAATTTTAATTTTCAAAAATTATTTTTCAACACAACTTTAAAAACATCTTTTTCAAGTTTCAACCAAATTCCATGCACTGATGTCATGAGCTCAAATCGCAAAACACTTCTCGTGATAAATGCTATGAAGATCGGTACAATAGACCTTTTACAGATACTCTTTCTCTGACTTCGCACAAGAGCTTAATGCACCGGACTACACTTTTTAACTAAATCTATATCCAAACACTAACTTAATATAAATTGAGTAACAACAATATACTCAGTGAAGTCACACAGCGTGTTATCTGGGTATAAAAATAAAATAATATTTGAAAGTCGAAATTGTATTTAAACATGCAACTAACTATAAACAAGTTAAAGTTTAGTAAATGAGAAAAAGAAAATTCACTTGAAAAGCAAGTCAAAACTAATTTTATCTTCAAAAATTTATCCTAATGTATAGCTAAACAATTTTTTTTTTAAAAGAACTATTATCCCAAAGGCTCTAATTCATCAAACAGAGTTAATTTCTTTCCTATTTTCAGAATATCTCCAATTTTTCCCACTCAGACAATATATCAAACACTTTATCTACATTAACAAACCATCATACCATAAGCCCATAAGCAAAAACTTGAATCCCAGTGTTTCCAAGTGAAGCAGCAGCAAGCTCAAGATTACCCAAATGCCCCGAGAATATTTGCGTCGACATAGACATAATATAATTTATCATATAAACCATCACCGCTGGAGCAGCAAGGTAGAAAAGTAGCTTCATTTCGATCCATGTAGCTAAACAGAGTTTACTCCAAAGAGGCATTTCAGTGTTTAATAGTACTGTTTCGAGTTCATTGCTTGATTCAAAATTGTGAGTTTCGGATAATTGTGGTGATAGAGATGTTGTACCATTGTTGGCGAGAAGTGGTTGGTAAGTGTCGGATTTTGAAGAAGCCATGAATTTCGACCAAACGATAGGAGAAAGAAGAATGTAATAAATATGCAGCATATAACTTTTTATATATAGAAATGGAGAACGTCAGCGCTTATGCGGTTGGGATAGTGCAAGCGGCACCACTTTGACTTTTCTTTTTCGTTTTGCAATCATTTGGTATTTAAAATTAATGATCCGATTAATTCAGATTATAAAAAATATTTTTTATTTTATAATAACTGATGTTTTTAATTTGAATATTTCTTCACTCCTAGAAAATAAGAAGATATGTTTACTAATTTATTTTTAATCAAATATCTTAAAAAGCTAGGTCTATTTATTTGAATAAGGGAAAATTAAAAATAAACAAATAATGTTTTCTTAATTTTGTGAAACATCATTTATGTTGAGATACAATAAAAATATAAAAATACCATTAATTATGAAACGAAAGGAGTAACAAGTTTTTCATTTACAGTACTCAAATTTGAGAACCGGAATTTTTAATTAAGAATGGAGAAATTTAATTTGTATTTCTGGACCTGAACACGATGCATTTAGGATATGAACTAACAGATTCACATAAACTCAATAGCTTATATTTAAACTTTGTAACTTACAGTAAAACCTCTATAAATTAATACTCTATAAATTAATAAACTCTCTAAAATAATAAAATCTTCCGATCCCGACTTGGGCTTTTATAAAAAATCATCAAATTCGATAAGATAATAATTTTTTGAAAAATTCCTTTATAAATATTAGGTCCCATTAAAACTCTAAATTAATAATTCATAAATGTTACAATTATAAATATTATGGTAATTTGCTAAAATATTGGGAGCAATCTGCCACCCTGGAACCAACTGAGCTACACCCATGCGGGTTTAATTTGCTAAAATATGAATCTATTGTTACTTGATTTTTCTTAAAATTTAAATCTAATTGGATTTCATCCCTAACTTTTTTAATTGCAGCCAAGAGTTCCGGTGTCGAGTTCTCTAGCTGCAACAAAATAAATTGAAGAGTTGTTATCGCGCTCAAAGCCTCATTTCTCGTGGATCGGTTCCAACTAGATTGAATCATCTTAAACTTATTCATTATTAGTATCTTCAATAATATCAGCAACAATTTCCTCTAAACTTTGAACCATTGAACATTCATCATTTTCACCCGGATAGTCCACCAATTTGTTGACGTCCATTTCATTGTGATAACCAACATCCTTGACCATATTCTCAAGCTCATGTAGGCTTTCTTCAAAGTTTGTCTCACTTGAGATTTCTTCATTTGAACGAATTTTGCAGTGCCGAAAGCAATTTGCTATTGACACTTGAGAAACATTGGTTGTCCAAGCGGAGACTGCAAAATTGATGGCATCTAAAACATTAATCTTTTCAGGATTAGGTAGCCCCAACTCATGACCTTCCAGTAGATTTTTGTAGAATCTCCTACGATAGTGCATCTTGAAAACTCTAATTATTTCGGCATCACATGGTTGAATATTTGATGTCATGTTAGGTGGCAAAAAAAACAACTCAACATTCTGTAACCCTTCAATATTTTTTGGATGGGCTGGAAAATTGTCAACCATCAACAAGATTCTTCTGTCATTCATTTTGTGATCAAACCAGCGAACATATTCATCAAAAAGCACACTAGTCATCCATGCCCTCTTGTTGGCATGATAATGACAATTGATGCTGCTCATGTTGATAAGCAGCGTGACTTTGCATATTTTCCAATAATCTATAAAAGAATTTTTTCCGAATCATCCTCGTT
Organism: Przewalskia tangutica; assembly: GCA_029844215.1. Taxonomy (NCBI): domain Eukaryota; kingdom Viridiplantae; phylum Streptophyta; class Magnoliopsida; order Solanales; family Solanaceae; genus Przewalskia; species Przewalskia tangutica. The sequence continues at coordinate 148,312,512 of CM056720.1, forward strand.
GCAACAAATAACAATTGTAAGTCTCTCTTTGTCTTGCTTTCTTCCCTCAAGTTGCTTGATTGCAAGAGAGTGATCAGCTTGTAACCTGTAAAACAAACTTGTTTCATCCAAATTAAAAACATCTTTCATGAGAAATTGGTTTATTTTCTCCATTATAGCCTCCAGTTTCATTTCCATGTCCTGCATGTCAACCGAACCACTTTCTCCAAAACGACGAAATGATTTAATAACATGTCTTACCTTGAATTTTTCAAGCCAACCTTGAGAAAATTGATGTTCAGGAGGGTGTTGAGGATGCAAACTCTTCATTATATCCTTTGCTTTCTCCAAAATAAGTTCTCCGGTCATATTGACTCGATCTTGGTACTGAAAAAACCATTCATAAAGAACATTCTCCATATCTGGATATTTCGCCGATTTGTGTCGCTTAATATCCCCACCCTTCTCAAAGTTGGTTGAAATGTACTCCGATGATCTCTTGAGAGTGTTTGATATTGTACCTTGACTAACTTTCAAACGATATTTTTCATCAACCCACTCTTGTAAATCTTTTTGAGTGCATGTGGGATGGTCTCTCTTATACTCACATAATGCTTTACGCATTTGATCATTCATGGATGATTTTGCGATGTCTTTTAGATGAGAAGACACGGTTGGGTGTTATGAATTATTTTATTTCCATATTGAGATTTATATAGTAATATAATAGTTAATTATATACAATAAATTGATATTATACATGAATATATTTAATTAGTTACAAAAAATTGGTTGATGCATGAATATAATCAATGAAACATATATGAATTCATTTATTTTCAATACATATGTACTAAATTTGCTGAATTTAAAAAGTCTCACTTTTAATTAATAAAATATTAATTTATCGATATATTAATATCTCTCTAAATTAATAAAATTTCATGGTCTCAAGATTATTAATTTATAGAGGTTTTACTTGTATTTTAAAAATTATTAAATATTTAATTATTATTATATATTAACCTAAATTCGTTGTAGAATTTCAAGTGTCTTTGTTCATGGATGGTCGAAGTTTTCAATTTGGCTACATAAACTAATTCAAGCTTAGCGTCGTAAGTCAATTGGTCCATTTTCTTTATAATTATCGATGTGACTATTTTGGATTTTACTGATTAAAATAGTAAAATCGAAATGACAATAATTGTGAAGGTCACTAAAGAAATGTTACATCGGTAGTCGTCTTACCCACCAACTGTGTGCAGTTTAAGTCAGTATTTTAATGATAAAAAAATATTTATATCGGGTATATAAATGGGTCAAATATATTCCTCTAATTTAGTTTATTAGTCAGTTTTGCTCTCCATCAGTGAAAGTATTAAAATATATCACTCATGTTATAAGTTTGGGCTAAATATACCCCTACCGTTAGCAAAATAATTAAAAATACCCTTTTTAAAAACATATTCTAAAAAATTAGATTTTTAATTAAAAATTTTGTAAAGTATTTTAAAAAATAAATAAAGTGTACTAAATTTTAAAAAAAAAAAATCGGCATTAATTTTAAAAAGAAAGCTGAAAAAATTGATTTAAAAAAATATATTTTCCAGATTTTCTAATTAAAAAATCTAATTTTTCAGAATATTTGTTTTTAATATGAGTTTTATAAAATCAAGAAAATTTCATATTTTAATAAAATTATTTTTTCCAGATTTATTTTAATTAGAAATATCAAATTTTCAGATTGTTTTTAAAAAATATTATCACGTAGGCACAACATAGCGTTAAATGTTACATGTCACTCAAATTATACACATATTAAATAGGAAACTAATACGCCTCATTTTTAACATATTATATAGGTATTTAACTTATTCTATGTGGTGTCTACGTGACAACTTTTTAAAAAACATCTGAAAAAATCATTTTTCTAATTAAAATAAATCTGAAAAAATGAATTTTATCAAAAAATATGAATTTTTCTTGATTTTATAAAAATAGTTTTTTTTAAACAAATATTCTGGAAAATTATATTTTTATTAAAAATCTATTTTCTTTTTAAATTTATTTTTAAAATTAATGAATAGTTTTTAAAAAAAAATTGGATACTTTTTTTCCAATTACTTTACAGTTTTCTAGATTTAAAAAATTATTTCCAGATTTTTAATTAAAAGATTCAATTTTCCAGAATATGTTTTTTAAAAAAGAGTATTTTTTAATACTTTGCTAACGGTAGGGGTATATTTGGCCCCAACTTGTAACGGGACGGGACCGGGGGGTTATATTTGATTACTTTTGCTAACGGATATATATATATATATATATATCAAATATACCCCTATACTTTAGTTTATTAGTCAACTTTGTCATGCGTTAGCAGCGAAAGTAATCAAATATACCCCCTCCCCCTACAAGTTGGGGCCAAATATAGCCCTAACAGAAGACAAATTTGACTAATAAACTAAAGTAATGGGGTATATTTGATATATATATATATATATATATATAAAACTTCTTATCATGATTAAGTAATATGTATTTTCATTTTTATTTATTTATTTTAAAGCTTAATTATTTAATTAAATATAATAGCCGACGTGAATAAGTATTTACTATATTTTAATAAGTAGAAATTTGTTTAGGTGCGAGACAGGTTCTAAATGCTTTGACTATAGGCGAAGTTAGGATTTTAAATTTTAGAAATAAAAAAATTATTGAAATTTTAATAAATTATTTATGTATATTAAATATATTTTTTAACTCAAATACAAAATTTATGCTAAAATTAATAAATTCTGTCAAATTTGTAATCAATATTTTAACTCCACTCTCGGCTTTGAAAATCATGATAAGCTAAAAGTCTGTACTCTACCAACATGGATTGTGGTGGGATAGTTCAGATTCCTCCGCCCTTAATTGTTAGTTTCTGATTCGAATCTTTGTAAATGAAAAAACAATTTGTTGGAAGCACTGCCCCATAAGCTTTGTAATGTGTTATCCAAATTTAATCAAAATTTAATATAAATATCGAACACCGAATAAATAAAAAATCTAAAGTCTCACAAGATTAAAGATTAGTGATCTTCACTTTAGAGTTTAGACTATCTGATTTATTTGTCTCATTTTGTATTTTATGTCTTGGATTATCCGTTGGAGTATGTTCCAAAAATATTATCTTCTTAATTTTTATTTAAATGTTTAATTCTAACTTATAATTTCTATAACTTAGAATTCACCGTTAATATTTTAGTATGTACATTGGTTAGTATACTAAGATATTTTTATTATTATTATTATTATTATCAAAATATGTTAGTTTGAAAATTATCTCTGGTGTTTTGGAGCTAACCATCATATAGTGGCGGATCAAGAATATTTGTAAAACAATTTAAAATATAAAAAAAAAAAACGCACGAACAAGTAATCTAAATGACACCTTTTTTGAGCCATCATATCAAAAGGGGTCATGGGCTGCACAATAAACCAAAACGGATTTAAAGTGGAGCACTCCACGATTTACCTCTAATGTTAACGACAACCTTTGACGTTTGTCAATGTTATTAAATTTTTTTCAAATTTTACTTAACAAATCGTGGACCACTCCACGTTTTACAAAGGTAATTTTTTTAAAAAATAATTAATTGCAAAGTGTTAATCGGTCAAGATTGCAAATTTTCTTTTGCAAAGCCTCTCCACGTTTTGCAAAGGAATATATTTTATTTTACTTTTTTACTATGTTGCATAAGGCATTGTTTATATTGAAAAATATTTTCTTCACAAATTCAAAACTCAATCCGAAATTAATAATTTTATGTGAAATAATATATTAACATATAAGTCAAATAAAATTTACAAGTTATGTAAATAGTAAATGTTAGATTAAATACGCAATTAAATTCCACAAAATGTAATATATATTTTTTACAATAAGGACAACAACATATTCGTAGAATATTACATAAGAAAACAACAACCTGAAATTTAGGAAAAAACATAGTAACAAGCGAGCAACAACAACTATTGAGTTTGCATGGAGCAACAATTCTTGTTATGACCTGTTTGCCTACATGTGCAACACTTTTTAGCCATGCGAGCAGGAGCTATATCCATTTAATTCCTCCTTCTACTTGTACTCCGCTCTCCTGAGATTCGCTCGTTGATGACGTCCAAATCCACTCCTTAAAAGAGAAAGTGATGGTCGTCGCAATATAATTTATCGAACTAGAGTTGGAGTCGAATCCACAGAGAATAATACTAAGACAATTAAGCTAGTTATGGAATTATCACCAATTAAGTTAAGCCAAATAATTTTCAAATATTTGATTTTGTTTAGAAACTAATAAAGATAAAACTAACTAATAGGGAGCACAAGCTATGAAAATTTGGGGCTTTGGAACATAGTAATTAAACTTAAATTCAATAATGATCTATTGTAAGTAATTATCTACCACTAATTAATCATGGGTCAAGCAAATTAGCCTTGAAATTTCAATTACCCAATGTCTCTCGACTATTTAGCGGGTTCATCTTAGCTAGTTCTCTCGAATCAAACTAAAAAACATTAGTCACATTCTAATTTTAGGCTACACTGGGATTTTTCCTATCTAAAGGTTAAACCCATTAGATGAGGGTTAAAGTCTCAAATCGTGATAATCAATCTAACCCAAACCCTAATTTCCTCTCTCAAGTTTAATTAAGGATAAATGGACAAGTCCTAGGTTAGCTACTCCATTTGAAAATATTCAAGAACAAGATTAATTAAATAAACAGAGACTCATTTCATAAATAGCAAGAACTAATCCATACAAAAGCAACAACAATTAAATACAAATTACTACTCAACAAGTCTTTCAACTTTGTTGTCCAAAATCATCACTCACGCTAAATATAACAATTAAAAAAAAGGAGTTGAAGTAAGAAATTCTCATTAATGGCTTCAAATATTCACTTCCAAGGTGATGGGTGATGAAATCCTAGCCTCCAAAGCTTGTTCTCCCTCTTCTAATCTCTCAAAATGTGTTGGAGAATGATTCTTGAGATTTGATATGAGTTGGTGTGTTTCTCCTTGTGGCTAAAATGACCTAATGTTATATTTATAGCCCAAAAAAAATATTTTACAAAATCTTCCAAAAATGCCCGGTTTCCGTTATGCTACCTATTCTGCTACCAGAAGAACCATTATGTGGCTAGTAGAACGGTTCTGCGGCCAGTACAATGGTCAACAAAATGGGACAGTGACTTCTGTCCCATTTAGCTACCCATTATACGGCCAACAGAATGGTCAGCAGAATGGGACAGTGATAGAAAAACTTCATGTCCCATTTTGCTACAAATTCTGCGGCCAGCAGAACGGTTCTGGTGCCAGCAAAATGGTTCTGTCTCTTGACATGTCAACTCCAAATTCCAACACACACGAAATAAAAATAAGAAATGACATTAAAACTTACTTAAAGGGCTAGAAAAGCTTAAGGAAAGTGTATAAAAAACGTGTAATTTTACCGCACATCAATACCTCCAACTTAAACTCTTGCTTTTCCTCAAGCAACTAAAAGTTACGACTAACAACAAAGCAAGAATGACTATGGTTGATTTTACCTATGAGTTCGCAAGCATGCGATTCAAAATGTTAACAACCCCTCAATTTTCTCAAAAAAAAAAAAGTCGAGAGTGCATAGCTATGAACACTCATTTCATGAAAATCAAGCCTCAATCGATGACTAGATGTTATTAGCTACTAGATGTGCACAAGTACAATAATTTGAGAATCGCACATCATGAAATTCATATTCCTCTGCCTCACAATAAAGAAAGTCTCAACACTCATTAAGAACAATTAAATATATGGGACATATGTCAAATCACTCACACTCACAAAGAATGTCAAGTATCAGGTCATAGGCTTGCCTTTATTTTAAGTCATCACTACTCAAAGAGTGTTCGATTTCGTATCTCTAAGGACTTTTTTAAGCTTGTAATGCAGGTTTAGGCGTAGGTAGAATATTCTAGGTACGAGTGACTTTTTCCTCCGTCTGTGCTACATATTTTTCATTCATTTTGCTCAATTCCTTCTTTTGTCTTCCAACTTTCTTTTGCAACACCCATTTTATTCAAGTATCCTCAATTTATTATACTCTTTTTGTGATTCATTTTCTCTTTTCTTTTCTATTGTTTTTGTATTTTGTTTTTTTCTCTTTTTTTTTTAGTATCACTCACATCACAATCTTCTTTTCTTTTCTCTCTCTCATGTTTCACCCCAACTTAGAATTTTGGCCTCAATTCTCATTTCTCATGCTTAAAAGGAGGGATCTTTGGTTCAAAAGATGGCTCACTTCAAAAGGGTTTTGGTTTGTAATGTGATAGCCAAAGAAAAAGTTAAAATTCTCAAAAGGGGACAACTAGTTCTCCTAACTCACGGATAGATCAGAGAAGTCTTAATCAAGAAGGTTCACTGTTATATGAAGGCCTAAGCTCATTTGCTCAACCAAGTAATTTCTAGTTTCGCAGTGACAAATCAATGAGGCAAGTTATATATAATACAAGCAAGCACAAGAGAGCAATCAAATCCTCACAATGCAATACACATGAGCTATAATAACAACTACATTTTAGCTCTATATTGAATACAAGGCTGTCATCTCATTAAAATTCAAAAACAAGTAGGCATAGAGTCATAAAATGAGGTGTGCTTTCACAAAATGATCATTCAAGTGTGAAGCTACTCTCTTTTGCTAAAATACAATTTTTCAGGGGTGTTATCAAATCCAACAATAAGCTACACATTCTTTAAACTACATACAAATACCAATCAAGTCAAACTACGCATTTTTATACACTTTCCTTAATCTTTATAGCCGTTTAAGTATGTTTTAATGTTATTTCTTATATTTATTTTGTGTTTATAGTAATTTGGAGTTGAAGTATCAAAAATCACAAAAAAATGAGAAACATTTTGTGACCATTTAGTTGGCTGTAGAATGGGTAGCAAAATGGGATATAAAGTTTTGTTATCACTGTCCCATTCTGTTGTCCCATTCTGCTAGCTGCAGAACCATTCTACTGACCGCAGAACCATTCTGTTGTCCACAGAATGGGTAGCGAAATGGACTATCCCATTCTGCTAGTCGCAGAACTGTTCTGTTAGCCGCATAATGGTTCTGCTGGTAGTAGAATGAATATCAAAATGGAAAAAAGATATCTTTGGCAGATTTAGTAAAATATTTTCTTTGGGCTATAAATATAACATTAGGTCATTGTAGCCATAAGGAAAGGTGGTAAGGTTGACACATGTCATGCTGCGGTATTAAATTAAGTGTTACTGCGAGGCAACCCAAACTTTTACTTTTTTTTTTGTTTTTGTTTGTTGTTTTGGTTTTAATTTTATTTTATTGTGTGATTTAATCGTTTGTCAAAGTGTGTAGGAACTGGAAAATCGGGTGCATAGAAGTTGGAGATGAAAGTGTTGAAGAAAAGAGAAGCTAAAAATGAGGAGGAACATTATGTGGCCCCTTCTGCGAACTGCAAACACAGTATGTGGACCGTATTTTGATCCACAAATCCTCCCAAATGAATTGAAAAATGGAACTTGAAAAGTTTAAAAATGCGGACCATTCTGCTATCCGCATTCCTGATATGCAGCCCGCACTTTCGATCTCAAAATAAGATAGATCACTAGGAGGTTGAGCACATAACTGCGGTGGAAAATATTTATTTTTCAGACCGCAGAATAGTTTCATGACATGTTTTGCAATCACTTTTTAGGTGTTATGCAGCCGATGAAAAAATAGGTGTATCTCACGCCTTCACTATCTTTGGGCACCACTTTACCTACCTGTGCTACTAGTCCTACACCACCAGATCCCGAGAAGGGTAGTTTAGAGTTACCCGCTCTCATTTTACAGTTTGAGGGCACTGATGCCCATACAGAGCCAAACTTAAGAGAGCGCTTAGTGCGCCACAAGGAGCCCCTCAAAATTTTATCTATACATTTTGATTTTATGCATTGAGGACACTGGATGCTTTTAAAGTTGAGAGTGTGGTAACATGTTTAGTTTTTTCCTTGTAGTTTTTTCTTTGATCTCCCTTGATTTTTCTTTGCCTTATTCTTTTTTAAGGGTGTATGTTCAGTAACCATGGCCTAATGATAGAGTAGTTTGACTTGGTTGGTACTTGTATGTAGTTTCTAGCACATGGAGCTTACGTTTTGTTTTGATATCACCCCTTAAAAAGTTGTATTTTGAAAAAAAAGAGTTGATATTCACTTGAATAATCTTTTTTGTGAAAGCATGCCTCATTTTGTGACTCTATTTCTACTTGTGTTTGAATCTTCATGAGATGATACTCTTGTATTCAATAGAGAGCTAAAATTATAGCGGTTCTTGTAGTTCATGTGCATTGTGTGGTGGATTTGATTCCCCTCTTGTGCTTGCTTCCTCTTGTGCTTGCTTGAATTATCTAGAACTTGACCTGTTGGTTTGTTACCGCAATTATAGGTTTTGTTAGGTTGAGGAATTGATCTTAGGCTTTCTTATGAGAGTAAACCTTTTCTTGAAACTTTTTAAATCTATCTGTGAGATGAGACTACCTAAATGTCCCTCTTTTGAACCTTTTAACCAATTTCCTTGGTTACCACATTATAAACTAAAACCATTTTTGGAATGAACTGTCTTTGAATCAAATCCCTCTTTGAATGTATGAAAAGTTAAAATTAAGGCCAAAAGTCAAAATTGTGGGTGGAACATGATATGAAAGAAGGGAAGAGTATCGTGATGTGCGTAACACAAAAAAATGAAATGCAAAAATAATAGAAAATGAAAAAGAAAATGGAACACAAAAAGAGTGAAATAAAGTGGGAAACTTGAATAAGGGGTGGAAAAAGGAAGTGAAAAGAAAAGGAAAGGAATTGAGCAAAAAGAATGACAAATGTATAGTGCTAAAGGAGGGAAACGTCACTTGCACCCAAATAAATATCATACTCGTCCCTAAGCCTACATTACAAGCTGAAAAAAGACCTTTGAGATCCTAAACCGAGCATTCTTTGAATAGTGGTGACTTAAAATAAGGGCAAGCATATGACATGATACTTATGACACTTGACTTTCTTTGTGAGTGTGAGTGATTTTATCTATGTCTTGTGTTTTTATTTTGATATATGGAGTGTTGAGACTTTCTTTATTGTGAGACACATGAATTACATGAACTTTGTGATGTGAGCTTCCCAAATTATTGTACTTGTGCACATTTAGTAACTAGTAGCATTTAGTCATCAATTAAGGCTTGATTTTCATGAAATGATTGTTTGTAGCTATGCACTCCCGAGTTGTTTTTTAGAAAATTAAGGGGTTGTTAACATTTTGAATCGCATGCTTATGAACTCATAGGTAGAACCAACTATAGTCATTCTTGTGTTGTTGTTAGTCGTAACGTTTAGTTTTATTTTAATTGCTTGAGGACAAGCAAGAGTTTAAGTTGGGTGTTGATATGCGGTGAAATTACATATTTTTATACCCTTTCCTTAAGCTTTTCTAGCCTTTTAAGTAAGTTTTAATGTCATTTTTATGTTAATTTTTTGTTTGTAGGAATTTGGAGTTGATGTGTCAAGAATCGCAAGAAAATAAGAAAAAGATTGTTTGTGACCATTTTACTGGCCGCAAAACCATTCTGCTAGCCGCATAATAGGTAGAGTAATGGGACATGAAGTTTTGTTATCACTGTCCCATTTTTCTGGACGCACAACCATTTTTCTGGACGTAGAACTGTTCTACTGGCCGCAGAATGGGTAGTGGAATGGACTGTCACATTCCGTTGGCCGCAGAATGATTCTGCTGGTAGCAGAATGAGTATCAAAATGGGAAAAAGGGCATCTTTGGCAGATTTTGTAAAATGTTTTTGGGATATAAATATAACATTAGGTCATCATAGCCACGAAAAAATACATCAACTCATATCAAATCTCAAGAATTATTATTTAACCTATTTTGAGAGCTTAGAAGAGGAAGAACAAGATTTAGAGGCTAGAGTTTCATCACACATCACCTTGGAAGTGAATACTTGAAGCCATTAATGAGAATTTCTTACTTCAACTCTTTACTTTATTGTTTTGTATTATTATATTTGGTGTGCATGATGACTTTGGACAACAAAGTTGAAAGACTTGTTGGGTAGTAATTTGTATTTGACTCATGTTTCTTAGGAATGATTTATTTACCATTGTTTATGAAGAAATCATGTGTTGATTTAATTAATCTTATGCTTGAATATTTTCAAAAGGATTAGATAACCTTAGGACTTGCCCATTTACTTTGATTTAAACTCGAACCAAGGTAAATCAAGATTGGGATAGATTGATTATCATGATTTGGGACTTTAACCCTCATCTGATGGGTTTAACCTTTAAATAGGAAAAACTCTAGTTTAGTTAAAAAAATTAAAATGTGATTAATGTTTCTTAGTTTGAATTGAAAGAGCGAGCTAAGAAATACCCGCTAAATAGTCGAGAGATCTTAGTGGGTAATTGAGATTTAAATACTAAGAATACTTGATTTATAATAATTAGTGGTGGTTTAGTATTGTATTGGATCATTATGAGTTTAAATTAAATTGCTATGCTCCAAACCCTGAATTTTCCATAACTAAAAATCAAATATCTAAAAATATCTAAAAATTATTTGTCTTAGCTTAATTGGTGATAATTCCATAGCTAGCTTAATTGTCCTAGTATATTATTCTCGTGGGGTCGACTACGACTCATAGTTGGGTGAATTATATTGTGACGACCGTTTACACTTTTTCTTTGAAGAGTAGATTTGGATGTCATCAAACTACTCTATAATTAGGCCATGATTACTGAACATACTACCATTTTCGGGCTCTGGTGGTGTAGGACTAGTAGCACGGGCAGATGAAGTGGTGCCCAATTTTTTTGAAAGTGTGAGATACACCTATTTTTCCATCGGTTGCATAACACCCAACATGTGATCACAAAATAGGTCGCAAAAATGTTCTACGGTCCGCATAAAGGATCCTTTCCTCTGCAGTTTTGTGCTCAACCTCCTAGTGGCCTATCTAATATTGCGGTCAAAAGTGTGGACCGCATACTAGGAATGCAGCGCAGAATGATCCTCATTTTTGAACTTTTTCAAGTTCTATTTTTCAATTCGTCTGGGAGAATTTGGGAATCAAAATATGGTCCGCATATCGTGTTTACGGTTCGCAGATGGGGTCGCATAATGATCCTCCTTGTTTTCAGCTTCTTTTTTCTTCAACACTTCCATCTCAAACTTTCATGCATCAGTTTTTCCCATTCCTACACACTTATAAAAAATAATTAAAGCACACACTGGAATAAAATAAAAAACAAAAGAACAAAAACGTAACAATTTGGGTTGCCTCTCAATAGCGCTTAATTTAATGTCGAGACACGACGTGTGTCAACCTTACCACTTTTTCCTCCACTTGGAGGATATGAATCGTTGCTCTAATTTTGAATCGAAGTTTCGGTGATGCTCATGAGGCGGTGGTAGGAAAGTGAAGAAGCCAACTCTTGGGTGTTGTATTTTGCACTTTTTGGCCTTCAAGTGAGGAATGTCATTTTATTGTTTTGGCATGATAAACATTAAAATGGATGCACCTTGTTCTTCATCTCTAAAATTCTCCATACGCTTGATCATTTCAACTTTCATATTATCAACCAAGCCTAGTATTGAAATTGTTGAAATGCGGTCTAAGACGCTCTATTTTCAAATTTGCTCTATTGTTAACGTTCTCACCCCCAATTGAACAAGAGTCTTCAAAAATGATTTGATGGACTTTTCTTTGCAACTCTAGTAGAACTTGTTCAACATCAGCATCATTCATTAAAGTTGGGTGGTTGTCATTTCACCATTAGCTCTCCCAAATTGCTCTTGACCTCATTTTCCATGGTACCTAACTCAAGAACACTATCATTCACCATTTGTTGTTGAACATTTCATATCTCAATCTTTGCATTCAATTCATCCTCCAAGACCCAGATAGAAATTTCAAGTAGCTTTAATTCTTGACTTTGCTCAACTTTCATCTTTAGAAATTCTTTCATCATCCATGAAATGCCTTTACCGTGAACCCCATAGACTCCAACTTGTTGAGTTTGCTTCGTTAGCTAATCTTGTCTCACAATCTCTACTTCGTCAAGATTTTCTTCATAGTGGAATGACATTTGAGGAAGCCAGGGGAAACTATTGGCTCTAAGCCTATGCACATGAATCAGGAGCTGTGGCACTTTCTCAAATGGCTTCCTACTGAGGCGACGTAAAGGCGCTTGGGGGTGCGGACAGGGGGGACGGCGGGGAGGCCGGCTCCATATCAGGCGAACAACAACTACATTTTCTAATCGATTTCAAACCGAAAGACAATCCTAGGTCCGAAAATAGTCGTTCAAGGCTTGCAATAATTCATTTATGGTGAAATCCATGTTTCGGACAATTTCATCATCTTCATGTTGAATGTTTTTCCACCATTTGGTCAATACTTTCCCAAAAACTTCATTCCTCCATGTTATGCTACTCAACATTTCCTCCATTTGAGAGCTAGAGACTTCTTATTCATGATTTTGGTCTTCTTTTATTTGAACCACTTCTTATTTTCATGACTTTCGTCATGTCATTAAAATATTTGAGCTCATCCATTGGACTTGAAGTCTCTTCTTCTACCAATCCATATTGAGGAGTAAACAAATTCATGGCATTTGAGGAGTTGATTTCCCCAAGGAGTTAATTTGCTCTTTTCAATGCCTCGTCATTTGCCAAAATAGATTGTAGAAGGATTTTTCTCTCCTCCTCCAATATAGATTCCCACTTCATGTAGTTTTAGAGCAATGCTTGAATGCCTTCAAATCTGGCATGTTTTCCTTCATTTGTCATGCCATTATTTCTATCAAACTCAAAAGCACAAGTAACATTCTCGTTAGATCAACATAGAGGGGGGGGGGGGGGGGGGGAATAGTTTGGACAATCACCCAAATGTCCATCTAGACCACCACATGTTGCAAATATTCCCATCATAGGAGTGAGACGATGCACACATCTCTCTCCCGGGAGTATTTTCACAATCTTGCCAAAAATGGGGTCCTTCACAATATGGACATGAGTCATTAAAATAAGGATTACAACCATAAAACTCATTCTCAATCCATGATGCCAAGATGACACAAATAACAAAAACAAAAATTAGCTAACACAAAGAAACACGAAAAATCACAAACACATATTCACAAAGACTCACAAATATTCACAAAATTTGGACAAAGATTTTTTGGTTTACTTCCTAAACTAACTCAATATGTTAATTATTTCCCGACAACGACGTCAAAATTGATGAAGTCCAAATCCACTTCTCAAAGAGAAAGTGTAAATGATTGTCGCAATATAATTTACTCAACTAGGAGTCGGGGTCGAATCCACAGGGAATAATATACTAGGGTATTAAGCTAGTTATAGAATTATCACCAATTAAGCTCAGTCAAATAATTTTTAAATATTTAATTTTGTGTCACATCCTAACCTTGCTGGGGTAGACGAGCACCTAGTGCCATCTCTATACAAGTAACATACTCAACAATACAAGTAGTTTACTATGTTCAATTACCTACAACCAGAAGAGTCCAAAATACATATATAGATATATGGGCCTACAAGGCCTCAATTGTATAACCCAACATCATATATCACTACTGACCACAGGTGTCCATCTGTCTACACAAGCCTCTAAGAGTGTTTGAGAAAATAACATGGTCGGGATAGGGTCCTGACCTACCCAACTAGCTTGTATAACTATACCACAAATGACTCGACTGGGTTACTCCAGGAGGAAGTGGAGCTCACCAAAACTCTGATGATCAGCTGGATCAACTACTCACAAATCTGCCACTTGTGAACCTGGACCTGCAGCATGACATGCAGCGCCCCTAACAAAAGGGACATCGGTGTGAATAATGCATCGAGTATGTAAGGTGGATAAAACAAATGACAAACACTGAAACTTAAAGGAAAACAAGTAACAAAAAGTATATGAGGACCATCACTTACCTGTAGGTGACATTTTGTATACCACTGAACACATCATAATAGGCATAGTATTGTTTACTTATTTAGTCGATCTTTGTCTCGCAAATATGTTCTTCTTAGGGTGACAAATAGGTCATGTAGACCATCAAATAGGCCTCGGTGGTCATGAAATAAGGCTCAATGGCTAGAAAATAAGCCCGAAGGATAGCAAATAAGCTCAATAGCTAGAAAATAAGCGCAAGCTGGAAAATAGGCTGCGAGAGCTGATGAATCATATCACATAGCTCAACTAAGTTCTTTATACATCAACTCACTCAACTATTGTTCCCCTTTTAGGAGACACAACGTGTTATTCACAATTACCTTTGATAAATGCAACTAAAGACTCGCTTATCCTCGGAGTAACCAAGTAGACAAGCATCTAATAGAAGGAGTAACAACTACTAAGGCAACCAATGGTGACAACTACGCAAGTGCATAGATATTTAATTAGGGAAGTGTTAGGCGTATTTTGTATACGCCTTTTGAGTCATTTTTAGTTAGTATTTTCCCATTTTCGTTCAAATAAGTGTCGTGTTAGGTTGTTTTTCTTTATTTTGAGTCACAGCGGTGCAAAAAGGTAAAATGACGAAAAGGAGCGAGAATTGGGCAGAAAAGGTGCTCCGGGGGCAAAAAGGACGAAAGTTGGCAAATCAGGACGAAGGATTTCGGCAAGATACCATATTTATGCGAAGCCACGGATTTCAAAGCGTGCCAACATACGTAATCGGTGCCTAATGTTCAGAGAGGTTGCAGGAGTTTCGCACGCGCTGCGTTATGCGAATCATGCGGTGCGAAAAATCTCGCCAGAAGAATTGGCTAAGGACAGATTGGTCCATAGGACACGAAATTTGGAACATATTTAAGCCCTAGGGATTAATGTTATGAGGAGGTTGGTCATTCTACAACAAAGCACAACACAAGAGAACAAGGGAGGCTACAATTTGAGACTTAGTTAGTAGTAATTTCTTTTCTTTCATTTTTAATTCAGTTTATGTATGTATTTTGTGTTAGTTCTTAGCGTGACTATGTCTAGGAGCTAAAACACTTTATTAGGGCTTTCCTTATGAATCGCTTGAAACTTCTATTCATGAAATATGGCAGTAGTTTGATTTCTTCTTTACTTGATTAAGATTTAGTCAATAATTGGTATGAATGCTTGATAATTAATTGATCACTAATTATCATAATATATATGATTTCGAATCAAGAACCGAGAGGAGAGATTTGAATATGCAGTAATTGACTAGACATAGGTTAAAATCGCAGACGACAGTACCCCGATACTTGTGTAGCATTATAGGTTACTGTTCTTAATTTTCATATGTGGTAAATCTTATCATAGAAATATAGAAGGGTTCTGCACTGGGATTGAGTGATTATATGTCCTAACCGAAATATAAGACAGTTTAGTTAATCGTTATCTTAACGTAGAAGAAGAAGTCATTCTAGTTGCATTAAGGATTGAATAAAGTGGATAGTCGAGGATTTTGGAAGCCCTAATTCATTCATAACTGATTACAACTTAAATAGTTCAGTAATTCTTGCAATTATTCTAGTAGTTAAACAAAAACTCAACTCAAATATCGATTGTCAAATAGATAACATAAAATAGATGAACGATAATTAGAAACCAGTCTCTGAGGACGATATTCAGTCTCATCAGACTATATTACTTGTCAATGATGTGTGTGCTTGCGTGAGCATTCGAAATATCGCTAACAAGTTTTTGGCGCCGTTGTCGGGGACTGACGTACATCTAATATCGAACCATCTATTTTTATTTCTAATTTGGCCTTATTTTTATTTTTATTTTTACTGTTAGAACCCTGTTGCCTTGATTTTGTTTGTTGATTTTGGTCTATTTCAGGAATCTAATGTATGCGAAGAAGGAGAGGAGCAGATACAATTGTTCTCTTCAACCCTGAAATCTAAAATTGTGCAAGCAAAACAGGCGTGAGAAAAGAATTGCTGATTTACTAGCCATGGAAATCAACAGAACAACAACAATGGGGTACCTGACGAGGGGTTGAATAATGAGGTACCGGCTGCCATGGAACAAGTCCCACCACCTGCAGAAATGAGCTTGAGAGACTATGTTCTGTCCACAGTTACTGGTGCACAGACATGCATCAGGCTCCTAGCAATAGGGGTAAACAATTTTGAGATCAAGCCATTCATCCTGAGCATGGTCCAGAATACAGTACAGTTTGGGGGATTGACATCTGAAGACCCCCACATGCACATTGCCAACTTTCTGGAGCTGTGTGCCACTTTCAAATACAATGTGTTACTGACGATGTCATTAGACTGAGGCTCTTCCCGTTCTCACTTAGGGACAGAGCCAAGAGCTGGTTGAATTCATTACCTGCCAACTTTGTCACCACCTGGCAAGACATAGGCCAAATCTTTCTTGCAAAGTTCTTCCCACCTTCAAAAGCGGCAAAGTTAAGGGGAGAGTTAAACAATTTTTACCAGGTGGATGGTGAGTCACTCTATGATGCATATGATCGATTTAAGGATCTGCAAAGGAAATGCCCACATCATGGCATAGAGAAGTGGAAGTTAGTCCACATTTTTTATAATGGGCTGAGTGGTACTAGTCATACCATCATTGATGCTGCAGCAGGGGGAGCCTTCATGAGAAAGAGTGCCAATGAGGCACATGAGTTACTGGAAGACATGGCTGTCAACAATCACCAAGGGGCAGATGACAGGTCAGTGAATAGTAGGAAGACTATGGGTATACATGAATTAGATGTCATCACTGCCCTGAATGCACAGGTAGTCCTTCTGACGAAGCAACTGCAACAGAACACTATGTCTGTGAATGCAGTCCAGATACCAGTAAATTGTGAGATTTATGGTGGACCGCACTCCTTTGACAGATGCACAGCGGTGGATCCCAATAATGTGCCAATGGAGCAGGTTCAGGCAGTTGGAAACTTTCAGCGGCCTTATAATTCCAACACATACAATCCAGGGTGGAGAAATCACCCCAACTTTTCGTGGAGGAACGACCAGACCCATCAGCAACCATATCAAGGTAGTTACCAGAACCAGCAAGGACAAAATCAAGCTACCTCATCCCAGCAGTTTAGATCGCCTACACAACAGGAGAAGTCTGATGAACTGAGAGTTGCAATGCTTGCACTCACCAATTCGTAGAAACAGTTCATCTCTGAACCAGGTCCTCTCTCAGGAACTTGGAAACGCAGGTTGGGCAATTGGCACAGATGGTATCCAACAGGTCGCAGAGTACTCTCCTAAGCATTACATATGTCAATACGAGAGAGCAATGTCAGGCAGTGTTGTTAAGGAGTGGAAAGCAGTTGGAGCAGGTTGCTCCCCAACCCGCAATGGTTCATGAGAAAGAGGGCGAGAAAGCAGTTGAGGAAGGAAATGAGGGGGCCACTGAGGTCCACCCTAAAGTTGAGAAAGCTCCACCAGCACATTTGAGGGAATACACTGATAGAATCCCTTACCCTCAGAGGCTCCAAAAGAAGGCCATAGACAAGCAGTTCTCCAAGTTCTTGGAAGTATTTAAGAAGCTGCACATTAATATCCACTTCATTGAGGTGTTAGAACAAATGTCTGCATACTTCAAATTCATGAAGGAGATACTTGGAAAGAAAAGAAGGTTGGCGGATTATGAGACAGTAGCGCTGACAGAGGAGTGCAGCGCTGTTGCTCTATTTCTACGTGCTTACGCAAGTGTATGTATCGCTTTAAGTAATATAGTCTGTAAGACCGAATATCTTCCACAGAGACTGGTTATCAAGTACCGATTATCTATTCTATGGTATCTATTTGGTTAACGTTATTTTGTTTGACAATTATAACTACAAATTAAAATAAAGTACAGAAATTAAACTAATGTTGAAAATACTTTGGGATTTAAAACAGTTATGATGGAGATAGGACTTCCAATCTCCTCAACTATCCACTCTTTCACGCGTTAATGTAATGCTAATGATTCTTCTTCGTATTAAGATAGCAGGTTAACTAATCTGTCATTATATTTCGGTTAAGACATACAAGAGTTCAATCATGTGCAGAAACCTTCTATATTTCTATGATAGATTTTACCATACAGGAGGATTAAGAACAATAACCCTAAACACTACACAAGTATCAGGGTACTTTCGTCCACGATTTTAACCTATGTCTATTCAACTACAGCATATTCAAATCTCACCTTTTAGAATTTTAATTCGAAATCATATATGTGATGACAATTAGTGATCAGTTAATTATCAAGCAATCAAAACAATTATTGAATAGATCTTAATATGCCTGAAGAAGAAATCACCAATAATGCATGAACTATATGAAAGAGTTTCAAGCGATTCGACGGAAAACCCTAATAAAGTAATTAGCTCCTAAAAATTGTCATGCTAAGAACTAAATTACAATCCAACATAAACTGAATTAAAGTAAAGAAAAGAGAAAGAACTTGAACAAAAGTCTCCAATTGTGTAGCTTGTAGTCGTCGTTCTCCTCTCCAAAGTATGATGTAAAGTATGACAGGGTTTAGGATATTTATATCTGAGAAAAACCTTGCCACTGACCCTTTTACCCTTGGCCAAATTCGACTCAAATCTGGAAATTATGCGCGTCGGAGCCGCGGCCCTTAGTCCAGGCGCCGCAGACCTTAATCGGCAAAAATCACTGGAGCATTCTGCTTCTGCGGTGCCGCGGCCCTTCGTCCAGGCGTCGCGGCTCTTGGCATGGTGAATATTTTTCTTTGCCTTGCGTCGCGGCCCTTGACATGTTTTCATCCGGATTTCACCCGATTTCTTCTATTCTTCTTGAGACATTTTAGGCTTCATTCCTTGGGCTGTGCTTGTGCAAATTTCATCTTCATTGAGCTCATATCATCCTCAATTTTGTATTTCCTCCTTTGAAACCGATGTGACTCAAAAGAAAGAAAAACAACCCTAATACTATACTAAACACAAACGAAAAGAGTAAAATACTAACTAAAAATGACTCAAACGAGTGTACCAAAATACACTCAACAAGCGCCATCCTACAAATGAAACTACCTCCTAAGTTGAAAGATCCATAAAGCTTCACCCTGCCCTGCACTATTGGCAACGTAACATGTAACCGGGCGTTGTGTGACTTAGGGGCTATTATCAATCATGCCTCTGTCTGTATTCAAGAGATTGAGTTTGGGAGAAGCCAAACCAACCACAGTTAATCTGCAGCTAGCTGACCGAACTGTGGTGTACCCTAGAGGCATAGTTGAAGATGTGTTTGTCAAGGTGGAAAAGTTCTTCTTCCCAACAGACTTCCTCATTCTTGACATGGAGGAAGATGATGAAATACCCATCATTTTGGGGAGACCATTCCTTGCAACGGGCAGAGCTCTAATTGATGTGGAGAAGGGGGAATTGAGACTAAGAGTTCAGAAAGAGGAGATGGTATTCAGGGTGTTCAAATCTACCATTGAGTCTCAGGCTAGCAACAAGTGCTTCGCAGTAAGCACAACTGACACAACAGATCAACAAGCATATACAAAAACTTTGAAGATCATTCCTACAGCTGTGAACCCACAGGCTAGTTTGAAAGCTGCAACAAAAGTTCATGACATGAAGGCTGACAAACAGGTAAGTCTCACTGAACCCAATGAAAAAAAAATAGAGTGAGAAAGAGGAAGATGATTTTGAAATGAGTATGTTGTGGGGTTAATTTACCCCCAATTATTTGATAAAGAACCTGCGTCCGGCTACAAGACGTTAAAGACAACGCTACTTGGGAGGCAACCCAATTTTTAAATTATGTAATTTAGTTTAATTAGAACAGTCTCACTTTTGGTATATTTTTGTTGTGTTGTGAAGCCAGGTGAAGGAATGAGACACTAAGCACGAAGAAAATGATGGAAAACACGGAATCGGGGAAGCACCGTTGTGCCATTGTGTAGGACCGCAGTGCTTAATGTTCAGAGATGTCGCATGAGTTTATGCACCGCGGTGCCATTATGCAGAACCGCGGTGTCGAATGATCGGAGGGGCCACAGTACTTTCAGCACCGCGGTGCCGGGATGGGATTTCCGAATTAAAAGCCCTAAATCACCAAATCCTTTCCCACACAAACACAAACCCTTCCTCTCTCTACAAATTCCGAAATTCCTCTCCTTCTATCCACAAAAATTCCCACAAACTCTACCAAATTCTTCAAAAATCCCTACACACCACCCCATTAAAAAACCCTCATATCTTACACCATCATCATTCCTTCCATTTGGGTCAAGCAATTGGTGAAGAACAACTCTTCAAAAAGGTAATCTTCATCATTGCTTTTGCAATTTCAAAGGTAGTAGGGAAAGTAGCTTGCAAGTTTGGGGGTTGTACGTAATGTGGTGGTAGGGTGTTGTGTAGTCCTAGGTGTGTGCTGCAGTGGTTGTTCGTTGTGTAGTTGTGTGAATTGAGGTGTATTGTGGTGTAGTTGTTGTGTATTGCTGCTATGGTCCGATTTTGCTTGGTTATTGTTGTTGTGTGGTCTGAGAGTTGTTGAGAAACCTCAAAGAAACAAAGGAAACGCTGCTAAAAATTTTCCAACAACCTTCACTATGGCCTATAGGAAACGAACTTCAAGAGCTTCCTCATCTTCATCAGCCCCAGACTATGATGTTACTCGATTTACCAACAAACAGGCGAAAAATCGATATAACAAGATTAGTACTAGGGCATTGATACCAGAAAGATGCATGGACTTCCAGGCCATGTCATTTGATGATGATAATGACTACGAGCCTATTAGGGCCATGATTGAGGCAAATGGGTGGAAAAGGTTCACCAATCCGGATAGGATCCCACTTCAGAATTCTAGTCTTGTGAGGAAATTCTATGTGAATTATCCCGAGAAAAGGGATGGGAGATGCTTTGTTAGAGGAAAATATGTGTCCGTGAATTCTGAAGTTGTGAATGCGCTACTGAGGACCTATTACGTTGAGTACCAAGGCAATAATTCATACCACTTTAGTTGTTGGTCAAGAAACATAAACCACATCATGTGGAATGTAGTTGCAGAGACATTATGCTACCCAGGCGCTGAGTTTAATTTTGCCCGCAACGGATCCAGCAGACTTGTCCGGTGCCAATTTAATAGAACAGCCAAAGGATGGCTATATTTCGTAAGTGCTCGTTTGATTCCGTCAACTTATTTCACTAATGTGCCCACAGACAAAATCAAGCTCATCTATGGCATCATGACGGGAATGCCAATTGACATTGGGAGAGAAATAGTGCAAAACATAAGAGAGATTAGCAGACTGACTACTACTGGCGGGTTGGGAAATGAGTCACTCATTTCTGCCTTATGTGATAGTCATGGAGTCCCAACATTCGCCACAGATATTCTTGAGAAGAGTCAGTCTCCTGTGACCTACAATTTAGTGCGCTCTTTCCTTGACCCAAATCCAGGACCAACAGCAAGAAGGGGCCCAGCAGCAGCAGACGCAACAACCTAGATGATGAAGATCCTGAGGCATAGACACACAATAAAGCAGGCGAAAGCAGCCATCAACCTCCCTTGTCCTTGGAGCATCTAATGCCAATGATGGAGCAGATGCTCTTGAACCAACTAAGGATGCTGAAAAATCAAGAGCAAATGATGCAAGATCATCAACACCTGACCCAGCGTGTTGATAATTTAAGTTTCATGTTCACCCAATATTCAATGCAGTATCCGCCGCCACCACCACCAATTTGAGCTGTTGTATGTCTGTAAGTCGTCCCTTTTTAATTTTTGAGTCTTTTACACATTTGGGACAATGTGTAGTTTAAGTTTGGGGGGGAGTTTCTTATTTTATTTTATTTTTGAGTCTTTTGTTTGTTTTTGTATTTTATGTGAGTCAATTTTTTTTATGATCATGCATGTTGTGCTTATTTGGAACGCCTAGTGAACTAAGTGAGATAATGTAGTGGAATGAGAAGCTAAAATCTGCGTGCTTAAGTTAGATATGCCAAAAATTCATGAAAATTTGATTATTTGGAATACTTGGTGCTTAGCATATGTGCAGTCAATTGAAAAATGTCTGTGAAGTATGCTTGCTTGTTATTTGAGGCGAAATAGTTAAGATGTACATGCTAGGGAGATGATTCAGGCATTTCTTTGTTAGCCCTTCTTACCATTCATTATCTACCTTGCAATAAATTGTATCCCTAGTCAGCCCCGTTGAGCCTAAAATAAGTTGCTTTCTTTGACACTACATGATTCCTTCGTGTGCCATAAGCAATAGTTGAATAAAGGGATGAAAAAGAGTGAAAAAGAAATACAAAAAGAGAGTGAAAATTGATGCACCCCAATGAAAAAGATGTAAAAGCTTAAGTTTTGGGGTGTCTATGTGAATTGCTTCATGCTCTAAAAAAAAGAGAAAGGGGATATAGGTATGAACTGAAAAGAATACCAAAAAGAAGGACAAAATGGTTGAGTAAGAAAAATGTTTATGGTACGTAAATTGAGCCTAAATGCCTAATCTTACCTACCCCTACCTAAGCCTACATTACAACCCTGAAAAGTCTTGATGATCTCTAGAATGTATGTCATGATTAGTGGAGAATAGCAAGTAAACAGGCTCATAGAACTAAATGAAATTGATATGCCTAGGTTAGGTATTCATGCTTCCATTGATTATGACTGAAATGAATTTGCGAAATATCTGACTTGAAGTAACCTTGTGCAGCTGCTTGATTTGAGTCTTTGAGTCTCTTTGATTTTGTTTCTTTGTTTTTTATGTTTTGATCTTTGTTCGAGGGCGAGCAAATGTTAAGTTTGGGGGTGTTTGTTAGGCGTATTTTGTATACGCCTTTTGAGTCATTTATAGTTAGTATTTTTCCATTTTCGTTCAAATAAGTGTCGTGTTAGGTTGTTTTTCTTTCTTTTGAGTCACAGCGGTGCAAAATGGCGAAAAGGAGTGAGAATTGGGCAGAAAAGGTGCTCCCGAGACAAAAAGGATGAAAGTTGGCAAATCAGGACGAAGAATTGTCAGCGCCGTGATGCCAATATACAAAACCGCGGTGCCATATTTACTGAGAAGCCACAGGATTTTCAGCACTGCAGTGCCAAAATGCATAACTGCGGTGCCGTTATGTAGAACTGCGGTGCCGGTGTGGAAAATCTCAGTTCCGAAGAAAAATTGGCTAAGGGCAGATTGGTCCATAGGGCACGAAATTTGAAACATATTTAAGCCATAGGGATTAATTCTATGAAGATGTTGGTCATTCTACAACAAAGCACAACACAAGAGAACAAGGGAGGCTACAATTGGAGACTTAGTTCGCAGTAATTTTTTTTCTTTCGTTTTTAATTCAGTTTATGTATGGATTTTGTGTTAGTTCTTAGCGTGACTATGACGAGGAGCTAAAACACTTTATTAGGGCTTTCCTTATGAATCGCTTGAAACTTCTATTCATGAATTAATGCAGTAGTTTGATTTCTTCTTCACTTGATTAAGATTTAGTCAATAATTGGTATGGATGCTTGATAATTAATTGATCACTAATTATCATAATATATATGATTTCGAATCAAGAACCGAGAGGAGAGATTTGAATGTGCTGTAATTGACTAGACATAGGTTAAAATCGCGGACGACAGTACCTCGATACTTGTGTAGCATTATAGGTTACTGTTCTTAATCCTCATGCATGGTATATCCTATCATAGAAATATAGAAGGGTTTTGCACTGGGGTTGAGTGATTATATGTCCTAATCGGAATATAAGACAATTTAGTTAACCGCTATCTTAACGTAGAAGAAGAAGTCATTCTAGTTGCATTAAGGATTGAATAGAGTGGATAGTCGAGGATTTTGGAAGCCCTAATTCATTCATAACTGATTACTGATGTGCGATTTATACACACGCTTAACGCAAGTGCACGTATCGTTACAAGTAATATAGTCTAGGTAAGACCGAATATTGTCCTCAGGGACTGGTTTTCAAGTACCGATTATCTATGCTTTAGTTTCTATTTGGTTAACGTTAATTGGTTTGAAATTCTAGACTAATAATGCAGGAAATAAACTAATTATGAAAATACTTTGATTTAAATCAGTTATGACGGAGAATTAGGGCTTCCAAGATCATCAACTATCCACTCTATTTAATCCTTAATACAATTAAACTGACTTCTTCTTCTACGTTAAGATAGCAAGTTAACTAAGCCGTTTTATACTTCTGTTAAGGTAATATAAACACTCAACCCCAATGGAGAACCCTTCTATCTTTCGATGACAAGATTGACTACAAAGGAGGATTAAGAGCAATAACCTATTAAGCTACACAAGTATCGGGGTACTTTCGTCCATAATTTAAACCTATGTTTACTCAACTATAGCATATTGGCAATCTCCCCTTTCGGATTTCGATTAGAACTCATATAAGTGATGATAACTAGTGATCAGTTAATTATCAAGCAATCAAAACAACGATTGAATAAATCTTAAATAAGTGAAGAAGAAATCAACTAATGTATTAATTCATGAATAAGAGTTTCAAGAGAATCACAAGGAAATCCCTAACAAAGTAATTAGCTCCTAGCCATAGTCACGCTAAGAACTAATATAATCTTCATACATGAACTGAAATAAACAAAGTAAAAGAAAGAAAAGAAAATACTTGAAAAGCCTCCCAATGTCTTGTCTCCTAAGTTGTGTTGTATGTACAATGGATAGATGAATCCCCCTTCTAGAGAATGATGTAGAGAATATATATAGCCCAAGAATCCTTTAGGTCAAGGGTTAGGGATTATATAGGTAGGAAAAGTTATCCCTTTTTTACCCTGAAAACGTGTCAAATTCGGCCCAAAACATCAAAAATACCGCGTCGGTGCCGTGGCCCTGCAGACTGGCGCCACGGCGCTGAAACACCTGCAGCGAAATCAACTTTCGGAACATTCAGCGCCTGAGGCGTTTTTCTGGCGGATTTTCGTTTCGTCGTCCTTTTTTCGTCCGGACTTCGTCTGATCTCCTATATACTTCCTGAAACTTCTTAGACCTCATTTATTGGCCCTTTAGTGTGCAATTTCATCTCATTTATGCTCATTTCATCTCCTTTTTGTCATTTCTCCATTTCTGATCCCTGTGACACAAAAGAAAGGAAAACGACCCTAATACTATACTAAACATAAACAAAATGAGTAAAATACTAACTAAAAATGACTCAAAAATTGTGTATAAAATACACCGGTCAATTACAACTTAAATAGTTCAGTAATTCTTGCAATTATTCTAGTAGTTAAACAAAAACTCAACTCAAATATCGATTGCCAAATAGATAACATAAAATAAATGAACGGTAATTAGAAACCAGTCTCTGAGGACGATATTCGGTCTTATCAGACTATATTACTTGTCAACGATGTGTGCGCTTGTGTGAGCATTAGAAATATCGCTAACAGGAAGCCCCTCTACTATTGCAACTGACAGGAGACAACTATACAATTAGCAAGTACGTAACCCAATGCCTACCACATCTGACCTCTCAGGACTTTCATTTCATAAAGACAACTAATAACTCCAACTGTTGTATACAACCACATCAAGTTGCATAATCTTTGATGGAAGTTGAATAAACTAGAATGTGTCTAATTCAACATATAAAACTATCAATGAGTATTTAGATTGGATTCCTACTGACAATTACCTTTCACTTATGCAACTAAGGAATCATTTTCCCTCTAAGTTCAATCAAATACACGAGAATCTAACTAGAGGGCTAGCAACTACTACTTCTGTCACTACGGGCAACTATATGAAGGCATATGTATTCTACTAGACTACAAGTGTAACAGATGAGGGCAACTATCAACTAGCATTTAGATTGGATTCTTGCGGGTTCTCAACTCTTATCACTACCAACAACTATTTCTTACTATTGAGACTTCAATACACAAGCAACATCATTCTTTACAAGTCGATTCACCTACTCTTTGCTAAGAACATTTGCCCAATAGATCAAATAGAAGATTATGGAGCTTAACAATAACTTGCATTCTCGATCCGAGTATATACCATACAACCGATAATACAACTAACTTTAACTAACATAGTAGAATACCTATGACAATTATGATTCCTAGCTCCGCTAGACAAATACTCTTTCTATTGAATCATGCCAATTAAAAGAAGGGATAGACATTACATACCTTATCCTTGAAGTTATAATCGCTTTACAATCCCTCGTACGCCTTACAAATAACTATCTATAACAACAAATGGTCGATATCAATATTGAATCCATATTTCAAAAAAGGAAACTTTATTTAGGAATCCTTATCGAGAATCTTAAACACAAAGAATTCTTGGACTTGTTAACAAAGGGTACTTATGTAATCTGACCTTACGATTTTTCGACACATAATTCCTTAGGTTTTACAACACCAACAACCAACATACAAATCAATTCAAATTCATATCATAATCAAAATAGCCCACAAGTCCATATACAATGATTTCTTAAATTTGAGGGTTTCGATTACGAAATGCTTTTACAACTTACTCTAAATCGTCAATTAACCACAATTATAGATAAAGAAAGGTAAATCTTACCTCAATACATCTAAGTTTTCTCAAAACACAATTTTCCCCAAATTCAAGGGTTTCTAAACTCGGTTCAACATGGAGAAAGTAATTATTATGATAATCACATAATTATTAGCGTTAATCTTACGTAATTCGGCTTATATTTGATCTTGGAAGGTTGAGATACTTTAGAGAGGATCTTAGGAGAGTTCTTGATCTGGTTTTGGAAAAACATGGCTAAGAAAATTGCACAACTCGTATTTAACCCGGAAAAACTCTCCATTGTTGTAATTCGACGGTGGGATTGACGGTATCATCAAATATTCGATGGTCCGTCAATATTTCCGTCAAACTGGCAGGATATTTGATGGATCAGAGTGGGAAAATTTACAGTCCATCGACCTTCCCATCAAATTGCCAAGCTTTCCAATTTCGTTGAAACGTATTTTTTTCGATCCGTTTGACTTCTCAAACACTCTGAAACTTTCATAAATAAGTTGTAAACCTTCATTACCCTTTCGTAAAGTCGTACCTCTTCCTGGGACATCAGCATCCAATAATGACGCAACAAAATACGAAACTTACAGGGTGTAACATTTTGTATAGAAACTAATAAAGATAAAACTAACCAATGGGGAGAACAAACTAAGGAAATTCGGGGCTTTAAAACATAGTAATTTAACTTAAAATCAATAGTGATCCATTATAAGTAATTATCTATCATTAATTAATCATGGGTCAAGAAAATTAGTCTTGAAATCTCAATTACACACTAATGTCTCTCGACTATTTAACAGGTTTATCTTAGCTAGTTCTCCCGAATAACACTAATCACATTCCAATTTTAAGCTCCACTACATTTTTTTATATCGAAACGTTAAACCCATTAGATGAGGGTTAAAGCCTCAAATTATGATAATCAATTTAATTCAAACCCTAATTTTTTCTCTTAAGTTTAATTAAGGATAAATGGGCAAGTCATAGGGTTAGCTACTCCTTTTGGAAACATTCAAGAACAAGATTAATTCAATAAACAAGAGACCCATTTCATAAATAGTAAGAAATAATCTATACAAAAGCAACAACATCTAAATAAAAATTACTACTCAACAAGTCTTTCAACTTTATTGTCTAAAGTCATCACCCACACCAAATATAACAATACAAAATAAGGAAACAAAGAGTTGAAGTAAGAAATTCTCATTAATGACTTCAAGTCTTCACTTCCAAGGTGATTGGTGATGAAATCCTAACCTCCAAAGCTTGTTCTCTCTTCTAAGCTCTCAAAATGTGTTGGAGAGTGATTCTTGAGATTTGATATGTTTCTCCTTGTGGTTAAAATGACCTAATGTTATATTTATAGCCCAAAAAAAATATTTTACAAAATCTGCCAAAAATGCTCTTTTCCCATTCTGCTACCAGCAAAACCAATCTGCAATCAGCAGAACGATTCTGCGGCCAACAGAATGGTCAGCAAAATGGAACAGTGACTTATGTCTCATTTTGCTATCCATTCTACGGCCAATAGAACGGTTGTGTGGCCAGAATGGGACAGTGATAGCAAAACTTCATGTCCCATTCCGCTACCTATTCGACGGCCACCATAATGGTTCTGTGGCAAGCATTTTAAATAAAACTGATTTTTTTTTCATTTTTTTGTGATTCTTGAAACTTCAACTCCAAATTCCTACAAACACAAAATAAACATAAGAAATGTCATTAAAACTTACTCTCAGATGGCCACTAAAAAAATACATTCTGTCAAATATTATAAATAGTTTAATATCTATTAAAATAAATTCTGTCAGGCATGTTTAATTTATTGGGCAAGGGTGGGTCCATCAACTACACCTAACCGCATCATAAACACAAATAATATGATTATATGAATACTTTTCTCGTGGTTAAACCAAAAAATTAAACATAATTAAAATACATATCTTCATGATTTTTAGTTGGCGGATCAATTCGAATTTAGAGAAAATACTTCAAAGGGTTAAATTGAGAAAGGAGAAAATAATTTAAAGGGATTCTGAGTATCAATTTTTTGAAAAGAAAAAGGGTTTAAGGTGATTATTTGAGCCGGCCGTCGTTGAAGACGTAGATGGAGGCGGAGGAAGAGGAAGCAGAGAAAGATTTAGGGTAAAAAATGTGCCTTAGTGCGCGATAAAAGCATATGGGTTATTTTAAAAAAATATATTACTTTGCAAAACTTGGAGTGATCCACGATTTGCAAAAGGAAATCTCTCCACGTTTTGCAAAGTAAAATTAAATAAAATAACTTTTAATAACATTGACGGACGACAAAAAGTGTTGTTAACATTAAGGGCAAATCATGGAGTGCTCCACGTTAAATCCGTTTTGATTTATTATATATCTCACAATCCCTTTTGACATTATGGCTAAAAAAATGTGTCATTTAGGCGTCGGACCCCTTTAATTTGTTGCTCAAATTGAAGAAATAACTGAGGTTACAATTAATGGTTAAATTTCATGTGGGTGGTAATGTGTAAAGTGGGAAAATAACAACTATTTGTTAGAAATCTGGAAATGATCAAATATAAGGGCTTGCTGAGTCGACCAAATTCTTGATCTATCCTTAAGATAATATTGTCTCGTATATCCTTTCAACGGTGGTAATGACAACTTATCTCCCAAGATAAAACAGCAATCAAACAAATGAGCAAAGGGAACTCAAGTGTTTGCTTTGAAAGAAAGATCTTTGAGTGTTTGTGATTGTAAGAGAGAAAGACAATTGCAGAGAATTGTTTAGTGAATGTGTCAAGTGTGTTTTGCAAATGAGCCAAAGACCTCATTTTATAGTGTTGAGAAGAAGACCCTCCAACTAGCCAATTTATGGTTTTGAATGACCAAGTAATGATCATTAGTATGGAGTTACAATTCAGCCAAGTAATGGCTGAATTCAAGAGCAAAATAATGAGGAGTTAATCCTCCAAAGTCAGCTCAAACGTCAGTTTTTATTCTACTCCAACGGATCGCAGTCACGGCGCGCGACCCTGCGAGGCGCGTGGCACGAACCGAGACGCCGCGGCCCTGTAGAGTGGCGCCGAAACTTCAGGGACTTGGCGTCGCGACCCTGCATGAAGGCGTCGTGGAGCTCCAACACCACGGTCCTTGCCGCCGCGACCCGATTTCATGACTTGTTTCATCTTTTAACACATTGTACATTTCTTCCTTCATTTACCAACGTGAAACCAACGTCATTTGGCCAATAAACGTCTATTACCTTACGTGTCAAACAATTCGTATACGTATCAATATCTCTTCCATTTAAGGAAATTATGATCCTTGGCATTGTATGTACACGTGTGGGGAAACAACGTTTCCGACGTGTGGATCCCCTAATTGTTCGATTCGTAATTAAATAGGATTAACTATATTTCACGTTTAATAAATATTTCCAACATTTCATACTAATTTTGACCTACTAATAGTATAATTTCTGTAGTGTACGAATTCGTATAATCACACGTTAAATTAAGAATTAAAATTCTAATTTGAAAGTGTCATTAAAAATTAAAGATGGTTAGCAATTCTCTATTAACTAATTGAATCCCCTCTAGGGAACCGTTGATTACCAAAAAAAGGACGAGAGCAGTTTCCAGACACATCATCTAGTCCATTTGTTTATATTAACGACGTAATCTTTTTTGGATTTTAAAATAGTAAAATCGAAATGAAAATAATTATAAAGGTCTCAAAGGAAATTTAATATCAGGAGTAGTATTACCTGTCAAATATGAAGTTTAAGTAAGTATATTGACATGTCAATTTGAAGAAAGAAAAAATAGGCGATCATGAAAGTTTCTGACCGTTTCTCTTGCTTGTTTTATTCTTGTTTTATTTTTGCTTTGTTTGTGCTTATATTCTGTCTTAATCCGAGTGTCTCTCGAAAATAGTCGTTCTACCTATCAAGACAGAAGTAAGGTTGTGGAAGGTGTTATTAGAAATAAATTACGAGTTTAAAGTTCAATTTAAAATTAATTTCCTAAGTTGAAGGTGTTATTAGAAATAAAAAGTTGGTTAGCAACTCTCTTAACAAGGACGAGAACAGTTTCCAGACACATCACACTTATGAGATATAAAAAAATTATTATTCATAATACAGTTTAGTGGTTAAGACCATTATTAGTATTACGAAATCGAAAACGATGTTCCTATTTAGTATTTACTGATCGAAAAAATAGTTGATGTGAACTTTTACCAAACTTTTCAGCAACTTTCTTAATCAGAATATGATATGATCGTAAGAATTATCTTTCTTGATTATTTCATTTCAAAGAGGTAGTAAATATATTCATAATATAAGCATTATCATAGATTAGAATTAAGTTAGTAAATGACTAAATATACACCTACTATATATAGAATATATTGAAAGATTATGTACAAATCACAATTATTCTATCAAATATTCTATCACACCACCGCAGTCGAAGTGGGAGATCGGCATATGCTGAGACTATCCCGAAAATTCTCAAATAGAACCAACGAAAGACCTTTTGTAAAAATACCAGTGATCTGATAGTGTGAAGGGACATACAAGACACGTACTTGTCCACGAGCAACCTTTTCGCGAACAAAGTGAATATCCATCTCAATATGTTTAGTGCGTTGATGTTGAATCGGATTCCCTGAGAGATAAAACATTATCATAATAAACCAATGTCGCATTCGGAACAGGACAGTGGAGCTCCATCAGAAAGTTTCGTAGCCAACAAGATTCAGAAACCACATTGGCAACTCCCAGGTATTCTGCTTCGGCAGTGGACCTAGACAAGGTGGCTTGTCATTTGGAGGACCATGATATCAAATTGTCAACAAGAAAAACACAATAACCAGACGTGGAGCATCTGGTATCCGGACATCCACCACAATCTGCATCTGTGTAAGAAATTAGAGTGTTTGCCGAATGCGGATATAAATGCGAGCCATGATCGATATGCCCTTAATATAGCGCATAATGCGCTTGAGAGCATGCATGTGATTCTCCATCGGGTTATGCATTAATAGACAAAATTTTTGTACATCATAAGATATGTCGGGCCTCATGAAAGTAAGATATTGCAGGGCTCCTACAAGACTGCGATAATGTGATGAATCAGCATATGGCGTGTTGGAAGTAGCACTTAACTTTGGTTTAATATCAACCGAAGTGGAGGATGGCTTACACGAGGACATGACAGTTGGTTCAACGATCTTTTTTATATACTTCTTTTGAGACTAAAATAAACCACATGCATGAACGTGTTACAACTATCCCCAAGAAATAACTCAATGACCCTAGATCATTCATAGAAAATTCTGAGCAAAGAAGAGACATGATAGACTTGCAAAGAGCATCAGATGAAGCAATTAATACAATATTATCCACATACAGAAGGATATAAGCCATATCATTACCCTAACAGTATATAAAGAGAGAATGATCAGACCTGCTATTACAAAACCCAATAGTAGAAACATAATCTACAAACCTCTTGTATCATGCCCGATGAGCTTATTTGAGCCCATACAAGGATTTCCTCAGTAAGCATACATGATTAGGATAAGTGGGGTCTCTATACCCCATGGGATGATACATGTACACCGTTTTGTTGAGTTCTCCGTGTAGGAATACATTTTCATATCAAGCTGATGTAGAGGCCATGCCTTAGAAAGAGCCAAACTTAGTACCGTGCGGATAGTTACTGATTTGACCACCGGACTGAAAGTGTCACCACAGTCCACACCAATCTGTTGAGTTTTTCCATCACCTACAATATGAGTTTTATGCCTCTCAAATGTACCATCAGATTTTCCAAGTCCTACTATTAATAAAAGCATTATATTCATCATTCATAGTCATTTTCCGATTCGGGTCATTAAGGGTAGATATAAGATTATGAGGTAACGGTGATTTGATAACATGAGTGTGAAGAGTGTATTTTTTATTTGGTTTGAAAATCCCATGTTGACCATGAGCGACTGGCTGTTGGGCCAGAATTGGAGTTGGTTGGATAGGGGAAGAGATATTGGGCTGGCGTGTGATGGGTTCGGAGGTCGAGTGTGTGGGGAATGGACCGCTCGGGAGTGGGCTTGTAGTTGCTGGGTTGCCACTACCTAAGACTGGGCTGCCACCAAGTGAAATTCCAGGCATTGGGCCTCTCGATAGTGGGCTGCCAGCGAGAGGCGCCGCTGGACCAGCAATCGCTGGGCTCGGGTAAGCAAGCCCAGTTAGTTGGGTTAGGAAAGAAATTATTTGGGCCGAGCTGCCAGAATTATTTGGGTTGGCCAAAATAGTTGGGCATGTTTGCGAGGCCAACTGGTGTGCCAAATACGGGAGCATGCTATTGTCAAGAAATTCGTAGGTAAGAGGCACAAAATAATGCATTTTGGCAAAGGAAAAATTTGATTCATCAAAACTACGTGGTGACTCGCGATGATTTTATTGGAGGATAAGTCATAACATTTGTAACTACGATGGTTTGACGGATATTCCAAAAACTACACTGAGTAGAACGGGGTTGAAGTTTATAAATGACAGTAGAAGGGAAAAAAGGATAGCATAAGCACCCGAATACTCGTAGATGAGAGTAAGATGGGTCCCTTAGGTATAGAATTTTGAGAGGGGATTGATAGGCTAATTGTTTGCTTGGAAGTATGTTGAGGAGATAGGTTGTCATTTGTAATGCATGAAGTCAAAATGATGGTGGTAGAGAGGCATGGGCAAGTAAGGTTATCACAATGTTATTAATGGTTCAGATTTTTCTTTCCGTTTTTTCATTTTGAGATGAGATATGTGGACAAGAGAGACGAAAAGATAAACCATTAGCTTTGCAAAATTCTCAAAATAGTCCATTATCAAATTCTCTACCATTATCACATTGAATATTTTTAATGTCTCATTTAAATTGAGTGCGGATGAATGCTCTATAGGAGAAAAATATGGAAAAACTTGTGACTTTTTAGACAAAAGAAATGTCTACAAAAAATTAGAGTAATCACCTAACAAAAGAAGAAAATATCGATGGCCCGAAGAGCTCAAAACGGGAGATGTCCAAATATCACTATGGATAATATCAAAAGGCATAACAGTGCATGAATTAGAAGCAACAAAAGGCAATTTAACATGTCTTCCAAGAGGACATGAGCAACAATCATGAGAATTACGAGTTCTACTACACTCAATAAATTTATTTTGTTTAAGGGACGCAAAAACAAGTGCTCCTGGATGACTCAAACGTTCATGTCATAAAGAAAGAGTTATATCTGCAAAAGCTGATGGTAATGTGGCTTGATATGTGGTAATGGTGATTTGATATAGCTTGCCCCGACTATCACATCTCATTAAACGCATCCCCATCTAAAAATCCTTCATGAAAAATCCAAAATGATCAAATTCAACAAAAACTGAATTGTCAGTGATAAATTTTATAATTGAAATCAAATTTTTAATCAATTGAGGAGCATGAAGGATATTTTTTAAAGCTAACTGTGGGTTCGGGGGGACAAGTTTATATTACCATAACCATGAATTGGAATTGAATGACTATTCTGATAATTATACCACGATTATTGCTCAAATTAAAATAGGATGAGATTACCTTGTGATAACGTCATATGAGACGTTGCTCCGGTGTCCATGTACCAATTTGAATCGAGCGGATTGAGCCCAAGAATGTGCATTGTTGTCTCGATGTCGGTTGGAGTGGCTACTGCCGAGTGGGCCTGCTGCCACTGGTTCGGTTGTGGCCCAAATATGTTGGGTTGCTGGCTGGATAGTGTGCCTCAGACTGGACCTGACCCAAGTTCCCGAAGGAAAAGGCAGGGCGGGATAGCCCAAGGCCACTGCCAAGCCCAATATGGTGTTCCACTGCCCCACTGGCTCGCGGCTACCACGCCTGGCCCACGTGCTTTTGGTGTTGGCCGCCGTCACTCCGGTGGCCACCACCACGGACACCTCCCTAATTTTACCGCTATTATTGCCATTTTGTCCCTTTTGACCACGATTTGGCAGCAAATTTCAAATTGTGAAGAGTTATCATCGGACAGGGCGACAACCATGGCAGAATTCAATATGGTGGTTGTCATTTTGGCAAAACTCGCTTCTTCTAGTATTAGCATAGAACGGGCTTGATAAAATGGCAGAAAATGGTTGCTTTGGCGGATGAGTGTACCAACGTCAGTGAGACCGACAATCATTTGTAACACGAGTCGATTGTTTGTTACCAGCGCCCCAATGTTATTGATTTGGTCCGATAAAACCTTGAGCCATTGACAATACGCGAATGCGTTGGAAAAATCCGCCATGTCAGTGGTGGAGAATTATTGCTCAAGTGTGACGGCCCAAGAATTTTTATTATCATGTAATATGTCACGTAACCGATCCCAAGCCTCCATTGCCGTGGAATCGGGTTCAAGAATCAAATGCAATAAATCACTCGAATTTGTGGCATAAATCCACTCGAGAACCGTTTTATCGAGCACTATTTACCACATACATGCATGTTTGGTTTGTGTCCGGGGGATTTTGGGAGTGTTTCTAGTAAGGAACTTGTGTTAAGTGTCACTAGTGAAAAGGTAGATGTGGAACGATCTATGTGTGTCAGACCGTAACTATATAGAGACCCAACTAAGTGTAAATGCTAAGGTTAAAAAAGGAGTTAACGTCATCATGCTTAGCTTAGGTGTAACACTCTTGGAAGCGTTCTAAAATGGTTGTTATGATGTAAGTTTCACTCATTTATTTAATGTGATAAGTTGGATAAGTGGGGTTAAGCTTGAATATGACTTGGACACGATAGTACTAGTCGGTGGGTACTATGAAAGTAAGGTCCCTGTATATGTGAATGGATTGATTGTACTTGACTGTGATTGGAATCTTGTGTGAACAATGTGACTGATGAATTAGTGAATTGATATGTGCACAACGTGACTTATATGAGCTATTGAACTGTATATTATAGGCTTATCTATGTCAACTTGATATTTATCTCTGTTACGTATATTTCGTCGTTGTCGGCATATGATGTCTACGGGGTTACATAATTGTTACACCCAGTATTTTCTCGCGGGAATACATCATAGTAAGTCAATGTGAACCCGAAAGTATTAAGGTCTTTTATAAGGTTATCTATAGTTAGAAAAATGTCTCGAAAATTACGGGAGGATTAAAGGTTAAACAAATGAAAAAATATTTTTCAATGAAGTTCGCCAAAGGCAAGTGTATTGCGACATCACATACTTTTAGGCTATAGACTGAACCACTTGACGTATGTAACTAGACCTGAGCCATGAGAAATTTTGGTCATATTTGATTGAGCGTATCAAGAGCTCGGTGTATAAAAGGATAAAGTCTCGAAATAATTCAAGAGATTTGAGTGTGACGACGATGATTGGAGATGATATTTTTGTGCATGCCAGAAGAGGCTACATACAAGTGATATACCACATGACCAAGATAATGAGTATATGAAGGGTGTTAGATATGAGCAATATTTAAGTCAATTGAGATCAAAAAAATTATTTATATCGGTAATTAGTCAAAAGTTATGAGATAGTAGGAATTAAAAGGACAATAGGTCCATGTGGGTCCCATGAGGGTAAAGATCATTTGTGTATGTAAATTGTAATTATGAGTATAGATAAATGTTGCTTTTGGAGTTGTCCATGGGGAGGGACTTTGTTCACTCCTAATAGTGACTAATAAATCAAATAGGAAGCTAATAAAACAGCGGAGCATTTTTTTATTGATTAAACAGAAAACTGAACTATTAAGGGCCAAAAATCAAGAAATCGAAAATCGATAACGAATGTCTTATCGGTTGAAGATATTTAAAAATCGAAAATCGATAAATCGAACCCGTAATACACAAAACCGAACTGAACCAAGCACCCATACTTTTGGGGACACCATGCACATTTTCTTCGTTTAAAAACAAATTATACCCTATATAAAGATTAATAATGCATGAATTAATAATGATACTATAATATATTTTTAAAAATTATTTATCGATTGTTTAGTTAATTACATTAAAATTGGATATAAAATGGATAACTTAAATTTGTATTATTTATATCATATAAGGATTTGGAAAATGATTTAAGAAGATCCACAAAGGTAATTTTGATATCTTGAATATTTTATTCATATAGAACTTAAACATGATATTACAATATGTAAGATGATATTAATCTCCCTTAGAGAGTCTTCTCATTAATATCAAAGTATATATAGTGTACAATATTCATCTCTTATACAATAGGAATCCTAAATCCAATCACAAGAGGAATCCTAGTCTTACCATAATTATATTTACACAATATATGGAATATATTCTAATTATGGGGTAGGGATGACTAATTGACTATATACACGTTTACACACACCCTCAGTCGGAGCGGGAGGAGACCGGACGCTGATACTAGATCTGAAGTCAAGAAATAACTGTCTGGGAAGTCCTTTGATAAATATGTTTGCATACTGATAGAATGATGGAACATGTAACACTCTGACATGGCCTAGCACAACCTTCTCACGAACGAAGTGTAGATCTATCTCAATGTTCTTGGTTCGCTGATATTGAACCGGATTATGAGAAAGATAGATGGCAGAGATGTTATCACATTACACAATATATGTCTGACGCAAAGGACGCTGAAGTTCTAACAGTAAATTTCTGAGCCAACAAATCTCAGCTACCACATTTACAACGCCTATGTACTCAACCTCGACACTGGAACGAGATAGGGTAACCTGTCACTTGGCAGACCAAGAAATCAGATTATCCCCTAAAAATACACAAAAGTCGGAGGTGGAGCGTCGCGTGTCCGGACACCCTGCCCAATCTGCATCCGTATAAGAGAGCAACTTGTTTGGTGCAAAGGGGTAGCGGTGCAAACCATAATCAAGTGTGCCCTTAATATATCGGATGATACGCTTAAGAGCAGTGAAATGAGACTCTCTGGGGTCATGCATGAATAGGCATACCTGCTGAACAACATAAGAAATGTCTGACCTTGTAAATGTGAGTTACTGAAGTGCACCTGAAAGACTCCTATACAGAGTAGGATCGGAGACTGGAGCACCATCCATAGCACTGAGCTTAGATTTTGAATCAACTGGAGTAGGTGAAACTTTGTAATTCGCCATTTCAGCCCTGTACGCAATCTCTTCTGCATACTTACGCTGACATAAGAACATGTGGTCAGCAGACCTGGTCACTGATATCCCCAAAAAATAACTCAGCTTTCTCAAATCAATCATTGCAAATTCGAACTTAAGCAAGGCAATAATCTCATTTTTTAACCCGTCGGAGGAAGCAGTAAGAACAATATCATCCACGTAAAGTAATAAGTAAGCAGTGCTACTACCTCGATGAAAAATGAAGAGTGATGTATACAAACCCAATCTGCAAGATATATCTGGCAAAGCGATCATACCACGCACGGGGGGCCTACTTCAGGCCATATAGTGACTTACGGAGATGACACACATAGTGAGGAACAACTGGATGGGTGAACTCAGGCGGCTGATGCATATAGATTGTTTCTCTCAGATCCTCATGTAAAAATGCATTCTTCACATCAAGCTGATGGATCGGCCAGTGTTTGCCCATGGAAATGCTCAAGATTGTGCGAATAGTATCCGTTTGACAACCGGGTTGAAGGTCTCACCACAATCAATGCCCTCCCGCTGATTTGTGTCATTAGTCACAAGTCGTGCCTTATATCTCTTAAGATCTCCACTATCTCTGAATTTGTGATGAAATAGCCATAGACAATGAATCACATTCACCCCATCAGGTCTAGGTACTAGATCACATGTGTGTTGTTTAGTTAAAGCATTGAATTCCTCAGACATAATCGCATTCCAATTAGGGTCTTGTTTAGCCAATATAGGGTTCTTAGGGATTGGAGAAATGGTATGGGCAGACAAGTAAATTGGACTTTGGGTTTGAAGATTCCATGCTTGGAACAAGTTTTCATTTGGTGAGTGGAGACAGTGGGAGGTTGTGTCGGCTGAGTGGGAAGAGCAGAGACTGAGGGATCGGTTAGATAGGGAGAAGGAGGAGGTGACACCGTCGGAGGCGTTGCGGCGCCGTGATCGAGGGCCGCGACGCTGGATGAAATCTGCTCGCAGGAGTTTTGGCGGCGTGGCGCCAAATCACAGGACTGCGACGCTGTCGACTGACAGTCCTCTCTGAAGTTTAGGCGCCACGGCGCTAAGTCTGAATAAGAACTACCGGGAAAAGACGGTGATTCTGTGGCAGTGCTATGATCTAGTTGACTGAGAATGATGGGAGAGATGGCAAGATCGTCAAGAAAAGAGTAATCTGGTTTTTGGAACTTTTTAAGATTCGAAAATGGGAATGTGGTCTCGTCAAATGTGATGTAACGAGAGATGTGGATCTGACGAGTGGACAAGTCATAGCATAGATAACCCCTATGGTTCGGTGGGAAGCCTAGGTAGACACATGGAGTTGATCGATGAGCTAGTTTGTGAGGAGCAGTAGAGGCAAGGTTAAGATAGCATAGACAACCGAATATACAAATATGCTCATAAGATGGGACTCTATGATAGAGGATTTCGGTAGGGTTCATATTGTGAAGGGTGCTAGTTGGGAGAATATTGAGAACGTATTCTGACATTTTAGCAGCATAGACCCAGAAGGACGGAGGTAGGGAGGCATGAATCAATAGAGTGTGAATCATATTGTTAATGATGCAGATGATTCTTTCAGCTTTACCATTTTGATGGGAGGTGTGGGGGCAGGAGAAGAGAAATACCATGTCATTATTAGTACAAAAACGGTGAAATATATAGTTATTGAATTCACGACCATTATCGCACTGAAAAGATTTTATACCTTTTTCAAACTGTGGACTCATGAAATTTGGAAAACACTTCCGATTTAAATTTGAGAGGGTACAACCAAACAAAGTACGAAAAATCATCTAGTAAGATAAGATGGTATTTATGACCGAGAGAACTAGCAACAGGTGATGTCCATAAATCGGCATGTATACTCTCAAAAGGTGCAAAAGTGACACTAATAGATGTTTTAAACGGAAGACGAGTATGTTTGACTAAAGAACAAGAAACATAGTTTTGGGTAAGTTTCCCAATATAAGTAATGAAATTATTGCCTCTAAGAAAATTAAAAACTGGGGCTCCTAGATGACCAAACCTATTATTCCATGTTTAAGAAGAAATGGCCGCTAGAGAGACGGGAGAGCTAGATCTGGAAGCGGAGATTGGAGTGAATGAATATAAATCCCCCGTGCTATTGCATCTCGTAAGAGGTGTCCCCATATGAAGATCCTTCACAGTGAAACCAAAATGGTCAAAATCAACAGAGACAAAATTATTACGAGTAAATTTGCGGATAGAGAAGAGATTCTTAATTACATGTGAGGCATATATGGTATTTTTAAGGGGGAATTTATTATGAGGTGGTGTGTAGGATGTACCATAACCCTTTCTTTGGAATCGGTGGCACTACCAATCACTGCAAGTGAGGATGCCTTAAACCAAACAGTTTGAGAATATTACCTGCAGATCGGGTGAGGTGAGAAGTGGCTCCGGAGTCCATGTACCAGTTGTTGTCTGGCTATTGCATATTGAGACTGCTGAAGGACTGACCCAACTCAGTGGGTGTCATGCTGGGTGAGGGATGCTGGAACTGGTCGTGCATGAGGTGGGCTTACTGCGGGTACTGGACTTGCCGAGGGGCTGCAGGACCCAATAACCCGTAGTGGGAGTACTGGTTGAAGGGTTGCTGGTACTGGAACTGCGGCGGTGCCGTGGCGCTGTATGTATACTGTTGGGGCGCCGCGGCGCTGAACTGATTATGCGGGCCCTGTTGTTGCTGCTGCTGATTACCAACGTCGTGACCGCCACGACCACGGCCTCTCTGTCGCGACCGCACCGCTTTCCGCGCGTCCCTGCTGCGGTTGAGAGTTTTCTGGTGGCGTTGGATCTTGAGGGTGCGTTTCGACAGCTAACGCCTTCTGATTGTGCTCATCCTGCTTAGCACGTCGAGTCTCTTCGAGCAATAACTGCGAGCGAGCTTTGTTGAAACTGGGAAGCGGATATGCCTGTTGAATCATGGTGGATAACGTATCATAGTCGCCTTTTGGGAAGGTCTGTAATCAATTGCAACGCCATTTTAGTGTCCGAGACAGGCGTGTCGACGTTGGAGAGTTGATCCGCCAGAAGTTTCAACTGTCTGCAGTACTCAGTCATCTTGGAGAAGTTTTCAAGGCATGTATTGTTAAATTGTTCCTCCAAATACACCGCACGAGTGTGCTTGTTATCTTGAAAGATTTCCTCCAAGCGGATCCATAAATCAAGAGCTGTGGCGCCAGATTTCATGATAGTAAGAAGAAGATCCTAAGAAATACTACCATAAATCCACAGTTTGACGCCGTCGTCTAGACCATGCCAAGTAGACTCATCAACCTCCGGAGGGCGCGAAATAGTGTCATCGATGTGATCAAGCACGTTATAGAAACATGTTTGATTACGAAACAGTTCAACCCAAGGAGAATACTGAATGTTTTCTTCATCAAGAAGGATGAGAATATAATTCTTGATGTTGGTAACAGTTAGGGTGAGATGAAAAGAGGATGACAACGTGGTGGTGGGATTTGTGGAAGTAGAAGCGTCAGAAGTATTGGAAGAATCCTGAGTACCCATTTAGAGAAGAGAGGAATGAAGAAGAAAACCCAAGAATTTTTTGGAGGAGAGGGGGAGGTGCCTGCGGCGGAACTGCTCGAGAGGGGTGGGTTGGGCGGCGGCGACTCCTAAGAAAATTCTAGGATTTAGTGTTAAGTCTCTTGATACCATGTAAGATGATATTAATCTCCCTTAAGGAGTCTTGTCATTAATATCAAAGTATATATAGTGTATAATATTCATCCCTTATACAATAGGAATCCTAAACTCAATCACAAGAGGAATCCTAATCTTACCATAATTATATTTACACAATATATGAAATATATTTTAATTATGGGTAGGGATGACTAATTGACTGTATACACGTTTACACAATACTATATTTATCTTGGTAAAAAAATAATACACCAAATAATATATTAAATAATACAACATATTCGGTGAAATCCCATAAAGTAAAATTTGGAAATGATAGAGTGTACACAGACCTTATCTTTATCTTGAAAAATAGATAGATTGTTTCCGGTAGACCCTCAATATCATAATTAATTATACATGATCAAAAGTCAAATTATTAAATGTTGGATAAAACATTACTAAAGCTGATACCATGATTATTTGACGACAACCAAGTCTAGCTTTGGTTAGTGGAAAACAAAAAGGTGGATTCAAATTAGATTTAGAAGAAACTAGTAAATTTATTCATACTGGACACACCCACCCAGTATGAACTCACTCTCTTATTGACGTTTTTATATATATTTCTTGCTATTCTTCTTTATTGCATGCATATAAAAACTGATATTGATAATTGGAAAGGACAGTTGAATAGAAGTGATGATTAGTGCAAATAGTCATTAAAGAGTCCTATATGCAAACAAAACAAAAAGACAACCAAAGAAAGGTAAAGAAGAGGTGGGAGAAAAGAAAGAGCCGTGTAATTAAATAACTTAAGTACGTGACTGTTAGAAAAGTAAACATTAAATTCTATTATATATCAAATTTTTAGTAGAGAAATTAGGTTAAAATTTCAAAAAAAAATGAGAAAAAAGATAATTAGGAAGGCTAGTCACAGAGAGGTGTCATATCACCCTATCTATGCCTAGCTTTAATATATATATTGATGTTTCTTGAAAATACAAGGGGAAAAAGAAATATCGATTAAAAACAACCAAATTTTATTTTGATACAAAGCACGTTTTAGCCAAAATTTTAAGAAAAACAGCTTAAAATTGATAATAGCATCAGACATAGATGTAGGGTTCGTTTGGTACAACTTATTAAAAAGAGCTTTTAGAAGTAGAGCTTTTAGGAGTAGAGTTTTTTATAAAAAAGTGGTTAGGTGTTTGGTTGTCAATAAAAAAAATGTTTTTGTACGTTATATTGTTTGGTTTACAATTCTAAAAGTGCTTTTGTATTATCAAAATTACCAAAAAGGACTTTTGTACATTATCTTGTTTGGTTTACAAATTAGATTGTACATCCCAAGGTTCAAGCATATAAGTAGTACATTCTTCTAAGCTTATAAAACTATTCAAAGTAAATAATTCAAATATTAACGATGCATGAGGAGTGTTGTTATATGATCACGTTCTCGGTCAATTTCACGTACATTAAATGAACTTGTATTTTGCTCTTCATTCTCTTCCCCGTGATACTCTTCACTTGTTGGAAGCAATTCCTCATCATCATCAAAAGGTTGAAATTCTTGATCTTGACATGCATATTTTCTTATAAAATTATGTAGAGTCATAGAAGCAACCACAATTTTCACTTGCTTAGCAAAAGAAAACATAGGCATTTGACGCAAAATTTTCCATCTATTTTTTCAAACACCAAAGGTCCTCTCAATTGTACATCTCAAGGAGGAATGAACATGATTAAATATTTCTTTTTTCCCTCTTGTTGGACTTCCACGTCGAAAATCTGGAAGATGATATCTTTCACCTTTATAAGGACCCAAATAACCGTTCATATGAGGATATCCAGCATCTACTAAATAGTACTTACCTGTAAAATTATTCATTAAAAAAGCAATGTAAACACAAGTATATATATGGATGCAACATAAATAATTATGTCTAATTTTCTTGTTACTAACCTGTTGGTGGATGGGGAAAATGCAACTTCTCTTTGCGTAACGCCTCTAAAAATATGTGTGTGTCATGTGCACTACCTTCCCATCCAGCCCATGCAAATGTAAAACACATATTGAAATCACATACCGCCATCACATTTTGGGTTGGCGTCCCTTTTCTTTCAATATAAGGTATTTTCTTTGATGTAGGCACCACAACTGGTATATGTGTCCCATCAATTGTCCCAATACAATCTTTAAAATACGGCCTATATCGATCATCATCCATAATTTTTTTGGAAATTCTTCTAAATTGTGGGTCTGTTGGTTTCAAAGTATGAACTGTCATTTCACAAACTACATCTAATACTATTCCAAACCACCGTGATATTGTCTCACCCAAATGTTGAAATCGTTCTTGTACCATTCTATTCCCAAATGCATGACCTATTGTGATTAAAAACATAGCCACTGCCTCAACTATAGTTACATCTTTC
This sequence comes from Przewalskia tangutica, assembly GCA_029844215.1. NCBI lineage: Eukaryota > Viridiplantae > Streptophyta > Magnoliopsida > Solanales > Solanaceae > Przewalskia > Przewalskia tangutica. The sequence goes on from CM056720.1 coordinate 148,356,364, forward strand.
TCATTTTCTAGGTCATATGTTCCACTCAATACTTTACATAATTTCATGAATACATGTTTTTCCATTCTAAATTGTTGATGACATCTATCTTCATGCCCATTTAACACTTCTAATACAAAAGAATATCATGTGTGAACTGAAGTCCTACATGGCTCTTTAAGTTATACTTAATAAAATGATCCACATACAATGCAACTCCATTTCCAACCATTTGCAATAATTTATGTTCTTTCTTACTTTCATCAATGTAGTCATACTCACAATCATTTTGATTTTCTACAAGTTCCATATCTGTACACATAAAATAAAAATAGAATTGACAAAACACCAAAATATCAAATTTTAATATAAGTAAAATTCAAATAAAATAAACATTCAAGCTTTTACATCATAATAAGTCGTACAAAACGGGAGATATTCATAAAATAATATAACGCAAAATAATAGTATCTTGAACATCAAAGAAAACACAAAACTATTAAACTTGAGTCATGAACTTTAACCACTCAATTTGGATATCATGATCCTTAAGTGCAACAAACATCTCCCTGTGTTCCTTCTTCAAAAGAAGTTTACTGATTTGCATAAACATCTCACTTTTCACCTCAATTCCAGGTAAATTACGTACCATGTCAATCACGTTTGTAATACTATAATCATGTTCATCATTTTTCGATGGTCTACTCTCTACTGCATCACATAAGCTATCCAATTGTTTAGACAATTTTACTGCATCCCCTTCCCTTTTTTGAATTGACAATTTTCTTTTCCTTCCTTTATCCTGTGTACATGCTATAGGAGCACCATTATCAGTGTCAATCTCTATATTTTCAAGGCCACCCAAATTAATTACTTCAATATTGACACCCTCCTCCCGCATAATATTATCTTCATAATTGTACTCTCCAAATGCTACACCCTCACCACCAGTTGGTACAAAGCCCATAGAGGGTGCCTATGACTCTTCCCCTGTAGCGACAACATCTTTGAAGCAAATATCTAATTGGTCAACATTTTTCAAGCCTTTATTACGAAACTTAATTGCATCAGTAACCTCCTACAATAAAACAACATATTACAAGTTAAAAAGTTAGCCTAAATTATTCTAGGCCATATTTTGCAGTATATACAATGTAAGAAAATTGCACCTTTAATTTTTGCTCCCACCATTCAGCGCTAGCATCAACTGGCTTCTTTAACGGATCCCATCCTAAGCTAGTTTCATGTTTTACTAACCTATCCCAAAGTTGTCATTCTTTCTTCAACGAATCCCACTTATTTTTCAATTGCTTTTGATTATAATTTCGTCCGGTCATAGAGTAAAACTTAGTAACCAGATTTCTCGATCCAATTTTATTAAAATGACCATTCGGTCTATTTCTAGCTAAAGTTTGACACATATCTTTACGAAAACATCAGTATTAGCATCATCCCAATCTGCCTTTAGCTTTTTTTCCTCTACAGTAGATTCCATTTATGCCTAAAGACAACATACAAAATCAGAACATCATCACGTGAATCTGATTTTTTTAATCACTGTACTCCTTTACCGATGGCTTTTGAAACTAAAAAACGTATATGACGAAGAAATTCCAGTGGAATGCTTGAAGCATAAGGAATATGAACTTTGCTGTAGCACAATAGGTTATACATCAGTTTTTACAAGTATCAAATGCAAGTACTCATCATCGATATTTCTTTCTTAATAAAAAAATATTTATTCTAAATCAACAATACCTATTATTATTATATAATACATTAAATCACATATAAAAAATAATGGTAAGAAAAGGGGATTTGTTACCCGCAAACAATGGTGGAAAGTCATGAAGATGTTGTAGGCGTGGGCAATTGGGAATTTGGGATTACTGAAAGGGTTTCAAGTTATGTTTATATACAATCAGAAGGGTATTTATGGTATTTGACGAAAATGGAAAAGCTCTACCGGAAAAGCTCAAAATTTGAACTTTTCCCAATAGAGGCAAAAAAAACTTTTTTTTTCCCCAAAAGCATTTTTGGCAAAACCACCAAACACTAATTTTTTGCCAAAAATACTTTCGGGGAAAAAAGGCAGGCCAAAGTAAAAGCTGTACCAAACACACACGTAATCCATTTACCTTAAGGCTATAGTTGAAGCCATTCCCAGAGAACAAGAAGGTCAAAAGTTCAAAGCTGGCTAAGCCTAACTTCAAATCTTCAAATAAGTCTAAAGTTGGAAGCGATTAAGCCTAACTTTAAACCCTACAAATTCAGATTTCAAACTTTAAAGTTCAGGCCTGAAGTTAAGGTATGGCTAGTACCCAACTTCAAACCTAGAACTGAAGTTGAAAGTTCAGACTTGAGGTCTGAAGTTTGAACTGTCAACTTAGAAAATGCTAAAATTCAAATATTTAAAAAATCTAGTTGTCTTAAATAGTGGTCCTTCAAGCAGCTATTTGTGCACTTTCAGGCCATATTTGTGCAAAAGCAAATTCGAATTTGTTCAGTGATTTTCGAAAGATAGAAGAAAAAAAAATGAATGTTTGACATTTCCACGAGATGTGAAAATAATAGGTGTATTAGTCAAGGAATCGACTCTCTTATGTTTAGTTTCTGGGCGTCGAAATTTTTCCAGACTGACCAATAAAAAAATTTATTCCCAAAAGATGATATACTGCTATTCGTCGCAAAAGATTAGCTTGACAGAGAATACAGAAGTTAACAAAATAACCTCGCCCAGCAACAGGGACATTAAAAGTTTCAAAATCCATTATTCCCTTCTCATGTTCACCAACTAAGTAGCTGTCTGATTTAGGTAGCTACTAAATAACCACTGTCGTGTTTCATTGCTGACTCAACTGACGAATGACGTATGGGAGGATGCCTCCATGGTTGAAATAAGCCAACTCCACCTGTAGAAGGAAATCAAAGTGCCAATACAATGTTAAAAGACCTAATATATGGCGAAAGAATGAACAAGAGATCTCTACAGTTGACGAACATTTTCCAATATATTACATATTACAAATGCACATCTGCACAGGCAGTAGGGATTTCTTCATTCAATAGAGGCCATCTTTTTTATCCATATCTCTGTGTTCTTTGAGTATATACAGCAGAAGAAGAGAGATTCAGATTTTTGTAATCCTGAAGGATAATATACGTTTACCTTCTTTTTAAATTGTGACGAGACATTCTTATGACATACTCCTCATTTTATATGTTTTTACTTGCATCTCATTGTAGATGAGGAAATTAATTTGTATATCAGTGTCAAACATGCACCCTAAACTACCGCTAAAGATCCTTATCGCTGTCCTCTGTAAAAAAAAACATTTTCGGTTCCAAAGGGGAGGGGAAAGGCAAAACCAAAAGCGAAGGAGAGGAATTCATTGAATTATTAATGATCTACTTTTGACTGTTTGGTATGGATGGTGTGAGAAATAAAGATACGGGAGAAAGAACAATTTGAATGTGTAAGACAATTATCTTACACCTGCATCATTTTGTATACACACTTCACAATGTATAACTTTACACTTGATCAATGTGAGACACTTATATCTACTTTACTACACCTACTGACTATTTACACTTGGACTATCTGACAGTTTGGCATTGACTTCTTTCATTAAATATTAATGGGGTTGAGAAAAGCTTTTGGAGGATAGTATTAGCCAAGCTTAAAACAGATAACTAAAATACTTTGGTAGTCTTATTGGCAGCACTTTCCTCTTGAAACTAAATTGTCACAGCAGCATCTTTCACAAGATAACTATAAAACAATAGAAAACGGAATATACCTCAGTGTCGAAGCGCACTACGCATGTGAAAGATTTTTCACTGTCTGTTCGTACAGTAACATCTTGACCTGGACGGATCTCACTAATTTTGTCTGGGAGATCAATGGTAAATCGCTCATGACCTGTCAATCCAAGTGTTTCGGCATCCTCACCAGCCTTGAAACATAGAGGCACAATTCCCATTCCTACCAAGTTGCTACGGTGAATCCTCTCGAAGCTTTTAGCAATTACAGCTTTAACTCCCTATCAAATCGTTTTCTTGATTAGAAAATCCTATAGGATAGAAAAAGCGAGAAATCAACACAAATTCAAACAGAAGTGTTGAAAAACCCACCAACAACATGGGGCCCTTAGCAGCCCAATCCCGGGAGCTTCCACTTCCATATTCAGCTCCAGCCAAGATTATAGTGTCTTGCCCAGCAGACTTGTATTTCTGGAAGTATCAGGCATTAAGAAATGTCAACATATAATAGCAAATCTCTGAAGTATCAACAATGCTGTTGGGAATGGCAAACGGGCGGGTCTGATTGGATATAGGAGGGTCAAAACGGGTTAAACAAAAACAGATAAAATATCCGACCCACCCATATTTTACACGGATAAAAAATGGGTTACTCGACGAATAATATGAATATCCATATTATCCATGGTTTCAGCTTTTCAGGATTAGTCAGGTGAGAAAACAAGCTAAAAGCTAAAATAAGCTTAAGACTCCCAGAAAGCAAGAACTCATAAAAAGTAACAAGCAGACAAATGGGTAGTGATATATCCATTTTTTAGTGGATAATATCCATATTTCATGCATGTTTTAATGGTTAGTTATCCAACCCGTATTAATGGGACGGATTGGATGGTTACTTGTTCTTTTTAACCATTTTGCCAGCCTAGTGGGTACTATCTCACTGTCAACAGAATCTGAAAAAGGAATGACAGAATAGAAATGTAAGCAAATGAAAAGAGTAAAGTACCATTGCAGCATCAAACACGGAGAGTTTCTCTCCTGTGGGAATGTGAATTGTCTTTGGGCCAACTTCCCCATTTAACAGCTTATTTACAATGCAGATGTTGGCAAAAGTACCCCTAGCCATAATTTCATCATTACCACGACGACTACCATATGAGTTGAAGTCCCTGCGATCAACCCCCCGCTCATTAAGGTACTTAGCAGCAGGGCTATCTTTGTGGATGCTTCCAGCTGGCGAAATGTGATCTGTGGTAATACTATCACCAAAGTTCAGCAAGCAGTAAGCATCCTTCACTCCAGCGGGTCCTGGGGGATTCATGGTCATGTCCTTGAAATATGGTGGCTCATGAATGTACGTAGAACTAGTATCCCACGAGTAGAGCTTAGCAGCCGGTACTGACAATTGGTTCCACATATTATTCCCCTTTGTAATAGCTTCATAGGTACTCTTGAACATGTCTGGCAATACACTTGATTGGACAACCTAACAATGAAAGATCTCTTTTTCAGTTTACTCTCTTTTTTCAATCAGTTGTAGGTGCACAAGGTTAACTAACTAAATACCTCAGCAATTTCTTCAGTTGATGGCCAAATATCCCTGAAGTAGACATTCTTACCATCCTTTCCCACTCCAATTGGCTCTTTCTCAAAGTCTATATCAACCTGCAAAACATTTATAGTTTTCAGTCAGCGTCTCAGCAGCATGGGCTGATGACAGCATTTGATATAGGGAAAATTACGTGATATAACGATATAAACCCAATAATTACCTGTTTTAGCGATACTCAGATTATTACAACAAATATAGATATTCATTTTATAGAAGATTTTTACGGTATGTATTGTATGTATGTATGTATGATATGTTTTGGAAAAAAAAACAGTTGCAATTTTTGAAAACTCAATAATATCGCCATGATTTGTTATTAAGGGCATAAATAGTGCTATTTAAGAAAAAAAAATTATACCCGTATGTTTTTTCGTAATCTTAGATCCACAATGAAATCATGTCTGCAAGCAATCATTCTAGAACCTGGAGTCTACTTTTTGAATCCTCTTTTTGACATATTTGTGCTGGAACTAAGCGGCTTGGGCCAAACTATGTCAGGACTAAACTATCGATGGTCCAACTTATGAGAGATGCTCATGACAAGGACAGTAGTCAAGATCGATCATTTAATACAACATGCCAAAAGAGGGTTCCAATTCGTAATACCAAAATCGTTCACCTTCAAGGCTTTCACTATTCCTATTTGGATTCGTAATACCAAAATCGTTCACCTTCAAGGCTTTCACTATTCCTATTTGGTACCAATCTAGTTACTTAAGTAGTTGCACTTAACAGGAGTTTCTATTATACCTCATTCATTTTATATTTCCATCTGCTTTTCTCAAACATGTTTAACTTTGCCTTTGAGCAGTTTTAACATTACTACAGACGTGTGAAAATCGCTTCCTGCATTTATCTTAATTAACATGCTTCACGATGATATAAACTCCCAGTCCAACTCAGCATATCTAATTTGACTCTTATTCTGAGTCGATATTTCCGTTTATCATAGATTTTCATCTTATTTAAGTATGTTTCTACTACATTTTTACTACTATAAAGCATATAATATATAGCAGAAGTGAATCCCGGGATAAACAATATAACTTTGTACATTTACTTACAGTGCCAGTAAGAGCATAGGCAACCACTAAAGGAGGTGAAGCAAGGTAGTTTGCTCTTGTCAAGGGATGAACACGCCCCTCAAAGTTTCGATTTCCAGAGAGTACAGCAGCAGCAACAATGTCTACGTATACAACAATTAAGTCAAATAACCTAAAGACAGGCTAGATAACGTTATTGCCAAATAAGGCGATCATAAGGAGTTACCATTTTCTGATATAGCAGAAGAAACTGATTCATCTAAATCCCCAGAATTCCCAATACAAGTTGTGCAGCCATATCCAACAATATTGAAACCTTGCTGATTTAAATACTTCTGCAGCCCACTGTTTCACAACAATACCACATTTTCACAGAGATTTAGCACACACAAGGATGGATAAGTAGAAACTTCCTCTGAGAAACTACAAAGAATACCTCTGGAGTAAATATTTTGTAACTACGCCGGAGCCAGGAGCAAGACTTGTTTTAACCCATGGCTTAACCTGGAAACCAACAAAGAAGGATATTAGCAAAATACGAAGAAACAATTGAAGAAAAACGAGTATATAGACCAGAACTGACATGTAGACCCAGGTCGCAAGCCTTTTTTGCGACAAGGGCTGCTCCTAGCATAACACTGGGATTTGATGTATTAGTGCAACTTGTGATAGCAGCAATAACAACACTTCCATGCTTGAGCTCTGCATCTTGTCCATGAAAAGAAAAGTTCACCACTTTTTCCTGCCTATCTTTCGGCACAGCAAATCCCTACAGTGAATAGAGCCAGTTAAATTAAGCATTTCTGTAACTCAAAGGTTGACCTTGGTAATTCAGTAGTCTCATACTCCCTCTGTTTCAATTTATTTGTCTTAGTTTGACTGGGCACGGAGTTTAAGAAAGTAAAGTACTTTTGAATATTGTGGTCTTAAACTAAAGATATGTATAATGAACCAAAATTCCCTTTAAACTTGTGGTCTTAAATATTCCATGTGGGATGTTGGAATTAAAGAGTTGTCAAATAAGGAAAGAGATGTTCTTTTTTAAACAGACTAAAAAGGAAAGTAAGACAAACAAATTGAAACGAGGAGAGTATTAGTTTGAGTTGCATGTTCATATATCATGAGGAGATTAAATGGTATAAAGTAGAAAAGAGTACTTGCTCACCTTGAATCCAACCTTGTTATCAAGGCAAGAGTGCCAATCAGACTTCATTTCTTTCAAAGGCACACGGTCATGAGGTCTATCAAGAAAAATAAAAATATATATTTACAAAATTGTTACAATGTTTCTCTCATTCAATAAATTGTTTTTACCAAAGACATGAAACATACCTTTTTGGCCCTGACACACATGGCTCGACTTCAGCAAGGTCTAGGTACAAGCAAGAAGAATACACTTTCTCATGTTGAGGCTGAAAGGGTATGACATGTTTTTTAGAGTAGTTAATTTTCTTTCTGACAAGTGGAAAAAAAGGATAATGATACCTAGCCAAAAAAATTCATTTATCCCGTCAAGAGAGATTCTCATACGTAAATAAAAGACACCCACAGCTGAGGGTAGCAAAGAAGACCAACCTCATTATAGTCGACAAACATATTATTTGCGCGCAGATATGCTTCGATCATTGCCACCTAAAATTTTAGGAGTTAGAAAATATAAAAGCAGCTTACATCTTATCTGCATGTGTAATGCTTACACGTGTCTAAACACTTACTGTTTCGTCACTTCTCCCTGTTAATTTCAGATACTGCAAGGTAACATGATCTACAGGGAAGAAACCCATTGTAGCACCATATTCAGGAGACATGTTTGCAATGGTGGCCCTGTCAGCCAATGATAGTTCAGCCATTCCATCACCTAAAACAAGATAAACAAACAATCAAGTCTTTCTCTGGTAATTCTATTTACCTTTTTTGGAATTAAATAGTACGTAAGTTTTGTCCAGTTTCCCCATATTTACCGTAGAATTCAACAAACTTTCCAACAACACCGTGCTTCCTCAGCATCTGAGTGACTGTCAAGACCAAGTCAGTGGCAGTTACACCGTTGCACAATTTCCCAGATAATTTGAACCCAACAACTCCAGGCAACACCATGCTCATTGGCTGTAAGAATCCAGAAAGTAGCATTGGAAAGAAAGACCATTGAAAGTTCAGCATAAATATCAGATGTTTAGTGTAATTATTGTAAATTAGTTAGACATAACGGGACTTCCAGATATTGTATAATAAATGAGCCACAAGAAAGGAGTTTGAGTCAAGGGGAACACAATGCATGTAATTCAGAAGAGGTAAACAAACACATGAACGCATCAGCCTCCATTCCAAGTGCACTCACTCTCTATCTTTTCAAAGAAAGATGAAAATGTAGAATTGTAAAGTTGAGACGAATTGACCTATAAGTGAAGTTAACTGTATCCAATTCCTTGTAAAAGTCAAGTGAACCGACTTACCACTTATACAAAGAAAGATGAAATGTCCAATTCCAGTTTTTGTGCATGTATCATATGAAAGATAAATTTCAGATTCAGGAATGTAGAGAATTTCAGAAGAGACCAAAATAGAGTAATGTGAGGTTAGTTGATAAGGCAAGAGCCAAGAGGGAAGCCTAATACATCACTAACTAAGCACAGACTCGAGAAAGCAGAGAAGAATATTCCAGAGTTTCAGCATGATACACGATCTTTCCTCAAGGCATTCACGGTTTCATACCTGACCAAGCATTGTAGCTTCTGCTTCAATACCTCCAACACCCCAGCCAGCAACTCCAAGCCCATCGATCATAGTGGTGTGGGAATCTGTTCCGACAACACTATCAGGATAGAGCAAACCTTCCTTGTTGAAGACGACTCTTCCGAGGTATTCAAGATTCACCTAATAAAATTGTGGTGCCAGAAACTATTATCAGTTCCGGAATTATCATATTCTTTCTTGTTTCAGAGGAGTAAATAGGGGTAGTAAATCCAGGAATATCAATGCATTCCCTCTACGGAAGAAAGATAAGACACAATACAAAGAAATGAAACTTGAAAAGAGCTACAGTATGTTACATTTCAATTTTCGGGTACAATACCTGATGCACAATACCAGAACCGGGTGGAACAACAAGCATGTTGCGGAAAGCATTAGAACCCCACTTAAGAAAGGCGAACCTCTCCTTGTTCCTTTGGAATTCAAGTTCCATATTAGCTTGGACTGCATTTTCTGACCTTGCCACATCAACTTGAACTGAATGATCAATTACTAGATCTACCGGCACCTGAAAATATACCCAATGAAAAGAAAAAATAAGATACATTATCGTGAAGTGGAAGAATCTATTCAAAGACCAATATAAGAACTGATGATGACTTCACGATACAGAAAACCAATAGAAGAAGTGTAACAATGACCTCAGAAAAATTTATAAGTAGATACCAATTACCTCAAACTTATAATAATTAGTGATGACTAAGACAGTTATACATAAGCACTACAAACAAAATAAGAAGAAACATTTCAATAATTATATCTCCAAATTATAAAATCCATGGAGTGCCCTAATTAGGTGTCGTTGCTTAAAACATTGAAAACCTTGTTCTGGAAAAAGTTCAACTTTTGCAGAAACTCTTTTTCAGAACATCAAAAAAACTAATCTTGGTCGAAACTTGAAACTCCTCTTCAAAAATTTGAAAGAAGCACCACCTAAGTTGTTTCAACATTTACCCATTAAAGGAGACTAACCACACTGTTTAGGAAACGCCAACATCAGCTAAACTTAAAAGAAATGAATACCAATGGATTAATCTTGTCAGCATCGCTGCCAAGCTTGTTCATGGCATCACGCATGCAAGCAAGGTCCACAACAGCTGGTACACCAGTAAAATCCTCCAAAAACAGTTAAGACGTAAGCTGTCACATCTCGAATTGCATTTTTTTTCTTTTAATTTAGAGAAATGACATACTTGTAGCAACACTCGGGCTGGCTTAAAGGGTATCTCCGCTAGCTTTGGCGAAGTATTTTCCCAGTCAATGATCTTCTCAACATCTTCCTTTTTGACTTGAAAGTTGTCACAATTACGGATTGCTGATTCAAGAAGAATTCTAATAGAATATGGAAGCTTGTCTGTTACAATACCGAAACCAAGGAATAATCAGTAAACTGGAAAATATAGACTTACTGAGAGGACACAAGAATGCGAGATCAAGCAATTCAATATAGCAAAATTCAAAAGTCCGCTAATTTCAACCTGAAAAGGAAAATAGGAACTGGGGAAAGAAGAGGACTTGGAAGGGGCCTAAATAGTAAATACCAAGCCTAGACAACGATATGTTGAAGGAATTTGTTAATTGTCACGATCTGAACTGATTCTGGATTGCATGTGCAATCCAGTTCATACCAAGAGCAATGTAGTTTATCGGAGGAGAAGAAGAAGAGAGTATTTGTGGGAGCTATTCTTATATTTTTGTCTAACTAATACAAGGCACAATGTGCACTTATTTATACAATTGAAAAGTAAGGAAATTGCATACTTAACATCCTCACCACTCTAACAACTCTTAACCACCTTCTCAACTACATAACTACCCAATTCTTAATACTAAATATGTGAGTCTGCATTCTGTGCTTCTGCACTCTTCACTTCAACCCCCACCCCACCCCCCACCCCGCAAGCTAGGTGCTAAGAATAGATTCTTCAAACCTAGTTTGGATAATAGATAAGTGTGATGGCCTTGTAGCAGACCTTTGGTTAGCACATCTGCAAGTTGTTCAGCAGTAGCAATGTGCAAAGTAGACACCAACCCTTGTTATACCTTCTCCCGAATAAAATGACAATCAATATCTATATGCTTTGGACCCTCATGGAAAACCGGATTAGCAGCAATCTGGATGGCAGACCTGCTATCACAGTATACAATATACATGAATAGGCAGCCTCAGACATACATTGAGCTCTGCAAATAAACCAGAAATCCATACCAGATGCCAAGCTTCTGTACTCAGCTTCTGCTAAACTTTTGGATATTATGTGTTGCTTCTTGGACTTTCAAGAAATGAGAGAAAACCCTAAAAACACAAGATATCATGTAACTGGTCTTCTAGTGTTGGGGCATGAAGCCCCCAGCATGCATGAAGATTCCCAAACCTGGTGCCTGCTTTACATACCTGACTACTCTTTCTGCTGCCAGCATATGTGAGACCTTTGGTGCTTGCATAAATTGACTCAAACATTGGACTGCAAAGGTTATATCTGGTCTGGTGTTGGTTAGATACAATAGGCTTCCAATGAGTCTGATAACTAGCAGAGTCATCCAAAAGAGGTTCATCAATCACATTCCCAGTGCCACCATCAATAGCTGCAACATTATTCAGATGTTTATCAAACATAGCAGAAGTTAACTTTACATTTATTTTCCATTGGTGAACCAGCAGGTTTGGCTCCCGTCAATCCCATATATGCAATCAAATCCAGTGAATACTTTCTCTGGTGCATCACAATACCACTCTTATTTCTAGCAAATTCAAATCCCAAAAAATACCTCAGCTCCCCCAAATCCTTAATCTTAAAGTGTTGTTGTAGTATAGCTTTAGTTTCTCCAATAACTTTCTCATCATTCCCAGTTATAAGTAGATCATCTACATAGATCAACACTATTACTATCTTGTCTTTGTCCTTTGTGAGTAGTGAATAATCCAAATGGCTTTGTGTGAACCCAAAAGACATCAATGCAATAGTTAATTTGATATTCCACTGCCTTGAGGTTTGCTTGAGTTCATATAGTGACTTGAGCAATCTGACCTTCCCTTACTTATGTGTAAAACCTTGTGGCAGACTCATGTATACTTCTTCATTAAGATATCCTTGCAAAAAGGCATTAAACACATCCATTTGATGCACAATCCACCCCTTTGCACTGAAATAACTGACCTTACTGTCACCATCTTCACCACAGGGGAGAATGTATCTTGATAGTCAATCTCTTCCTTCTGATTATAGCCTTTTGCCACTAGCCTTGCTTTAAACCTTTCCACTTCACATGTAGCCTTGTACTTGATCTTATATACCCATTTGCAGCCTATGGCTCTTTTATTACTTGGCAAGTCAACCACTTTCCAAGTCTTACTATCTTCTAAGGCTTGAATTTCAGCTTTCATGGCTTATATCCATCTCTTATCCTTTGTTGCTTCAAAATATGATTGTGGCTCATACTTATCTGAGATTTAGCTATAAAACTATGATAAGATGCAGACAATCCAACATAATTAACAAAATCTGATAATGGATATGGGCAGGTTTTGACACACTTTGATTCTTCTATAGGATGAATAAAATCCTTCATCCAGGTAGGAGGTCTTCTGTCCCTGGTTGATCTTCTAGTCTCTGGTGGTGCCTGAGTGTCAGCCAAATCTTGTGCCATAACCTCAGATTGCCCACATGGTGATAACACATCTTCTGCATGTAGAGGATCTACAGACCTTGCCTCATCATCAGGAGTCACCTCCAATACATCATCAGTGTGCACCATTGTTTCTCTAGAATCAACAATACTCTCAGAAGAAACCTGCTCATCATTAGCATATATATCAGAAACAGGAAAATGATCATTATATGAACCTCCAATATGTGACTCAACACCACTTTTTCGGTTCTGTTCAAAAGGAAAGATGTCTTTATAGAAAGTCACATCTCTACTCACAAAAATAGTCTTGTTATCTAAGTCAAACAGCTTATACCCCTTTTGTCTAGGGGTATAACCAAGCAATACTGCTTTGGTGGCTCTAACATCAAATTTGTCCCTCTTGACCAAATTAGTAGCATAACATAAACACCATATGACCTCCATGTGAGACAAAGAAAGTGATTTCTTAAACAGCTTTTCATAGGGTGATAGATCTCCTATGACAACAGAAGGAATTCTATTAATCACATAGATTGTTATTTCCACACAGTCTCCCCAAAATCTTGTTGGTAGATGTCCTTGGAACTTGATGGCCCTAGCAATCTCCAAGATGTGTTTGTGCCTCCTTTCCATCACCCCATTTTGTTGTGGAGTATATGGACAGGAGCTCTGATGTATGATCCCATGCTGACTAAACAATACGGAACAGGAAATATTAAAGAACTCTGTACAATCTGTTCTAACAAATTTAACACACATATTAAACTGTGTTCTGATTTCTACAAGCAAATTTTTAAGAACAATGGTCACATCAGACTTAACATGTAACAGAAACACTCAAGTCCATCTGGTTTAATCATCTACAACCGTGAGAAAATACTTCATGCCATTATAGGCAATATATGTTTTACTGACACTAACAGGAAATGACTTTCTAGTTTGTCTAGCCATAAAACTGGATTTGTTTCAAAACCATCTATTTTCCTGAGCATACTCATTGAAACATGTCCCAACCTCCTATGCCAGAGTTCTGCTTGTAATGCCAGAGCATACTCATTGGAACTGTTTCATCAATAAAGCCAATTTTATTTTTTGTTAATTGAGTCAATTTCATAGCTCTACTCTACAAAGTATAGTTCTTCATTCCTACAAACTGTATTTCTACTTGTACTACACCAGGTGTGTCTGAAGCACTTAGAAACAGTGGATGGTTATGATCAACTATGTTCGAAGTTGAATTCGAACTTCCATCGGCAATCCACGAAGCAACTGGTGATGTGTTCTCCATGATTCTCACAGCAATGTTATACTACTACAATGATTCAGAAAGAAAACTAATCTACAACTCACAGATTCGAAGAAGACAACTTAGATCTTCGCACAATGAATCCCTCGATTTTCTGCTACAATCTCGCCGGAAAATCCCTCGATTCACTTCGCACGAGCTCTGATACCATGTTAATTGTCACGATCTGAACTGATTCTGTATTGCATGTGCAATCCAGTTTATGTCGAGAGCAATGTAGTTTATCGGAGGAGAAGAAGAAAGTATTTTGTGGGAGATTTTCTTATATTTTTGTCTAACTAATACAAGGCACAATGTGCACTTATTTATACAATTGGAAAGTAAGGAAATTGCATACTTAACATCCTCACCACTCTAACAAACTCTAACAACTCTTAACCACCTTCTCAACTACATAATTACCAAAACTCTTAATACTAAATATGTGAGCCTGCATTTTGTGCTTCTGCACTTTTCCCTTCAACGGAATTAACCATAATTCTCGAATAACAAAATACAATACTCTAGTCATCAAATAAAATACAACAAGTGAAAAAGATACAGATCAACAAATTCAATCATTTATATCTTGTTTGGTCAAGCTTGCAAAATTTGCTTATTTTGAAAAGTGTTTTTTGCCAGAAGTGTTTATTGAAAAAGTATTTTTGAGTGTAGCAGTTTGCGTTTGGCTAATCAATTTGAAAAGCACTTTTACCAATATTAGAGCAGTACTTTGTGTTTGGCCAATGTTCTAAAAGTGCTTATGAAAAAAACTATTTATTAGCTTCTACTCCCTCCGTCCCATAATAAGTATCACCTTAGGAATTCAAGACAAAAAATTGGCAAGTGTTTCCAACTATGCTCTTAGCATTAAAAAAGTAGTCCTCTTTAATATTGCTCAATTCTCAAAAAAAACATCCAATAAATAGGGTAATGGACGTAATTTTTGCTAAGGTGACACTTATTTTGGGACGAAAGGAGTAAAAAATAGCTTACTCAAAAGCACTTATTTTTTTGGGAAGTCAAACATATAACTTTCTAAGCACTTTTGAAGAAAAAAATAAGCCCTTTTGACTTCGCAAAAGCTTGGCAAAAAAGGCTATTATTCACACAAAATAAATATAAGTACTAATTTATTATAAAAGAAATATCAGGGTCGGATGAAATTTACCAATTCGCGGATCATTCAGAGCAGGTAGGCTATAGTACTTCCCGAATTCACCACCTCCAGGCTTGGGAAGACTAGTAAGGATTCCCTTAAATGGATTCTCTGCAGCTGAATCCATTAACAAAACAATATCAGATTCTTGATTTTATTTTGGGATCAAGTGTCTAACAAGTCATTCAGTGACAGGCTCAAAGCAACTCTTTCTAGTCATCAGAAACATTGTTAAAGAAATATCCAGTAGAAAATACAAACATCTTCAACATCAGTCATTCAAATGTCCACCTACCTTCTTTTTCTTTCAATAACGTTTACCTATGAAATGTCCACCTACCTTAGTCTCATTGAAAAGTATTTTTTTTTTTTAAGAAATTATCTACTCCACTTTTTTTTCTATTTCAATAAAAGCCAAAAGATTTAATTATTTCTAGCTTGTAGTGGATCCATGATTCCACTCTACAAATCTTAGATTTTTACACCACACTTTACTATATCGTTAAGAACAACATTATCACGAGGATCCGTCCATTCTACAAACCTAAACATCATTTTCGTACTAGTTAATTCTAATAACGATTAATCATAAGTATCTGAGGGTTCGACACTCTAATCTCATCACGTACTACCACATATACTTGATGTTAACAAATCACAAATTCAGTGAAAGCTTTATTATGAAAATTCATTTATGAATCGGAACAACAAAAAATGTGTTATTGTTACAACAAAAGTACCCATGCTAGTGAATTTTCGATGTAAACTACAAATCAGAGATTTCCAATCAGCGATCTGAAAAGCTCAACGAACGGTGAAACAAATGGAGTAGAGGGAGGATTAAGAAAGAGTATTGGGTTGATGAGAAGAGAAGAAGAAATGTATTTATATATAGATAGTGGTGTAATGGGTATAAAAAAGGAAACAACTGCTATGCGTGGTGTAATGGGTTTGTATGAGATTTGTTTATATTACAGGGGTAAAACGCGAAATCCCTCCCCCACAGTATCCCACTCCAGCGGATAGAAATTGGTGTATTAGATAAATCAGTCTAACTCAGCGGTCCACTAGGTGGGATGACACTGTGCAGTGTGTGAAGATCCCACAAAAATGAACTCACCACTACTGCCGTGACTGAACCTATCTGTTTGGGCAATCTACCACCTTGGAATCAAATCAACTGAGCTACGCTCATGCGGGCGAGATTCATTTTTATTATTGTGTGAATGAAAATGGAGTTTGGTAAGTGGGGCAATATGGGTATTTCGTGTGCCGTTATACTTGAAGAAGAAAATAAAAAAAAAATTGGTGTGAAAAAATGGTAAGAGAGTGAAGAGATGACTATGATTTATTTATTTTTTTTAGGAAAAAATAGAATATACGGGATTTTGGGTTCTAATGCTTTGGAATTTAGATGATTGAAAGGAGAATTTAAGAAATTCAAAGGGTCATTTGGTTTATGGAATATGATAAGTATATTTATATGTTTAATTTAATTTTGAATATTTCATATTATCTCATTAAATTTAGTGTTATTTTATTGACCTTCGAGATGGAATACATTAGTACAATGATTATAATCTCATTTTACCCTTATTAATAAGCTTTTATAAAAATTGATTTCTCAGAAGGTCACACAACTATCATCATTGTAACACAAAAGTCATTCAAGATTCTTCGTTTTGCATCGAATTAAAACACATGCTCCACCACTATCGCCCCAATAAAAAAATATTCTTGTGATAGGCCCTGTCTCTATTATCATTGTAACACAAAAGTCACTTAACTTTGTTTTGTAACTGAAAAGTCACTCAACTTTCATCTTTTGTAACACATAAATCATCCAACTCATTTTAGTCAACTTTTACTGTGGCGTTTTTTTAAAAGTTAAATCCTTATTTAATATACACTTATCCATTTTTATGATTGGATCGAAACGACTTTCCTGTTGAAGCCCTTTGTGTCTGTATTAATTTCTGACCGCACGAAATCTCCATAGCCAATTTTTCAAAAAATCTGCCTTTTGCGGGGAGAATCGCTCGAAAGTGCGGGCATTCCCTTACGCTTTCTTCTTGCTGCTTTGTTTGCTCTTTTGTCTACAATTGAACATATCTTTCGAACCTTAATTATCATCTCATGAAAGCTTTCGATTTCCTAAATAAGGGTAGGACATGTGAGAGGCTTCAATCGTATTGTCTTGACTAGTAGACGGAAGCCTTCTCAAAAGAAAACGCTCCTCCTTTCTTTAATTCAGAAGAGGTCAAATTTCGATTGTTGTGAAAGTTACTTAATGAATCTATTTCATTCTAATTTGATCTAAGAAAAAAAAATCACGATCGAACATTCTCGATTTCAAATATCGTTCATGGGGTAAAGATACAGTGAGTCAACAAAGGATAGCGATACCTGAAAGCAATAAGCAAATAAAGATGATCCACTCCACTAAACCGACCCACTATCCAAATTTTTATAACAAAACACTAAGCACTAAAATTTTACTACTCCCTCTGTCTCAATTTATGTGACACTATTTTCTTTTTGGTCTGTCCCGAAAAGAATGTCATCTTTATATATTTAGAAATAATTTAACTTTATGAGATGATTTACAACCACACATTTGTCTCAGACTTGTTTTGGACCACACATTTCAAAAATCTTATTTTCTTTCTTAAATGAGTTGAATGATTTTTGTGTTACAAAGATAAAAGTTGTGTGATTTTTCAGTTAAAAAACAAAGTTAAATCACTTTTGTGTTACAGAGATTAAAGTTAAGTAACTTTTGTATTACAATGAAGATAGTTGAGTGACCTTCTCAGAAATCAACTCGTTTTTATAGCCACACAAATATTTTTACATATTTAAAACCATAAATACTAAAAGTCTTATAACCATTCAAGTGTTATAAAGATCACATATATATTTTGCAAAAAAAGTCATAGAAAGAAGTCGTGCGACATCCTTATACAAGGGTGTCATTTGGTACAACTTCATCTAAAAAATTCATAATTCACAAATACTGTAAATAATATTTGGAAAAAACGATACATCCATAAATACATACAAAGTCAACATCAATTAGGGACAAGAAATAAAACCGTAGAACCTTTATAGTCCCAAACGCTAAACCTACATACAAGCTGAGTTGTGATAATAGTTCAACATAGTTAACTAGTACAAATTCTTGAATACACCAAAAGTTCAAGCATCAAAAAAGCTAGCGACCCAGAAAATAAGAACATAGAAAAGATGTAGTAGAGAGAAAATAAAAAGATGGGTATATGTATATAAATTTATCTATTTGTATATGTTGCTTTAGACAGTGACGGAATCAGAATTTATATAATGAGATTTAAAATATAATAAATAAGTAAATACACGAAGAATCCAAGAGGCTTCAATATATATTCTTTGCATCTGCTCAAATATTTGTGGCCGAATAGAGTCGATAAATGTATTACTGAAAAGTATCGGCATACATGGTGATTAATCAATTTAGTTATTGGTAAGATGATCCAAAATACCATGATAATCAGTTAATTCAAATATGTGTAAGCTGGCTCAAACACTATCTTTATTTAAGAAAAAATGGTTAGCCAAAAAAAAACTTTTTCAACCTTAACCTCTTAATAAGGAGTAGTACAATTAGAACAAGAACCAACATGAAGTATTTTAAGTGAATCAACCCTGAATGTGAATACTCATGAAAAATCATTATTATTAACTCTAGAATAGGCAACAAACATAAGAACACGTAAATGAAAAACAAAAACAAAATAGTTCAAAGAAAATACTGTTCAGTCTTAGTCTTGTTTCCTTGATTCATCAACATTGAACAGTAACTTAAAATATCTAGAAAGTTTATCCAAAGTCCTATGTAAATATTCATATTGTATTGTCCTCTGACTTTTACTTGTGACTCTTATATTATACAAAAACAAAAAAAAAACTGAAATCGAGATGATTGGGAAGATTTCAAAAAATCTAATTTTGGTTATATCAAATAGTGTAATCGAACAATTGACATGATATAAATTTTATAAATAACCAGCCGAATCAAATCATTGACACCTCTAAGTAACAGTATATGTGAATTAGTTCAGATGCACACAAATTGTCGTGAGTATCATCTTTATGAGAAGAAATAAAATTATTGTCCTTCAAAAAAAAAAAATAGGTCAACCTTCAGCCTCTTAATAAAGAATAGTATAAGTAGAAAAAGAATGGCTATCAACATAAAATCATTTGTGACTCAATCCTGAATCTGTATACTCATTCAAAAATAGGCAACACAACATTTTTTGACAGACAAAGAGAACACACAAATGAAAGGGGAAAAAAACCAAAATAGTTCAAGCAACAAGATCAATTAATTTTATTTTACCAATGAAAAAAAAAAAAACTCCAAACGGCAACAAATTTGTACTTCTTCACTACTTGATGGTGATATATGGAGAACAAAGTACATATAGGGACTTTAAAGATTTATATTGACGCGGCTCAATAAAAAAGTAGCTTCGAAATTTTCTCGAGGACTGCTTTATCATTGAACCGCACCAATATCTCGTGTATTCATCCGTCTGAAAACTCAAACACCCACCTCAAGTTTGACTTTGACTTTAATTTTTTCCTTTTCCATCATATGTACTAAAGGTGTGTTTAGATTAGCTTCTGACAGAATTGATTCTGAAGAATTAATTCTGACATAAGTGATTTATGTTTGGATGCAATAATATTCTTATAACTGATTTATGTTTGGATAGTTTTGATCAAAATTGTTTTTGAATGTAGAATTACCAAAATGGGCATACATATAAATTAAAATATACATATAAATAGATGGAAGTATGTAAATAAAAATTACAAATAGATAATAGAATTTAAAGTGCAATATAGTACTTAAATATTAGTAGAATATTATTACAATACTAATTTAAAGTGCAAATAGTATTTAAATATTATTACAATACTAATTTAAAGTGCAAATAGTATTTAAATATTATTACAATACTAATTTTGCATGTACTCTATAATTTGATTGCGGACTAAGTCTCGGACGAGATTCATCTCTGATGAAGAAGCTACATTAAAAACTTGTGATTGATCCAAGTTAGATGATCTATGATAATCATCATGATGAATGATTGTGCTTTCATCTTCATAAAGATCAAAATCAATATCTTTTTCTACATTCCTTCTGATAAAGTTGTGTATAGTCATTGTTGCGACGACTATTTGAACATGTGTTTCAAAATTGAACTTGGGCATGCGACGTAAAATTGCAAATCTGTTCTTTCATACCCAAAAGTTCTTTCTATTGTGGACCTTAAACTTGAATGGTAATAATTGAATATTTCACTATGATTTGCAAACCCGTTAGAACGCCTAAAATCAGGAAGGTGATAGCGTTCACATTTGTAGGGACCAATATACCCAATTGGTGTTGGATAACCAGAATCTACCAAGTAATACTTACCTGAAGGAGGGTGTGGAAAATTAAGGTTCGCATTTGTGAGAGCCTGCCCAAAAACACGAGCATCATGGGCAATACATTCTCAACCAGCTAATACAAAAGTGAAACACATATTTCAATCACATACATCCATTATATTTTGTGTTGGATATCTCTTTCTTCCAATAAACCTAGGTTGCTCGCTGACACTAACTACACATGAAACATGTGTACCATCAATTGCTCCTATAGCATTCTTAAAAAATGGTCAATATCGTTGATCATTTTTAATTTTGGAATGACAATAATGAAACATAGGATCTCCGGGTTTAATATATTTCATTGACAACTTAAGGCAAGTATGAAGTACCCGGTGAAAATGTCTACTTACAGTCTAACCCCGAGTGTTGAAACCTTTCTTGAATCATTCTATTACCTACCCCGTGGCCAACAACAATCAAAAATATTGCAACCATTTCTTCAACTCCCATTTTTTTAGAAGACTTTAAATCATGCTCAACCATTTCTAGATATTTAAAGAGAGTAATGAAAGTTAATAGAGTTGTTGATGAAAATTAAAGAGGGTAATAAAGGAAAGAGTAAAATTCAAATTGAAATAAATGACAAAATTGATTCTGGCAGAATTGATTTTGGTCAGCCAAACATGTCAATTTTCTGATTTTCACGAAAGTAGATACCCAGAATTTTTGGGTATCCAAAAGTCAATCCAAACATGCACTAAATCAAAATAAACTAGATGAGGAAAAAAAGGATGAATGAATCTAGGTGGGAAAAATAATAATCTAATTTTGACCCTTTTCCCATCTTCATTACTCATCAAGAATTTGGTCGCCGGTGATGTGGTTGTCACGTATCTGCCACGTGTCCAATTCGTTAATATAGAGTAAATTTGATAAGTTTTGGTTAACGGATGGTATATATGACCCCATACTTTGACAAAGGGTATATATGAAATTTTTACAAAAATTTTAGGGTATATTTGACCCTTTTTCGATGAAGATTGAAGAAATGTTGAAGACTGGTGTTTGAGCTGAAGAATTAATCCACAAATAATGGAAAATAACATGTAGAAGATGACAATATGTTTGTTGTATTAAAGAAGTAGCATTAAATTGGGCCAACTACTCTACACGATGTTGGAAATATTAAATAGGGTGAAGGAAAAGTGTAAGAAAGACTCAAAAAGGGAGATAAATATGAACTCTTAACATTAAATGGGGGCATGTAGTAAGACAGAGGATGTTCGGTTCTATTCAATCCTTGCATTTAACTGGAGTAACTTTTTTGGCTATTTTTTTTAAAAAAAATCTTATATGCATCGATAGAGTAAAAAAGTTTCTTATGTTATTTCTGTATTTTAATCTATTGTACTTCTCTTTTTTCCAAAAAGGTGAATCTCCCATCTCAGGAGTCCCCACATCCCGGTCCGACAGGATTGTGAAGGAGTTAATCATGGTAATTCAACTGGTTTCAAATGTTAGACCACTATCACGCATGTGAGGACCCTCCTTTATTTCAAGTAACTCACACTCGCCTCTTTCTGCTTGTAATTCGATCTTGGTCATTTTTCCAATTATCTATTGTACTTCCTCCATTTCAATATAAATGAATTTTTAGGATGTGACACATCCTTTAAGAAAGTTAATTAAATACATTACTTAAAGAATAATTTGTCAATATTATCATTTTGCTTCTTCCCAAACTTTTTAAAAATAAGAGATAATCAGTGTTGAGATTTTGAAAGACCTATTAAGCAAAATGGTAATTTTAAAAAAATAATTAATTAATACATCTTTAGACTTTGAAAAATGCATATATTGAACCATAAAAAAGTATCAGAAATTCATTTATATTAAAATAGAGGAGTTAACAAATAAATACCCTATTCTTTCATGTAAATAAGTTCACTTTTAATATACAATCACTTAGTTATTAGGAGCGGAGCTACAACATTAGGTACATATTCAGACAAATTCAGTAGTTTTTGCTAGACTTAGAGGCAGATTAATTATTTGATGTTAATATATTTCGACAACGATTTTAAGTTAATAAATGTAATAATAACTAGGTTAATAGTCAAATATATATATATATATATTTAATGAGTTTTTAAAATATAAATGCAAGGTTTGAATAAAAACTTTCACGTGAACCCGTAACTTTAAGACTAGATCCGCCCTTGCTTAAATCTTGTGTTTGTATTTCGAAATTCACTAAATATGTATAAATATTTATCTTCAAACACAATAACTATAATGAATATGACAAAATTTAGAATTCATAAACTTTAAATTCTAACTTTTTCCTCTGATAGTTATCCTTTAGGTGATCAACTTGCAAAATTTCTTTTATACTATAAATGCATAGAATTTAAATCCAAAAAGAATATATTTCGGAATTGCATTGAATTAATACTAGTGGTACTTTTGATTAGGGCTGCACAAAATTCGGTCCGGATCGAAAAATCGGACCGGACCGAACCGGACCGAGAAATTCGGTCCGGTCTTCGGTCCCTGTTTTTTCATAATTCGGTTTTCGGTCCGGTCCGGTCCAGTCGATCGTCGGACGAATTTTTATTTTTTTATTTTTATAATATATATAATATATATAATTCATAATATATATAATATATATAATTTATAATTTTCTAAATTCCTAATATATATAATTCCTAATTTTCTAAATTTCTAATATATAATATTATATAATTTGAATTGGGTTAGAGGCCCTTTTTTTTAAATTGAATTATCAATCTGAAATTGACATTCTCGGGCGGTGCCACAAAATTTTTACGTTGAAATCTATTGTACATCGCGAGATATTTAGATTTGAAAATGGGAAAACGTAACGATTTGGGAAAAGAGAAATTGAGGGGCAAGATGGACGTTTTTGGAGAAATCTGGTGAAGCTTTAGTCCATTTGGGATTATTCGTCTCGAAAACATCTGTGAAATAAAAAAATTAGATCAAGCGGACGTCCAGCGCAAAGTTATGACCATTTAAAATTTCACTAATTTGACTTATATTTGATATGTCAATACGTCTGAAATTTGTGGGAGTTCTTTGGGGGTGGTGGGAGGTGGTGAGTGACTTGGGGGTGGGGGTGGGAGTGGTGAAGTGGCAGAAATTTGGGGGTGAAATTTGGTGGGGACTTCGCAGGGAGGATCGGTCCATTCAGTCGATGAGCCGGACCGGACCAAAATGACCGGGCCGGACGACCGAAATTCGGTCCGGTCTTCGATCCGGAGAATCCGAATTCTCGGTCCTCGGTCCGGTCCGGTTTTGACCCTTTGTGCAGCCCTACTTTTGATGAATGTGTACTGTGCTACGGTGGGGAATTCTTGTCCTGGTAGGACTAAACAAGAATCCTCCTTCTTGCCGAGATAGAAGTATAGAAAATCGTTAAATGAGCCTTCAACAACGTTTGACAGAAATTCTAATTACACACTTTCTTTTGTGAGTGTCCTATTACCTCATGGACTGTTTAAAAATTGAATATTTACCCCCTTAAAAAGCCACACCCATATATATATATATATATATATATATATATATATATATATATATATATATATATATATATATATATATATGTGTGTGAGCTGGTATTTTACACCCGCTTCACACCTGAATTTTTCTGCTTTGCAAAATTGGGATTTTATTATACTTTAATTTCCTTTTCTTTATTTTTCATCATCTTCCTCAATTTCTTTTCAACAACTCCAAAGCCATAGGTTCCTCCTCAATTTCTAAGATTGCTTCGGCCAGTGGCGGATTATGATAGGGGCTGGGGGGGTTGTGGCCCCCTAAAAAACTCAATTTTTGTATATATACCTCTCTCACACACACATCACTCTATTCAAGACATCAGCTTCCATTTTATTCTTACCCACTGCAGTGGCCACCCCCACCGCATCTCAGTCCCAAGTCCCCCAACAATGATAAATCTCCATGGCAATTGTCAGGAAATTTTCACGCGCTTAACGCAAGTGTACGTATCGTTTCAAGTAGTATAGTCTGTAAGACCGAATATCGTCTTCAGAGACTGGTTTCTAATTACCGTTCATCTATTTTTTTGGTATCTATTTGGGGATCGATAATTGAGTTTGGTTTTTGGTTAACTACTAGAATAATTGCAAGAATTAATTAAACTATTTAAGTTGTAATCAGATTATGAAGGAATTAGGACTTCCAATTTCCTCGACTATCCACTCTATTCAATCCTTAATGCGACTAGAATGATTCTCCTTCTTCGTTAAGATAGCGGTTAACTAGACTGTCTTATATTCCGATTAGGATATATAATCATTCAACCCCAGTGCAGAACCCTTCTATATTTCTATGATAGAATTTACTACATAGGAGGATTAAGAACAGTAACCTATTATGCTACACAAGTATCGATGTACTTTCGTCCGCAATTTTAACATATGTCTATTCAATTACAACATATTCAAATCTCTCCTCTCGGTTCTTGATTCGAAATGATATGAGTTATGATAATTAGGGATCAATTAACTATCAAGCATTCAAACCAATTATTGAATAGATCTTAATCTAAGTGAAGAAGAAATCAACTAATGCATTAATTCATGAATAAGAGTTTCAAGTGATTCCAAAGGAAAGCCCCAATAAAGTGTTTAGCTCCTAGCCATAGACATGCTAAGAACTAATACAATTACCAACATAAACTGAATTAAAAAGAAAGAAAGAAAAATACTCTAAGCTAAAGTCTCCAATTGCAGCTCTCAATCTTGCCATGTGTTCTCTTCTCCCTTAGAATGACGACCTTCTTTCTCAAAGAATAATCCCTAGGGCTTTTGTATCTATCAAATTTTGTGCCCTATGGACCAATTTGTCCTTTGCCAATTAAAATTCGGAACTGGATTTTTCATACCGGCGCCGCGGCCCTGCCTAGCTTTTGTCCGGGTCTTCATTTTATGTCCTTTCCTGCCTCGGATTCCTCCTTTTATGCCCCTTTTTCATTTCTTTTCGCCATTTTGCCATTTTGGACCGCTGTGACCCGAAAGAAAGAAAAACAAGTCTAATATTATACTAAACACAATAAAAACGAGTAAAATACTAATTAAAAATGACTCAAAAAGGATATATAAAATATGTCTAACAAACCCCAAACTTGAACTTTGCTCGCCCTCGAGCAAAGAACAAAACAAAACAAAGAAACAAAAATCAAAATACTCAAAGACTCAAGTCAAACAACTGCACAATGTCACTTAGAAACACATGAACGTTAGTTAGGATAATATGCAGGAATAGATGTAGCATGCATTTAACAATCTAGAATTTCAAGTTAGATATTTCGCAGATTCATTTCAGTCACAATCACTGAAAGCATGAATATCTAACTTATGCATGTCAATTTCCTTTCATTTTTCTCAAATTAATATAGTCTGTTCACTTGTTATTCTCCACTAATCATGGACATACATACTAGGGATCATCAGAACTTTTCAGGGTTGTAATGTAGGGTAAGGCATGGGTAGGTAAGATTAGACATTTAGGCTCAATTATGTACCATAAGCGCTTTTCATTCAACTCTTTTCTTCTTCTTTGCGGTATTATTTTTAGTTCATACTCATTAATCTCCTTTCTTTTTTTGTTGAGAGCATAACACACATTCACATCGGCACCCCCAAACTTAACCTTTTCCATATTTTAATTGGGGTGCATAATTTTTGCTCTCTTTTTGTATTTCTTTTTCACTCTTTTTCATCCCTATCATCAATTATTGCTTATGGCACATAAGAGAATTTGGGGTGTCAAAGAAATAGCTTTTTATTTTAGGCTCAACGGGACTGACTAGGGATACATTTAAGTGCAAGGTGGAAAATGACTGGTAAGAAGGGCTATCAAAGAAATATATGAATCCTCCCCCTAACATGTACATCCTAATTATTTCGCCTCAATAACAAGCACGCATAACATTTTTCGCAATTGACATACATAGGCTAAGCACAAAATGTTTCAACTAATCTGATTTTCATGAATCTTTGGCATATTTAATTTAAGCACACAGATTTTTGCATATCATTCTGTCGCGCCTGTTTTTGACCTCGGGGTCTGAACGGTATCCGCAACATTATTCTTTGGCGCGGTTCCCTGGATGGAGCAATAATGATGATTTTGAGGAGTCGCCACCTAATTAGTTAAGTGAATTAGTACACTTGATTTATTGCAATAAGAATACAGCAATTAATCTTCATTTAATGGTCTGCGAAGATTCTGAATCAGGGTTCTTTATTATCCTAAAGGGAAGGGATTAGACATCCTTTAAGATCCGCTAATTTGCGGTTATCCGTTCAAACCTAGGTTAATTATTTATTGCCTTTTTATTCTACATATTCTAAGCAGTTTTCATAATTTACAATTACAATGGAATGCAATACAGAATAACAAAGCTAAAATCGAATAAAAACTCCGGGACATCTTTCAGCCCTTTTTAGGCCTTCTACACAAGATGATCTTCGGGTACCTGCATAAACACTTGGTAAAAGTGTTAGTAATAGAATAAATAATTTTAAAGCAATGACAAAAATTAATAAGTAAAGCCAAAAATAAATCCGTCTTTTGTACAGGGGAGGCCTTGGAAATCAGACGGAGATTTCTTCATCGGCCAATATTGTTAGAAACAATAAAATAAATAAAAACCTTCAAATCCGCGCCAACCCCTGTCTGGTTTCCTGTCTTGTCCCTAAGAGAAAATACATTTTTTGATGATAAAAGAAAACCATAATGTTTGTTTATAAAAATAAGGTTAACTTTGAAGGATCATATTCGTTCGTAAAATACTTAAATAAGATGTTTATATTGCATAGCATAATATAAAGGGTAGTAATGCAAAATTAGTTATGGCAAAGTATGCATTTATAAAAATATGCCTAACATGTAAAAGTGTCTATTAGGCAAGAGATAATAAAAGTATGACTTTTAAAATAATGTATGCAATAGTAGAGTTTATAAGAAAATGAGTTCCTCATGTTAGATAATATTTTAACTAGATGAATAGCCGTGCTAGCGAGAGTTACGAAGTGGTTTTAATGTAACTTAGGCGGTGTATTACAAGCTAAGAACAATTAACTTAGGGGAAATGGATTTCTGGTATCAAACTACCTTCTAATTTATTGAGTTAAGATTAACTACTCTTAAGTATAACATTAATAATGCAATGTTAGACAAATAGTTCACAACAAATAAATGGGGGGCGGGATAAGAAAACAATAAAGGTGACTCGAGGAAATGGCGATGTCATTCGTCGGTGGCTTGGAATTTTCGAGGCGGAGATGAAGATGCACATAGATGTAGGTCCTCGTTTGTTGTAACTCATGAGGAGTCTCGCAATGAGACTCTTCGTTTAGCTCCGATGCGTGCCATGCAAAAGAAAATAAGATAAGGATTAGTATATGCTTTAACCATATTGATAATGAATAGGCATCTATAAAATTCAGCACATACAATTTATGTTTGAACACATATGTTATGACTAATTGTGAAGATCAATATGCAACCAAAATAACGAGTAGTAAATCCAGTGGGTTTGACCCAGAACTGGATGATGCAGAGGCGATAGGGAAGATATTCACTGATCTGGATAAGCAACTAGATAGTACAGCAAACATAATTACTATATATTCGAGACTTACGCAAGCCTGCAGCTAATATGCATTTTTAGGCATACGGGGAATAATATAGGTTATCATTTATACATATCCTCATGGTGACAACAGAGAAGATAGGCACACCCTCGATTTGAGGCAATTCAAATACGCATTCATATGTCCAAACCATTCTATAGACCAATACAGCAAGCAAATTGACTCGGGAGTTATTGTATATTATCTGGAGTATACTTCAGCACTCAGGCAAACAAACACAACTGGATGGCCAGTTCAGGAAACATGATTCCGGATATAACGATGAATGGTCTAACATGCTCTTGCAAAAGAATTGCACACATAACATATATCCAGAATTGACCTCGAGGGATAGGATTAATCAATACTTAAGATTAGGCCCATGCTACACTAAATGCTTGTAATTGCAGGTACATATAAGGATGCATGTTGTCGTACCAAAGCTATGAAACTGGTACGAGAAGTGAACCGATTAACATTCGGCTAAACGAAGTATGGTTCAATGTTATCTAAGCCTAGCGTGTCTAATGAATGACCACACAATACATTCTCTTATCTTTCGTGTTCACTGCGCCCAACTCCCACATCAGCAACTATCACACATCGATTAACTAGGATCTGAAACATATTGACCCAAAATACAGAGGCTCAACAGAACAACAACATGTACACAAAAGTTTCCCAGATTCATACCCATATGTTTATAGACAGGGGTTCAAACGATATTCAACATATATTAAACATGCTTGAATACGAAACTAACAGTTCTAAAACTGGAACTAGAACTTAAACTAAAATGTTGTTTGTCACATAATTAATCCATAAGAAACACACAACCGAAATTAGAGAGTAGAACTGAGAGGAAATAAATTTACCTTCTCCGGCCAGCAAACCGAGGCAGCGTATCAAGTCGTCGAAGCCACTCGGAGATTTATTGCGATGCGATTAAAAAGGGACGAAACTTTTGCTTTGAGAATGCTCGCTGGTCGCGACTGATTCTTGCAAGGAAGACGAAAGGGTTTCGAATTTATCTTCTTGCCTTAGACTTCTAATTTTGGATTTATGCGCTCCCGAATGGGCATCTCTTCTTTTTTTCTGGATGTTTTGTTCTCCTCCATTGCTAAGATTTTCCCACAACCTCTGTCTTGTATAAATCGATCGGCTTTTCCGTCCAGTTGGGTTCTGGATTGCTATATTACTAACGGGTCTTCTGTGTAGACCCCCATCTACCTTTGCATGTGTATTTGAATGATTTATATAGCCTCCATTTCGGGTTCTGATTTTGGACAACCCTTATGGTCAATCTTTGAATTCATTTTCGACTGATTCTGCTCCGATTTTAGATATTCATTTTAGGTAGTCTTTTGTAGGATCTGATTAAGGCAAGTTATGATTTTAGGTCGATTTGAAAGAGATTTGGTGCGATTTTAGGTTGACATTTATCAAAACGAAAAAGGGGAGATTTGGAGTACTGATTTCGTGCGATTTGAGAGGATTCTTAAGGTATATTCTGGTTAGGGTAATTTGGATGTCGATTTGGTTAAGGGAAGCTTGGGTTACGCCGGATTCTCAAGCGAGAATCCCGGCTGGGCGATGGGGGCGAGGTGCGGGAGGTGCGGCAGATCTTTTTTTAGGTTTTTGGGAGAGGGCTGAAGTCGATGGTGAAGGGAAAGATCTGAGAGTATAAGGGTTGTGGGCTGCGGATGTTGGGCCTGCGGGTGTGGGCTGGGGGTGTGGGCTAGTGATTATTAATTAGGTATTAGTTTTTAGGGGGCTGCTGGGGATGAGGAAGGGAAATAGGGTTGGGATGTGGGTAATGGGCCGCGGGAACTGGGATGCGGGTTTGGGCTTGGCTGAAAATTAAAGGGGAGGGTATATTTGGGTTGTTTTATTTATTAGTTAAGGGGTAGAGTTTTAAGTGTATTTGTTTTAGTATTAGGTTTAATTAAATTATTTAAATACAACCCTAGGTGTTTTATTAGCTTTAGCTTGGATCTTATTATTACATTAAGAATTGCTTAATGTTTTTATAAATGCGACGCTATTATTTAAAATCTTATTTATTGTGCATTATTTATTATTATTTAAGCTAAAATTATCTTAATATGACTTTAGGCGTTACAATAATTATGAAATTGCTTTGCGTATTAATAAATACGACTATGCTACTTGACACGACGTCATTGCTAATTTGACGTATTTATTATTAATTATCATTTAAGAATTATGGCAGGGCTTAAAATTAATAAATGCGGGCGCGAGACGCTAAGTGCTTAATATTATACGTAAGACGCGGTGCCATTATTAAATTGCTTATTTACGCATGTATTAATGGTTTATTGTTGCATTTTGTTATTATAAAATTGTTAAAATTATTCTAAAAATTAGTGTAATTTTATAGTTAATGACTGGACGGGAGGGTCAAAATTGGGTGTCAACAAATATCATTTGGGTAAAAGTGACTAATCCTTCCTCGAGCGTTGGACTACGTCCGTGCTTGATATTTGTGTACTTTAATGATGACCTGCTTTCTTTTTGTCCCAGTTTTTCTGTACTGGCTTCTTTTTTATTCTTTCGTTTGGAGCCCCCTCTTTCCAAAGTTATTCTCTCATTTTTATTCATTTTTTATAATGTCGGGGCTTTTGGTTTCTTCTTTTTGTGAAGTCGTCATTTGTGTTTCTTTTCCCTTTTGGGACTTTGACAATTTTTGTCTTTGCAAACTTCGACGCAGAATTTTGTCAGTCACTTGCACATTTCTAAAACGCTCAAGGAAGTCGGGCCAAGATAGGGATATTGTGTACACACTCAGAAAGGGTATATGTGTAATATGCGGTTGTCGAAAGAATAAGTTTTAGGCTCAAAAAGGGTGTACTATGGATAATGTTGTTTGGTAGGCTGATAAGGCTCAAACGAGTCAAAGAAAGCCTACGATCATTTCCTACACCGAGTGTTACTCAGGATTTCGCCTCAACAAACATTCAGGCCAAGTTCTAGATCACAATGCAATGCAATTGAACTTATTCTAAAACTCACCACACAATGCACATGAAACGATGAGGTTGGTTTCGTTCTTATCTTGAAAACATGCAAGACAATGTCATTACATGTGTGTGTGAGAGGTACCAAAAGAATCTATGGTTTACCACGAAGTTCACCCATACTGATTATTACTCGTTCTTTCTTATGCACACTCCTAACTGTGTTGGTATCAACCAAGTTAAACAATGATACTTAAAAATGTTTTTGTATTTTTGGATAACATTTTTTTGGTATTTATGAACAAAATATTTTTTAGTATTTTTTGAATAAAGAGTACCGAACCCGAGTAGGGCTGCCTACATATCTCATCTTTGACGAGAATCAGGTGTGTGTAGTTCGTTCAGATATGTTATAAAACGTATGATTTAAAAATAATTCATTCATGAAAGAAATACAAAAGTAAAAGTTGTGCAAAACAAATGATTGTTCACTATAAGACTAATGCAAAGTAAAAGAATGTAATGAAAAAATGAATGGATGTGATAGAATGAATGAGATACATGAATGAATGTATGTGATAAAATGATTGAAATGCAATAATGAATGTCCGTGATTGGATAAATGCAATTAATGGGTGAACCAAATATGTCCCCCCTTTTTTTTTTATGTGGTGTCGAACCCTAGATGGGTTGCCTACGTATCACACTGTATGGTGAGAATCAGACACGCGTAGTTTGAGATGATTATTTTGTAAAATGCATGATAAAGAATTATGTAATCGACACTAGACATATCAATTTAATTTGTAAATATGTATAAAGATACAAAATATAGGACTCAGAGCGATGCTTCGTTGAATCTGGTATAAGCTGACTTCTTTCCGTCAACATAACTCCAGCTCATTCTTGTGATGATTTTTTTTTCTTTTTTTTTTATTTTCTTCCGGCCGCCCACGACTATTTGCGAGGACGGTCTTCCTGCAAAAAATATGACAAATGGGTGAGAGTAGTCAAGCCACAAAAATAATAAAATGTAAGGGCGTGTCAATATAGTCAAAGACTCCCCTGCTTGGTTCGACCGGACTGGTGGTTGATGCTTCACAAAGTCCAAATCGCGCTGTTCAAGAGCGATTTACGCAGTTGAAGCCCTGATTGCAATGTGACAACAAAAAGTGCAAAAATGCAAATGCTCGTGGCCGGAGTTATAAGCACATAGCATGATATGTACAGGGGTTAAAAGGGTAATTATTAAATAATATGTACAGAATTGCTAGCGACAACAATAGTAAACAAAAGCATGCAAATCAAGTGCGCGCCTAATATGCATGGAACCTCTCTTATGCCAGAGGTCGGCCTAAATGTCAGATATGCGAGATTGGGATAGATTGACCAAAGTTGCTAAACATTAATCCTTTTGTTGAAAATGACGATCAAATGACGGTGCACTTTATTCAATTTCGGCGTGTCATGATCAGGCTTGGATCTGTCTATCGTCATCACGCTACACATAGTATGATAATGGGTCGTTGGGTTGTGAAACCCGTCGACAAGTTTGGTGGATTTCTAATTGTGGCGTTAATACCAAGGATTAACCCACCTAAGGTTTATACATGCATGACTTAATATAAAAGGGTGGTATAGCTCTATCTTAAGCTTTCTAAGATTTGGCTTACTAGGCCTTGAGTTTCGAGTGGAAAACTCGAGTGAGAAGGCTCTGTGCCACCGGATGGTCCGGGCACTCCACGTATAATACCAACTCTCCTAGATTTGGGTTTTGAAGAAAGAATTTTGCTGATGCACCAAGCGCACCTCGCGTGTAGTGTGTGATTGTGTGAATTTTTCAGAGTGGAAGAAGTATGAGTGGACTGTCAGTTTAAGGAAATCAGTAAAAGCAAATAGCAATTAAAATAGTTAAGTATACAAAATTAAAACAAGCAATTTTAAGGCATTTAAAACAAATAAAAGCAAATAAAGCCAAGCAATAATAAACCTAGGTTTGCTATGGTCAAGAACATGATTATCCCCAGCAGAGTCGCCATGCTGTCGCGCCCATTTTTTACCTCGGGATCTGAACGGTATCCGCAACATTGTTCTTTGGCGCGGTTCCCTAGATGGAGCAATAATACTGATTTTGAGGAGTCGTCACCTAATTAGTTAAGTGAATTAGGACACTTGATTTATTGCAATAAGAATACTGCAATTAATCTCCATTTGATGGTCTGCGAAGATTCTGAATCAGGGTTCTTTATTATCCTAAAAGGAAGAGGTTAGACATCCTTTAAGATCTGCTAACTTGCGGTTATCCGTTCAAACCTAGGTTAATTATTTATTGTCTTTTTATTCTACATATTCTAAGCAGTTTTCATAATTTACAATTACAATGGAATGCAATACATAATAATAAAGCTAAAATCGAATAAAAACTCCGGGACATCTTTCAGCCCTTTTTAGGCCTTCTACACAATATGATCTTCGGGTACCTGCATAAACACTTGGTAAAAGTGTTAGTAATAGAATAAATAATTTTAAAGCAATGACAAAAATTAATAAGTAAAGCCAAAAATAAATTCGTCTTTTGTACAGCGGAGGCATTGGAAATCAGACGGAGATTTCTTCATCGACGAATATTGTTAGAAACAATGAAATAAATAAAAACCTTCAAATCCGCGCCAAAACAGTAATAGTTTTAAACGCTGAGGGCTCAGATATATAAAAATAAAGTGGGACATCCTAAACAAGTCCGGCTGCGAAAATTCGCCCCGCCAGCGCATGTTGGTTATCCGGTGTAAGTGGAAGAAATCATCATTGTCCAGAAAGCTTCATTTTATTTTATTTTCCGTCTTTGCAACTGTGGAGGCCTCAAAAATCGACGGATAACTTTTTCATTGGCCATAAAGTGTAGTATATGTTCAAAATCAGTAAACCAGTGTAGCATCTGTTCAAACATCTTAAATAAATAAAGGGCAGACTTGTCAAAAGCATCCCGAAAATTTCAAATAGTTCACCGAAAACAGTAAAGCAAAAACAGATAGTACGCTGGAACAGTAGCATAGCCAAAACAGTAACAGTTCGCCGGAAATTTCATAACAACGCCGGAGTTTTTAGAACTCCGGTCAAATGCCCCAAAAAAATCAGAAAGTCAAACTCAGTCCATTAAACCAAATCCCACTCGGTTATCAGCAAGGATACAACAACGTAGGTCGCCGGAGTTAATGATTCCGACGAGATATAAACCAATCAAAAAATCGAACCAACAGCCGACACCGAAAATGAAATCAAATATAAAGCCGAAAACAGTCGCCGGAGTTTTTTTAGCCAGTTTCAAAAGTCGAGAGAATCAGTCCAACAACCAACATGAATAATAATGATAAAGCTAGAGACAATGGTAGCATCACTGGAAAAGAACACCAAACCAGATTTATTGGCAAAAGTAGAACGACGGCGACGTCAACCTACGGCGACAGCGGAGCGGCGCCGTATGCGATGTAGGTCGATGCGTGGGTAGTGGTGGTGTTGGTTCGGGAACAGTGGTTCGACGGGTCACGAGTTCGTGGTTGGCCGGAAATGGTGGCGTGGGTTCAGTGGTGTGATCGACGGTGGGTTCGCCGGATGGGGGGTCGACGGCGGCGGGAGTTGAGGGTATGGGGGTTGTTGGATGAAGATGAGAGAAGGGTGAGGGTCAAGTGTGAAGTGCGGCTGGGTGTTGTGAGTATTGTGAGTTCAAGAAAAAAAAATAAAAAAAGGGCAGAGGGATGTGAGGCTACTGGTGTTAATGACTGCTCTCCAAATGGGAAAAAGAAAAAATTATTTTATGTTAGAGAGAGTGGAAGATGAAAGTGGTATCTCCCAAGTGAAGTGGGCGGCTGATGTTGGTATTTATAGGGGTATTTAGGTTTAGGGTTTTGGGTATTGTGGGGAAAAGATGAAAGGTGTACTGGGCTTTCATTTTTGGGCATCGGTTTGGGCTTCAGTTTTTGGCGAACTGGACTGATCCGGATTGTGCCTCAAACTTGACTGGTTCGACAAAAATGCAAAACGGATTAATTATTTAAAAAGATACAAAATTATCAAAATGAAAATGTCGATGCAATAATAATAAAATACAATATTTAAGAAATGTTTAATGCCTAATTAAAAATAAAAACGGGATGCCGATTAATTATTTAAAGAGATGCAAAACATTAATAAAATAAAACGACGGTGTAATAATAATGAAAACATAATATTAACAAAGACATCATGCTTAAAAAATAAAAAGATGCAATGCCATTTTGTGAAGAAGTAAACATAGAATATTATGTAAAAAATGCAAAAAAATGATGAGTAAAATGCGGTGTCCTAAAACACTTAAAATTGCAAGAAATGCCCAAAAGATGAGTCAAAATTGGGTGTCAACACATTCCATTACATTATCCTACTTAATTCACTAGGCGTTTCAAGCAACTACGACATGCATGATTATAAATAAAAAATTGACTCATATAAACACAAAAATATAATAAATCAGACTCAAAAACACAAATAGAATAAAAACTCTCCCCCCCCCCCCCCCAAACTTAAACTACACATTGTCCCAAATGTGTAAGACTCAATAAATAGAAGGGACGACTTACCAACATTAGAAGTTCAAAATGGCGGTGGTGACGGCGGAAACTGCGTTTCGGGGAATTTCTCATTGGCATCGCGGCGCCCAAATTCCTGCACTCTCTCTGATTAATCGACGTCGCGACCCTCTATTTTGTTGTCGCGGCACTGCAACTCCTACACATGTCTGGACTTTCGGCGCCGCGGCGCTGCACCGATTTTCTTCCTTCCATATTTTTCCGTGCTTCGTGTCCCATTCCTTCACCTGTCATCACAACACCATAAAAATACCACAAGTGAGACTGTTCAAACAAAACTAAATTGCATAAATTAAACATGGGGTTGTCTCCCAAGTAGCGCTGTCTTTAACGTCTTGTAGCCGGACGCAAGCTCCTTATAAAAAATCATTGGGGTAATTTAACCCCACAACCTATCCATTTCATAATCATATTCCTCTTTCGCACTCTGTTTTTTATTTTTCACAAGAGAGGGCTCAGTAAGACTTACCTGTTCGACGACTTCCATGACATCAATTTTTGTTTCAGCATTATTGCTGACCTGTGGGTTCACCACTGTATGAATGATCTCTCTAGCTTTGGCTGTCTTTGGCTGAGCTAACTGTGTCTTGTGTGAAACACTTGTTGATGGCTTGGGATTCAATGGTGGATTTGAACACCTTGAATAACATCTCCTCTTCCTGGACCCTTAGTCTCAGTTCTCCATTTTCTAAATCAATTAGGGCTCTCCCGGTTGCAAGAAATTATCTCCCCAAAATGATGGGTTTTTCATCATCTTCTTCCATGTCAAGGATGAGGAAGTTTGCTGGGAAGAAGAACTTTCCCACCTTGACAAACATATCTTCAATTATGCCTCTGGGCCTGGGGTGCACCACGGTTCGATCGGCCAACTGCAAATTTACTGTGGTTGGTTTGGCTTCCCCCAAATCCAATCTCTTAAATACAGACAGAGGCATAAGATTGCTACTAGCCCCTAAGTCACACAGGGTCCTGTTGCATGTTACCTTGCCAATAATGCAGGGCAAGGTGAAGCTTCCTGGATCCTTCAGCTTAGGAGGCAGTTTCTTATGCAGAATGGTGATGCACTCCTCTGTCAAAGAAACTGTCTCATAATCCGCCAGCCTTCTCTTTTTTCCAAGTATCTCCTTCATGAATTTAAAGTATGCTGACATCTGTTCTAGTGCTTCAATGAAGGGGATATTTATGTGAAGTTTCTTAAATACCTCAAAGAACTTGGAGAACTGTTTGTCTATTGCCTTCTTTTGTAACCTCTGAGGGTAAGGGATTCTATCAACGTATTCCCTCAAAGGTGCTGATGGAGCTTTATCCACTATAGGGCGATCCTCAGTGACCCCCTCCTTCTCTACCTCAGCTGCTTTCTCACACTCCTTCTCACTTACCAATGCGGGCTGGGGAGCACCCTGCTCCAACTGTTTTCCACTCCTCAACAACACTGCCTGACATTGCTCTCTAGGATTTACCTCTGTATTGCTTGGGAGAGTGCCCTGCGGCCTGTTGGTTACCATCTTTGCAAGTTGCCCAACCTGTGTTTCCAAGCTCCTGAGAGAGGACCTTGTTTCAGACATGAACTGATTCTGCGAATTGGTGAGTGTAAGCAATGCAACTCTCAGTTCATCAGGCTTCTCCTGTTGTATAGGTGGTCTAAACTGCTGGGATGAAGTGGCCTGATTTTGTACCTGCTGGTTCTGGTAACCACCTTTATATGGTTGCTACTGGGGTTGATCGTTCCTCCACGAAAAGTTAAGGTGATTTCTCCACCCTGGGTTGTATGTATTGGAGTTATACGGCCGCTGAAAATTCCCAATTGCCTGCACCTGCTCCATTGGCACATTATTGGGATCCACCGTTGTACATCTGTCAAAGGCATGCGGCCCACTACAAATCTCACAATTAACCGGCATCTGGACTGCATTCACAGACATGGTGTTCTGCTGCAATTGCTTCGTCAAAATGGCCACTTGTACATTCAGGACAGTGATGGAATCTAGTTCATGTATGCCCATAGCCTTCCTGCTGGTCACTGACCTGTCATCTGCCCCTTGATGATTGTTAGCAACCATATCTTTCAGTAACTCATGTGCCTCATTGACACTTTTTTCTCATGAAAGCACCCTCTGCTGCCGCATCAATGATGGTACATGTAGTACCACTCAGCCCATTATAAAAAATATGGACCAGCATCCACTTCTCTATGCCATGATGTGAGAATTTCCTTTGCAGATCCTTAAATCGCTCTCACGCATCATAGAGTGACTCACCATCCACCTTGTAATAATTGTTTTAACTCTCCCCTTAACTTTGCAGCTTTTGAAGGAGGGAAGAACTTTGCAAGAAACTTTTGGGCTAGGTTCTGCCAGGTGGTGACGGAGTTGGCAGACAATGAGTTCAATCAGCTCTTGGTCCTGTCCCTAAGTGAGAACGGAAAGAGCCTCAGTCTAATGTCATCGTCAGTAACGCCATTGTATTTGAAAGTGACACACAGCTCCAAAAAGTTGGCAATGTGCATGTGGGATCTTCAGATGGCAATCCCCCAAACTGTACTGTGTTCTGGACCATGCTCAGGATGACTGGCTTGTTCTAAAAGTTGTTTGCCCCTATGATTGGGAGCCTGATGCACGTATGTGCACCTGTGACCGTGGGCAGAACATAGTCCCCCAAACTTCTTTCCGCTAAAACAGGGATTGGCTCCCCTGCATTTTCAGGGACCTCATTATTTGCCCCATTCTGATTCGGTGGTTGGTTTTTCATGGTTACCATATAAGCTATCCTCTTATTCCGCATGTTTAGTTTGCAGGTTTTCTTAATCTCAGGATTGAAAGGAACAAGTGTGTCTGCCCCTCTTCTTCTTCGCATAAAATAGATCCCTGAAATAGATCAAAATCAACAAACAAATCAAGACACATGGTTCTAATAGTAAAAAGAAATAAAATAAAAGTCAAATTAGAAATTAAAAATAGACGGTTCGATATTAGAAGTATGTCAGTCCCCGGCAACGGCGCCAAAAACTTGTCAGGCGATTTCCACGCGCTTAACGCAAGTGTACGTATCGTCTCAAGTAGTATAGTCTGTAAGACTGAATATCGTCCTCGAAGACTGGTTTCTAATTACCGTTCATCTATTTTTTTGTATCTATTTGGCGATCGATAATTGAGTTTGGTTTTTGGTTAACTACTAGAATAATTACAAGAATTAATTAAACTATTTAAGTTGTAATCAGATTAAGAAGGAATTAGGGCTTCCAATTTCCTCGACTATCCACTCTATTCAATCATTAATGCGACTAGAATGATTCTCATTCTTCGTTAAGATAGCGATTAACTAGACTGTCTTATATTCCGGTTAGGATATATAATCACTCAACCCCAGTGCAGAACCCTTCTATATTTCTATGATAAGATTTACTACATATGAGGATTAAGAACAGTAACCTATTATGTTACACAAGTATCAATGTACTTTCGTCTGCGATTTTAACCTATGTCTATTCAATTACAGCATATTCAAATCTCTCATCTCGGTTCTTGATTCGAAATCATATGAGTTATGATAATTAGTGATCAATTAACTATCAAGCATTCAAACCAATTATTGAATAGATCTTAATCTAAGTGAAGAAGAAATCAACTAATGCATTAATTCATGAGTAAGAGTTTCAAGTAAATCCAAAGGAAAGCTCTAATAAAGTGTTTAGCTCCTAGTCATAGACATGCTAAGAACTAATACAATTACCAACATAAACTGAATTAAAAAGAAAGAAAGAAAAATACTCTAAGCTAAAGTCTCCAATTGCAGCTCTCAATCTTGCCATGTGTTCTCTTTTCCCTTAGAATGACGACCTTCTTTCTCAAAGAATAATCCCTAGGGCTTTTGTATCTATCAAATTTCGTGCTCTATGGACTAATTGGTCCTTTGTCAATTAAAACTGAATCGATTTTTCGTCTAAATGCCGCACTTTGCTTTTGTCCGGGTCTTCATTTTATGTCCTTTTCTGCCTCGGATTCCTCTTTTTATGCCCCTTTTTCATTCCTTTTCGTCATTTTTCCATTTTGGACCGCTGTGGCTCGAAAGAAAGAAAAACAAGTCTAATACTATACTAAACACAACAAAAACGAGTAAAATACTAATTAAAAATGACTCAAAAATGGTATATAAGATATGTCTAACAGTAATCTCTATCTTTCTCTCCTCTTTGATGTTATGTGAGTTCTTAATGGCTTTTAATTTTTATACTATTGACTGTACTGAGGATGAAAAACAATGTATCCCATTGGTTGAGAAACAAACATTTTCGAAAAGAAATAAAAAATCAATGAAATTCACTTGTAGTTGTCCCACATCGATTTCAAGAAGAACTTATGAGGTTTTGGAGTTCTATATTTTCTACTAATTCAAGAACCCTTACAAGTCTTATTTTCGAGCATAGAAATCCTACATTTTGAAATTACGATCTGAAATTTGTCTTTTGCCAAAATCATAACTATTCTTTTATTTTTCCAAGGTTTCTCCTAGTCTAAAATTTTCTTTTTCTGTGTGGTTGAGTTCGTGAGATTGGGGGAACTTTATGTTTGTTTCATCATATACGAGGCTATTTTCTGGCTTATGGGAGTAGAATTAACCGATTAAGGCTTTAATCTGTTAATTGTGTGAAGCTTTGGAAAAAACAAGGAAGACAAATACATATTACTTAATTGACCCGGATAATCTGTCTTATCTTAACTCTTTCAGTTTCTACGGCTACTACAGAAAGATCATTTTCAGCAATGAAGATAATCAAGACAATGTTGCGTATTTAAAATAACGAAGGGCAACACTTTAATTCTAGGTACGTCTTTTCTTTTATTTATTATATTTTTGTTGTGTTGATGTTATTTTGAATCTTTGATAAATTATATTTTGTTCTTATAAATTTCAATTATAATATTTGTGTTTGTAGTTACCGTCCCTTTTAATATTTTGGGTAAGTTCTGCCACTGGCTCCGGTGAAACCCAATCGGAATCCGACGTGACATTAGCAAACACCATGGCAACAGACCCCTCTTTTCATTTTGCCTCCTTGGTTCGTCCTTTGCAAGAACTTAGTGGAGAAGAGCCAGATCTTGCCATATTTTGTGTCTTCCCATTACTCCGATATTTAGCCATTTTTCGGCGATGCCCGAGTCACTCCAATGAACTGTATTAAAATGCTATTCGAATTTAATTTTATTTTGGTGTCGTTTTACTATTTCTTTTGGGTGCTATTTTGATATTCTTGGGTTATTTACCCTATTTTGCACTCCTAATAAAAAAATCGGTGACCCGCACTACTTTTTTGACTTTTTTCAGTGACTCGCACCATGTTTTTTACTTTTTTCGGTGACCCTACATTTTCCTGTGAGCTTCGTCCTTGGGGATGTTTGGATGACACAATAATGGAGGTGATGTGATGAAATTAGATATGCGCAAAACCCAAAATTCTGTGTTAGAATTAGGGAGGAGAAGTTGGTCGAAAATATTACAAGAGTGTCAGAAAGTGGCGGTGGTGTAGTGAGGGAAGAGTGGGAAAAATGGGTTTTGTGTTAAGAGTGTGTTTGGTGGTGATTGAGAAGAAAATGAGAATTTGGGCTAAGGTTGATGTTGAGGAAAAGAGAGGGTTGGCGGTGCTGGAGGATAATGGCGATCGGCGGTGAAAAGTGTAATAGAAGAAGAGTGATGATATGTAAAAATAAATTGAAAAAGGAAAAGAAAGACTTAAAAAATAAATAATAATAACTTATTAAAATAAAGTTTTAATAATTTATTTTTGTCTCTCACTCTCTCAAAGAGAGTGAAATGGACTCTCTTTACCACCTCATGCCACCTTACCATGTATGGAGCAATATATTTAATTTTGAACTAGCTAGTCTAGGAGGGTAATAAGATTTACGCGAAGATATAGTGTGTAGTTGGAATTTCGATCAAACGTTGGGGATAAATTTGGCTATTCTCTCGATAGAAGTATGTTACCCAACTTTGCACACTTTAATAACTTGTTGGAAATGGCAATGTCACAATCGGATTATCAATTTAGAGATTGCAATTGGTCGCAAATAATGTAAGTATTAAATGTTGTATATTAAACCAAACACAAAGCCATCGCAGCGAAAAATAATTAGAACATATCGTTATTGTTCAAGTAAGATCTGATCATATCACCTTGATTTATCGCTAATTTGTGATCTTGAAAGAACTTTGAGAGAATGCTAAGAACCTTGTAGCCTTGCAAAAGATGTCGTCTTGATGGATATTATATGCATTTATATATGTAGGCTACCGGCTCTCAGCAAAAATTCTCGGTTGTTTTAGTGACTCTTTATAAATTATTTCCTTCCATCAAGAAAATATATTTGCATAACCATGTAATATTATATGATTTATTTCTTAATTGAGAGATAAGAGAACTTTTTAATTATATATATGTTCACATTAAAAGTCTCAAACAAATAATTTCTTAATTATTCTTATTGATGAAATATATATATATATATATATATATATATATATATATATATATATATATATATATAAAAGTTACAATAGGAAATTATTTTCCTATTCTACATCTAAATCCCTATTTTATATGAGACTAACTATACAATTATGATAATATTACAATACTAATTAAGGTATAAGACTAAGTCTAATATATACCAAATATACAATAGAAATATATATACCAAAACTGTAAATCTGTGATGCTCATTGGGTTGGACCGGACGTGACACATGTTGTCCCAATACTTTTCGGTAATGAATATACACATAGTCTACTTTTGTATATTATGTGTATATTTAACACACACCCGCAATCATAGCGGACGATTTTCGTACGCTGAGACTGTCTCTAAAATCTTCAAAAAGGAGACACGACAGAACGGGCCTGAAGTTTGTTAATTGTGGTGGACGGAAAAAGTGGATAACACAAGCACCCAAAGACTCTAAGATGTGTATACGAGAGAGTCTTATTATATAAAATTTGAAGATGAGACGAATATGTCAAAACCTTTGGAAGAAAGAATATTAAGAATATCGGTAGTCATTTGTAGAGCATGATGCCAAAAAGACGGGTGTACAAAAGCATGAACCAAGAAAGTTTGGATAATGTTATTAATGGTACGAATTTTGCATTCGCCTTTCCCATTTTGTGAAGACGTATGAGGACAAGAAAAATGAAAATTGATCCCATTTTAGCACAAAATTCCCGAAACTCCTCATTGTCATATTCTTTGCCATTATCACATTGGATATTTTTATTTCTCGTTCGAATTGGGTTTCAATGAAAGCTCCAAATTTTTTGAAGATGGAAAAAACCTAAGATTTCTTTTCTATCGGAAACGTCCATAAAAATTTAGAATAATCATCTAAAAATAGAACATAATAATGATGACCCAATGAGCTTAGAACAGGAGATGTCCATAAATCACTATGAATAATATTAAATGACATTGAAGTATGAGAAGTAGAGGCTACAAATGGCAACTTAACAATTTTTCCTAAGGAACAAGATTGACAATTCAGAGTACTATGCGTACCCTTACAAAAAATAAGTTTATTTTTATCTAAGACAAATAAAATAGACAGTCCTGGATGACCTAGATGAGCATGCCACAAAGAAGGAGCAAGAGCTGCAAAAGTGGAAGGCATGGCTTGACGCGAGAAACCGAGACTTGGTGTGATTGGATAAAGATCCCACCTACTGTCACACCTCATGAGAGGACTCCCCGTCTTCAAATCCTTCACAGAAAATCCAAAAGGATCAAAATCAATAGAAACCCAATTATCAGTGGTGAATTTACGAACATACACCTAATTTTTAATTAGTTTTGGGGCATGCAAGGTATTTTTCAAGACAAGTGGTGGATGGGGAGGAGACAAAGTTTTATGACCATAACCCTTAATTGGATTTGAATTGCTATTACCAATAATTATACCACGATTACTGCTCAAATTGGAATAAGACGAGAGAGTACATTGGTCGGATGTCATGTGGGTAGTGGCGCAGGTGTCCATATACCAATTCAGGTCCGGTTGAGTTCATTCGAGCGTGTGCATCGCGGCTTCAATATCTGTCTGAGATGGTGCGAAAGCGGGCCCCTCTACTGCAAAGGCCTGTTGTGGCCGAGGCCCAAGCAGGCCTGGGGCTGACCAAGGCCCAACTGCCCGTGCTGGAACCTGTTGGGCTTGCTGAAACTGGGCTGGTGCATGCTGAAACTGGGCCTGTTGCGGTTGCTGGAAACTGGGCCGAGAATGGGCAGTGGCCCAG
This sequence comes from Przewalskia tangutica, assembly GCA_029844215.1. Lineage (NCBI taxonomy): Eukaryota > Viridiplantae > Streptophyta > Magnoliopsida > Solanales > Solanaceae > Przewalskia > Przewalskia tangutica. The sequence goes on from CM056720.1 coordinate 148,400,586, forward strand.
TTCCCGTAAGTAGTTGCTGGAGCAGAAGCTGTGGGCCACTGGCTGTTGGCCCATGGCCAGTAGGCCCACGACCAGTAAGTAGATGGCCCCACTGGTCGGTACCCACACGTGTCGCGTCCTCCGTCGTTTCCATTATTACCACCACGTCCACCACCTTTATTTTTATTATTGTGATTTTGACCTTTTTTGCCTGTTAGCGTATTTGTATACGTCTTTTGAGTCATTTTTAGTTAGTATTTTACTCATTTTTATTGTGTTTAGTATAGTATTACATTTGTTTTTCTTTCTTCTGAGTCACAACGGTTCCAAAAGACAAAATGGCGAAAAGGAGCGAGAATTGGGCAGAAAAGGTGCCCCCGAGGCAAAAAGGACAAAAGTTGGCACATCAGGACGAATGATTTTCAGCACCGTGGTGCCGTTATGCAAAACCCCGGTGCCGGTGCGGAAAATCTCAGTTTCGAAGAAGAATTGGTTAAGGGCAGATTGGTCCATAGGGCACGAAATTTAGAACATATTTAAACCCTAGGGATTAATGCTACGAGGGAGAGGTCATTCTACAAAATAGCACAACACAAGACAACAAGGGATGCTACAATTGGAGACTTAGTTCGCAGTAATTTCTTTTCTTTCGTTTTTAATTCAGTTTATGTGTACGCTTGCGTGAGCATTCGAAATATCGCCTAACATTGCCGCCACCGTTGTTATGATTTTAGCTTGAATTGTCAAAATATGCTGGGGAATTATGTGACGTGGCTATAAACCCGTAGCACGTACTGGTAGCCGCCCTTTTGGCCAAACCAGTCTCGTCTAATGTAAGCATGGATCGGGCGTGATAGAATTTCGGCATAGGGTTACTATGTCAAAGGATCGAAGCAACACTGTTATAGGCCTCGGACAGACCTGCAATCATCTGTAGAACGAGACGACTATTGCTCACAAAAGCACCCACGTTGTGAAGTTGATCCGCCAAGTCCTTGAGTCGTTTACAATAAGATGAAACGTTTGGAAAATTCTCCATCCTTGAGAAAATTCATGTTCAAGGGTAACAATGCGAGAATGACTGTTATCTTGGAATATATTTGTTGACAGTCAATTTTGACCCGTTTTTCGTATATTTATTGCAATTTTAAGTATTTTAGCACACCACATTTTATTCGTTATTTTGCATAGTTTTACCTAATATTCTGTGTTTTATTATTCACAAAATGACATTTCATCTTAAATTAAGCATTATGTCTTTGTTAATATTATGTTTATATTGTTATTATGTTTGCATCTCTTTAAATAATTAATTGACATCCCATTTTAATCTTTAATTAGACATTAAACATGTGCTAAATATTGTATTTTTATTATTATTGCATCGGCATTTGCATTTTTATAATTTTGCATCTTTTTAAATAATTTTTTCTTTTAAATAATTAACCCGTTTTGCATTTTATCAAACCAGTCCAGTCCGAGGCACAATCCGAATCATTTCAATCCAATACCATTTTTAATTTCATCCAAACACCCTCTTTTATTTTCCCCCCTAAATTTCAAATACCACTTTTCATTTTCCCCCAAACCAAACCCAAACCCAAACCCAAACCCTAAACCTAATCCTACCCCTAAATAATAAACCAAAAGAGGGACATGCTGTTGACAGTCAATTTTGACCCGTTTTTCGTATATTTATTGCAATTTTAAGTATTTTAGCACACCGCATTTTAATCGTTATTTTGCATAGTTTTACCTAATATTCTGTGTTTTAATATTCACAAAATGGCATTTCATCTTAAATTAAGCATTATGTCTTTGTTAATATTATCTTTCTATTATTATTATGTTAGCATCTCTTTAAATAATTAATTGACATCCCGTTTTAATCTTTAATTAGACATTAAACATGTGCTAAATATTGTATTTTTAATATTATTGCATCGGCATTTGCATTTTTATAATTTTGCATCTTTTTAAATATATTTTTTATATATAATTAACCCGTTTTGCATTTTATCAAACTAGTCCAGTCCGAGACACAATCCGAATCATTCCAATCCAATACCATTTTTAATTTCATCCAAACACCCTATTTTATTTTTCCCCCTAAATTTTAAATACCACTTTTCATTTTCCCCCCAAACCAAACCCAAACCCTAAACCTAATCCTACCCCTATATAATAAACATTATCCCCACCTCCTTTATTAAAGAAAAAGGGGGGCAGTCCCCACAGAGGATCAGCCGCCATACTCCCCACAAAAAAACCATCACTTTATCATCTCACTCCCATTTTTTAAATCTTCAAGATCCAACACTGCAGCAACCCTCGTCCACGCCACTGTCCGCCATCATCGCCGGAGCTCAGAGCTCCGGCGAACCTCACCGTTGTTCCCATCGAACCCACTGTCACCACCACACCACAACCCCCATAACCCCCTTTGTTATGCAGCACCGTCTCTGCCTCACCGGAGCTGACCTACGATCAAGCGAGGCGTTGTTTGGTTCTTCTTTTTGTTTCTATTATACATATTGTGGTTTAGTTGGACTGATTTGGAAATTTTGTATAAAACTCCGGCGACCCCTGTTGGTTTAATTTTTGGTTTCTTTTGTTGGTTGTCGGACTGATTTCCCGCTTTTGGTATTTGGCCGGAGTTTGCAAAACTCCGGCGATGTTCGTCGGTTTGCTTTTGTGTTGTTGGACTGATTTGTTTAACTGTTTTATGGTTCTTGCCGGAGTTTGAAAACTCCGGCGACCTTGGCTCTGCTTTATTTTTCAGTGGTTGTCGGTTGTTGGACTGGTTTGACTTGTCTTTCGCATCTGGCCGGAGTTCTAAAAAAACTCCGGCGACCTGCTAAAATCCGGCGAACTGGCCGCTGTTTGCTTCTACTATTTTCGGCGACCTCGCCCTGGTCCGCTACCATTTTTGTCAATCTTTAGACCGATTTTGGGATCATTTTGTTGCTATGTTGATGTTGTCTCCACTGGTTTCGCGGACCATTTTTCGCTCGCTGCTTTGCTGTTTACTGTTCTGTGGGTTTTGACTTATTTTGATCGATTTTGCCCTTTATTGGGTATTAAACTGGTTGGACAGATGTTACACTGCATTTTACTGATTTTGAACAGATACTGCTGATGCGCGAAAAGATGCACACACTTTAACGCAAGTGCACGTTATCGTGACAAGTAATATAGTCTTGGTAAGACCGAATATCGTCCACAAGGATTAGTGTTCAAGTACCAATTATCTATCTTTTGGTATCTATTTGGTAACCGATATTTGATTTTGTTGTTTATAACTAACAATTATAAATACTAATTTAACTAATGTGTTTACTTCAGTAGTGATGGGAATAGGGCTTCCAAGTCTCCAAAACTATCCGCTTATGTTACTTATTAATGCAATGAATTATGGTTCTTCTTCTTTTGGAGCTAGCAGGTTTACTAAATTGTTTTATACTCCCGTTAAGGCTATATAAACACTCAACCCCAGTATCGCTCCTTTCTACCTTTTGGTGATAAGGAAGACTCTATAGGAGGATTAAGACCAAAAACATAGTTAACCGTCACGCGCCATGCGTAAAATTAGGTGTTTAGACCTCTCGTTAACGCTACACAAGTAATTGAGGTATTTTCATCCCCAATCCAAAATATGTCTACCCAACTTACAGCATATTCACAACCTCCTCCTTTTGAAGTTTGATTAGAAATCATATAAATAATGATAATTAGTGATCAATTAATTACCAAGCATTCAAAGCAATTATTGGATAAATCTCAACAAGAAGAAGAATAACCATAACCATGCATCAATTCATAACATAAGTTTCAAGTGATTTAACATGGAAAGCCCTATAATAGAATTAGTTCCTAGCCATTGACATGACAAGAACTAATTCAATGTTCATCATAAAAACTGAAATAAAGAAAAGAAAAGAAAAGAAAGTTACTAAATTATGGTCTCGATCTTCAATCCAAGAAGCCATGTGTTGTGCAAGAAAGGGAACCCTTAAAAGCGCCTAGGGTTCTCCTTTTATAGGCTCAAACCGCCTCTAACTTTTCCGCCAGTCGCCCGTAAAATCGTCATTAAACCTGATTTTCCCGCGTCGGCACCGCGACCCTGCTATCGGCGCCTGAAGTTCTGCGATACTTCGGATGATTTGGCGCGCCGCCGCACTCTGTTTGCTAGCCGCGCGCTACAACTTGCGGCGCCTTCTGGATGTTGGGCGCCGCGACCCTGGACCTGTTTGAAGTAGGCGTCGCGGCGCTGGTCCGTGTTTCTGCCTCGTTCTCCACTTTCTCGTCTTTTAAGCTCTGGAACCTCCACTTTTGCCCTCTTTTAGCTCATTTTCCGCCATTGGGCCATTTTAACCAACTTGACTCAAAAGAAAGAAAATATATCCTAATACGACACTTATTTGTACAAAAATGGACAAAAGACTAACTAAAAACGACTCAAAAAGTGTATATAAAATACACCGATCAAATACCCCCAAACTTAACCTTTGCTCGCCCTCGAGCAAAAATAAAAAGAAAGAAATAAAGACTCAAGAAAAAAAGGAAAATAAACAGACTCAATGACATTGATCACTTTTGCTGCATTGGCGTTACTTAGAAAAAACATGAAGGTTGACAAAATAATATGCAGGAACATATAGCATGAAATTTTAGCATTCAAAACACATTAAGCTAGATATTTCGCAAACTCATTTTTATCATGCTTAATGGAAGTCAAATACTGAATCATGCATGTTAATTTCAAAATTCCTATGACATGTTTACTTGCTATTCTCCACTAATCATGGCTATTCATCTAAGAGATCTTCAGGACTTTTAAGGGTTGTAATGTAGGATTAGGCACGGGTAGGTAAAAATAGGCATTTAGGCTCATTTTTGTGTACCATAAGCTCTTTTAGCTTTTCAATTTTTCCCTTTTCTTTTGATTATTTTCTTTCACTTCAAATCTATCTTTCCCCTCTTTTGTTTTGAGAGCGTGAAGTGTATCATAATAGCAAGCACCCCCAAACTTAGGCTTTTGCCTATTTCTCATTACTTTTTAAGTGGGGTGCATCAATTTTTCTTGCTCTTTTTGTCTCTTTTTTAACACACTTTATTCCAACTATTTTACATGTTTGCTTATGGCACAAGTATGGGAATATAGGGTGTCAAATAAAAAGTTCAATTTTTAAGGCTCAATGGGGCTGACTAGGGATATTTTTAAAGTCAGGGATAGAAAAAAGTGGTAAGAATTGGCTAACAAAGAAACGCCTGAGTCATCTCCCTAAACATGCATATCCTAACTATTTCGCCTCGAATAGCAAGCAATCATAACACATAGGTTTTAATCATTTATCATGCACAATTTAAGCAGGAAACTCCAAATAGACAGATTTTGTGAGTTTTTGGCATATCAAACCTAAGTGTTTAGATAGTTGCTCTAATTCCGTTACATTATTCCACCTTAATTCACTAGGTGTTTCTAGTAACTACAGCATACATGATCTTTTGACAGACAATTATGACTCAAAAGAAAAAAAATTATGACTCAAAAATACACAAAAACAACAAAAGACTTAAACATACTTATAACAATAAGACACAAATAAAACTCAAAACTTATAACAATACGACACAAATAAAACACCCCCCCCAAACTTAAATCACACATTGTCCTCAATGTGTGTAAGACTCAAAGACAATAAAAGAAAACAAGACACTTACAGACTTTGGTTAAAATTGTGGTGGTGGCGGTGGCATTGGATAGTGCATTGACCACTGGTTGAACAAGGAACTCATCTCGTTAATTTGCTGCCTCGTTTCTTGTTGTCCTTGTATCACCGTGTCCAAACTCTGCATCATCCTCATCCGATTAGGAGTAATCGCTCCATCGTGGGCACTGAAGGTTACGATTACGTGGTTGGTGGTGTTGCTCCTGCCCGCGTATTGAGCCTCTATTTCGTGCTCATCTTCGCTTCATGGCGGCCTCTGCTGCACGCTGGCGGTGGTGCTCTTCTTCTTCGCTGGGGACTTGGAGTGCAGGAAGGAGTGCACTATCCCATAAGACACGTGCGCTGGTTTCTCTCATTAGTGTCGATGGTGGATTGGGACCCCATTCATGTGGCATAAATTAGTGATAAGTGAGTCATGTCCCAATCCACATGTTGTTACCAACCTGCTGATTTCTTCAATGCTCTGCACTATCTCTTTCCCCACATCAATCGTCTTCCCCGTCATGATTCCATATATCAATTTAATCCTATCTTCTGGCACTCTGGTGAAGTGCGTTGATGGGATCAGACGGGCACTGACGAAATACAGCCAACCCTTGGCTGCTTTGTTGAACTGACACCTGCTCAGTCCTCTTGCCCCATTTCTGGCAATATCAAATGCAACCCCAGGGTAGCTCACTGTGTCTGCGACGGTATTCCAGTCGATGTTGGAGGTGCTTCTAGACCATGTTCTAAAGTAATCCAATCACCATCTCCTCCTTCAACATCTGCTGTTTTTAGAGACATATTTATCGCTTCTGCCGTCACAGGCATATATCTTCCCCTCACAAAACATTTGTTGTCCACTCTCTCCAGAAAGTTAGCATAGAATTCACGCACCATCGCTGTGTTCATTGGTGCTATCTTGTCCGGGCTTACAAATCTCTTCCACCCCATGATCTCAATCATTGCCCGAATGGGCTCATAGACATCCTCCTCCCCAAACGAATCCCTCTGGTAGTCCATTCCCCTTTCAGGTATTAAAGGCCTAGTACTAAGCTTTTTGTATCTTGTATAAGCTTGGTGGCTAACGAACCTAGTATCATCGTATTGCGGGGCTGAGGTGGATGTGGAGGCTCTTCTCTTTCTGGCAGACATGGTTAAATCACTTTTTGAAGCTTACAAACTTAGTATCACAAATGTTTCCTAACACAATCACACAACACTAGCAGCTACAACACTAACACCCCCAAACTCCAACTCATGTACTACACAATACCCACACCCTCCTTGTATATTCCTCCTCTAAACTTCACAACCAATTTTTCATCACCCCAACTACTTCAACAATGCAAAACTTCTCCAAACTACTACCTCCTTTGACTACGAAGCTATAAAGAAAAGATGAAGATTACCTTTTTGACGGTGTTCTTCAAGGTTTTCTTGCTTCTAATGGTGATTTGAGGCACTTTGATGAGGTTTTGTTGGTTGAAATGGTTAAGGGTTTAGGGACTTTAGGAGTTTTTGGTTGTGATTGGGTTTGATTTTATGGAAGATTTATGGGCGAGGGTTGAATTTTCGTGGGTTTTGTGGAGAAGAAAGGTTAGGTTTTGGTTTGAATTTGGGGAAAATCGGATTTTTGGGCGTTTTATTACTTTCTGGATTTGCGCTTGTCGGCCTGCATTTGGCGCGGCTGATGTTCTGCACTACTGGAATTTACTGCGCGCCTAGACTTGGCAATTTTTCTGGGTTTTTGGCGCCGCGGCCCTGCTTCTGGGAGCCGCGACACTTAATCTTCAGCACATTTCTACTCTTTTGGCGCCGCGGCCCTGCTCCTGGGCGCCGCGGCGCTTAATTGTTTTTCTGGAAATCCCTGCTGTTCTTCAGTTTTGTTTTTCCGCCCTTCAATTTATTGGCCTATACCTATCAATCACAACACAAACACTACCTCCGTGAGACTGTTCTTAATAAAAACTACTATATTAACGTAAAATAAATCAAAATACCTTGGGTTGCCTCCCAAGTAGCGCTGTCTTTAACGTCTTTTAGCCGGACGCAAGTTCCTTAACTCAATAAGTGTGGGGTGGATTAACCCCACAACCAATCCATTTTCTCCACATTTTTCGTTTTCGGTTCTTTCTTCTTCTTCTTTTCTTAGAATTATCTTCGAGGGAAGGTTCAGGAACACATACCTACTTTTGTGGAGGTTCGACGTCACATACCTGCTTTTGTAGGTTCATCTCCCTTGGTTTGACTTGTATTGGCTCACAGGGGGGTTTGATGGTGCTGATTGCAAAGCTCCTGCTCATGGTTGGTGGCTCAATGATGTGTTTAAATACTTTAAACACCATTTCTTCCTTCTCCACCCTCAATGTCGCCTCTCACTTCTACATCGATCAATGCTCTCTCTGCGCCAGAATGGTCTCCCAATATGATAGGGATTTGCATCCTCTTCCATGTCAAGAATGAGGAAGTCCGCAGAAAAAGAATTTTCCTACTTTAACAATCACGCCCTCAATCTTCCTCTTGGATGAACCATCGCCCATCGGCCACCGCAGCTCACCGTGGTTGGTTTGGCCTCACCAACTCCAACCATTTAAATACCGATAAAGGCATCGATTTATACTTGCTCTAAATCGCATACGCTGTTGCATGTCACCACCGTGTGCAAGGTAGTGTAAAGCTCCCTGGGTCTTTTAGTTTCGGGGGCAACTTCTTCTGCAAGATAGCACTACACTCCTCCGTTAGTGTTACCATCTCATACTCCGCCAACTTCTTCTTCTTCCCCAAGATCTCCTTCATGAATTTGAAATAGGAGGGCATCTGCTCCAACGCCTCTATAAAAGGTATGTTGATGTGCAGCTTTCTGAATGTCTCCAGAAATTTGGAGAATTGTTTATCAACTGCCTTCCGCTGCAATCTCTGTGGGAATGGGATCTTCTCTGTATACTCCTTCTCTGGAGTTTTCTCTACTACTGAGCGAGCTTCAACCACCTTCTCTTTCTCCATCTCTGCCCGTTGTTCAACTACTGACTGAGGTGACTGCTGCTCCAACTGTTTACCACTTCTCAACTGTACTGCCTGGCATTGTTCTTTCGGATTCATCTCTGTGTTGCTTGGCAGTGTACCCTGTTGCCTGTTGTTCGATTGCTTTGCTAGCTGACCCACTTGTGTTTCCAAGTTCCTGAACGAGGATCTAGCTTCTGTCACGAACTGGGTCTGGGCGTTTGTGAGTGCCAACAAAGCTGCTCTCAGCTCGTCTGGATTTTCTGGCTGGACATATGTATTAAATTGTTGAGAAGGTGAGGCTTGAGTAAAGGGCTGCTGATTTTGGTTCTGCTGGTTTTGGTACTGGCCCCTATATTGATTCTCACGCTCGGTCTCCTCTCCATGAGAAATTTGGGTGATTCCTCCACCCTGGATTATATGTGTTGGAGTATGAGTTGTTCTGTGGCCTCTGATAATTACCCACGGCCTGACACTCTGCCTGCTCGATTGGCACATTATTAGGATCAGCTGAAGGACACCTATCGAATGTATGTGGGCCACCACATATTTCACAGCTCTTAGGCATCTGCACTGCATTTATTGATACTGTGTGTTGTTGCAGCTGTTTCGTCAACAGGGCCACTTGGGCATTCTAGCGAATGACATCTATTTCGTGGACTCCACCTCTCCTCCCACTCATTGGTCTATCTTCTGTGACATGGTTGTTGGTGGCCATATCTTCTAATAATTCGTGAGCTTCGTGGGCTGTTTTCCTCATGAATGTCCCACCTGCTGATGGATCTATAATGGTTCTGGTTGTTCCGCTCAGCCCGTTATAGAAGATGTGGACCAAGTTCCACAACTCAATGCAATGGTGTGGGCACTTTCTCTGCAAATCTTTGAACCTTTCCCACGCTTCGTACAATGACTCTCCATCTGCTTGGTAGAAGTTATTCAGCTCCCCTATCAATTTCGCTGCTTTGCATGGGGGAAAGAATTTGGCCAAAAATTTTTGTGCCAGCTCTTGCCATGTAAAAATCGAATCAGCTGGCAGGGAATTCAACCATACTTTTGCTCTATCCCTGAGTGAGAAGGGAAAGAGCCTCAATCTGACGGCATCATCGATGTATGTTATATCACGAAAGTTGCACATAGCTCCAAGAAATTAGCTATGTGCATATGTGATCCTCGATGGCGATCCTCCAAATTGCACGTGTTGCATGCCATGCTCGGAATCGCGGTTTGATCTCAAAGTTGTTTGCTCTATTGCGGGGAGCCTAATACACGTGCTCGTTCGCTCACCGCAAGACGTAGTCTTCCAAGCTTCTTTCTGCCTGGGCTTGAACTCTTTCCTCGACATCCACAGGTACTCGCCGAGGCATTCCTGGGTTAGGTTGATTTTCACCTAACCCTTCTCTCATCATATTGTTGTTCTGGACACCGTCCATCTCAACTAAGGCTGCAATCCGCTGGTTCTTTCTGTTCAGTTTTCAGGTTTTCTCAATCTCTGGATTGAAGGGAACAAGAGTGTCTGCCCCTCTTCTCTTTCGCATAAACTGATTTTCTGAAATAGATCAAAAACAGACAACAGATCACGGCACCCTGATTTTTACCGAAATAAATAGAAAAAAAAACGTAAAAATAAAATTAAAATTAAAAACCAAATTAGAAATTAAAAATAGATAAAATTGATATTGAACTATGCCTAGTCCCCGGCAACGGCGCCAAAAACTTGATGCGCGAAAAGATGCACACACTTTAACGCAAGTGCACGTTATCGTGACAAGTAATATAGTCTTGGTAAGACCGAATATCGTCCACAAGGATTAGTGTTCAAGTACCAATTATCTATCTTTTGGTATCTATTTGGTAACCGATATTTGATTTTGTTGTTTATAACTAACAATTATAAATACTAATTTAACTAATGTGTTTACTTCAGTAGTGATGGGAATAGGGCTTCCAAGTCTCCTCAACTATCCGCTTATGTTACTTATTAATGCAATGAATTATGGTTCTTCTTCTTTTGGAGCTAGCAGGTTTACTAAATCGTTTTATACTCCCGTTAAGGCTATATAAAACTCAACCCCAATATCGCTCCTTTCTACCTTTCGGTGATAAGGAAGACTCTATAGGAGGATTAAGACCAAAAACCTAGTTAACCGTCACGCGTCATGCGTAAAATTAGGTGTTTAGACCTCTCGTTAACGCTACACAAGTAATTGAGGTATTTTCATCCCCAATCCAAAATATGTCTACCCAACTTACAAAGATATTCACAACCTCCTCCTTTCAAGTTTGATTAGAAATCATATAAATAATGATAATTAGTGATCAATTAATTACCAAGCATTCAAAACAATTATTGGATAAATCTCAACAAGAAGAAGAATAACCATAACCATGCATCAATTCATAACATAAGTTTCTAGTGATTTAACATGGAAAAGCCCTATAATAGAATTAGTTCCTAGCCATTGACATGACAAGAACTAATTCAACGTTCATCATAAAAACTGAAATAAAGAAAAGAAAAGAAAAGAAAGTTACTAAATTATGGTCTCGATCTTCATCCAAGAAGCCATGTGTTGTGCAAGAAAGGAACCCTTAAAAGCGCCTAGGGTTCTCCTTTTATAGGCTCAAACCGCCTAACTTTTTCCTTCATGCTCGCCCGGAAAATCGTCATTAGACACGATTTTCCAGCGTCGGCGCCGCTGCTCGCTATCGGCGCCATGCCGGAGTTCGCGATACCGGATGATTTGGCGTCGCGGCCACACTCTGCTGTCAGAGCGCGCGCGGCCGCAACTTCGCGCCACGGATGTTGGGCGCGCGACCACGGACTGTTTGCGATGGCGCGGCGCTGGTCCGTGTTTCTGCCTCGTTCGCCACTTTCTCGTATTTTAAGCTCTGGAACCTCCACTTTTGCCCTCTTTTAGCTCCTTTTCCGCCATTGGGAAATTTTAACCAACTTGACTCAAAAGAAAAAAAAATCTATCCTAATACGACACTTATTTGTACAAAAAGGGCAAAAGACTAACTAAAAACGACTCAAAAAGTGTATATAAAATACACCGATCAACTGCGCACTTGGCCAATGAAAAAGTTATCCGTCTATTTTTGAGGCCTCCACAGTTGTAAAGACGGAAAATAAAATAAATGAAGCTTTCTGGGCGTTGATGATTTCTTCTACTTACACAGGATAACTAACTTGCGCTGGCGGGGCGAATTTTCGCAGCCAGACTTGTTTAGGATGTCCCACTTTATTTTATATAACTGAGCCCTCCGTGTTTAAAACTATTATCGTTTTGGCGCGGATTTGAAGGTTTTATTTATTTTATTGCTTCTAACAATATTGGCCGATGAAGGAATCCCCGTCTGATTTCCAAGGTCTTCTCTGTGCAAAAGACGGATTTATTTTTTGGCTTTATTTATTAATTCTTGTCATTGCTTTAAAATTATTTATTCTATTACTAACACTTTTACTAAGTGTTTATGCAGGTACCCGGAGATCATCTTGTGCAGAAGGCCCAAAAAAGGGCTAAAAGATTGTCCCGGAGTTTTATTTTATGTCGCATTTAATTTTAGTTTTATTATTCTGTATTGCACTTTATTTTAATTATAAATTATGAAAAAAATGCTTAGAATAGGTAGAATAAAGGGGCAATAAATAATTAACGTAGGTTTGAACGAATAACCGCAAGTTAGCGGATCTTAAAGCATGTCTAACCCCTTCCCTTTAGGATAATAAAGAACCCTGATTCAGAATCTCATTAATTTCGCAGACCATTAAATGGAGATTAATTGCAGTATTTTTATTGCAATAAATCAAGTGTCCTAATTCACTTAACTAATTAGGTGACGACTCCTCAAAATCGGCATTATTGCTCCATCCAGGGAACCGCGCCAAAGAGCAATGTCGCAGATACCGTTCAGACCCCGAGGTCAAAAACGGGCGCGACAATATTACACAATCAATTCCAAGCCTCCATAGCTGTGGAGTTGGGTTCCATAATCGTCTGTAAAAAGTCCATGGAGATAGTGGCATAAATCCACTGGAGAATCTTTGCATCAAGCGTGACCCATAATTTTGGATCGTCTGCTTTGGTGGGCACAACCTATGTAGCCGTCGAATCACCTGTGTAGGAGTAGCCGGAGGGATTATATGGTGGAGGACTTGATGTGCCATCGTATGAATCTTGAATAATTCCACTCACGTCCCATATTGGACGTTTTTTAGGTCAAGAACAATAGGAAGAATGCTCTTGATGTTAGAAATTGTGAGGGCATTATGAAACGTGTTTTTATCAGTCATTGTGAATAGAACAAATTTAGGTCAAGAAACAATGTTAGTCTCGGGATTAGTAAGTAATCCGAGGGGGAGGGGGGATTTTAGCATGGTAATCGAGGTAAAAAATCGAGAAGGAAGAGAGAAGAGGAAGCAAGGAGAATAACCTATACTCTTGATATCATGAAAGAAATAATCCCTTGATTATTCTTATTGATGAAAAACATATATATACAAGTTACAATAGAAAAATCATTTTCCTATTCTACATCTAAATCTCTATTCTATATGGAGACTAACTATACAATTATGGTAATATTACAATACTAATTAAGGTACAAGACTAAGTCTAATATATACCAAATATACAGTAGAAATATATATACCAAAACTGTAAGTCTGTTTGTGATGCCCATTGGGCTGGACTGGACGTGACACCTGATGGCCCAATGTTTTTTGGTAATGAATATACACATAGTATACTTTTGTATATTATGTGTTTATTTAACAAAGTCTTTAAGGAGATGTAAAAATTCTAACATTGGAAACGCCTTTGGAGTAATTTTTAGTTCTTGCAAAAAATGATTTTTTTTTCTATAATGATATTTGATTGAAAAAAGTTTCTGAGCAAATTTTGAAAATTTTTTAATTTTTTTTTTGAACAAACGCCACCTTACGAGTCTAGTTTTTCAATTTTCAGTATTAGTTTGTGAAAGAGAATAACTCTTTTTCTTCGGACACGTTGGGATGACGAAATACAAGGCACACTTCATTGAAATTTCTCAAATGCCTATTCAGGTCGTCGGATGTCGATCCTCCGAATATGCATTTGTTGTTGAGCATGTGGAGCATGGTGGACATGATGTGGAAACTCACATTCCCCAGAATTTGGAGTGGCAGGGTGGAATTTGCAAAGGTGGCCCTCTCTACGTTTCCCTCATCATCAGATAAATCCGCCATAACACCTACAACACAAATAAGAAAACGTAAATCTAGAAATAAAGCTCTTAGCAAAGTAATAATACAACAAATAGAAAATTTTAAGAGTATTGTCTGGCAACTGCGCCAAAATTTGATCTCGCCCAAATTACACCTTTAATGGTATAATATGACCATTGTCAAATATAGTAACTCAACGTAGGTTGGAGTCGAATCCCACAAGAAATACAATGAGAAACTATTCTATTCATGCACGTATTATGACTTTACTAATTACTTTACTTCTATAGTAACCAAGTAATTTGTTTGTTTGTTTGTTTTATCTGCGTCCAAATATCAACTTAATAAGATTTAAATTATCAAGTAATTGAAATATTAGGGTTGTCACTCAATTCATGGAAGTGGTGTTAGGTTTAGGCTTAAGTGTGTATTAGTGTAGTATGGGTAATGGGGACTTGTGTCTAAGTGAGATTTCTCAATTGACCCACCTAATTTCAATTTAGGCTTTCTCAAGCTCTAAAGTGTGACATTTATGAACTCCCATTATGTACCCTTAGCTTATTCTCTTCTAACTAAAGTTGAGAATTATTAAATGAGGTTTAAAGCCCTAAGTCCTAATCAACATACTCATTTCCCAGACTCTAGTCTATTTTCTCAGGTTTGACTAGAGACAATAGGTAAGAAAGAGATGTTTGCAACCAACTCTTTAACATTAAATATGAGGGGTAGTTTAATCCCACATGAATACACCTTTCTCATTATTTATCAAATATCTCAACTATCACATTCCATTATTTCATCACAACCCCAACATAAATCTAACCACTAATTGCAAGTAATAAATATACAACATAATAATAAATGTAACAAGACATAATGAATATAAAAGATTCTTACAATGATTAATGATAACAATAGAATCTTTTCTTGAAATGATGAACGTAAATATGAATAGTAAAATAGGACAATAGAATATACAAAGGTGGCTACAAAACTTTAGAATCTAGGTATGGAATCATGTGTCTCATCGCAAAACCCTAGGTGGGTATAAATAGAAACTCAATTTTTGGATTACTTACTATTACAAAAATGCCACCACCTGACCACTCTGCGACCGCAGAACGCAGAACGCAGAACGGACCTAGGGTTCGTACAGTGGTTCCTTGCTTGGACTGTCTTGAACTGCGGCTGGAAGTGCGGTTCACAGAAGCGTCTTGAGTCTTCGGAATCTGAATTGAACTCGAGTTGAAGCATTGATTCGCAGACCAGATTGCGGTCCGCAAAACAGAAGTGCGAACCACAGTTTGTGTCGCAGTTCGAGGCTCCATAATTCTTATTTCACTATTAATTTATGCGGCTCTGGTTAACATCTGTGGTCCGCATTCTGGTTTTGCGGTCCGCAAAAGTGGTCTTCTCAGCACTTCTTTTATTTTTCAACGTTTTTTACTATGTTTCCACACATTTTCTCATTCTTGATGTCCCAACGTACAAATCCTAAAAAAATAAAATAACATAAGAAAAGACTACTACTAATACATAAAGGACAACAATAATCCATGAAAATTATATCAAATATGCCATAATTTCTAGGCTCATCAACGATTGTGGGCCACTGTTTGGGTTTCTTGTTCCTCTTCAACTTCAAGCCTCATCCTTAGTATTGGACCTTTTGAAGCACTCCATGCCCTTAATATCTATTTGTTGTAAGTGCTTGGTTACTTTAAGTTAGGGGACAACTAAATGCACCGGGGGTGTTGTTGTCCCCATCACTTTTATTCTTCTTTTTCCTTTTCTCTTTCTCCTGTCTCCTCATCACATTCTTCTTTTTTACTTTCTCTTTCTTTCACTTTTATTCTTTTTCTATTTCTTTTTTTTCTTTCTTTTAAACAATTTTATTGTTATTATTAAAAAATATAATAATTAAAATAAATAAAATTATTTTAATTATAATACAATTACTGAAAGAGATATTGTATTAAATATTATTAACTAAATTAAGATATTTAAAATATTTATTACTCTTTCCGTTTAGTTTTTAGGTTTTTCTACTATTAAAAATAGTTATTCAATTTTATTTGGATATTTTAAGAAATTATAAAATAATTTAGTATTTTATATTCTTTTTATTATTGGACTATGGTTCAACTCTAATAAAATATAAGTTTTCCCTTCGACCAACATTAAATATTAAAGATTAAATTAAATATTAAAGATTTTAATCTTTTTCCAGATGATTAGAAAAATAATATCATATAAAATAGAATGAAGTGAATATTTTTTGTTATATTATTTTCTGATTGTGTTTCCATGAAAAAGCTAAGGTTCAATCAAAATCGTGTATACCACTTGGATTGAATTTGTATATTAATTACCATATTTGTAGAATTTTTGTACAAGTGTAATTATGATATTAGTATTTTATTCTCTTTCAATTTTAACTAATCAAACATAGAAAATTTGAAAATATTTCCTCCCTACCAATATATAAGTTAAATTTTTAAGTTATGAACTTTGACCAATAATTTTCTGATCCCAGAAATTGTTACGTTTGTCAAGAGTCAAACTACATGAATTTTGACCAACAATTTAAGTTATATTTTTTCATCATATTAATATTAAAAGAATTGTAATTCTAATATAGAAATTTTTTGGAGGCCATCCTAGAATTTTAAGTAAAAATAATTATGATGTTAAGGTTTGTATTTAACTAAATTTAAAGGATGTTACATCATTTTTTGCTATTCTCCAACCCTAAGATTTTAAAGAAAAAATCTATAAAAACTTGAAATTTAATAGGAAAAAGTAAGATAGCCAACGTTGAATCCAAGAGAAGTAATTGTGAATAAATGAAGTGACATTGGGTGAGAGAAAATCATTTATTAGGATGGAGAGAGAAAAATGAAGTGACAGCAACATCAATAATGTATTTAACATGCCCCTTAAATTATCAATTTTGTGGTAGTTGCATTGATGCATGCATGGCAAATCCAATTTGGGAGAGAGTCAGTGGAGTATATATATACTGTTGCATAAATCACTTCAAAAATAGTAAAAATAAGTATGGTACCAGGAAAATGAGGCAATACAGCAAAAGGAGCGGCATGGAAGAGAAGTGTAAATTAAAGAACATATACTTCTATTATCACGGCCCAAAATTGAAAGCCGCGATTAACACTCGATGACTCAATCCTTGTCGCGGGCGAACTCATAATTTAATACTTATCGGTCATAAATACATGAATTGTAAGAAACAACAGTTCCAAAAGAATAGTCGTGTGTAGGATCTTAGTGTCTACACACCGAAATTATATTAGGCAAAGTATGTATAATAGAAGTAATATCTACAGTTTAATCCCTATACTACTTAATATTTATAGTATTTAAATCTACTCTCTAGGGCTTTTTAGAGTTTTAGTGAAGATAGATATCTGCCGATTGATCATTTGTACTAACAAAAATACAATAACAGTATCTCTGGATTGCAACTTCTCTCGAATAAAATAACACTCAATTTTAATGTGTTTAGTTTTCTCGTAAAAATATGAATTTGATATGATGTGTAAAGTTATCTAATTATCACATGTATAACTTCATAGGATAAGGTAATTATATTCCTAACTTCTTAAGCAACTGCTTCAACCACAACAATTTACATGTACCTAAGGCCACGACTTCAGGTGGGCCCGTGTGGGTCCGGGTCTGAACCAGACTTATCGGTCTGTTTTTTTTTTTTTTATTTCTAGTATTTATTTTCTACAATATAAACTAAATTCAATTTAAATATGTAATATAATAATATAATATATAATATAGTTTTATATATTAAAATTGAAACTTTAAAGTTAACTTTCAATTTTATAGTTTATAACTTTATACTTTATACTTTATCTTTATTTTATAGTTTATAATTTATAGTACTGTTATAGTTATACTTTATAGTTTATAACTTTATATTGTAATTATACTTTTATTAATTTATTAGATTAGTAGATATAAGTTAACAAATAAGTAATAATAAATTAACAACTAAATAGATAGTAAAATTAAAACTAATGATAAGCTGTAAACTTTTGCACTTTCATAATGTTAATAAGAGTACATAATGAATTAATAATAATTTTATATACATATTATGCATCCTTCTTGCAAGTTCTTCGTAATCTATAGGTTGATTGAATTGGTTATACTTCATAACCTCTAAATCTGGAGTATTAATTTCAGTCCCGCTTCCGCTCCCGCCTTCCAAAATATTGCATATTTTTCATCTTCCGGAGAATTAACGTCTACACATCCTTGATTTCTTCTCTTTGATATGATCAAATCCCTTAAGCAGACTAACACTTCTAATGTGCTTCCACCCAATGAGTGACGTGTGTCTCCTATTTGATTTCGTGCTTGGCTAAATGCACTTTCAGAAGCCACTGTTGAGATCGGCACATTAAGAACATCTCGTGTCATAGCTGCAAGTACCGGGAATTGCCTTTTGTTATCCTGACACCATTGTAAAGGGTCAAAACTTTTCTTCGGCTCCGCTGGCTTTTGCAAATAAAATTGCATCTCATCGCAAGATCGACTTGTGGTTGTTTGTGTTGTAAAAGTGTTCCATATGTCTAAAGATTCATCATCATTGAATCCTGAAGGTGTAGACACAGAAGCAAAACTAGAAGGAATATTAGTAGCAAAGTTGTTGTTATCATGTAATGTAGCATAATATTCATATAATGTAGTTAAATTAGTATCAAGTTTACTTATGCAATCAAATGAAGACGGAGTTTCTGTTGCACCTACTTCCATATAAGTATATAAACTACATATTAAATTATGACAATCTACTTTTTTAATATAAGGATTTAAGACTGCATCAATACAATAAATATCAGGAATAGGGAAAAAATATTTTTTAAACTTTTCAAACATAAGTGTAACTGCATCTTTATATTTCACATTTAATTTTAAACCATAAAGTAAATATGAAATTTCAGCTATATGAGCTAAAACATTACAAACTGTTGGGTAATAAGATCCTGAAAATTCAACAGTAGCAGTGTAAAATTTACGTAATTTTTTTAAAAGTTCACCAATTGATTTCCAATGTTCGTCGGTTAACATATACATCTTGTTCTTACAATGCGCATTTGCAACATGTGTTATGGGGTCTTTATACTTATAACATTCTTTTAACAATAAATAAGTATAATTTCACTGTGTAATAATCTCCTCTGGCATGAATGTAGGTCTCAAATTAAATTGTTTACATTTTTCTTTAAATTCTATAATTTTATTTTTTCTATTATTACCCTGAATAACTCCAACAGCTCTTTTGACAAATTTTATTTCAGGTGCAAATAAATCAAGATCACTTTTAACAATTAAATTATAAATATGACAAGCACAACGAACATGAAATATATCAGGAGTGGTGGTTGTACTTTCTCTTTTAAAAGATCTACAACAACAGTATTATTAGATGCATTATCGAATGATACACAAAGTATTTTAGTTATAAAGATTATATTTTTGGGCAAAAGAACAAATAGTTTCGCTTATATATTTTTCAGTATGACTTTGATCCTCGTCATACGCAAAAGCAATAATACGTTTTTCCATTCTAAAATTTTCATCAATCCAATGACAAGTAATTGTTAAATAATCATAACCGTTTAAAGCATGCCCAATGTCTGAAGTAAAACTAACTAGGCATGGAAGGTTAGCATACAAATATTGCAAAAAATAACATAATCATTATGAAGTCTAAAAATATAGGCTCTAGTAGTACTACGAGGAACACCTTTAAAAAAAGGATTATATACTCTTTGAATAAATGTAATTAAATATGAAGAAGAAGCAAAAGAAAAAGATAAACAACCTCCGACAATCATTTTTGCTAATTCAATGCGATCATTTTTTGGATCGTACTTAGCCACCCCCCAGTTAATGGATTAAGTTGTTGTTGACCGGGTTCTCATTGCATTGTGCCGTATGATCGTTTTTTATATGTCTACCTATAGTGCTCGTCCCCCCGTCACCACCCCCTCTCTTATGTTTATAAGTTCTCCCACAAATATTACATCTAACTCTATCAGTGCCCACAACTTTATCATAAAAGAGCCACACTTTACTCCTTTTTTTTCTTACTTCTGGTTCTGGTAAAGGAGGTCTACGACTACCACTAGCAGTACCAACATTGACAGAAGGAACACTAGTAGGTGTAGGAGGTTCATTTTCTTCAAGTTCAACAATATTATATAATTGAACGTTATCATATTCATTATCTTTTATTCAAAAATCTTCTTGCATTTGATCATAATCTATATTTTGATTAGATGATGAAGAACTTATAGGTTTTTTATCCCTTGAACTAGATTTACGGCGTAGTCCCGACAAATTTGCCCTTAGCGAAGACATTATAAAATATTTAAATAATCAACAAATAAATATGAAAATTTAATAAAATAATTAGAGAATGAAATGAGTGTACCAAACTTCGGGATTCAGAATTCAATTGAAACTCGAAGTCTTGCATCTTGCTACTTTGAATTTGAAAACTAATAATAATAATAACTTGAAAATTGATAATAAAGATAATTAAGAGAATATGAGAAATTGAGAATAAGAGAATTGAGAGAATTGTTGTGTGATAAAAATGAAAAAAATGTAGAGAATTTATAGATTTTTTAAAGGGTAAAAATAAAATTAAAAAAATAATAAACAAAACAAAAAAAAGAAAAAAAGAAACCAAACGGTGAAATGGCCAGCTGGCATCCCCTCACTCCCTCCCAACGGTAACATTACCGTTTGGGTCGAAAAAATTGTGCAAATTTTTTTAATTTATGTGTTACCGGTCCGGTTAACCGGTAATATAACCGATTTCCATTATCGGGTCTAACCGGTCCGGGGCTTACCGGGTTTTTTATATAACCCGTGCGGGTTGGGGTTGGGGTCCAACCCAACCCCCAACCCGTTAAGCCCTTACCGGTCCGAACCGGATTTTCTACCGGGTCAAACGGTCCGGTTCCGGGTCAACCCGGACCGTTAGACATGTTTAATTTATATTAGTGTAAGAGTGGCATTTTCAAGTGCTCATGTAATGGCCATTTAAATGCCATATAATGGCCCTTTAATTCACTAATTAATGCAGCCAAATAATGACTGATTTATGGAAGGAAACTGCCATTTTAATGCTCCAAAACCTCTCCATAATTAGTCAAACTTTTGGACTTCCGTCGTACTTACTGCCAGTGAAGCGTCGCGGCGCCTCAGCTCCCAAGATGCCATCGCCGTCCGGCGCGGCTACCGCCGAGATGCCTCGCCCGGCCCCAAGATGCCATCGTCGTCCGCGCCACGGCCGCCGAGACGCGCCGGCCTCCCGGCCCGTCAAGGTAGCTGCCGCACTTTTCACCGTACCATCTTACACTTTGCACAATCCTTCTTTCGTTTACCGACGTGGAATACTTGTAATTTTGTCAATAACCATCCATTATTCTATGTCTCAAACATTTACTTACATACCAATATCTTTTTCACTAACGAAATTTACGATACTTGGCACTACGAGTGCATGTGTGTGGAAACGACGTTTCCAACATGCGGGGCCCCAATTGTTCGAGTCATAAATAATGGGATAAACTTAATTCCACATTAGTAAATTTCCAACAATAACACTACAAGAAGAAGGGTATTTGTCAATATTTTTGTTATCATATGTTGGTTGTTGTTGTCAAAAGTACTTTTCACAGCAGTAAAAATTATTGTATGTCGTTGCAATAACCTTCGATGCAAAAAATAATCGCAACAAGTTATTTTTATTTCCATTTATAATTTTTAGCAATAACATATTAAATTTTTGTTGTCATTTATATATATATTTTAGCAATAATATATTTATTGTTGCTAAAGTTTTGTTGCTAATTCTATACTTTCTTGTAGTGTAATGATTAGAATTTATTTACTTAAATGTGAAAAACAATTGCTAAAAAAATGTCATGGCAGGTGTTGAATGTGTTGGTGACGAGAAGCATAGCTAGAGGCAGATCTTTTAGGCTCAGTCTGTTGATTTCATTCTAGCGATAGCAGTTCCTTTCCTGATATTGATGATTTCAGACATATTATTATTATTATTCCCAGGAACGCCTTCTTGACTATGTATTAGATTTTGGAGGAGTGACAATATCCATAATAATTTGGTCCCACAAAACAAAGTTGGCTTCGATTATGCAAGTAGAAAAAGTATTGGGATAGGGACTTCATATGTGTATTGCTTCCTAGTGTGAACTTCTATGTCATAGTTTTTCCAAATTTAGCAAAGGCCCAATATATCACACATTATTTATGCAAGCTCTAAGGATGAAGTAAGATCTAATTTTAAGACGGTTGCATCATATGAGAGAAAAAAGTCTTTCTTTTGTTATACTTCTTTTCTTTTTTTCTTTGGCATAATATGTAGATAAATACATAAATTTGGCCTCTATTGTCATGATCATTTAGACACCTTAACTCGTTTTCACTCACTACTAGAAATAAGAATTTTTTCCATTGACATTCAATGAGAAATTTATGTTATAAAATTTTCCACCTCATCCCTACCGAACCAGCTCACTGAAAAAATGCATGGTGGAAAATAGGCTCTCATTGAAATGATGGAAAACTTTATAATTTTTCTGTGTGAAAACACTACTATTTTGGTTTTTTCCACCGACATTCTGTGAGAAATAGCCACTGAAGATTTTTCAGTGGGAAAATAGAGATTTTTTAATAGTGATTGATTTACAAAATGATCATCTAGACATCTCCAAAATTTATACCATGGACGACAGTGTCAGGTGTCCACAAGACACAATATGGGACGAGTTGAAGTGTTTAGATATGCATTCTCAAAATTATTTAGTTGTGAGTTGAGGTCAAGTTAACATCTCTATCTATATTCTGTTATGCCTTTTCCTTTTTGTCTTTGGATTCTTATATGAACGTTTCCTTGAATTTTAATAGTCAGCAATATCACTCGGTTGTTTCCGACCTGTGTTATATACTATTCCCATTACAAATGGAATTGGTCGAATTCCATGCATTTGACAAGTTTTTTCATGTAAAGACGGCAAAATAGTCTTGGATAAGTTTAAATGGGCCTTGCGGCGCGAATTAAAATTAGTCGGGTTCAATGTGAATGCCGAATACCATACCGGATTAGAAACAAAAAAAATCACAAGGTTTTTCATATGTCAAAGAGTGAATCTACAAAACTAAGCAGACAATACGAGTGCAGTCAGATGAAACTAATAGTGTTTATCAAAGAAATTGTTTACATAAATTACAAAAAATGTTACTGGAAGGAGGAATAACAGAGAAGTACTGGAAGAAGTCAAAGTATTTTCAAATGACATTGTGATCTCTAAGTATAAAGTTTCACTCTAAAGAGATTAATATAGTGTGCTACTATCTATTTTGTTAATTAAGCTGTGAAAGTTGAAATTAAGTCTAAATTCATATCACTTAACCATGTGGTTAAGTGTAAAGACGTGCATATATAAGACATATATTTTACATTTATTGATTTGGTATATAAACACTCGGTACATATAAGTTTTTGTCGTACTGAATGTATTAAAAAAAAGATTTGGAAATATAACAAGAATTCAAGAAGAACAAAAGTAATTACACACAAGGTGTATGAAGATCAGCAAGAGCATTCTATGGCTTGAAGATCAGCAAGAGCATTCTATGAGATTGACGATAAAATACAAGAGATTTTTATTAGATCATTTTTTTCTATTCAAATTACAAGTGATTTTAGAAGATCATTTTCTTCGATATATAAGTTCTAAAATATGCTCCGTCCGGTTCATATTATATGATATTTTTAGCACTTATTCCACAATATATAGATTTTTACATAATAAAGAAGACATTAATTGTCCTTCCAAATTTATCCTTATAGAAAAATGGTTTTACGTAACTATTTAATTAAAGGTGCGTAATTTAGTGAAAACATCTCTTACTTTTTAGGGGTAAATGAATTTCTTAAGAAGTATGTTCAAGTTAAAAACACTATTAACATGGACCGGAGGTGGTACCAATCTTACAAGTTACAATTACTATTTAATTCTTCAACTTTTTAATTAGATAATTCCTTTGAAGTATACATATTATATTACTTATATAATTTTGCCTTATGAAAAGTGAAAGCTGTTTTATTGAGTACGAGATCGCTTTGCACTCGCGGTGCTTACACCTCTTGTATAGAGAAGGATTTCTCGAAGCGTAGCAATTCGATCTTCCAACTTAGCTACTCATCACTGCTATTGACATAAAACTGTTACAATGTTAGTCCAACCTAGCCTCATTTCTACTTTAGCTTGGTATGGAAGAAATGGGAAGAGAGTTTCAACTTTTAAAGTATGGTGGCTACAACTCACTACAAGAAAGTATAGAATTGACAATAAAACTTTAGCAACTAAATATACTGTTGCTAAAAATGTAAATGACAATACAAATTTAATATATTGTTGCTAAAAAACATAAATGGCAACAAAAAACAACTTGTTGTGAAAACTTATCGCATCGGAGGTTATTACAACGGCATGCAAGAATTTTTGTAGTTGTGAAAAGTATTTTTGACAATAACATCCAATATATGGCAACAAAATTGTTGTTGGCAAATGTCTTTCTTCTTGAAGTGACTTGAACAACCCATAATTCCATTTTCTTAAAATATATTTGTAAACGTGTAAATATAAGAAACAATATATTCCCTACCCATAATTAGAATATTTCCATATATTGTGTAAATATAATTATGGTAAGACTAGAATTCCTCTTTGTAATAGGCTTAGGATTCCTATTGTATAAGAGATGAATATTGTACTCTATATATACCTTGATATTAATGAAAGACTCCCCAATGGAAATTAATATCATCTTACATGGTATCAAGAGCCTAAAAGAAAAACCCTACCTTTTTTTGTTGAGCTACCGCCCCCCCCCCCCCCCACCTCCCTCGGTTGCCGCGGCGCCTCCCCCTCTCTCCCTCCAAAATTTCTAGGTTTTTCTTTTCTTTCCCCTGTTCTCTAAATGGCTATCCTTGAATCTTCCATACTTTCTGAATCTTCTACCTCCACAAATTCCACCACCACGTTGTCATCCTCTTTTCATTCAGCCCTAACTGTTACAAACATCAAGAACTTTATTCCCTTTCTTCTTGATTAAGAAAACATTCAGTATTCTCCCTGGGTTGAACTGTTTTGTAATCATGCATGTCTCTATAACGTGCTTGATCACATCGATGACACCATTCCGCGCCCTCCGGACGTCGGCGTCAAATAGTGGATTTATTGTAGTATTTCTCAGGACCTTCTTCTTACTATCATGAAATCTGGCGCCACAACCCTTGAGCTATGGAATCGTTTGGAGGAAATTTTTCAGGACAATAAGCACACCCGTGCTGTGTATTTAGAGGAGCAATTTAACAATATACGTCTTGAAAACTTTTTCAATGTGACTGAGTACTGCAAACAGTTAAAGCTACTGACGGATCAACTTGCTGCTGTCGACGACCTTGTTACTGACACAAACTGGTGTTACAATTGATTGATGGCCTTCCTAAATGCGAATATGATACTTTGGCCACCATGATTCAACAGGCAGATCCGTTACCCAGCTTTAACAAAGCTCGCTCGCAGTTGTTGCTCGAAGAGACTCGACGTAAGCGAGATGAGCACGATCGAAGGAATTAGCGGTCGAAACGCGCCCTCAAGATCCAACGCCGCCAGAAAACTCTCAACCGTAGCAGGGACGCGGTGGAAAGGGTGGTAGGGACCGCGGCAGGGGAGGTCGTGGTCGTGGCAAGGGTCGCGGTCAACAGAACCAGCAGCAGCAACAACAACAGAGATCGCAAAACAACTGGGTCGTGGCTCCTCAGCAATTTGCACAGAGCGCCGCGGCGCCCCAGTACAGAGCCGCGGTGCCCCAGTTCAGAGCCGCGACACCGAGTCCATTCCAGTACCAGCAGCCCTACAATCCGTATTCTTACCCTGGTTTGTTGGGCCCCGCCCACCGCAGAGTCCACTTCATGCAAGGTCGATTTGCGACCTCATCCGGCATGACACCCATCGAGTTGGGACAGCATTCAAAGACCTCTCCATGCAACTGAAAATACTTGCATACGGACTCGTGAGCCACATCTCACGTCACCCAATCTGCAGGTACTATCCCTAAACTGTTTAGTTTAAAGCATCCTCAGTATGTTACAGTTGGTAGTGGACAACGCATTCCAGTTAAAGGGTATGGTACCTCATACACACAACCTCCCCATCCACCCTTCTCCCTCAAAAACAGCCTATATGCCCCACACATGATTAAGAACCTCATATATGTCCGCCAATTTACTCGTAATAATTCTGTCTCCGTGGATTTTGACCCTTTTGGTTTTACTGTGAAGGATCTTCATACGGGGACACCTCTTACGAATCTGATAGCACGGGGGATCTCTATCCATTCACTTCCACCTCCGCTGCCAGATCTTGCTCTCCTGTCACTCTAGCGGTTGTTTCTTCTTCAACTTGGCATAATAGGCTTGGTCATCCAGGAGTTCCAGTTTTTAATTTTCTTAAAAGCAACAATTTCATTGCTTGTAAAGGAAAACTTGCCCAAATTTGTGTTTCTTGCTCTTTAGGCAAACATATTCGTCTTCCGTTTAAATCATCTACTAGTGTTACACTTGCTCCTTTTGATATTATACATGCCGATTTATGGACATCTCCTATCTCTAGTTCTCTCGGTCATAAATATTGTCTTGTGTTGCTTGATGATTTTTCACACTATATTTGGTTATATCCTCTTAAATTTAAATCGGAAGTGTTTGCCAAATTTCTTGAGTTTCGCAAGTTTATCCACACACAATTTGGAAAAAGTATAAAATCATTTCAGTGCGATAATGGTCGTGAATTCAATAACTTTATGTTTCACCGATTTTGTACAAATAATGGCATGGTTACAATATTTTTGAACATTAGTGTAGAAGAACAAATATTCAGCGTATTAAAGCAGAGGGGCAAATATGTCTTTTCTCCTGTTCAAATTATAGTTAGTTGTTACTAACGGCTAGTTTAGCTAATCTAGAATTAGAAAGTTAATCACCATGATTAGCATGGATATATATCATACATTGTACATTTATTGAACTCAATTGAACGAATATGATATGAAAACATCCTCTCTCTACAATTCTATTCTCTCCATCTTCTTTCTCTCATGAACTCACATTCCAGGGTTCTTAAATTGTCATTTCTAGCTTTGAATCTCTCCATTTCTCCTGTGGCTTTGTATTTTATTTTGTATACGCATCTGCATCCAATAGGCTTCTTTCCTTTTGGGAGTGGCACTACCTCCCATGTCTTGTTATCCTCCAAATCTTGAATCTCAAATTTCATCGCTTTAACCCATCTATGATCTGTTGTAGCCTATGAATAGTTGTTAGGTTCAGTGTCAACTGAAACTTTTGTCACAAAATTTTGATATTTGGATTACAGTCCCGTGTAGCTCAATCCATCAGAGATTGAATACAAACATGAACTAGATCCATTCTTAGTTACATAGTCACTATGCCATATAGGGGGCCTGCTGGTTCTGTCAGACCTTCTAACACCAATATCAGATGATGGTGTTGGTCCAACTATCTGCTCCTCAGGTTGCTGGTCTTCACCATGTATTGTATTGTGCACATTGTCACAATCTGTATCCATACATGAGTTCTGCATCTCTGAACTACTATTCCCAACCTTCATGTCTTCTGAGTAAATCAGATCATCAAAGTTGAAATGTTCATGTGACTTCATACATCCAGAATCTTCATTTGTGTCATTTCTAAAAGGAAAAACATTTTCCTTGAAGACCACATCCCTGCTTACAAAGATTGTTATATTATCCATGTCATACAACTTGTAACCCTTCTGAGTAGAACCATATCCAAGAAGAACAATCCTCACAGCTTTAGGTCCAAGTTTGTCATTTCTGACTAAAGTAGTAGCAAAGCACAGACATCCTATCACTCTCAGATGAGAGAGTGATGGAATTGTATTATACAATAGATCATAGGCTGATTTTTCCCCTATAACAGAAGAGGGAACTCTATTCATTGTGTATACTGCACCTTCTACACAGAACCCCCAGAACCTGTCTGGTAGATTGGAGTGAATCTTGATTGCCCTTGCTGTCTCAAGTATGTGTCTATGCTTCCTTTCCACAACCTCGTTTTGTTATGGGGTGTATGGACATGTACTTTCATGCACCACACCATGTGCCTGAAACAGTTCTCTACAAATTTGGTTGAAAAAACTCTGTCCCATTGTCTTATCTTACTCTTTTAATTTTAATGTCAAACTGTGTATGTATTTCAACAAAGAAATTCTTAAGCACTGTAGATACATCTGATTTCAACCTCATTAAGAATATCCAAGTCCATCTAGAATAGTCATCCACAATGGTAAGGAAATATCTCATTCCATTATATGTTTCAACTTTATAAAGTCCCCATACATTCATGTGCAACAATTGAAATGGTCCTGTTGCCCTACTATTACTTCTAGGAAATGTCTTTCTTGTTTGTCTAGCAAGAGGACATACCTCACAATTATTCAAAAAGAAAGAAGAATCAACATTCTGAAAAATTGAAATCTTCTTCAAGGCATGCACAGTGAAGTCAAGATCTGGGATGGTTGTTCACATGGGGTACTCAGCCACACAAATGAGCTATATTCTCTATGATCTACACAATAAAAATTTGTTTGTAAGCAGGGATGTTCAGTTTAAGGAAAATGTTTTTCCCTTTCATGATGTGGGGACAAGCACAAATCAATGTCTATTTCCAAATATGAGCTCTGAGGTATGCATTAACAACTGGTACTCAGATCTTAACTCTACATATGTGATCAGTTCATCTGTTATAAATGTGAGTGTAAGTGAACCTAATCATACCTCCAGTAACATATCAGAACCACACATGGACACATCGCTTTCCATTTTCAATCCAATTTCTGAACCTATTGCAACTCAACCTTCTCTACTTGTGCCAAGACAAAGTCAAGCATAAGGAACCTCTACTTTGCCTGAAAGAAGATCAGGAAGAGATAAACATCCTCCTATTTGAATGAATAATTTTATATCTTGCACTGCACATATTAAGAAGCTTTATGATATATCACACTATATTAACTATGAGAAAGTATCTCCAAGTTATGAAGTCTACATTGCAGCTTTTTCTACCTCTATAAAACCTACAAATTATGCAGAAGCTATCAATGATCCAAGATGGATAGAAGCCATGAAGACTGAGATAGAAGCATTGGAACAAAATCATACCTGGGAAACAATTACTTTACCTCAAAGAAAGGTACCAAGGTTGCAAAAGGATTTTTAAAATAAAGTACAAAGCTTATGGTGGCCAAAAAGAATGTATTGACTATTAGAAAACTTTCTCTCCTGTAAATACTGTTTTACGTCTAGCTGTTGTAAATAGATGACATGTACACCAAATGAATGTGTACAATACTTTCTTGCAAGGTGATCTAAATGATGAAATTTATATGAAAATGCCACAAGGATTCAAGACTCAAGAGTCAGGGAGAAAACAAGGTGTGTGGACTCATTAAATCCTTGCATGGGCTAAAATAAGCCCCACTGTAATGGAATGCTAAGCTTACTGAGACACTAACAAGAGCTCAGTTCCATCAGAGATAGTATGATCAGTCTTTGTTTATCAAAATATCTAAAGAAGGTGTGACTATTGTATTGGTATTGATGACATGCTTATAACAGGTAGCAGCATGCAGTTGATCAGGAACACCAAAGAAACTCTACAACAAGCATTCTAAATGGAAGACATGGGGAACTCAAAATATTTCCTTGGTATTGAATTTGCTAGATAAAAGGAAGGTTTCCTAATGCATCAAAGAAAGCACACCTTAGAAATCATCTTAGAAATTGGATTGTCAATTAGCTGCTCCTACTCCTATAGACATAAATGTAAAGCTGACAACAAGAGAATATGATGAACATGTTGAAAAACAGCCAAAGGCAATATATGATCCACCTGCAGATCAGGGAGCCTATCAGATACTAATTGATAAATTACTATATGTGACCATGACAAGACCAGATGTGGCTTACAGTGTTCAAACACTAAGTCAGTTTTTACAACAACCCAAGCAGACTTATATGGATGCAGCTTTGAGAATTGTAAGGTACTTAAAAGGAAAACCTGATCAAGAAATTCTACTTTCAAGCAAGGCAAATAATGTGATGACAGTATATTGTGATGGTGATTGGGCATCTTGTCCTATATCTAGAAAATTGGTAACAAGTTACCTAATCAAACTAGGTGAACTCCAGAATCAGAGTACAGAAGCATAACAACAACTTTTTCATCATTTGGTTACTTGGATTATTGAAAGAATTGGGAACAAGATTAGACAATCATGTAAGTATCTTCAGTGACAGTAAGACAGCTATACAAATTGTTGTCAATCTAATGTATCATGAAAGAACTAAGCATATAGAAATTGATTGCCACTTTATAAGGGAAATATCATGCAATGTACGGTTACTACAAAGTATCTCCACACATGAACAACCTGTTGGTGTTCTTACAAAAGGTTTGACAAAAATGCAGCATACTTATTTGTGTTCCAATCTAGGTATGTCAGACATTTTCAAAATACCCCATACCTAGAATGAGGGGAAGTGTATAAGAACACAAATTTAGTGTATTAATGCAAAGGGGCAAATCTATCTTTTCCCCTGTTCGAATTATAGTTAGTTGTTACTAACTACTCCTAACGGCTACTTTAGCTAAGCTAGAATTAGGAGGTTAATCACCATGATTAGCATGAGTATATATCATACATTGTCATGAATATGATATGAAAATATTCTCTCTCTACAATTCTATTCTCTCCATCTTCTTCCTCTCATGAACTCACATTCTAGGACTTTGGTGTATTTCACATAGTCCCTAAAAATCTTTAAAAAGCATATCCTAAAGTCAAATTATTATAATTAAAGCTTCAATATATAACAAAAATACAGTGACAGAGAACGCAAAGCATGCATGTTATTAGGTCACCAATTAACTAGCCCAGTGGTACAAAAGATTTTGTCTCAACGGTATCGATTTATTGTCACATTTCATTTGCAAGTGGGTTCATGACTATGAAATTATAGTAGTCTAATTTTAAGGTTTTATTTCCTATATAACATTAATATTACTTAATATTATTTGCAAATTGTGTCGCGCTATTGCGTGGACTTGTGTTTGTACATACACACCGCCAATAGCGCGATTGTGGACTTGTGTCCGTGTGTAGACATATATATATATATAGTACTCTCCGGTCATTCAACACGCTGCCTAGCAAAGATGTATGGTTATCTAAAGTAAATTATCTCTTTTAGAGCAATTATCAGACTTGTTGTGAACTATTAACTAACAAGGGGACGAAGAAAAATATATATACAAAATATTTATGTGAATCATGTCGAATAATATTTCTTGCTAAAGGGTGTCTCCGCGACTGCAATTGACGTAAGTTTTTTCTCTATATATAAGGTTGTTAAATAGCTGTATCTTTTTTTTCTTTTAAAGAATGTAAAAGGAAACAAAAACAAATAAAAAGTGAGCGTTAATTGGGGAATTGATGGTATGCGTGAACTTCTTTTAGGGGAATGCTTGGGGGGCAGGAGAAATTCGTCGCCAACAGGGTCCCATCCTTTCTACTGCAGATTAATGGAGGAGAAATTATGCGACTCAACATTCATTAGGTAGACACAGTGTAGACTTTCATGAGTCATCCCCATAAAAAAAAAGGAATAAAACTCTCACAACTATCAAAGCTCGAACCTGCCTACTAAGAAAATACTAATAATAGAGACGTTTTCTTACCTAGTAGTACTATAAAGTTATGTACTTCAAAAAAACAAAAAACAAATGTGCTTATGACATCATAAAATATTCCAAATTTAGTAGACATCATCACCTGCAGGGGCGGAGTATCATTTCGGCTATAGTTCATCCCAACTCATAATCTTCGACACGAAATATAAATATATATAAAAATCTTATAAAATATAATAAAATTAAATTTAAATTCATAATTTTAGTAATATAATAAGTACAATAGTAAAAAAATTAAAAATTAAACCCATTATATATAAATCTTGAATCATCTATGTGAATAAGGAAGGATATTATCCAATTATTGTTATTAATATTAGGTTTTATCGTGAAAAACAAAAATACAAAATAAATATTTTAAATGTTCCAGAACAGAGCAGGGTTATAATTTAGATGATGAAAAAACTGGGGTGACCTTTTATTTTGTGATGACTACTTGTATTATCCACGCCTAAAATCTATTTTCTGAAATATTCTATTAAATTTGCAACCATGTAAATAGTTTTACGAACAAATGGATCAGATCGATCAACTTGAAAAGTGAAAAAAAGAATTACAAGTTATACATTTCGTCACCATTTTATCGAAAATCGTTAGGTATGAATATGTTAGATTTGTGACCGGCGGGTGAAATAGTATCTCGCATGTTTATTTATTTATTATTGTGGAGTTTAATCCCCATAAATGTACTTTAATATTTTGTGGCGACTCTGGGATCATCCATATAATACCATTCTAAATATATTCATCACAAACTCTTTTTGGTCAGAGTTTAGATTGATAATCATAAAAGGATTTAATTTATATCCACTAATTTTTTTAATTGTCAGTATCATTTAACCTGCTATAGAAGCTTATAACTTGCCTTATTATTCATGTTATTAATTGCACTTATTATAAATAATTACCTTGCAAATGACCTAATAGTGTAAAAACTTATCGTTTATTAAAAAAACATCTAAAAAAATCCTGCAATCTTTGCTATTTACTTTATGGTAATTTTATGAATAGAAATAAATGCCTTTTCTACTTCTAATTAACAAAAGTTAAAAAAACAAAGCATGTTAATCTAGCAGCATGCTCCAATTTCCTATTCATGATTAATCCTCGCGGATCGGTGGACCTAGCTTGTAATTTATGAGGTTGACCCTTCATAGATCTTGTATATGTATTAAGAAATCTACTAAATATTTATAAACATCGATTGATTATTATATAATAACTTCAGATCACAATAAGAATTCAAAAACTTCAAATTTTGAA
The DNA here is from genome assembly GCA_029844215.1 of Przewalskia tangutica. Classification (NCBI taxonomy): domain Eukaryota; kingdom Viridiplantae; phylum Streptophyta; class Magnoliopsida; order Solanales; family Solanaceae; genus Przewalskia; species Przewalskia tangutica. The sequence goes on from CM056720.1 coordinate 148,433,689, forward strand.
TTCGGCCCTGAATCTTCCATCAGCTTGATTTGGAAAATTGTATTTGGTCACATTCAAAAGAGTGGCCATTAGATGTATTCTGCTGATCATGATGATTTTGATCATCGTCACACCAATCAGGACCAGGTACACCTAGTGGAAAATTATCAAGAAATCTCATAATATCATCATCCACTTGATTACACAGCTCTAATGAAGCTTCCTTTGTTGTTATTCCTATATGAAACAATAATAAAAGTTATTCAAATGCTAAATGCTAAATAAATGCACATTAATAAGAAAGAAACTAATGTTATACTACATAATAGTGTAAATATTCTTTATACGATCAATGTATATAAATCTACCTGAGGATGAATTGAGAGGGCTGGATTGTTCAGAATGCTTATTTTGGGTGGCATCATCGTCATCGACATGAGCAAAATTGTATGTTGATTCTTCAGTTAAAATAGCATCTGCTGCTTCTTCTGTTAATCCATATTCCTCCCATACTAATTTCCCTTTATTATCCTCATTCTCAATTGAACAATTTTCCTCTATTTTCTCAGCTCTTGTTAAAGTCTGAGATTCCTCCAATAAATCTTCTAATAATCCACTATTTCCTCGCGATAATCCGTGATCAACAGCGTAATTATCAGCATCATTTGATGTTGTAGTCTTAGCCACGGTCGATTGGACTGACCGGTGCTCTGTGCCCATGCCTGTAGTTAAAATACAAGTACAAATGAAAAACATGAAGAAAATAACAAATATTAACAAATTCTTCTGGCTGAGGCGCGCATATATACCTAAGATTAAACCATTAGGGTTTGAGGAAATCCCGGCGAAAGGTCTTGTAACAGTGCTAAAATTTGGATAGCTATGTTGAAGTTGTGATGACACTGGCATTGAACTAGAATAGCCCTGACTAAAACTATTAGGTACGGGCGCTACCATTGAAGAAAGTTGTGAATTCTTCATCGATAATGTTAAAGAAAGGCTCACCCGAGGGTTGCGAAAAAACTTGACTTGGTTGTTAATATTATTTGTAGTTCTGAGAAATGGAAGACTGGGATTATTATTGAATTGGTATGGATGTGAAATGATATTGCTACTAGGTTTCATGGTTGAAGGATTGAAGATATCTAAAAGGGAAAGAGGGGAATTATTGTTGTAATTGGAGTTTTGATGATTATCAAATGGTGTAGGGATGATATTAGTACTATGTTGTTGTTGGTTTTCTTGTTGGTAATTTTGTGGTTGTATGTCTTGAGGGTATACAGGCAAACCAGCTCTTTGTCTCCTCTTTAGCCTCGTATTCCAATAATTCTTGATTTCATTGTCTGTTCTGCCAGGTAGCTATAGAATAAGAACCAACAAATATAATTAGTAAAATTGACATTACTAAGTGTAAAACAATTAATGAAACAATTTTAATATCTAAAACCATGTTATGTTCATGCATATATAATTTAATTCAAGAAATTAAAAACATTACTGATGATCAAGAAATCGAAGAAGATTAATCAGGCAAAAAACTTAATAATATTTCTCCAAGAAGGTGGTCAACTTATCCCATTCTGAAAAAATGAGCATTTTGGGGATGTAAATCCAATTTAAGCACACACTAGAAACTTACAAAACCGTATAGATATGCATATATACGTATTGATTTTTTTTTTCATTTTGACATTCAATATCTAAAATCTACTGATCTGATTAATTTAAATTCACGCTGAATAATTACTCCCTACCAAGAGATTCTTCGTTCCAAAACGATTATGTCATTTTCACATATGACCTCCAACTAAATCTTTTGCCACTTCAAGAAAACAAAAAAAAACAAAGATATACATGGCTCCAAAGAGAGGAGTTGACGAATCCAAGATTTAAATTCGATAAATTTCTATTCTTCCAAAAAGTTTCACATACATATATAATCGGAGTTAGACCCAAATTGAAATAATATATTTATATAACAACCTGAGCAGCCATACGAGCCCATTTGTTTCCAAGTTTAGCATGAAGCTCCACAATAAGCCTTTCTTCTTCAAGAGAAAATGCACCTTTTTTCAAATGAGGCCTCAAATGATTAGCCCATCTTAACCTACAACTTTTTCCACATCTCATTAATCCTGAATTTCTTTGAACCGCGTTCCAATTCCCTTCTCCGTGTTTCTTCACATATTCCATCAAAATCGCGTCTTCCGTTGCTGTCCATGGACCTTTTTTTAATACCTGCCTTGTCCCTCCTGATCCATTATGATTATTTCTTGCTATTGATGTCACATTGTTCTTATTCACTCCTCCTCCATTTGGGGCCATCAAGATTGTCTTTTTCCTACAACAAATGAACACTGAAAATAAAAGGAAATAGTTAGATATAATATAAGTTTTCCATAGTTTGTGTGTCAAGAATACCTTTTTTAGGGGTAAAACGCTCCAGTTAATGGGGTCTGAGTGTGTGGGGGAGTGTTAAGAGTCCCACATCGAAAATGGAATGGATCCTTATATGGACTTAGACAATCAAAGCTAGATTTAGGGTTGAGTTATGTCCAATATCCATTCTTACCTTTTTTTTAGGGGTAAAACGCGATAATAACTAATATAATATGCATCGTTACAAAATAAGGAATTCATGCAGATCAATTGTTCTAGCGTTAAGGAGTTGGCCCTGTCTCAACAACGTCGATAGCAAACACAGGAGGAACATGTAAGTTTATTGTATCAATATACAACTTGTTTGTATAAAAAGAGAAAAGAACTTACAATTCCTTTTGTGATCCTCAATGATCAATATGGATACAAAAATAAGCTCCAAAGGAGATTAGTTTTTCAAGAAGATTGAAATGTGGAAATGAGAATGAAGAGAGAAGTGAGAGAGTCCACAAGGAATAGGTGGCAAGAATTTATAGGAGTGACCTTTTATTTCGTAGCGAGTTGTAAGCTCTATGCTTCAATTATTTTCTGAGGTTTCTTTGTCCACACTTTTTCTCACTTTCTAATTCATGCTTTTCATCACTTCCCTCAATCTGCAACTATCCTTAGTTTTTATTTAACTGAACTTATTTAATTAGACACGTAATTTAATTTAAGATAAAGGTATTAAAAAAATTGAAACATATTATCTTAAACATGGCGCGACATTCATGTGGTTAGTAGACTGTTAAAACATGTATACATAAACTTGTTATTAAGGGTAAAATTAAAATAATTTCAAATTTAGAAATAGGTCGTCCTTTTTTGGAATAGACTGAAAATGAAATAGGGTTACATAAATTGAAACGGATGCAATGTTATTTGTTATTTCTTACAGATAACTCTGACAAACAATAATTACACAAATGAAAAAAACTCAAATAGTGTCATATTCTTTTTCTAATTTTCCTTTATTTTTATATATTACTACTAGAGAACCATATTTTAATGACTATATTTGGTTGAATATGGATACTGTAACTTATAGTATGTTGTATTACAGTATTAGTAGTAGTAGTAGAAAAATTATTTCATTTACATTTGAAAAGTTAAATGATTACATTGAAGTGTAAGGTTTAAACAGTTAAATGAATTCAATGTTTTTAAAGTCGTGAATAACATATTTTTTTTAAAATTATTTTACAATGTTTCGAGACGTGAAAATGGAAAATGTATCATATGATTAAATTGGACAGGAAGAAGTAATAAGTGTATCGTACAAAGTGTAGTAATTTGACAGATGAAGTGATTAAATTTACTAAATCTCGTTAACTACTACAAATGACAATTTTTTGTCAATATTATTAAAAGTCACATCGAGGGTATTTTTTATCTTTCACTTGACAATTTAACTTTAAAACTCTACCTTTTAATTTTTTGTTTTCCTAGAGCGGAAAGCACGAAGAAGATAAAAATGGACACTATAATTCATTCTACGGTTAAAGATTTCAAATTCACATTGTTTAAGATATACAAAGAACATATACACGAACGAATTGACGGTAAATATCAAGGGGAAAGAAAACAACTAAATACATCGAATGAGATTTCTAATCTAAGCTCAAAAAGAACTCCTTGTTAATATATCAACATTCAAATTCTTGGTTGGTTCGGATGAACCCCCTTGCACACCCTAGCTCCTCCCCCGGCACTGCCCCAAAAAAATATTAATTTGAGAAGTCATTTCATTGTTTGAATCAAGGCGAACTATTTCTGCATTTACGCCATTGCTTCTCAGGGCGTCATCTCATGCAACTTTCTGAATTGAGCAATTTTGATAACTCACCTTGCTGATTCTGAATCTAAGGATTACACTGTTTTTGCTGATAAATCTGGGATTGTGTGGAGTATAATATCCATTATCAGCTCAAGTGGTCTTGAAGTTCTCCAGATAATGAGTCCACGTGCATATCAACACATCAAGGGGATAAATTGATGGTTTCTGGGTGATGAAGACGATGTAGTTGCGAAGAAGTAGGGGGCTTTAGTCTTTTGAGAAGCAACCATGCATCAGAGGCAGGACACCCCTGGTTCATGTCGGTAGCAACTGGAATTGGGGATTCTCCATTCAACTGTACAAACATTGTTCCCTGCAAGACACATTGCCCAAGACATTCTCATGCACAGAGCATATTCACTATTGGAAGAATTAATTTTACAAGATCATAATCCTTCAGCGTGACAGTTTATTGATCAATACATGCATTGTCATGCCATTAAAATCTATCCTTGGACGCATATATTTTTACTCAGAGAGATGTAGTTGCACTATACTTGATCCAAAAACACTTTTTATTGGGTTATCCACGTTTAATGCTAGGTGCGCTTTTATGAAGATTCATGTGGAGTTTTCTATCAAGAAAAATCCCTTCATGAAAAGCAGTGAAGTACCTCAAAATTAATCAAGAATTTCTGGAAACATTTCAGTGTCGCCTTCATGTCACTGACTCGTTTGCTATCTGAAGAATCAAGAGCAGCAGTTACCTCTGCAGGAGAGAAGCCTATTTCTTTCTGCACAAGCTGAGGCAGACAAAAGTTAAACAATAATCAGATTCAGACAATCGGGGGGTCCAGTCTTCGATAACTTACAGCATGATCTATAAGGATCTCAGAAATGAGGCTTCCATCATCAACAAAAACACGAAGCTCGTATTTACTCCTCTGTTTATACTGAAATCCCTTCACACCAGTAAGAAAGCACTGCAGATTTAAGGCACATCTCAGTTTCTTATTAAAATGATAGATAATTCTACTTGGTATTCCCAATTTTCGCACTAAAAATGAAAAACATCAGAGTTCACTGTTTTGTATCGTAAAAGGCAAAACACAATATTAAGACAGGTTTAATCGCAATGACTAAAATTACTTAAATCTAAATGCAAAAAGAATCAAGAGAAAGCACAACGATAGCAGCAACAACAACAACATAATACCCAGTGTAATCCCACAAGTGGGGTCTGGGGAGGGTAGAGTGTACGCAGACCTTACCCCTACCTTGGCAGGAACGATAGCAAATGAACCAAATACACAAAAAATACCCTGCTAGAGGGATGTCAGTAACTGGGTTTTTCTTGATAGATTCCCATTGGCTTAAAGAGTTGAGATCTATTCCTACTTAAGCAACTGTTATAGTATGATCCCAAATAGCACGGGACACATTGCGGAAAATCCCAAGATGTCAAAGGGGTCGTTGACTCGTTTCAAGACCAAGGGCATCCATGGATTGCACATTAAGGAGTTGCATTATCTTCAAACATCGGTTAGAAGGTGCTTGGAGAGCTATTTTGAGGATTTTTGCAAAGAACGCATGTTTGGAGGTTTGAGGATTACATGGAAATCAATTCAAGACCAAAAGCACCCAAGGATTGTACGTTAAGGAGCTGCATGATCTTCAAGAAACTGTCAGAAGGTGCTTTTTAGAGTAGTTTTTGACATGTTGTGAGTTTAAACGCGCCTTTGAGAGGTTGAAATTCTCTTTGTTCATATGAACTTTGGAATTACTTTTAAACATGATTCTTTGCGATAATTCTTTTCCACTTTTAATCTTTATATCTTTGGTTCTTTGCGATCATTCTTTTAATCTATATATATTTGGTTCTTACTTATCATTCTTCGGGGATGATTGATTTCATATATAAATTGTTACCATAGATGTTCAGTTAGGGTCTAAGATTCTAACTGTTCTTCAATTCCTGTTAGAATTTCTATCTTGTTAATTTCATTAGATATATTTATATTGATTGTTCTGCTTGCGTGTATCACCAACTAATTCATACATATTACAGCCAAATGAAAAAACTCAATTGCTAAGGGTAAGATAGAAGGGACACAATTAATTTTCTAAATAGCAGCATCAGGGAAGTTGATATCACAAGGGAAAGCAAAAATTACCTTAATTTTTCCTGTAACAGTTGGAGCACTGCCATTCATACCAGCCTGCTTAGCCGACAGACTAGCTAAGTAAGTGAAAGGGTTTTCCTTCCCTCCAGAAAGTATAAATGGATGGTCCAACTCATCAACCAAATCAATTTCGTCAATGTCAATTGCTGCAGTAGACAATGAATCAGGCTCGACATCTTCATTATGGACGCTACCGCTAAAAACAGGAACGCTTCCTCTGCTCCTGCTACTGGCAGGTGTGGTGGGGTCACTTCTAACATCCGAAAGAAGTTCCTCCACTTCCATGGTGGAAGAAGACAAACGGACAGGGTCATTATGTTCCCTTCTAGTTGGAACATATTCGGTGGTCGTGTCAGCCATATGGATATCCTCTGCATGACTAGCTGCATCAGATGAAAAGGTAGGCCCAGCAACATTCATATTGAATGGGACAGAAACAGCTGGAGTAGATGGAAAATTAGATCTAGCATCTCTTCTATAAACAGGAGTGGTGATCGTCGTAGCATATTGTGGCCCAGGTGTAATGGGATGACTTCCTTCTGTTGCAGAAGTAGCAATGTCAGACGTTCCTGCACCCCAAAAGGAAAGTATAAAAGAGAGATAATTCTGCAATTACAGTACAAGTAACTATGAAGTTAGAAGTGAAACAGGTTGACACCCTCTCCCCTTGTTCAGCATAATTCCTGGCGGCTGGCGCGCCTTTTTTGTTGTTGATAAAGTTACTTTTTCCTACAGTATCCATAACCAACAAGCGATGGGTATCTACAGAGGCCCTACAGACACCCACCCACCCCCCAAAACCAAAAACAAACATATATAATAATGAGTAAACTCTCACCTAAAGGATTTGTCAAGATACAAGCAGCACCCTGATTCTTTTTTCTTTTTTCTTTTTCCTTTTTGACATGGGACCTAATAGAATACAACAACATACCCACTGAAATCCCACAATGTGGGGTCTGGGAGAGTATAGTGTATGCAGGTTCGGGAAAATTTTAAATATTTAAAGCAATATGAAAATGCTGGTATCAAAGCGCATACACCAAGTATTAACTAGCGCATATAAATAGGTTGAACAAAGTACACTAAAGGATACATATCAGCAGAAAACTAGCTACATGTTACTATAAATCCAGAATGTGCCTATTTGTATGATTAGGGATGGCAAATGGGGCAGGAAAGGGCGGGGTAGGACAGGTCAAACGTTAAACGGGGCAGGGCAATGCTTAAACAGGACAGGGCAGGGCGGGACAGGTCAAAACACACTTTTAAAAAATTCTAAATAGGGCAGGTTATAATTTTTAGAAAATTCTAACTAGTTTGGATTGTACAATTATAATCTGTTACGTTGGGTTGTACTTGTTAGAATTGAATAAAAATTTATAGAGTTGTACATCTTTCTGTTACGGTCATATTGAGACTTTACGGGGATTAATCCAACTTACAATTTGAAAGTTATCACTGTTTAAAGTTTCTGCCTCGGATCAACCGAAATCTGGAAGGGCACAATGTATAACGTAAAAACTGTACAAATCGGTAAAAAATCTGAAAGTTTGTGTTGAATAAAAGTTCTAGATTACTCCGTTATCGACAGTTTGAGACTTTACGGGGATAAATCCGACTTACAATTTGAAAGTTATCACTTTTAAAGTTTCTGCCTCGGATCAACCGAAATCTGGAAGGGCGGAATGTATAACGTAAAAACTGTACAAATCGGTAAAGAATCTGAAAGTTTGTGTTGAATAAAAGTTCTAGTTTTCTCTGTTTTCGACAGTTTGATACTTTATGGGATTAATCTGACTTACGGATAAGAAGTTATGATTGTTTTAAGATTGTGTCTTGTTTCATAAAAATTCTGACGAGACAGTTTTTATAGGTTGTTCTTGCGTGAATTTGTACTAGTTACACTAAGTATTTCAAGAGTAAACTTGGGATAGTGTTAGGTCTCCGTGTTACCTTCAGTTCGGCGCAAGAAATACCTTATTTGGGGTTACGGTTTGAGAGTTGTAACACTTACAAGTGGGAAGTGCGAAAGGTTGAAAGAAAGGAATAACATTTAAAAAATAAACTCAGTTCATAAATTAATTGATATTAAGAAATTATGACAATAGACTGATTGTTCATCCATTTTAAAAAAAAATATTAAAAGAAGTTAACAAAATAAATACCAAGTTGAAAGTGAAAAATGAAAAATAACATAAACAGGGTGGGGCAGTGCTTAACGGGGCAAGGCAGTGCAGGGCAAATTTTTAAAAAATGCTAAACGGGGCAGGGCGGATTAACATCTTAGCAGGTCAAGGCTTGCCCTGCCCTAACCTGTCTCATTGCCACCCCTAGGGGTGAGCACGGGTACAGGGTACTCAAATACTCGATCGGAACCGACACTAACGGGTAGGTTCCAGGTAGATATATTATAATAACGGGTAGGGTCCGGATAGTAAAATTAGGAACCGACCAATGTCTCCGGTTCCGGTTCCAGCAAATAGAGACAGGGTACCCGGACCCGCACCCGGAACCTATAAAATATTAAATATTTTTACTTTTTAAATTCCATTATTTTTTAGTTAATAAAACGAAGGAAACAAAGGCCATACTCCATTTGCTCTTTCTATAAAAATGAGAACACATCATAGCTTCTTGTGGGTGTGTTTCAAATTTTTCATTAGGAGTACTATTTTGGTGCCACATCATATCATGATAAAAGTTATTACAATAAATGTTGTTCTAAATAGTATTTTTACCAATGTTAATAGTAATATTTATCTGTTTTACACTTAATGAGATGATTACACATAAATATATAACTTGTCAAAGCATTTCAAATAATCTGAAACAAAGAAAATATACTATAACACAAATTATTGAACCAGTGCTCCCAAAACTTCTAGCTTTTCACTTGTGACTTTCAAGAAACGTTGTAAAATATGTTGAAAAAATCTTAAAATTGCATAGAGATAAAATTATAAATAAAATCATAGCTTTCATCTTGACGTGATAAATTAAGTCGGGGTATGTGATTGTTTATATAGCTTGTCACTTGAATCCCATAACTCTTTCCAAAAGTAAGCAATGAGAGCTATTTTGGAAATTGGAAGGCTAGAAGCTGATACAATTCCAGACTTTCAGATTTGAGGAGAAGAGGAACGTCAATACTACCACTAGACTTCCTCGTATTATGAGTGTAAACATAAGAATGTACACTTATGACAACAGCAATAATTAGCCTCAATTACAAATTAATAGGGATTAGAGACCAATTACAAATCACCTATACCAATCCTGTGCTATTTGAATCACATTTCATTCAACAGTTTACAGTAACCATTAAGCTAGGCAACCAAAGAGAATTGCAAATGAAAGCAATACCCTATACATTCATAACTTTTTATTAGTAGTATTCTGTAGTTGTTTCCAGCTTATTACAAGAATAATGTATCTGTAATTAAATTCCGAACATCACTCAATAAAACTAGGGGTGGCAAAATTAGCCCGAAGTTTGGATGAGGCTACTGCCTATGATAATCGGATATATCTCTTTAAGCAATACAAAAATTTACAGGGTACCCGAGAACCTACTCGGAACCGCAGGGTCCGGGTAGGTTCCGGGTAATGATTGCTACGGGTAGGTTACGGGTAGTAAATTTAGAAAACCCTATACATTCATAACTTTTTATTAGTAGTATTCTGTAGTTGTTTCCAGCTTATTACAAGAATAATGTATCTGTAATTAAATTCCGAACATCACTCAATACAACTAGGGGTGGCAAAATTAGCCCGAAGTTCGGATGAGGCTACTGCCTATGATAATCGGATATACCTCTTTAAGCAACACAAAAATTTACAGGGTACCCGAGAACCTACCCGGAACCGCAGGATCCGGGTAGGTTCCGGGTAATGATTGCTACGGGTAGGTTACGGGTAGTAAATTTAGGAACCCATCACTGAGTAGGGTCCGGGTAATTAAAAAAAGTTAGGGTACCCGGACCGGACCCGCTCACCCCTAGTCACCCCTATGTATGATAGGTTAAGCAGGCCTACAATACTAACATTACCACTACCCGTTTGCAAGCGTAAGTAGAACTACGCTCGGCTACCTACTACTCTTCTACCCTAATCCATGTCCTCCACAACCCCCTATCTAAGGTCATGTCGTCAGTAAGTTACATCTGCGCTATATCCCGTCTAATCACTTCTCCCCAATACTTCTCTGGCCTACCTCTACCCCTCCTGAACTCGTCCATAGCCAACATCTCACACCTCCACACTGTGGCATTTGTGTCTCTCCTTTGCACATGTCTAAATCATCTCAACCTCGCTTCCCGCATCTTATCCTCCACCGAGGCCACTCTCACTGTCCCGGATAACATCATTTCTAATCATATCCCTCCTTGTATGCCCGCACATCCGCATCCTCATCTCCACAACTTTCATTTTTTGGATGTGCGAAGTCTTGACTGGCTAACACTCCACCTCATACAACATAATCGGTCTAACCACCGCCCTATAGAACCTACCTTTAAATTTTGGTGGCACATTTTTGTTGCATAAGACTCCAGATGCGAGCCTCCATTTCATCCACGCTGCCCCAATACGATGTGTGACATCGTCATCAATATCTCGATAATAGACTCGAGGTACTTGAAGCTTTCTTTCTTTGGGATGACCCGAGTATCAAGTCTCACTTCCACGTCTGTCTCAAGGTCGCTCCCGTTACTGAACTTGCACTCCAAGTATTCTGTCTTGGCATGATCTAAATTTTATGATTCGAGGATACGGATTCAAGTACGGATAGGGTGCAGGGATTCGGCTAAAAATAATTCAAATATCTAAAAATAAAGTTATATGTCAAAATTATGAGACATTATGTGGAAAGCTTACAAAGATATTCCGAGGAGAAAACATTTATCAAAAGGAGAATCCCAGAAGGAGATAAAAGGAAAATGACTGACATATAAATTTCTATATACTAGGTATTATATTTTCTACAATTTCACATTAGATTTGTTTTTATTACAGAAATTATTGTATCTGTATCCAAAATCGGTTGACCAAATCAGGTACGGATCCCACACCCACGTCCTGTTGACACGGATTCGGCATCAAAAGTGAAGAGTCCGAGTAACTTAGCAAAGGACTAAAAGTTACCTGGCCTTAGTTCATTAAGCTTATCAACAAAGACAAAAGAAAAACCAATTAATAACAATAGAGATTTGTGCACGTGGATATGACAAGCGAAACTGATACCAATCAATCAATCAACTATGCCTCCATCCAAAATTAACTAGGTCAGTTGTATCACTCGTCTATATCCACTCCGCTCTCATTGTGGCCATTATATCCAATAATAAGTTGTTTATCTTTTAAGTTTGGCCACAGTAGTAACACGAATAGTCCAATTCAGGCAGTTGCCAACTTTACCACTTGTAGAACAGCACTGAAGAGGACATAATAGGGTATTTGGAAAATTTTCTCAAAGAATCAAGAGAAGCCACCTTTTGACACACGTGGAAAATATTCTGGTCATAATCTTTGTGACAAAATTGTTCATCTTTGTTTGTGAACATGAGATAACCAAGGTCGGCAAATAGCTAGTAACATCATTAGAAAAACATAGAATCCATCTAGGATCCTTTCCTTTTATCAAACAGGTAAACCGCTACCAATCTTTAATTAATAAACGTGTGCTCCAAATGGACCAAACCAGGGACATCACCATCCACAAGATAATGCAAGAGGTTATCTAGATCTTATTCCAATTTAAATATGTAAACCAATCTTTTATCTTATAGCACTACCTTAGCTATATCATTGTGAAATAGATGTTCTGCTGATTAACACTCAAACTATAGGGAAAGACCCAAAATTATAGCTTCAAACACAAGCTTGTGCGGAGAGAAGCCATCAAAAGGAAGCAATCTGACAAAATATCAGCTTCTTTCTCATACTAAAAGCCAGAAGACCAGTTTAACCGTGTAAGCCAAAGTAGCACACAAAAATCGTTTTCCCACTTTAAAAGCAACACCAAAAAAACAAATGAACAGTACATATACGCATGTCCTAAACTAACTGCAAATAAGCTTTTTAGGGAACAAAAGTACCTTGGGTATGTTGTTGTTGTTGTTGTTGTGGTAGAAAAGTACCTTGCTCATGAGCCTGAAATTGCATACTTTCTCTTGAGGAAGTATCAGCCTGCTCTGGAGCAGCAACACCTTCTCGTGGCCATGCAGCATTAGTAGCTCTAGTTGCCAAAGGAGGAACCACTCCAGACCTTGTTCTGGAATTGGGCATAGATAAAGTAACTAAATCACCAAAAGTGACCTGGTTGTTTCTAACATAACACAAAAAATCATGACAAGATGCCTTATTCACTCATTTGAGAACCAAATCCTATAACTGAGCAAAAGATACTAAGTCTTAACTAGAAGGTCAAAAAACAAATGGATGAGGAAAGGGGAGGTCCAAGTACCACTTTGGTAACATTCGGAGTACAGCTCTTAATTTTCACCTTTAAGTTAGGACCGTCAGAGTATTTATTTGACCCTTAAGAATACCCCCTGAAGAGACCTGACCAACAACTACTACACCTTAATCCATGCTAGTTGGGGTCAACCATATGAATCCTCATTGTCCATTTAATTACATTCCAATATTCAGTCATTTAGGGTCCTCTAACACTAGCACTATCAACCTCTGCCATTCAAGTGTACACAGCACTTATCTATGGTATCTACCAACAATATCAGAATTTGGTAATGAGGTCCAGACAGGAAATGTTTTCTTGGTCCGTCGTCATACCTTTTCCCCCTTGGTGGCTTATTTATTTCATTAACTAGCCGCTGTCTTGCTTCTTCTAACTCTTCCACCATCCCACCCAAAACTTCAATTACTTCCGGGACCAACATCAGAAGTCCATGTCTGACGTGAACATTACAGATAGCAACCTGCAAAATGCCACAGCAGTCTATATGAGAATGAAAAAGTTTTGTGATGAATACTATTTTGTCAATTCTCATCTTGTTGATAGACTTGTAAAGCTACTTGACAAATAAACTAATAAACAACATGGTATTCCTTAAATATACCTTCAGCCCAGAAGGAGCCAGAACATCAAAATCTTTTATAGGCCTGTACTCCATCCCAAACACACGCTGAATGCCATCAGTCATGGAAAATTTCAGACACCTCTTTATTCCAGCAGCTGCTTTCTGATACCTATCTCGCAGAGGACAACTGATATTCACAATCTCATCTACCTTGAGGGGGAAGGGGATGAAACCTTGGAATAGTCAGAGTCACATTAAAGGTATAGAGTAACCAAAACTAAGGAAGCTTCTGGTACATTAAAGTTAATTGCAAGAAGTGTCATATTTAACTATCAAACTTTGCAAAATGGATTAGTAAGCAAATGTTGTGAAATAAATTATTAGGCAAATGAAATTTGATTTCGTAAACCCAAGATCACGAATGAACCTCTTCTCCCTATGTTTTTTAAATTTTTAAATTTTTTGATAGATGAACTTTTTAGTTGGCTAAATGCTAGCAGCAAAAAATAAAGTCTTCTTGATCACTCCACAACTTTCTGATTTGGCACTTAATGTTCTTAGTGTTACAAATAAGAAACTATAGTCTGTTTCTAATAGATAGGAGGAGAAAAAAAAGAACAATAGAATCTCTTTAATACCAAAACTAACTGATGCCCGTTTCCAACTCCTTTCTCAACAAACTCAATTCCTGAGATACCTTCCCCAAGAATTCTAAGAGTTTAAAAACTATAAGTTACTCATCCATATGAATATTGAGCATGCTTTAAGAAATTTCTTCCTCAAAACACAGAAAGAATAAAATATATAAATTCTATCAATGCACATTTTAAGAAGCCCCATCCATTTTGGTTGCCCATAGTGAATTTTATCTTCCTTTCAGCTTTATATTGTGATAAACCAATGTATTAGATAACAAAATAAGTTATCGAAGCCAAGATTCATATAGGTACTTCCATTATTTAAAAAAGATTCATAAGGTACTTCAAAGAAAATTTAACTAAGATGTCAAGTCATAGCCTTCCATTTACAAACATGAAAGTCGAACTAATTGAATTTATAAAAGACAAATTAACAAATAACTTAGGCTTTTTTAGTAACCAAAATGTGTATTGCAAATGAACTACATCCCAGCAAGCTGAATAAGATCCCCAGTCCATATCATTTTGTACGTGTAACACAGCCAATTACAAACTACAGAACAGAGGCTAGTATATGCGGAATAGTAGAGTTGCTCCACCAGAAACTCACAGGTTTCGAAGCGTGGAATCAAGTCAACAACCTCCTAGCAAAAATGCAAGGGAAAGGGTGATTATTGTATACCCTGGTTGGAGGAGAAATTTTCAAACATCTAGCATTCTCTTACCCTTGCTTCCGGTGAGGTTTTTATTTGAGAGAAATAAAAAGGAAGACTACACTTTTTCCATATGAATATTAAGTAATATTAGCATGGCACTTCGAATTCCATATGAGTAATTGTTGTATTGTTTTTCCCCTTAAAAATAAAATTTTGTATCAAGGGAGCAGGTATTCCCAAATTTCCTTACTTCCACTCTCCCATACCCTGTACAAGCTGGGAAGCACCTCATTGCTGGTTAAACTTTAATTTTTTTAGGAAAATTACATATTGAACCCAAATCAGGGGCAGATGTAGAGTTGCAGTGCAGGGTTCATCTGAACCCAATACTTTCGATGTGGGCATAAACTTATGTGTAAAAGTTCATTAAAACTACAACAAAGGGTAGGTATGAACCCATAATTTTAAAATTACAATGTATTCAATACTAAGAAACTTAAAAGTTGAACCCGTAGAATTTAAATATTGGATCCGCCTCTGACAACAATGATAAACATCATCAACATTTAGGTGTTGACTATACCTGAAGCAGAAAAGGCCCTTTCAGATCAACCAAATGCAACTTGTGCACATCCCTTGGAAGCATTCCTGCACCACAATAATTCATATCCGAATACAAAAACTGCTCGAAACAAAGTTTCGCCTTGGCATTATCATCCAATCTCGAAAACCCTCCTCCTCCTACTACTAATCCTCTTTCAAGTCCACTAACACATGATTCTACCCATTCCTTACGCAATCTTAGCCCTAATCCTTCTAATACCCTACCAATACCACAATCTGCTGCGAAAACATCCACGTTTGGTGTAGGGTTTTGATTGGGGGAATTTAGGGTTACTGATTGGAAGTTATTGGTAGAAGATTCTAGAATTTCCATTTCAATGTTGTTGTTAGGGTTTTCAATTTCTTCTCCGTTTCCGCCGGTGAGTTGTTGAGGTTCATTATCTTCGTCGGAGGAAGAGGAACATATGATTTGGAGGCGTCTTCTGCTCATTGGACTCAAATTTTTTCCCTCCAAATATTTGATTGTGGCTGCCATTTATGTTGGAGGAGGGAAGCAATTTGGGCTTATTAATGGGCTTTGTTAGTCATGGGCCGAGTTTGTTTTATGAAACACCTCCGGGAAAAAACATAACTAGGCAGTTTTAAAAAAATAGTAGTATCATATTATACTAAAAGTAGGAAACTCCTACTAGGGTGGTAAAATTAGCTTAAACTCATTTGACCCGCCCAAGTCATCTAAACTTTAATGGGTTTAGGCTAGAGTGATTTTGAAGATGAGCTGATTTGGGCTAATCCAAGTTGACTTATCACAAATCATCAGCTCAAATTGACCCATCAAATGAGCCTAAATTGACCCATCAAAAGTTATAAATTATGATTAACTTCTTTTTTTAAGTTTTTTGTATTAAAACTTCTCATGAGGGTATTGATTGTGGTGAGACCTTCAATCCGGTGGTCAAACGGGTTACTATTCGCACGGTTCTGAGCATAGTTATGAGTAAGAACTAATCGATTCATCAGCGATGTGAAAAATGTATTCTTACATGGGTATTTTAAAGAAACGGTTTACATGCACCAACCTCCAGGCTTTGTGCATCCAGATGCTCCTCGTTATGTTTGTCGTCTCTGTAAGTCACTGTATGGTTTGAAACATGCCCATCAGGCTTGGTATGAGTGTTTCACTACTTACATTATGCAGACTGAGTTCGTATGCAGCAACTATGACATTCATTATTTATTTTTCATTGAGGTAGTGACAGTGCATACCTGTTATTATATGTAGATGATATTGTTCTAACTGCCTTTTCTGATGTGTTGAAAAATAAGATTATTCGGATACTTAAATTCGAATTCGCTATGACTGACTTAGGGAAATTGAGTTACTTCTTGGAGATTTCTGTGACTAGATCTGCAGATAGCATGTTCCTATCCAGTGTAAGTACGTGGAAGAATTTATGTACGGGGCTAAAATGGCGAATTGCAAAATCATACCTATTATGGTCGACTTGAAGTCGAAACTCAGTGATGCTCACAATGATCTGGTGTCCGATCCCACTCTCTATAAGAGTCTTGCAGGTGCACTTCAGTATCTTACATTACCAGGCCTGACATTGCATATGTTGTTCAGCAGGTTCGTTTATACATGCATGCCCCATTGAGCTTTACTTTACAACTCTTAAATGTATTATCGATACATTAAAGGCACTCTTGATTATGGATTACATCTCTACCGCTTTGCACCGACCAGGCTGGTATCATACACGGATGCCGATTGGGCAGGCTATCTAGACACGCGGCTTTCCACGTACGATTCTTGTGTGTTCTTTGGTGACAATCTCATCTCGTGGTCAACCAAGAGACAAGCCACACTCTCCCGATCAAGTGCAGAAGCAAAGTATAGAGGTGTTGCGACTGTTGTAGCTGAGATTTGCTGGCTCTGAAACGTCCTTCTATAGCTTTAGTATTCCTTACGTAAGATTCTATAATTTACTGTGATAACATATATGCGGTATACTTATCTCATAACTCGGTTCAACTTTAGATAACCAAGCACATTGAGATGGATATACATTTTATTCGTGATTAGGTTGCTATAAGTCATGTTAAGGTGTCTATACTACATCGGCCCGGTTGACCTTAACCGACCCTGACTTGTAGCCAAACCGACCGCCCGACCGGTGGCATACCGGTCGGGGTTGGATTGGCCCCAACCCCAACCCGCGAGTTAGAGAAAACCCAGAAGGCTCGGGCCAAGTTAGGCAGAATGGAAAACCTGCCCATTAGTCGGCCCGACCGACCCAGAACAAAAATGTTTTGTCCAAGCGGTATTATTACCGTTGGGACTTTGGGAGGCAAGGTGCCAATCTGGCCATTTCGACCGTTGGCTTGTTTTTTTTTGTTTTTTTTTTGTTTTGTTTATTTATCTTTTTTAATTACATTTTTACCCTTTAAAAAATCTATAAATTCTCTACATTTTTTTCATTTTTATCACACAACATTTCTCTCAATTCTCTTATTCTCAATTTCTCATACTCTCTTAATCATCTTTATTATCAATTTTCAAGTTATTATTATTATTAGTTTTCAAATTCAAAGTAGCAAGACGCAAGACTTCGAGCTTCGAGTTTCAATTGAATTCTGAATTCCGAAATTTGGTACACTCGTTTCATTCTCTAATTATTTTATTAAATTGTCATATTTATTTGTTGATTATTTAAATATTTTATAATGTCTTTACTAAGGGGAATTGTGTCGGGACTGCGCCGTAAATCTAGTTCAAGGGGTAAAAAATATGTAGGTTCTTCATCATCTAATCAAAATATAGATTATGATCAAATGCAAGAAGATTTTGGAATAGAAGATAATGAATATGATAACGTTCAATTAGATGATATTGATGAACTTGAAGAACAAGAACAAGAACCTAGTGTTCCTTCTGTCAATGTTGGTACTGCTAGTCGTAGTCGTAGTCGTAGACCTCCTTTACCAGAACCAGTAGCAAGAAAAAAAAGGAGTAAAGTGTGACTCTTTTATGATAAAGTCAGGGTACCGATAGAGTTAAATGTAATATTTGTGAGAGAACTTATAAACATAAGGCGGGGTGACGGGGGAACGGGCACTATAGGTAGACATATAAAACACGATACGGCACAATGGAATGTTGTCTCTGATTTAGAACCCGGTCAACAACAACTTAATCCATTAACTGGGGGGTGGCTAAGTACGATCCAAAAAAGGATCGCATTGAATTAGCAAAAATGATTGCCGGAGGTTGTTTACCTTTTTCTTTTGCTTCTTCTTCATATTTAATTACATATATTCAAAGAGTATATAATCCTTTTTTAAAGGCGTTCCTCGTAGTACTACTAGAGCCGATATTTTTAGACTTCATAATGATTATGTTATTTTCTTGCAATATTTGTTTGCTAACCTTCCATGTCATGTTAGTTTTACTTCAGACATTGAACATGCATTGAACGGTTATGATTATTTAACAATTACTTGTCATTGGATTGATGAAAATTTTAGAATGGAAAAACGTATTATTGCTTTTGCGTATGACGAGGATCAAAGTCATACTGGAAAATATATAAGCGAAACTATTTGTTTTTATGCCCAAAAATATAATCTTTATAATAAAATACTTTGTGTATCATTCGATAATGCATCTAATAATACTGCTGTTGTAGATCTTTTAAAAGCGGAAGTTGATGCGCGAAAAGATGCACACACTTTAACGCAAGTGCACGTTATCGTGACAAGTAATATAGTCTTGGTAAGACCGAATATCGTCCACAAAGATTAGTGTTCAAGTACCAATTATCTATCTTTTGGTATCTATTTGGTAACCGATATTTGATTTTGTTGTTTATAACTAACAATTATAAATACTAATTTAACTAATGTGTTTACTTTAGTAGTGATGGAAATAGGGCTTCCACGTCTCCTCAACTATCCGCTTATATTACTTATTAATGCAATGAATTATGGTTCCTCTTCTTTTGGAGCTAGCAGGTTTACTAAATCGTTTTATACTTCCGTTAAGGCTATATAAACACTCAACCCCAGTATCGTTCATTTCTACCTTTCGGTGATAAGGATGACTCTATAGGAGGATTAAGACCAAAAACCTAGTTAACCGTCACGCGCCATGCGTAAAATTAGGTGTTTAAACCTCTCATTAACGCTACATAAGTAATTGAGGTATTTTCATCCTCAATTCAAAATATGTCTACCCAACTTACAGCATATTCACAACCTCCTCCTTTCGAAGTTTGATTAGAAATCATATAAATAATGATAATTAGTGATCAATTAATTACCAAGCATTCAAAGCAATTATTGGGTAAATCTCAACAATAAGAAGAATAACCATAAACATGCATCAATTCATAATATAAGGTTCTAGTGATTTAACATGGAAAGCCCTATAAAGGAATTAGTTCCTAGCCATTGACATGACAAGAACTAATTCAATATCCAACATGAAAACTGAAATAAAGAAAGAAAGAAAAGAAAATTACTAAGTTAGGGTCTCCAATCTTCAACTTCAAGAATCTTGTGTTTGTGCAAGAAAGGGAACCCTTGAAAACTGCATAGGGTTCTCCTTTTATAGGCTCAAAACCGCCTCAAACTTTTCCTTCAGGCCTGGCTCAGAAATTCGTCTAAAAACCTGATTTTCCCGTGCAGTGCCGCGCCCGCACTGTCAGATAGAGAGCCGCGGCCGCAACTTCGCGCCTTACGGATATTGGCGCCGCGGCCAGTTCTCGATCGCAGAGGCGCCGCGGCGTTGGCCCGTGTCCGTGCCTCGTTCGCCACTTTCTCTGCTTTTAGGCTCTGGAACCTCCACTTTTGCCATTTTTTCGCTCCTTTTCCGCCATTGGGCCATTTTAACCACTTTGACTCAAAAGAAAGAAAATCTATCCTAATACGACACATATTTGTACAAAAAGGGATAAAAGACTAACTAAAAACGACTCAAAAAGTGTATATAAAATACACCGATCAGAAGTACAACCACCACTTCCTGATATATTTCATGTTCGTTGTGTTTGTCATATTTATAATTTAATTGTTAAAAGTGGTCTTGATTTATTTTCACCTGAAATAAAACTTGTCAAAAGAGCTGTTGAAGTTATTCAGGGTAATAATAGGAAAAATAGAATTATAGAATTTAAAGAAAAAAATGTAAACAATTTAATTTGAGACCTAAATTCATGCCAGAAGAGATTTTTATTTTTAAAAGAATGTTATAAGTATAAAGACCCCATAACACATGTTGCAAATGCGCATTGTAAGAACGTGATGTATATGTTAACCGACGAACATTGGAAATCAATTGGTGAACTTTTAAAAAAAATACGTAAATTTTACACTGCAACTGTTGAATTTTCAGGATCTTATTACCCAACAGTTTGTAATGCTTTAGCTCATATAGCTGAAATTTCATATTTACTTTATGGTTTAAAATCAAATGTGAAATATAAAGATGCAGTTACACTTATATCTACTAATCTAATAAATTAATAAAAGTATAATTACAAATTTACAATATAAAGTTATAAACTATAAAGTATAAAGTTATAAACTACAAAATAAAAAGTTAACTTTAAAGCTTCAATTTTAATATATACAACTAAATTATATATTATATTATTATATTACATATTTAAATTAAATTTAGTTTATATTATAGAAAATAAATACTAGAAATAAAAATATATATATATATATATAAACCAGGACTGTAGGACTTCGACCGACCGGACCGCACGCCGACTGAACTCAGTAATGAACCGACCGGTTGGCGAGAGTCCGAAACCGACAGAATGTAATCGGTCCGATCCGTTAAACCCAGAAGGGCTACCGGCCCGATCGTTCGGCCCGTTAGACACCTTTAGGTGTTGCATATGCCTTCTTCGTATCAATATGCAGATTTTTTTACAAATGGGGTTCCTCAATAGCTGTTCATCGACTTTAGATCCAGTCTCAGTATCCGACCTCTTTTCGCTCCGACTGAGGGGGTGTATTATTAAATATTATAATATATTCACCATATATTTTATAATTAATACTAGTGTATAATTATGGTAAAAATAAGATCATTATTCAATTAGGATTCAACATTATACACACTATATATATTTGTATTAATAACAAAGACTCTCCAAAGGAGAATTACACTATTCTGCACCCTTAATTATGTCATTGTTGTGGCATTCGACAAGTTTAATCATCCAATCAAATAGAATCAGAAACTATGTGTCACGTCTCGAATCATGGTCTGGGAAAAATACGACACTCGGTGTCACAACCCGAACCCCGGGCCCGCGACTGGTGCCCTACCTGGCACCCTTATCCCAAACAACCCAAAGACAACAATTTAAAACAACACTCATGATACAACACAGGCTAGCCGACGAGGCTGCCAATATATATATAAAAAGCCCACCGGGGACTACTTTTTTTTCTTTTACACAACCCATACACACAACCCACATATGTCTACAGACCTCTAGAGAGTATGACTGTACAACATGGCGGGACAAGGCCCCGTCGTATCCCTAAATATACCTAGCCATAATGACAAGCATCGAAACATTGGAGTTATCCCAAAACGCTGAACAATGATCCTAAGCTCGCGAATCCACAGCTGAGTACCTAGACCTGCGCATTTAACGCACGCGGGGGTCGATAACAGGTACCAACTATGGAACGAAAATAAAGTACAGTAAACAAGATCATAACTGTACAAAAGAATGACAGGGGCAAGTATAAAAATCAAATATCAGATATTACCGTGCCATATAAAATAAGAGTCAATTGTACCTTGTATTACTGTACCCTTGTACTACTGTATCATTGTATCACTGTACTTTTGTAGATGAGATTATAACAGGCCAAACAAATAACAAGATACAAGTACAATAATCAACTACTAGTACACTGTGCCTTTTTAAAAGTAGAGTAATGAGAGTCATATCAAAGACAGAGACACCTGCCCAAAATCAATATGTATATCTATTTCATCGGGATCGAACCCGCATGGGAATCGAACCCACATATGTAATTACACCCGCATGAGTATCTATACTCGCATCACAGATCTTGTCCGTGGATTATTCATAGGAATCGAACCC
Organism: Przewalskia tangutica; assembly: GCA_029844215.1. NCBI lineage: Eukaryota > Viridiplantae > Streptophyta > Magnoliopsida > Solanales > Solanaceae > Przewalskia > Przewalskia tangutica. The sequence goes on from CM056720.1 coordinate 148,456,086, forward strand.
GCATAGGAATCGAACCTGCATAGGTAATTATACCTGCATAAGTATATCTACTCGCATCACATATCTTGCCCGTGGATATTATTCATGGGAATCGAACCCGCATAGGTAAATATACCCGCATGAGTATCTCTACTCGCATCATGGAAGCACATCCATGGAGAAAATATACACAAATATTGTCAAGGAAATAAACCAAAGTACCAACGCATCAGATACAAAATATTAAAATAAAGTTTCCTTTTAGAAATGCCAAGGTACCAACACCTCATGTACAAAATGCATATAATGAACTTCACTTTATAAACTCAAGACACTTTAATTTCATGTACTATGTTAAGGATTTAATCATGGACATTCTCACATGATTTCTATATAACATTTTAAACCATCTCTTGACTTTCCACAAAACGGTTATAACAACTTTCCATAAAATCATTATAACAAACTTTCATTTTTAGAAAAACCAAGACAATACCATGCCTTCCTTTTAAAATAATCTAAGACAATATCATGCCTTGATTTTAAAATAATCAAGACAATTACCATGTCTTCCTTTTAAAATAATCAAGACACTAACACACGTAGTATCAAGACACTTCCATTTTTAACAATCAAGTTACTACACATTTTAAACTCAAGTAAGTTATACCTTTCAAATCAAGTCAAGTATACTTTTAACACCAAATAATGTATACCTTTCAATTAAACAACCCAAGGTGTTATCAAGAGAATAGATAGAACAACTTCTATTTAGAAACTCAAGTACTATTAATGAAATATATAGAACTACTTCCTAAAACTCTTACCAACATCTCCCATAAGACTTGGTAAAGACTTTTAGGAACCATTCAGACATGCTTTAAACACCGAAACCACAACATGAATACCCTTAACTTCTAAGAGTAAAATAACTTTCCATTTTATAAAACCCAAAGATACTAGCACTGGTAGCATCAAGGCACTTTCACTTTTAAATCAAGTATTTTACACTTTTTAAACCAAGTGACTTATACTTTTAAAACCAAGTGACTCTACACTTTTTAATATCAAGATAAGTATACTTTTAAAATCAAGTTACTTATACCTTTCAAACCAAGTAACTTATACTTTCAAATCTCAAGTAACTCACACCTTTAAATCAAGTTACTTCTCTTTAAATCAAGTCATTTATCCTCTTTTAAAGCAATCAAGTAAACCATTCTTTTGACTTCCCCTAAAGCCGTTATAACTAACTTCTCATACATCCATTTTAACAAACTTTAGGTTTTGGAAAACTAAGGCACTTGTATCCGTTAAAATCAAGTTACTACACTTTTAAACTCAAGTACTATTTAAGAGATTAGGAACAACTTCCTTTTTAAGACTCTAAGTACTATAAGTAGAACCACTTTCGCTTTTAAAGCCCAAAGTACTACAAGGGAAATAGATATAAAAATCTCCATTTTATAAACTCAAATACTATCAAGAATAATGGATTTTAACAACTTCCATTTTGGAAACCCCAAATTACTATCAAAGAAGTATATAGACCAACTTCTAGTTTAGAAAATCCAAAGTATTATCAAAGAAGTATATCACTAATGATTAGATTCCGATAGAACTCTATCAAGATCAAGTCAAGTATACTTCAAGAAATGAGTCATGTATACTCCAAATAACAAGGCAAGTATACTTCAAATAACAAGGGGCGTGTACTAAGAATCAAGACAAGTACACTTCAATAATCAATCATGCCGATAGAAGGAAGTAGTTCACATACCTCGTTGATGACTAGCCAACACGACAAGTAGCATGCGCCCCCAATGTACTTCAACCTTTATCGGCTATTCCTCAAGCCACGTAGACTATGCTACATGTAGTACTTCAACCTAAAATGACAATAACACTTCTATCAACATCAAGCTTACTAGTGTAAGACTTATACCAAATAATGGTCCTCTAATTCTACGGAAATTTGGGCAACACTTCATTTGTTTCTACGTACTTTTCCACCTTTTCCAAGGCCCGAATTCATCAACCAACAGGCCACATTTAAGGCACAACCAACAGTTAACCAAAGGGGATTACACGTCTAACTTTACGTGTAAAATTCTGCCCCACAATCTATACAAAATAGTCCGTAAAACAGTCCATAAAACAGTCCACTGATAAACCAACATTAAGGGTACAATGTGAAGCCTTTAACACCCTTATTCCTTAGGACTTTCATTAGTCATTTTACCACATTAAACATGCATTTTAGGGGCTGATTTTCCAGCATATATGCACCTCAAAACAGTCCATAAAACGACATCACAACGTCTAACAGTTTTGGACAATTTCGTCCAACAATAACTACAACAATCCAATGTCATTTTCCTTAATTCTTTTTATTCCAATTCAAGTTCCAACATGTTATACAAGTTATATAATCTATCAACTACAATATTTCCTTTATTATATAACATGTACCAAGTGTAAATAACGACAATAACCAACGAAATCCGAAAACCTCAAAATTAGTCTAGCTCTCGTCCAAGCCTTAATAAATTGTCCAAACACTTTTTAATCCTCATTCTTTTTAGTACAAGTTCATCCATATATTATAACAATAAGTAATATCCAATTACTTTAAAAGAAGAAGGACTTTTACCTCATTTTGTGCCCAAAAACGCCCCAAAACAGTCCGGTATTTATTGGTCCGCAGTTTTCGTTTCGCTCCACTTCTTCAAGTTCCAATCACATATATGTGACCCCTATGAGCTTATGTCACGCCCCGAATTCCCGGGTCCGCGACTGATTCCCTACCTGGGCATCCTTCTACCCAAATAACATAAATAACTCGCGGAAGATAAACAACACTCATTCATTTTTTTTAAAACAAAGGCAAAGCCGAAAAGGCTGCCACAATATATATATATATAATCTCCGATTGGAACTACACTGTACAACAATGTAAATACAACTCTCACCGATCCAGCCCACATATGAATACAGACCTCTAAGAATTTGGACAATAAACTATGACGGGACAAGGCCCCGCCGTACCCTTGAATATACCTAGCCATAATGACGAACTCCGGAACATTGAAGTCATCTCAAAATACTGAACAAGGATCCTAAGCTCGCGGATCCACAACTGAGTACCAAGACTTGCGGATATGAACGCAGCCCCCCAAAGGGGGTCAGTACAACAAGTACTAAGTATGGAACAAAAATAAAGTACAAGAACAAGATCATAATCGCATAAAAGAATAGCGGGCAAGTATGAAAATCAAATATCAGATCCTATCGTGTCATCTAAAATCAGAGCCAACTGTATTTTGTACCACTGTACTACGTTCAAATATGGAAGCCATGTCAAAAATCAGGGACACCTGCCCTCAGAATATAATATCACAGAAGCATGCTCGTGGAACACACCATCATCACAAGATGTAACAAGTATAATATATAACCAGTCATGTCAAAGTTAGGGACACATGCCCTCAGAATCATTATGTAATTCTAACCATGGGTCTCAAGCCCGCAATATCAAAGCGTGCCCGTGGAATCCTTCATCACTGTCGACATGCACAAAGTGTAGTATATATAACATTTATCAAAGAAGCATGTCCGTGGAATCCTTCATCACTGTCGGCATGCACAAAGTGTAAAATATATATAACATGCACGTGGAATCTTGCATCTCGGTACATGTCTTAATGGAGAGCTAGTCCATGGAATAATAGTATCATCCGGAGATTGAACTCGCATCATGGCCGCACGCCCACGGAATCCTTCATCGTGTAAGCATGTCCATAGATCAATATATTGGAAGCATGCATGTGGAATCCTTCATCACTGTAGCATGTACAAAGTATAATATATATAACATGCCCGTGAAATCCTGCATCTCGGGTACATGTCTTCATGGAGATCTAGTCCATGGAATAGTAGTATCATCCGGGGATTGAACCCGCATCATGGCCGCACGCCCACAGAATTCTTCATCGTGTAAGCATGTCCATGGAACAATATAGTGGAATCATGCCCGTGTAATACAACATCACCGTCGGCATGTCCATGCAAACAATACAATAACGTTGCCGACCCTCCAGTGAGGGACGCGGTCCAAATATCAAGAACTGTACACTTATAGCTATCACAAGCAACTATGTACAATTTAACCATCTCCGATTCTTATTAGCACAAATAGAATGAACTATTATTCAGACAAACCTAAGTACCAACATCTCGTGTACCATAAGACTTTTTAAACCATCTTTTGACTTTTCATAAAAAATCGTTATAACCACTTCCCATAAAGCCGTTATAACAACTTTCATGAAACTAAGGTACTATCACATCCTTCCTTTTAATCATCATGTCTTTCCTTTTGAAGCCACGGCATTATCGTGTCATGTAATTTTAGGGAGTTCGAACCCAGAGTACTATGTACATCTATTCTTTATAAAAGAATCATTTCATGAAGTATTAGGGCGTTGGACCCAAAATTCTTTCACCATTAAAACTAAGTTACTTATGCCTTTAAATCAAGTCACTTACTCTTTTCAAACCAAATCTTTTATTCTCTTTAAATCAATCAAGTAACTTATACCTTTAAATCAAGTTACTTCCTCTTTCAAAATCAAGTAACAATTACTTTTCAAATCAAGTTACTCATTCTCTTTAAATCAAGTAACAAATACTTTTCAAATCAAGTTACTTATTCTCTTTAAATCAAGTAACAAATACTTTTCAAATCAAGTTACTTATTCTCTTTAAATCAAGTAACAAATACTTTTCAAATCAAGTTACTTATTCTCTTTAAATCAAGTAACAAATACTTTTCAAATCAAGTTACTTATTCTCTTTAAATCAAGTAACAAATACTTTTCAAATCAAGTTACTCATTCTCTTTAAATCAAGTAACAAATACTTTTCAAATCAAGTTACTCATTCTCTTTAAGTCAAGTAACAAATACTTTTCAAATCAAGTTACTTATTCTCTTTAAATCAAGTAACAAATACTTTTCAAATCAAGTTACTCATTTTCAATATAATTGATTAATCGATACATTTTCATTAACGCTGCAATGACTTGATTGATACCTATTCTCCTTAGTGTAGTAAATTAGCAAGGTCAACTCGACTCCAATACTTCCTAACTACTCTTACCAACATCCCCCATAAGACTTGGTAAAAACTTAGGAATATTCTAGACATGCCTTTAGCATAAAATCAATAACATGAATATTTTATATAACAAGACAAGTATACTTCAAGAAACAAGTCGTGTATACTCAAAATAACAAGACAAGTATACTTCAAGAAACAAGTCGTGTATACTCAAAATAACAAGACAAGTATACTTCAAGAATAAGTCATGTATACTCCAAAATCAAGGCAAGTATACTTCAAGAAAACAAGTCAAGTATACTCCAAATAACAAGACAAGTATACTTCAAGGATAGTCATGTCGATAGAAGGAAGAAGTTCACATACCTCGTGACGACTAACCAACACGACAAGTAGCAATACGCTCCAATGTACTTCAACCTTATCAGCTATTCCTCAAGCCAAGTAGACTATGCTACACGTAATACTTCAACTTAAAATGACAATAACACTTCTATCAACTTCAAGCTACTATTATAAGACTTATACCAATTAATGGCCCTCTTATTCTACGGAAATTTGGGCAGCACTTCCTTTGTTTCTACGTACTTTTCCACCTTTTTCAAGGCCCGAATTCATCAACCAACAAGCCACTTTTAAGGCACAACCAACAGTTAACCAAAGGGAATTACACGCCTAACTTGACGTGTAAAATTCTGCCCCACAATCTATACAAAACAGTCCATAATAAACCAACATTAAGGGTACAATGTGAAGCCTTTAACACCCTTATTCCTTAGGACTTTCACTAGTCATTTTACCACGTTAAACATGCATGTTAGGGGCTTATTTTCCAGCATATATACACCCCAAAACAGTCCATAAAAATGACATCACAACGTCTAACAGTTTTGGGCAGTTTTCGTCCAACAATAACTACAACAATCCAATGTCCTTTTCCTTAATCCCTTTTAATCCAATCTCATTCCAACATGTTATATAAGTTATATTAACTACTAACAACCATATTTCCTTCATTATATAACATGAAACACGTGATAATAACCATAAAAACGATCAACAATTCCAATGGCAAAAAAGGCTAGTCTCGGCCTCATCATCCAAACTAGGGCATGCACACCTTATTTTCCATATCTTCCTTAATACAAGTTCATCTACTATATATAACAATGAGTAATATTTAATTACTGCAAAGGAAGAAGAAACATTACCTCATTTTTTAGCCCAAAAACGTCCAAAACAGTCCGGGCTACCATGGTCCGCAATTTTCGTTTTGCTCCACTTCTTCAAGTTCCAATCACATATATGTGACCTCTATGAACTTATACATAACTTCACTTTGTATTTCACTTCCAAAAAGTCGACGGAACACCTAGGGTTTCACCCTCTATTCTCGGCCAACACATGATTCTTGGGGTTTAAGGGGTTATCTTGGCTTAGTACTCCATTAGGGATCTTAGGCTTGAGTTTGAGGATTTATCATCAAAGATTGAACAATTTTTTTGTCATCCAAAAGCCCCTTTGACCGAGAGCAATGAAGAGAAAGAGAGTTGGATTTTTCTAAGTGTTGTGCAAGTCTTGCACTCCCTCTATGTATATATAAATATCTCCAAGTAGTGAGATCAATACAAGTGTATGGACAAGTGGATTTGGGACCCATGTCCACTTGTCCTCCTCCAACAAATATCTAAAGTCAAATAGTCAAGCCAAGACAAGTGGGGGTGACACGTGTCGCCCTCCGATTCGTCCAAAATTATTTCATCTCCCAAAAATCCATAATTGGCCAAAATATCTCAAAATATTGTGGGCCCCACAAAACCGTAAAATTTTCCCGTGGGCCCCACGTGACCAAATCCGAACTTAAAAATCCATAAATCCAATATATTCTAAAAGTATCAAATACCAAATTTGAGAACCAAATTCCAATTTATAAACCTTTTCCTTCACAAATTCCCGAGATTTTTCCTTAAGAAAAAGTAATTCTTCTTTCTTTCCAAAATTCAAATCTCAATTTCTTACGCACGTTCTCATCTCATTGCCTTGGAATTACGGGGTGTAACAACTTATACACAACTTCACTTCACGTTTCGCTTCCAAAAAGTCGATAAAACTTAGGGTTTTCTCCACCTCATTCTCGGCCAAAACCAACAAAAACTTGTGGAATAATGATCTTGGCATAGCACTTAATTTAGGGGCTTAATCTTGGATGAAATAAATTAACCAACACTAGGTGTTCTTGGTGCTATCGGTTTTGAGCTCAAAGGAAGAAGAAATTTGTGAGATATGGCTAAGTGTAGAAGACAAGTCTTGCAAGCCCTTTCTATATATAGATATTTATGGACAAGTGGAGTGTGACCCACTTGTCCACTTGTCCCCTTAAGTCTCAAAATATCTACTACTAGTCATCTTAGCAAGACAAGGGGTGCCATGTGTCGGCCTCTGATTGGTCCAAATTATTTCTTCCTCCCAAATATTTATATTTGGCCAAAATATCTCAAAATATTGTGGGCCCTACAAAATCGTAAAATTTTTCTGTGGGCCCCACATGACCGAATTCGGAACTTAAAATTCAAAGTTCCAATCTATAAGTCCCAAATACAAAATTTGAGAACCAAATTCCAATTAATAAACCTTTTCCTTCACAAATTTTCTGGAATTTTTTCTTAAGAAAAAGTAATTTTCTTTCTTTCCAAAATTCAAATCTCAATTTCTCACGCACGTTCTCATCTCATTGTCTTGGAAATACGGGGTGTAACACTCGGTGCCTAATTGCATATGATCGAGCGAACCACATGGCTTGCCTGTCAACATGGGCATCAAAATATAATAAAGTAATGACTTTTAAAACATGTAAAATGTACAATGAAAACATGATCTGAAATATATTGCGAAAATAGTCTGAAAATATCATAAGTATGAATAACTGAAAAAAATGACATGACATGATATAACTAGACTATTCTATGAAACTTCTGATAACAAAGGTACGCAAAACTGTTTATCAGAACAAGGCCCTGACATATCTCTACTAATAATGCATAATCATAAAATACTAGACTGATAACCCGAATGAGATGTGGCTCACCAAACAGCTGGTACTGAAATAATCCTATTGAGCATATCCATCTCCCTGAAACTCAACACATGCACCGTGAAGTGCAGGTCCTATGCAAAGGGACGTTAGTACATTTGAATTGTACGGTATATAAAGAAACAGAAGAAAATAAGCAGACACATGATATAATATGAACATGAAAATGAAACTAAACATGAACATGAACATGAACATGAGTATAATAACATGTTTAAAATCTGATAATTGTATATATATATATGTGGGTGCGCATTAACAAAATTGACATAAACCAACATACGTGAACGTGAAGTCTGATCTCTGCACGATCAGCTAAGCCATATCACACTTTTCCAGAGTACGAGACATGAACATGAACATGAACATGATGAATCCAATAATCCCATAAAGTGGTAACATCAAGGTATCGTCCTCTGGGCGGAGCGATCCTTATCCTACATTAGCATAGGTAGTTTCAGACTGTCTGGACCTTCTCGGTAATCTGTGTAACTCTCAAAATATGTACTTGAAAATAGTGGCTCGAAGACTTGTAAACATAACTTGTAACTTTTAAAATTTCGCATGTGAAGAATTACATAATATAACTTGTATAAATCGTGAGAAAACATATATGACTTCATGGAACTGAGTAATAACGATCATAATTTGAATTTAAGAACTCATTGGAATCAAGACATATATTCAGGGATTACGAACACGTTTCATGACTATCACAATGATATATCATGAATATAATCAACGATAACATGATATATATATATATATATATGTATAATTGAACATGTATAAGGTTATTATGAACTTGAGCAAAACCCAAGGTTTGAAGAATTCTTGATTCATGGATTATATGTGGCGTGGGGAAGAACAATTATGTCGCCATGTTGATAGAAATTCTACATACCTTACTCGCTTCCACATTCGTATTAAAAATCCGGACTTTGAAGAAGAACTCCAAAGATTGCACCTTGAAATCTTGAATTGAGTTTATCTTGAAAACCCTAGGTTTAAAAGTAAAAATTTCACTTAGAAATTGATTATACTTGATAAGAATAGCAGAAAATACATGAAAATGACTTACCTTGAGTTGTGAGAATGATGGAAGAAGAAACTTCGTGCTAGGGCTTGAGAGAGGTGAAAATATGATTTTTGGGACTAAGACTGCGTATTTATACCGTTTCCAGTCAGATGGGATTGACGATCCATATTGACAGTCCGTCAATATTTTTACGGTCTGAGTGTGGGCCGTTAATTTTGACGGTTGATCGGTGTATTTTATATACACTTTTTGAGCCATTTTTAATTAGTATTTTACTCATTTTATTTATGTTTAGTATAGTATTAGGGTTGTTTTCCTTTCTTTTGTGTCACAGCGGTCATAAATGGAGAAATGACGAAAAGAAGATGAAATGAGCATAAATGAGATGGAATTGCACACAAAAAAGGGCCAAGAAATAAAGTCTAAGAAGTTTCGGAAATTATAGAGGAGTTCAGACGAAGTCCGGACGAAAAAAGGGCAACGACGGACCGCGTAAAAACGCCACCGGAAGCGGGCGCTGAAGCAGCGCGCGCCAATGGCTGGAAGCTCGAAAGTTGCAGTTTTTCGGGCGCCAGTCATCTGCATGGCCGACGCGGGATTTATGAAGTCTGGGCCGAATTTGACATGTTTTCAGAATCCTAAAGGGATAACTTTTCCTACCTTAAAACCCTTACCAAAAAGGATTCTAATAACTTTTCCTACCTACAAAATCCCTAACCCTTCACCAAAAAGATTCTTTGGCTATAAATACTCTACATCATTAGAAGAATAAACCATTATCCATTCCACCATTCACCATTCTACATCCATCCATCCACCACTCCATCTTGTAAATATTCCACAACACAACCCTTGGATGCTAGAAGGCTTGGAGTCTCGTTCTTGAGTATTTTTCTTTTCTTTCTTTTTGCTTTATTTATTTCAGTTCATGTATGGAGTTTGTATTAGTTCTTAGCGTGACAATGGTTAGGAGTTAATTACTTTATTAGGGATTTCCTTGTGATTCACTTGAAACTCTATTCATGAATTAATATAGTAGTTGATTTCTTCTTCACTTAGTTAAGATCTATCCAATAATTGTTTTGCATGCTTGGTAATTAATTGATCACTAATTATCATTACTTATATGATTTCTAATCAAACTTCGAAAGGAAGAGGTTGTGAATATGTTGTAAGTTGGGTAGACATATTTTGGATTGGGGATGAAAATACCTCAATTATTTATGTAGCGTTAATGAGAGGCTTAACAACCCTAATTTTACGCATGACGCGTGACGGTTAACTAGGTTTTTGGTCTTAATCCTCCTATAGAGTCATCCTTATCACCGAAAGGTAGAAAGGAGCAATACTGGGGTTGAGTGTTTATATAGCCTTAACGGGAGTATAAAACGAATTAGTAAACCTGCTAGCTTAACGTAGAAGAAGAATTCAGTCTAATTATATTAAGGATTGAATAAAGTGGATAGTTGATGATCTTGGAAGCCCTAATCCCCCATCATAACTGATTTAAATCAAAGTATATTTATAATTAGTTTATTTCCTGCATTATTAGTCTAAAATCCAATCAATTATGTTAACCAAATAGATACCATAGGATAGATAACCGGTACTTGAAAACCAATCCTTGAGGACGATATTCGGTCTTACCTAGACTATATTACTTGAGTCGACAACGTGCACTTGCGTTAAAGTGTGTGCATCTTTTCGCGCATCAAGTTTTCGGCGCCGTTGCCGTGGATTGGCTTACTTTCAATATCAATTTATCTATTCTTATTTCTAATTTGGTTGTTCCAAGAACAAGTTTCTAACTTGTTCTGCGAGCATTTTTTTTATCATTTTTTTGTTTTTCTTATTTTGCAGGTTAAATTCGAAAAAAAAAAGGTCAGGACACATGGACTGCTACTATCAGAGACAGTGGAGTCATCAACAACAGCTTAACCCACATTATTCAGAGGAAGATCTAGATGAGTTGCAGGAAGGCATACTTATGTTCGCCAAGTGTCAGGCTCAGTTTATGGCTGAGACAAGAGAGTCCATCAGAAAATTGGAGACACAAATAGGGCAATTGATGGATGAGATGAGCAATACAACTCAAGCAAATCTACCTAGCGACATCATTATGGGATATGTCAATCAAATTGAGGAGCCTGAACCACACCCAGCTATTGAGGAATCCGGCGAGATAGTTGGTGCAGAGAAGGAAAAGATTGCTGAAATCCAATTATTCACCTTCTTGGATTCCTTGGAAAATCTCTTTCTTGTACCTATTGCAGAAGAAACACCACCATTGTCAATGTTGAATTTCAAACAGAAAGTCCATACCATCAAGGGCACCCCCTAGAGTTGAGAGATGTTGAGAATCTCACTGATCCCTACACTAGAGAGAGCCTAAAAGACAAGCATGTCTTGTGTACTTGGGGAATAATCGTATATTTGAGGCCCTTGTTTGAAGCAATTGTTGTAGTTGAAGTGAGATCTGCAACAATAACTCTGCGGATTGCAGCGGTTCGCGAAAGGATCCAATGGGCACTCGTAAAGGTTAATTGCGTCCGCTAAAAGACGTTAAAATAGCATTGTTGAGGCAACCCAATGTTTTTAATTATGTTATTTTAATTTCATCTTTAGTTTATTTTATTTTGCCTTGAACAGTCTCACGGTCTTGGGTTCTTGTTTTGTGTTGTTGGATGACAGGTGGACTGAAAGCTAAAACCGAGGAAGAAGGAGCAAAAACGCTGAAAAAAGGGAAAGCGATCGCCATGAGCGTAATCGTGGCCGTGGCGCGAACCTGCAGAGCCATCAGACTAAGTGGCCGCGGCCGAATCTCAGGGCCGCGGCGCCGGAACTTCAGAGGACCATATTCCGTGCAAATTCCAGAATTCTTCCTCCTATACCTCCGTTATGACCGCTGTGTTGTGTCAGTAAGTTGTCACTAATTCTTTTTGAGTCTTGCACACATTGGGGACAATGTGTGATTTAAGTTTGGGGGGATGTTTTATTGTTTTTGAGTCTTGTTGAATTGTTTTGTGTATTTTTGAGTCATTTTTTAGTCAATTTTTTTTTAAGATCATGCATGCTGTAGTTACTTGAATTGCCTAGTGAAGTAAGGTTGAATAATGTAATGGAATTAGAAGCAACCATCTAAACACTTAGGTTAGATATGCCAAAAACTCATGAAATCGCCTATCGAGTATCTTGCTTGATTTGTGCATTGTTAAAAGATTAAAACCTATGTGTTATGATTGCTTGCTATTTGAGGTGAAATAGTTAGGATATGCATGTTAGGGAGATGACTCAGACATTTCTTTGTTAGCCAATTCTTACCACTCTTTTCTATCCCTGACTTTAAAAATATCCCTAGTCAGCCCCATTGAGCCTAAAAATATGAAACTTTTTCTTTGACACCATATATTCCTACAATTGTGCCATAAGTAAAAATGTGAAATAGTTGAAATAAATTGTGTTAAAAAAGAGACAAAAAGAGTGAATAAGTTTGATGCACCCCAATGAAAAAGTAATAAGAAAGAGGCAAAAGCCTAAGTTTGGGGGTGCTTGTTATTATAATACACTTCACTCTCCCCAAACAACAGAGGAAAGATAGAATTGAAGTGAAGTAAAGAATCAAAAGAAAAGGGAAAATTGAAAAGCTAAAGAGCTTATGGTACACAAAACGAGCCTAAATGCCTATTTTTACCTACCCGTGCCTAAGCCTACATTACAACCCTTAAAAGTCCTGAAGATCTCTTAGATGCATAGCCATGATTAGTGGAGAATAGCAAGTAAACATGCGATAGGAATTTTGAAATTAACATGCATGATTAAGTATTTGACTTCCATTAAGCATGATAAAAATGAGTTTGCGAAATATCTAGCTTAATGTGTTTAGAATGCTGAAATTTCATGCTATATGTTCCTGCATATTATTCTACTAATCTTTATGTTTTTCCAAGTAGCACCAATGCAGCAAAGTGATCAATGTCATTGAGTCTTTTATTTTTCGTTTTCCTTGAGTCCGTATTTCTTTCTTTTGATCTTTGCTCGAGGGCGAGCAAAGGTTAAGTTTGAGGGTATTTGATCGGTGTATTTTATATACACTTTTTGAGTCATTTTTAATTAGTATTTTACTCATTTTATTTATGTTTAGTATAGTATTAGAGTCGTTTTCCTTTCTTTTGTGTCACAACGGTCATAAATGGCGAAAAGAAGATGAAATGAGCATAAATGAGATGGAATTGCACACAAAAAAGGGCAAAGAAATAAAGTCTAAGAAGTTCCGGGAATTATAGAGGAGTTCAGACGAAGTCCGATTTAAAAAGGGCAACGAGGCGGATCGCTAAAAACTTCACCTGAGCCGCGCGCTGCAGCGGCCATGGCGCCCAATGTGGCCGGAAGCTCGTAGTTGCGAGTTTTTCAGCCGCGCTCAGGTCGCGGCGCCGACGCGGGATTTATGAAGTCTGGGCCGAATTTGACATGTTTTCAGAATCCTAAAGGGATAACTTTTCCTACCTTAAAACCCTTACCAAAAAGGATTCTAATAACTTTTCCTACCTACAAAATCCCTAACCCTTCACCAAAAAGATTCTTTGGCTATAAATACTCTACATCATTAGAAGAATAAACCATTATCCATTCCACCATTCACCATTCTACATCCATCCATCCACCACTCCATCTTGTAAATATTCCACAACACAACCCTTGGATGCTAGAAGGCTCGAGTCTCGCTTCGAGTATTTTTCTTTTCTTTCTTTTGCTTTATTTATTTGATTCATGTATGGAGTTTGTATTAGTTCTTAGCGTGACAATGGTTAGGAGTTAATTACTTTATTAGGGATTTCCTTGTGATTCACTTGAAACTCTATTCATGAATTAATATAGTAGTTGATTTCTTCTTCACTTAGTTAAGATCTATCCAATAATTGTTTTGCATGCTTGGTAATTAATTGATCACTAATTATCATTACTTATATGATTTCTAATCAAACTTCGAAAGGAAGAGGTTGTGAATATGTTGTAAGTTGGGTAGACATATTTTGGATTGGGGATGAAAATACCTCAATTATTTATGTAGCGTTAATGAGAGGCTTAACAACCCTAATTTTACGAATGTCGCGTGACGGTTAACTAGGTTTTTGGTCTTAATCCTCATATAGAGTCATCCTTATCACCGAAAGGTAGAAAAGAGCAATACTGGGGTTGAGTGTTTATATAGCCTTAACGAGAGTATAAAACGAATTAGTAAGCCTGCTAGCTTAACGTAGAAGAAGAAGTCAGTCTAATTATATTAAGGATTGAATAGAGTGGATAGTTGATGATCTTGGAAGCCCTAATCCCCCATCATAACTGATTTAAATCAAAGTATATTTATAATTAGTTTATTTCCTGCATTATTAGTCTAAAATCCAATCAATTACGTTAACCAAATAGATACCATAGGATAGATAACCTGATTGAAAACCAACTCGAGACGATATTCGGTCTTACCTAGACTATATTACTTGAGTCGACAACGTGCACTTGCGTTAAAGTGTGTGCATCTTTTCGCGCATCAACGGTCCAAATTGACGGTCCATCAATGTTTTGACGGTCTATATAATTGGACCGTCATGAACTTATAAATTTTCAGTGAGTTGTGAAAACCTGAAATTCTGAGACGGAGGAAATTGACAGACCATATATATTTTGACGGTCCGTCGAATCTACATCATGCCTTTAATTTCAAAAATGAAATTGACGGTTCATTTTGACGGGTCATAGAATTATTTACGGTCCGTAGAACCTGGCGTCAAATTCAACCTGCAGAGCTGAAACTGTTTTTTCAACTCCAAACTTCCGTTTTGATTTCCTACATTTCTGAATCATAAACATGACTTAGTGTAGAGGTACGAGGTGTCACACTATATTATTCACACTTCCAAAAAATGTTATTGAATTCGTATCACATATGACAACATTTTTAAGAGTCCGAGCATCATATAGACCGACGAGAGCTAGAAAGAAGCTTTTGACTATATGAGTTCCCTTATAAACTTCACACTTGTTATTGTTCTACTTAGTACTTCTTTCTCTTTTCCCCTAACATGATAATAAAAGAAAATGCTCTTTCCTCATTTATACTAGTACTCAAAATGAAATTATTGAATGTACGTACCTTGTGTGTTAATATTATAAACATGTATTGGTGCTACAATAGAAAAAACAATAAAAGAAATATTATTTTATTTAAAATATTTAAAACCTCCGCCTTCCAGTAACAAGGGAGCAAAATTCAACATGTTACTCGTTTAGAAAATATATATCTCTTCATCCCAATTTAGATGTTGGTGTTTGAATAGACATGAATTTTTTTTTTAATTTTTTTTAAATTATTTAAAATAAGTTATAAATATTTATATGATTATAAATTATTTTATTAAATATAAAATAAAAATTAAAATTAAATTATTACTAAATAAATATGTCATATTTTTGAGATTGAGTAAAAGAGTAAGAACGTTCATGTAAATTGACCGATAGGAGTAATATTTATAGTTAAAGAAGGCCTTGCAACCATAAAAGAAGTAAAAAATATTCACAGGTTACCCTATTTAACTTGTTTCACTTTTACTTAAATTTTACACTTCTATCCACCTTAGATTTTTTTTAAAGTATATGATGTCTGAAGTTATATATGATTGAAGTTGGACATTTATTAATTTTTAGGTGTGATTGGTAGAGATGACAGTGAATCCTGGACCCGGTCCGAATCCGGTGAATTCATTTTATAGGATATAGATTTTCAAAATTTAGACCCGACGGATCCAGATCGGACCCAAATCCGTTTCTGACGGATCGGATGAATCTGGATCTTGTATTAGAGATCAGTATCCGATCCAGATCCGACCCGTGAATCCATTTTTTATTAAATATATCCATAGAACTTGTATTAGAACATCCGTTATGTGCCCGTGCATGTAAAACATCGGTTCTTCCACCATATTTTGGAACTAGACAAACTTCTATGAAGTAATTTAAAACAGGATGAACATGAAGCATTATTTCATATCTAAGTTCACTGAACTGCAGAACAGCTGAAAATCTCTGCATTCTAAAACAAGCCAGGAGATTTGTAGCCAAAAGCTGGAATCTTTTGCAGATGTGTGTCAAAAGTAGTAAAAGCAAAACAAACTAATTAATGGTTGCATGCATGACTGATACTCCATTTTTAGAAAGGAGATCCAGGAATATGGTGAGAAGGGGATCTTCTAAATGACTTGGAAAACGAAACGAGACATGAAATTATTCACTAATATTATGACTTAGACAAAAAAAAAATTACATGTGGATTTAGATCTGATGCGTGGACCCGGTGAATTTGATGGATCCGGATTTGAATTTAATTTATAGACCTGATGGTCCAGGTATGAAAAACGGATCTGAATCTAGTAGGATCCGACCCAGATCTTATCCGTTGCCATCCCTAGTGATCGGAGTATGCAAAGATTCCGGATATATATTCATCATGACATGCTGATCCACAATTAAAAACGCTCTCGGGAATATGAAAGCTATCCACCGGATCTTGGAAACAAGGCACACAGGCCCCTGAGCTTCACTCCTCTCCTTACAGTCGAGTGGCTTTCCGCTCCTTTCGCTTCGACCCATGAATCTTTCTATCCATTAATCTTTATCTTAACCAAAAGGAATTCTCTTTTTCTAGTCTTATTTCATACTAATACAAGAAGAATGCTGCAAGAGGTTACTAATCATGCTATTCCTTCTGTCTTCCCTCACCTCCATCTTCAACTATAAAGCGGTTTAAGGAGTGCCCTTCGCACCTTACTTTTTCTTTTAGCCTTCGTGATTCAAGATTACTTGGACAAAGGTTTGTTCCGGATAGCAGACCGACCAATGGGAATCGAGACATCACCGTTTGCGGGAGCAGTAGAGATCAATATGATGTCTGCTGACTTAAGGAAGTTGTCTGACCCACAGAAAGAGTTGGAGGCGGCTGAGCACATCCCATCCCACAAGAGTCAAGCCCAGAAAGCGTGGCAAGTCATTCGCCAAGGCCATGGTGCCTTTTTAGGCCTTTCTTTTATGTAACAGTATCTGTCCTCCTAATGTCCTTAGTTTTGTTGTAGAGCTTATTAAGGAAGAGTTGAGCTTTACCGATTGTTCCAGAGTTGGGGAAATCTCCTACACTTTCTCGCATTTTCTATTACTTCGGTTGGGCTCCAGGGCCCGATCCCGGGAAAGAGGGATTATTTGCGAAGTTAAAACTTACCAAATTGTTGATCCTAGCGATTGAATGAAAAAAATACTCCCCTCAAATTATTTGTCATGGTTATTAAAAATAATTATTTTAAATTATTTATCATTTTAAAAATTTAAGAAATAATTAATTATTTTTTCTCCATTTTACCCTTTATCATAGATGACATATAAATAGAATAAACATGTAATAGAAAAAAATTATATCTTAAACATAAATAATGGTAAAGTATATTAAATACCTCTCCTAATTAATATATTTAAAGGACGTGTAAATAAAAAAAAATTACAAATAATTTGAGACGGAGAGAGTATACAATTTTTTCACAAATATATAAATTTAAAATTTAAAATAGATATAAATACAATAGGCCTTGCCGACGCTTAAGCGTTCAAGTCTTGCAGACGTAAGCGGCGTGACCCAAAAAACCAAGTGTATATTCACAAACAATACCACCTGTAACACACTATTCATCCATAAATCAACTCTCCTCTATCAACTTTCTTGTACAAAAACCCCACAAAAAACCCTTTTAAGTAAATTTGAGTCCAAAAAAAAAAACAGTTAATTTGGTAGTGTATATCAAAAAATGTTAGCTCAAGTGCAACTTCTATTTATGGTGGTGGTCTTGGAAATGGCATTGATTTTGCTGTTTCTTTTCAGAACCCCTTTGAGGAAACTGATAATCATGACTCTTGATCGTGTTAAACGAGGGCGTGGACCGCTGATTGTTAAATCTGTAACGGCTACTGTTCTTGTGATTATGATTTATACTGTTTATTCTATTAAGGAATTACAGTCGAGGCCTACTGATTCTCTTAATCCTACTGATCAAATCCAACTTGCCCATGAGATTCTTGAAGCTGCTCTTATGGGTATGTTTGATTTTTTGCCAATTGTGAACTATTTTTGTTGAATTTCTATGTGATTAGTTCATGGGTATGTTTCTATTTGCAATTTTAGGTGTTTTCTGTGTTGTTTGTAGAATTTCATTTCTGATCCATTCATGGGGTGGGGGGTTTGGGTGGTGGTGGGTTGAGGTAGTGGGGTGGTAGGTGGTTGGATGATTGGTAGTGGGTAGTTGAGGTGGGGTGGTGGTGGGTGAGGTAGTGGGGTGGTAGGTGGGGGATGATTGGTAGTGGGTAGTTGGGGTGGGGGTGGGTAATGGGGTGGCTGAAGAGCTGTGGGGTGGTGGTTGGGGGAGTTGGGTGGTGGGTGTGGGGTGTGGGGTGGTGGTGGAAGGGGTGTGTAAACGTGTAAATATAGGAAATAATATATTCCATACCCATAATTAGAATATTTTCATATATTGTGTAAATATAATTATGGTAAGACTAGGATTCCTCTTTTGTATAGGCTTAGAATTTCTATTGTATAAGTGATGAATATTGTACTCTATATATACCTTGATATTAATGAATGACTCCCCAAGGGAGATTAATATCATCTTACATGGTATCAAGAGCCTAAAACAAAACCCTAGCTTTTTTGTTGAGCTCTGCACTTACTTACTCGGTTGTCGGCGCCTCCACCTCCAAAATTTCTAGGTTTTTTTTTTCTTTCCCCTGTTCTCTAAATGGCTATCCCTGAATCTTCCACACTTTCTGAATCTTCTACCTCCACAAATCCCACCACCACGTTGTCATCATCTTTTCATCCAGCCCTAACTGTTACAAACATCAAGAACTCTATTTCAATTCTTCTTGATCAAGAAAATAGTCAGTATTCTCCCCGGGTTGAACTGTTTCGTAATCATGCTTGTCTCTATAACGTGCTTGATCACATCGATGACACCATTCCGCGTCCTCCGGAGGTTGATGAGTCTACTTGGCGTCGTCTAGACGCCGGCGTCAAACAATGAATTTATGGTAGTATTTCTCAGGACCTTCTTCTTACTATCATGAAATCTGGCGCCACAACCCTTGAGTTATGGAATCGTTTGGAGGAAATTTTTCTGGACAATAAGCACACCCGTGCTGTGTATTTAGAGGAGCAATTTAACAATACACGTCTTGAAAACTTGGTATGTTACAGTTGGTAGTGGACAACGCATTCCAGTTAAAGGGTATAGTACCTCATACCCACAACCTCCTCATCCACCCTTCTCCCTAAAAAACAACCTATATGCCCCACACATGATTAAGAACCTCATATCTGTCCGCCAATTTACTCGTAATAATTCTGTCTCCGTGGATTTTGATCCTTTTGGTTTTACTGTGAAGGATCTTCATACGGGGACACCTCTTACGAGATGTAATAGTACGGGGATCTCTATCCATTCACTTCCACCTCCGCTGTCAGATCTTGCTCTCCCGTCACTCTAGCGGCTGCGGCTGTTTCTTCTTCAACTTGGCATAATAGGCTTGGTCATCCAGGAGTCCCAGTTTTTAATTTTCTTAAAGACAACAATTTCATTGCTTGTAAAGGGAAATTTGCCCAAAATTGTGTTTCTTGCTCTTTAGGCAAACATATTCATCTACTAGTGTTACACTTGCTCCTTTTGATATTATACATGCCGATTTATGGACATCTCCCATCTCTAGTTCTCTCGGTCATAAATACTATCTTGTGTTGCTTGATGATTTTTTACACTACGTTTGGTTATATCCTCTTAAATTTAAATCGGAAGTGTTTGCCAAATTTCTTGAGTTTCGCAAGTTTATCCACACAATTTGGAAAAAGCATAAAATCATTTCAGTGCGATAATGGTCGTGAATTCAATAACTCTATGTTTCACCGGTTTTGTACAAATAATGACATGGTTTTTTGCTTCTCCTGCCCTCACACCTCACCACAAAACTAAGAAGTCGAAAGAATCATACGCACCATTAACAATATGATTCACACCTCTTGATTCACGCCTCCTCCTTCCTTCCGGGTATATGCTATAGGTGTCTAACTGGGCCGAGTCCTGGCCCGATGCAGAGTTTAGGTTAGGACGTTCGACGTTCCGACCTGCTCCGATCCTCATCGCCACGGTCACCGGATTCCTGATTCGTGTCGGCGGTCGGTTCGAATCTCCCTGGTCCGGTCTATTTTTTTTATTTCTAGTATTTATTTTCTATAATATAAACTAAATTCAATTTAAATATGTAATATAATAATATAATATATAATTTAGTTGTATATATTAAAATTGAAATTTTAAAGTTAACTTTTTATTTTATAGTTTATAACTTTATACTTTATAGTTTATAACTTTATATTGTAAATTTGTAATTATACTTATATTAATTTATTAGATTAGTAGATATAAGTTAACAAATAAGTAATATGATTAACAACTAAATAGATAGTAAAATTAAAATTAATGATAAGATGTAAACTTTTGAACTTTCATAACGTTAATAAGAGTACATAATGAAGTAATAATAATTTTATTTACATATTACGATCCTTCGCAAGTTCTTCGTAATCTATAGGTTGATTGAATTGGTTATGCTCCATAGCCTCTAAATCGAGTATTAATTCCGATCCGCCTCGCTCCCGCCTTCCAAAATATTGTCTATTTCTTCATCTTCCTGAGAATTAACGTCTCCACATCCTTGAATTTTTCTCTCGATCGATCCAATCCTTGCGGCACTAACACTTCTAATGTGCTTCCACCCAACGAGTGACGTGTGTCTCTATTTGATCTCGTGCTTGGCTAAATGCACTTTCGAAGCCACCGCTGAGATCGACACATTAAGAACATCCCGCCATCGCCGCAAGTACAGGAATTGCCTTTTGTTATCCCGCCACCATTGTAAAGGGTCAAAATTTTTCTTGGCTCACTGGCTTTTGCAAATAAAATTGCATCTCATCGCAAGATCGGCCATGGTTGGTTGTGTTGTAAAGTGCTCCATATGTCTAAAGATTTTTCTTCATCACATCGCATCAATCCCGCAGTGTAGACACGTAACCGTAACTAGAAGGAATATTAGTAGCAGAGTTGGTGTTATCATGTAATGTAGCATAATATTCATATAATGTAGTTAAATTAGTATCAAGTTTACTTATGCAATCAAATGAAGATGGAGTTTCGCTTGACCTATTTCCATATAAGTATATAAACTAAATATTAAATTATGACAATCTACTTTTTAATGTAAGGATTTAAGATCGCACTAATACAATAAACATCGTGAATAGGAAAAAATATTTTTAAACTTTTCAAACATAATCAGAATCGCATTCAGATATTTCACATTTGATTTTAAACCATAAAGTAAATATAAAATTTCAAATTTATATGAGCTAAAGCATTACAAACTGTTGGTAATAAGATCCGAAAATTCAACAGTTGCAGTGTAAAATTTACGTAAAATTTTTGAAAGTTCACGCATTGATTTCCAATGTTCGCTTGCTAACATATACATCACGTTCTACAATGCGCATTTGCAACATGTGTTATGGGTCTTTATACTTATAACATTCTTTTAAAAATAAATAAGTATAATTCCACGTTGTAATAATCTCTTCGCATGAATTTAGGTCTCAAATTAAATTGTTTACATTTTTCTTTAAATTCTATAATTCTATTTTTCCTATTATTACTGAATAACTCCAATGACTCTTTTGACAAGTTTTATTTCAGGTGAAAATAAATCAAGACCACTTTTAACAATTAAATTATAAATATGACAAGCACAACGAACATGAAATATATCAGGAAGTGGTGGTTGTACTTCCGCTTTTAAAAGATCTACAACAACAGTATTATTAGATGCATTATCGAATGATACACAAAATATTTTATTATAAAGATTATATTTTGGGCATAAAAACAAATAGTTTTGCTTATATATTTTCCAAGATGACTTTGATCCTCGCCATACGCAAAAAAGCAATAATACGCTTTTTCCATTCTAAAATTTTCATCAATCCAATGACAAGTAATTGTTAAATAATCATAACTGCTCAACGATGTCCAATGTCCAAGTAAAACTAACGTGACATGGAAGGTTAGCAAACAAATATTACAAGAAAATAACATAATCATTATGAAGTCTAAAAATATCGGCTCTAGTAGTACTACGAGGAACACCTTTAAAAAAATGATTATATACTCTTTGAATATATGTAATTAAATATGAAGAAGAAGCAAAAGAAAAAGGTAAACAACCTCCGAAAATCATTTTTGCTAATTCAATGCGATCTTTTTTTTGGATCGTACTTAGCCAACCCCCCAGTTAATGGATTAAGTTGTTGTTGACCGGGTTCTAAATCGAGACGATTCCATCAGGCCGTATGATCGTGTTTTATATGTCTACCTATAGTGCCCGTCCCCCCGTCACCACCCCCTATCTTATGTTTATAAGTTCTCCCACAAATATTACATTTAACTCTATCAGTATCCACAATTTTATCATAAAAGAGCCACACTTTACTCCTTTTTTTTCTTGCTACTGGTCCTGGTAAAGGAGGTCTACGACTACGACTATCACTAGCAGTACCAACATTGACAGAAGGAACACTAGGTTCTTGTTCTTGTTCTTCAAGTTCATCAATATCATCTAATTGAACGTTATCATATTCATTATCTTCTATTTCAAAATCTTCTTGCATTTGATCATAATCTATATTTTGATTAGATGATGAAGAACCTACAAATTTTTTACCCCTTGAACTAGATTTACGGCGCAGTCCCGACGTAATTCCCCTTAGTAAAGACATTATAAAATATTTAAATAATCAACAAATAAATATGACAATTTAATAAAATAATTAGAGAATGAAACGAGTGTACCAAACTTCGGGATTCAGAATTCAATTGAAACTCGAAGCTCGAAGTCTTGCGTCTTGCTACTTTGAATTTGAAAACTAATAATAATAATAACTTGAAAATTGATAATAAAGATGATTAAGAGAGTATGAGAAATTGAGAATAAGAGAATTGAGAGAAATGTTGTGTGATAGAAATGAAGAAAATGTAGAAAATTTATAGATTTTTTAAAGGGTAAAAATGTAATTAAAATAAATAAATAAACAAAAAAAAGAAAATGTGCCAATCTGGCCGAAATGACCGCTGCAAAGCCCCCGCCCCTGTGCCCTTCCCAAGCCCAACTGAATAATACCGTTGGGCAAAATTTTTTTTTTTGTTATCGGCCCGACCGTTAACCGCAGAATGGAACCGATTTTTCGTTATCGGGCCTAACCGGTCCGGGTCTTACCGGGTTTTTTCATAACCCGTGCGGGTTGGGGGCCAATCCAACCCCCAACCCGGTATGCCCTTACCGGTCCGGGCCGGTCCGGTTAAACTACCGGGTCAACCGGTCCGGTTCCGGGTCAACCCGGACCGGTTGACAGGTTTAGTATATGCTGCTAAAATGTCTGAATACATTCTAAATATTCTTCCTACTAGCACTCTTCACAATATGCCCCTACCGAAATCCTCTACCATAGAGTCCCCTCTTATGATCATCTACGGATTTTCGGTTGTCTGTGTTATCCCAACCTCAGTTCTACCGCCCCTCACAAGCTTGCTCCTAGGTCTGCTCCCTGTGTTTTCCTAGGATTCCCGCGAAACCATAGGGGCTATCTATGCTATGAATTGTCGACTCGTCAAATCCACATATCTCGTCACGTCACATTCAATGAGACCACATTCCCGTTTTTGAATCTTTCAAAATTCCAAAAACCGGACTACTCATTTTCGACGAGTCGCCATCTCTCCTCATCCTCGAACACCACGCCCTGCTTCGCCGTTAGAGCCGCGGCCTGGGAGGGCCGCTACCGATTTCGATGAGCAATCTTGAGAATACGTCGCCGACGCGCCGCCAGGCTGGCCGCGGCGCCAAACTCGCAGGCTGTCAACCTTCTAGCGCCGCGGCGCTCGATCCATGAGCCGCGGCTCCTCCGACGGCTTCACTCCCACCTTCTCCTTATCCGACTTTACCCACCGTCTCAGACACCACTCCGCCACCCACTGCCACTACTCATCCAATGAAAACTCGTTCAAAGCATGAAATCTTCAAACTCAAAGTCCATTTCAACTTGTCTGCCAAACCATCTCTCCACTTTCAAAGAACCCAAAATTGGCCAAACAAGACCCTAATTGGAATGCGACTATGTATGAGGAATTCAATGCTTTAACTAAACATCACACGTGGGATCTAGTACCTAGATATGAGGGGGTGAATGTAATTCGATGTATGTGGCTTTTTCGTCACAAGTTCAGAGATAATGGGGATCTTGAGAGGTATAAGGCCCGTCTTGTGGCTAATGGCACAAATCAGCAGGAGGGCATTGATTGTGGAGAGACCTTCAGCCCGGTTGTCAAACCTGCTATTATTCACACAGTTTTGAGCATTGCCATGGTCAAACACTGACCGATCCATCAACTTGATGTGAAGAATGCATTCTTATATGGGGACCTGAGAAAAACAGTGTACATGCATCAGCCGCCTGGGTTCACCAATCCAACAGTCCCTCACTATGTGTGCCGTCTCCGTAAGTCACTATATGGCCTGAAACAGGCTCCCCGTGCGTGGTATGATCGCTTTGCCAGGTATATTTTGCAGATTGGGTTTGTATGCAGCAAGAGTGATACATCACTCTTCATTTTTCATCGAGGTAGTAACATCGCTACTTATTATCAGACGCGTGGATGATATTGTTCTGACTGCCTCCTCAGATAGATTGAAAAATGAGATTATTGCCTTGCTTAAGACCGAATTTACAATGACTGATTTGGGAAAGCTGAGTTATTTCTTGGGGATATCAGTGATCAGGTCTGCCAATCACATGTTCTTGTGTGAGCGTAAGTATGGAGATAGTGTACAGGGCTAAGATGATGAATTGCAAAGTTATGCCTACTCCAGTCGATTCGAAATCTAAGCTCAGTGCTATGGATGGTGCTCTGATCCTACTCTGTATAGGAGCCTTGCAGGTGCACTTCAGTATCTCACATTTACCAGGCTAGACATAGCTTGTGCTTATTCATGCATGCCCATCATTTCACTGCTCTTAAGTGTATCATTCGATACATTAAGGGTACTCTTGATTATGATTTGCACCTATACCCCTCTGCGCCAAACAGGTTGCTCTCATATACGGATGCAAATTGGGCAGGGTGTTCGGACACGCGACGCTCCACCTCCGACTTTTGTGTTTTCTTAGGGGATAATTTGATTTCTTGGTCTGCCAAGCGACACACTACCCTCTCTAGATCCAGTGCCGAGGCTGAGTACAGAGGCGTTGCAAATGTAGTAGCTGAGATTTGTTGGTTCGTAAACTTCTCGTTAGAACTTCGTGTCCTTTCGCGCCGTGCATCTATTGTATCGTGATAATATCTCTGCCATCTATTTGTCTCATAATCCGGCTCAAAGATCAACCAAGCACATGAGATAGACCTACACTTTGTTCGTGAGAAAGTTGCTTCAGCCGTGTCAGTGTTACATGTTCCATCATCCTATCAAGATGCGAACATATTTACCAAAGGACTTTCCGCAGTTGTTTCTTGACTTCAGATCCGCCTCGTCCCGCCTCCCGGCCCGATCAAGGGGTGTAAACGTGTAAATATAGGAAACAATATATTCCCTACCCATAATTAGAATATTTTTCATATATTGTGTAAATATAATTATGGTAAGACTATGATTCCTCTTTTGTATATGCTTAGAATTCCTATTGTATAAGGGATGCATATTGTACTCTATATATACCTTGATATTAATGAAAGACTCCCAAGGGAGATTAATATCATCTTACCGGGTGGGTGTGGGTTGGGTGGGGTAGTGGGATGGTGGAAGGGGAGGGTGTGGTATGAGGCTGGGGTGGGTGGTTTATGGGTTGTGGGTGGGTGGGTGGTGTCAGGTTTGGGATGGGGTGGGTGGGTGGGTGGTGTCAGGTTTGGGATGGGGTGGGTGGATGGGTATTCTTTTAAAAATGTTTTCCACTAACCAACAAAACACGAAAAAATAAGTAAGAAATTCACTTATTTTCCAGAAAAACATTTTACTCCTCACCCAAACACTCCAGTAATTTGGTAGTATCTTCAAAATGGTAGCTCAAGTGCAACTTATGTTCATGGTGGTGTTCTTAGAAATGGCATTGATTTTGCTGTTCTATTGAGAACCCCTTTGACGAAACTTAGAATCATGACCCTTGATTGAGTCAAACGAGGGCGTGGACCGTTGGTAGTTAAATCTGTAGTGGCCACTATTCTTGTGATTATGATTTATACTTTTTCTCTTGAAAACTGCTTACAACAGTAACATCCCCTACCCATCGACACACCACCACCACCAACCGTCGTCGTCTGTCATCCGCCGACCACCGGCGACCAGGTACGCTACCTTTAGCATTGTTGTTCTTTTTTTCTCTTCCTTCTCTTTCTTTCTCTTTCTTCCACAGTGGTTTTATCGTCGCCGGTGACCACTGACCGTCGACCACTGACCACTGACACGCCCGTCGACCACTGGCGACCAGGTACGGTGCCTGTTCCTCTCTCTCTTTCTTCCATTTCTACTCTTTTTCTATCTTTCCGCCATCACCGGCGGTCGGAGTTGCACCTTCGCCGGTGATTATCAACTTTGGCGGCCTCCGACGACGAAGAAGACAAGGTTTCTTCGGGTTCTTAGGCTCAAAACAGAAACCCTTTAGTGGGTTTCAGGCAGGTTTACATAGCTACGCAAGTTTTTGGCAAAGTTTCGGCGTTGAATAGTAACTTCCGGCGGTGAACAAGAATTTCCCGGCAGAAGACATACATTTGCACAACTGAACAGTGATTTTTGGGCGGCGAGCAGGTTAGATTCACCTGGAATTGGTACCTCGAGGTGACCGTATTCATTCTTTACCCTTACCTTCGTAGTTACATTTTGCCGGCTTTGCTGTATTGTATATTTACTTTACATTCTTGCCATTATTAGTCTTCTCCTTAGCTATATAGGGCCTATCGTAGTGGCTAGACTCGCATTTAGATTCTTGTTAATTTGTGTTTTTCGAATTGATTTGGGTGTTCCACATTGATTTATGCTTGTCTTAGGGTAAATAACTGATTAGTCTATAGCTGCTTTACTGGCTCTGACGACTGATAGTAGACTAGGATCATGTTCTCGGTTGGGGACGGAGGCGAGGGTTAGGGGGTAAGCGGGGTAGGGGCGATGCTAGGTTAGGGTCTTGGAATATTTAGACTTTGATAGGGAAGTCCGTAGAGCTAGTTAAGATTCGTAAGAAGAGGATGATCAATATAGCATGTGTCCAGGAGACCTGACGGGTAAGACCTAAGGCTAATGAGGTGGACGGGTATAAGTTATGGTTCTCTGGTAGGTCGGGGCATAGAAATGAGGTAGGCATTTTGGTAGACAACGAGCTTAGGGATCAGGTGGTAAAGGTTAGGAGGGAATGATAGGATGATGATGATTAAGTTGGTAGTTGAGGGGTCCACTATGAACATTATTAGTGTTTACGCGCCGCAGGCGGGCTTGACCGAGGAGGAGAAGAGGTGCTTTTGGGAGGATTTGGATGAGGTGGTGGCAGGTGTACCATCCCACTAATACCATCCACTAAGAAGTTATTTGTGGAAGAGGACTTCAATGGACCTACCGGGTTACTTCCGGGGATACGACGACGTGCATGGAGGCTTTGGCATCGGGGACAGGAACGAGGGAGGTGTCTCACTGAGTTCGTTAGAGCTTTTGGGTTGGTGATAACCAATTCAAAGTTGCAGGAGCACTTGGTGACTTTCCGTAGTTCGGTGGCTAAAATTCAGATAGACTTTTTTGCTCCTTGGGAAAGTTGACAACGATCTTTGTAAAGACGACAAGGTTATTCCAAAGTAGTGTCTTACAACCCGACATAAGCTTTTGATGATGGATTTTGGAGATCAAGATGGAGAAGGGTTGTGGAATTTCTTTTATAGTTAGTTTATGGGTATGTTTCTATTTGCATTTTTTGGGTGTTTATCGAGTTGTTTGTAGAATTTCTTAGTGATTAGTTCATGGGCATGTCTCTATTTGCAGTTTTTGGGTGTTTATTAAGTTATTTGTAGCATTTCTTATTGATTAGTTCATGGGTATGTTTTATTTGCATTTTTCGGTGTTTTTTTGAGTTGTTTGTAGGCTTCTTTTTATGATTAGTTCATGGGTAGGTATCTATTTGCTTTTCTTCAACTTTTTTGGGGTTTCTTGTTGGATTTCTTTTATGGTCAATTCATGGGTGTGTTTCTTTCTTCTTCTTTTTTTTGCATATTTTTTACGCCATTTCAGTTGTTTTTAGTTTTATGGTTATTTTAAGCAGCGTATTGAACAAGTTAGTACTTAGTATTGAGTGTGATGCTGTGATGCTGTGATTTAGTTAATTGGAACATTTAGCCTTAAGTGATTTAGGTATGTTTCAGCAGAATATCTATTCATGATTTCCTTTGGTTAGTGGTTACTAGTTCTCAAGTTCCAGTACAAAAGGGTAAATAATTCAAGGACGGATGTAGTTGTTAGGCAGCAGGTGTCACTGCAACATTGTCTTTGACTTGAGCTATATATATAGTGATAATCAAATCAAACAGCAAATTATACTGAACTCCAAGTCTCCACTGCCACTGATGTTGAAAGAATGGAGCTTAAAGCAAATAGCAAAAATGAAACAAAGATAGGGGGATATGTAATATTGGTGATCAAATATCTAGAATGCAGACCCAAGCATTAAGGGGCTTGAATCTTTGCTCTAATCAATTGAATTATCAGAACCCAAGAAGAATTAGAGAAAAAGTAGGACCCGAGTAAGAATTCATACCAAATTAGCACAAGCAAGTTATGAAGTTCATATTTAGACTCGACTATAGCATAGAAATTTCTTAAAGAAAAACTTATATATTTCTAGATGAGAATGTCTTAAGACTGTCAATTTGTGTCAAAATCGTCAAGGGGACGTGGAGAGTTGCTGGAATGCGCATCTCTTCAATTAAAACTGAACATACAGATTCCCTGATAGGATAAGATGGACCTTAAGTAGAAGGCTATAAAAAAAGTGTTAATAGGACAATTTTGTTAAGAGGAGAATGGGAAAAGAGTATAGTTAGGAAGCTTCAAGTACCTAGGGTCTATTATTCAGGGAATGAAGAAATTGATGATGCTGTCACACATCCGACAGGGTGGATGAAATGGAGGCTCGCATAAGGAGTTTTGTGCGACAAGAAGGTGCCACCAAAACTTAAAGGCAAGTTCTATAGGGTGGTGGTTAGACCGACTATGTTGTATGAGGCAGAGTGTTGATCAGCCAAGACTTCGCACATACAAAAGAGGAAAGTTGCGGAGATGAGGATGTTGAGATAGATGTGTGGGCATACAAGGAGATATATGATTAGAAATGAAGATATCCGAGACAAAGTGAGAGTGGCCTCGGTGGAGGATAAGATGCGGGAAGCGAGATTGAGATGGTTCGGGAATGTGCAGAGGAGAGACACAAATGCCCCAGTGCGGTGGTGTCAGAGGTTGACTATGGACAGAGTTCATGAGGGATAGAGGTAGGCCGAATAAATATTGGAAGATGTGATTAGACGGGATATGACGCAGTGCAACTTAATGAGGACATGACCTTAAATAGGGGTTTGGAGGACACAGATTAGGGTAGATTAGGGTAGTAGGTAGTCGAACGTAGTCCTACTTACGCTTACAAAAATGATAGTTATAGTGTTATTATTGTAGGCGCGATTAGCCTATCACATTTATAGGCGCATTATTGCTTTATAGTCCCCTGTAGTTTGATTTCTGTTGTTATGTGTTTCCTAGTGTACTTTGTTGATATTATTTTTCTAAGTAAGTTAGCTACTGCTTCCTTCTGTCAGAGCGTTGTATTCGATTTTGTTATCAGCATGTTTATATTGCTTTAATTTCTTGTCTGAGTTTGGCCGTTTCTCTTGCGTTTTACTTGTGATTATGCTTTGTTTTGTTTTGAACCGAGGGTCTCCCGGAAACAGCCGCTCTACCTACTAAGGTAGAAGTAAGATCTGTGTACACTCTACCCTCCCCTCCCCAGACCCACGTGGCATTTCAATGGGTATGTGTGGGCTGACAATTCAATTGAAGAGTTATTGTGATTCTGCTCGAACAGTTGCATTCGCCTCGTTAAAAGTTGGTGGTTCTGGGAAGCTTCCTTGCAATGCACGTCTCCAAGCAAGGGTGCTATGTGGAAATTATCAGAAAGATATTGAATTTATCTTTTGCGCTAGCATGACATATGCTAGTATAAAATGGTAAAGAGTGTGCTTCAAAAACCACCAATTGTTTAAACTTTTCTTTCATGCTACTGGTACTATGTAAACACCCCCCCCCCCTCCAAATTTCGCTGTTTGATTTGATTATCACTATTAGTTACAATGGAAGTTCACTGTTTTACAGTGTAAAAACAGTGAAAAACTAGGGACGTGTATTGTTTTGTCCACCTAACCTTGTTAAAATATGATATTAGAGAGACTTGAATACAAGATGGAGGGAGGGAGTTCTATTCTTATCCGTGACTGATATATTTGGAGTTCAGCTCTTTCTTGTCCACCTTTTCTACCCCTTTTGTCTTTTGGTGTGTCCCTCTTGTGAGTTATTGCTATGAAAACTAGCTGCATGCTCATGACATAGAGAACCGTGGCGAAAGGTCTGGGTAATTGCAGTATATTTGGTCTGTAGTTAGCGCCGCTTATGGTAGTGAAGTGAGCCAGCATCTAAATCATTAGCTCAGCTAAGGAATCAAGCACCCAATGTCGGTAATATCTTGGAATTCAAGGTTGACAGGACAGACATCTAGCTTTGGTGGAGTTATCAAGTGAGTATAGGGGGATTAATGAAGGGCATGAAAACACATGTGTACCAAAAAGTAAAAAACGTTACAAAAATACATGATTTTCTACAAAAGTTGCCAAATCTTCGTTACTGATAGGAATCTCGTGGGTGCATACTCGTATGGATCTGTATATATGGAAGTTTTATTATCTGAGTAGAGAGTTGTCCAAAGATGAAATTTATAGTGATGTAGGGTGTGTTCGGTATGGAGGAAAATAATTTTTTAATTTTCTCATGTTCGGTTGGTTAAAAGTTTTGGATAATATTTCCTAAAATTACTTCCCTAGTGGAGTATAGGGAAAACAAGTTCCACAAACGACATTCCATATTAATTGTGTCTGGACACCCTTCAGCGCACTTCATCTTCACCCCTACCCATATAGCTCCCATCCCACGACCCCACACCCTCACCCATAGTATTTATCTAGATTATATACAAATGCTTTTAAGATATTATATTTTGCTTATTACGAACACAAGAAAATAAGTAAGAAACCCATTTATTTTCTTGGAAAACATTTTCCTTCATGGCGAACACACCCGTAGTATTCACTGATTTTCTTTGTATACCTTGCATTAATGATCAATCTGTCTGTCCGCTCATGACGTAAATCAGCCCAGTCTGAGTGCTGGAAAAGCTCTTACCTTTTTGTTTGTATTCTCATACATGTAGGGTATATAGTGCTTTAGGAATATTATTTACCTTCACCCTGCATGGCATCTATTATATGATGACATTTTGTGGTTATTGAGCTGTAGGCTCTGTTATGCGGATCCTTCATCTGCCTTGGCGTACCCGTATCGAACAGGTGTAATAAAGGTGTGGATACTTCGTGCAGATCCTTCCAAATGCACTAGTTAGCAAAATTGTGGCACGCCCATGCCACTAACACCTGTACCAATTTGAACCCATAAACGACTTTGTGTAACATAGGTTGTAGTGTCACATGTTGATCTACCCCAGGTGAACCTGTAAACAAATTTGTGTAACATGGTCTCTGTGACATAGTTATGTTATTCAAATATATGATCTAATGATGACTCATACTGCCTTGACATCTGATTTACATGCATAATTAAGAAGATTTGGCTAGTAGAATTCAGATACCATGGTTTAGTCATCATCTATTTGAAGCAAAGTTTCTGCATAACGGGGGTCCAAAGCAAATCTTTCTTGATTTTTTGCAGGATTTTCTCTATTCCTTGGACTGATGATAGACAGGCTACACCATTACATAAGGGAGCTTCGTTTACTAAGGAAGACAATGGAGGCAGTGAAGAAGCAGGATCGCACATTGGAATATGGCAAGAACGGTGAAGCCAGTACCTTAAGGGACGAAATCTCCTCCTTGAGGAACATGGTAAAGCAGCTGGAATCGGAATCCGAGGCAAAAGAAAAGGAGGTACAATCTCAGAAAGCAAATTCTGATTCTCTGAAGGGTCAATCTGAAAAATTGCTGCTCGAATACGATCGGTTGCTGGAAGAGAATCAGAATCTTCGAAGCCATTTCCAACCAGTTGATCAAACTGTGTCACATTCTGATAGCAAAAAGAACACATAGGATAGCATACAATCAGTTTTCTGACTATCAACTCTAAAGAAGTGTGTTGTGTAGCTAGCTTGTCTTTGTCATCATGATAGATTCTTGTATAATGATATCTATATTTTATAATCTTCGATGTATCGATTATCCTAAACACATTACCCCTGTGTTCTATCATTCACTGTGCTTGAAGCTGTGTTTGTGTTCTTGGAGGGGTGATGATGTATCCATATTTCGTTTTTTGGGAAGTTTTAAATGGACATTTGTGGAAATGAAAGATACTTATCATGGTAAATTGACGTGGTTTGGTTTGAACATCGCTTGTGAGTAAATCTTTTGAAAGTTTTGTGTACACTGCCACGATCTATGTATGATATCTTTTATAACAATATTATCTCTAACAATTGCCTCTTTACTTTACTTTGTGCCTTCTCCCTTTCCAGGAGTAAGGTTTTTACCTCATAAATGTAGGAGTAAGGTTTGTGTATATTCTATCCTTTCCGGGAGTAAAGGTCTGTGTACATCCTACACTTTTCAATCCCACTTGTGAGATTTTACTAGCTTTGTTGTTGTTGTAAGGTCTAATTACATGTTTGTTGAAATGTATTTCAAATAATATGAGGTGAACGGTAGTTTCCCAAGTATAAGAGTTGTCTGGATGATTATACTACTCGTTTTATTTTTTAGTTGGAGTCTTGGATTATTAGTCCATTGAAAAGTATGAAGAAGTGGGCAAATTGTCTTTTTTACACTATTAATAAAAAATTAACTACCATTTCAAAATTAATCAAATTTAACTACTATTTAATACAGGAATTTTTTTGACTAAAATATATATATATAAAACATGAAAAAATTCAAGGCCACGGTGAAATTCCAGGCGAGTGAAATTCCTTTCGAAATGCTTGACTAATAAATTGTTAGGGGTTTACTCTTTACTATTCACGAATCAGGAGCACATTTTTAGGGAAAAAAGTCAAATATATCTCTCTACTTTCTTTTATTAGTTAACTTTATCTTTCGCTAGCTATACTGTCCAAATATACCCCTGCCGTCCAATAAGTATATACTAAGGGTGGCCAACGGGTCCGGTTCATCCTTCGGAACCATATCACATCCCGAATCTGATGAAATAGGATGAATTGAGACGGTATTTTGTAAATACGTAATTATCTTGAATATATTAACCATTTCTTTATTTTCCGATCGCCTGGAAGGGACAAAAGAAAGATCTTGTTGTTTCTTCAACAATTTCTGATCTCTAGTGGACCTCTCAGTAGGATTCGAACCCAGATGAAGTTCTGACCATCTATCAGAGAAAAAAGAACGAACGGATCTTGTAGGATTCCCAAGAAATTCTTCGATTTCTTCCGGAAACAGATGATTAATCATCTGCTTCTCACGTTCCGTGAATAGCCGGGACATTGAGGAATATCCAGAAAGTAATTTTCAAGACCTGACGTACCA
Source organism: Przewalskia tangutica (assembly GCA_029844215.1). Taxonomy (NCBI): domain Eukaryota; kingdom Viridiplantae; phylum Streptophyta; class Magnoliopsida; order Solanales; family Solanaceae; genus Przewalskia; species Przewalskia tangutica. The sequence goes on from CM056720.1 coordinate 148,490,329, forward strand.
GCTTACTGTCCAATAAGTATATACTAAGGGTGGCCAACGGGGCGGGGACGGAGCGGGATGGGGCTGGCGGGGTCGGGGTCCGGCGGGGTCCCGATAGGTCGGGGAGGGGTCGGATCGGGAGGGACGGGCTGAGTCGTTTTTTTGGTCTTTAAATTAAAAAAATAACACACACACAACAAGATAGTTTAATAAAAATATCCCAAGACTGTTTTTGTGTCTCTTATATTATTTAATAGAAGTATGATTTGGTAATACAATTTCAAAATTGCAATTTCGTGATATAGAAAGTTGCAAATAAATAACATAGTAAAATTACAATTAAAAGAATTACATTTTAAGAAACACGTTTTCTAGTTTCTTTATAATTTCTTGTGGTTCTTCGGTTGGAATTGATATTTGTTGGTCAAATTGGTCGACGTCGCTTCTACCTCCGTCGGATAAGATTTCGTTGTAGTTGTAGTCTTCTTCTTCGTTGATCTCCGGTTGACCGCACTTTTTCCGCTCCGCTCGTATCCAATCTCTGAATAATACTGCAATCTCCAAGATGTCTCCCGCTAATGAGTGTCTATGCTCTCCTATTTTATATCTGCGGGTCGAAAAAACGCTTCAGACGCTGTTGATGACGCTTGAATGTTCAACACATCTCGGGTCATCTTAGATAGTGTTGGAAATGTCTTCTCATTCTTCCTCCAGTATTTTATCAAGTCTTCACGTCCCTCTTCATTGACAATTGCTTTGTACGGTAGAACACCCTGCAAAACAAAAACATCAAACTCGCTAACTTGGTTAAAAATGTTACCACTAAACATTCTATGTCTGAGTCTTTCAATACTAGTTGCAGAAACAACATGTCGTTTTTTAGGTTGTGTTGAAGAAGAAAAAGAAGATGACATGGAAGCCGGTTGGTTGCTAACACTTTTTTGTTGGTAATGCGTATATACTTTTTTACGTTCATCTCGTATGCTAGACAACACTTCTTTTCTAGTTTTTTCAATAGGTGGTGGGTCATTTGGATTTTTGGGAGATGGAGGTGGAAGTTTATCTATGCAATCATAAATAGTTTCAATAAGTGCTTTACAACCGTCTATTTTAATAGACAGATTTAATACAACACTAATAATATAAATTGGGGGAATATGAATAAAATATTTTTTCATTTTTAGAAACATTTTTTAATAGGTGCCTTATAGACTGGTTTTCTCATATATTCACTAAGTAATAAAAATATTAGAGCTATATAAATTAACATTGATGAAATAGTAGGATAATAAATACCGAAAATTCTTTAGTAGCTAGAAAAAAATTCTCAAAAAATGTAATAAGTTCTAAAATTGAATCTCAATCGGAATCTACAATCATATTAGTAAGATTTCGATTACGGGCGTTAAAAAATAAAGTTATAGGTCTTCTATACTCATAAGCAACACGTAGTTGCTCGTATAAAGAATTCCACCTAGTGTATACTTATTCGGGAATTTTTCTGTAAGGTAGTTGACAATCGTGACAATTTTTTTTTTTATATTCTTTTATTCATTGTATTCTATTACTTTTAAAAATATAGTTTATAGCAAATTGTATTTTTTCAAGAATGACTTCAAAAGTGATAGACAATCCTTTACAACTAAGTTATAAATATGACATGCACATTTTATATGAAAATTATCTGGAAAAGATGGAGTTAAAACATTTTTTAATAATCTAATAGCAGAAATATTAGAAGAAACGTTATCTAATGTAATATTCATGATTTATCAGTTATGCCATAATAATCGCAAACTGAAAAAAAATATTATCTGAAATAAAAATACCAGTGTGCCTACTATCTATATATCTACCCAATGACATGTTACCCGTAAATAATCATGGTCGTTAGTACTACCACCTATATCAGATGTGATAGATACTTTTCAGAAAAATGATATAATAAGTAACGTAAATACTGTTGATATCGTGTGAAAATTTAAAACATCTCTCCTAACAGTTGATTTAGAAAAACCGTTATAAGCAGGATTGTACATTTCTCTTATATAATAAATAAAATCAGGAGAGGAAGGAAATGAAAAAGGCAAACCCTCCATTGTACCTAATTTTAATAATGATTCCCCATCTTTATTTTTATCGTATTTAGGATCTACAATTCCCCCGTCATAGGGTCAATTTGACACTGTACCTGGTCCGGGACAGTATATGAACCTTGTCCCGACTGAGAGGGAATTGGCGCACCCGCCTTTTTAGCCAGGTATTACTCCCACCTAGCTTTGTGAAATCTTTGCAAATGCGTAGTTAAACCTCCCGTCCCGCTCTGACCTTTTTCTATTTTAAATTATAAATATTTTTACAAATTTGACATCTAGCTACTTGATTTTCTACGTCCCTATAAAAAAAGCCATATATTTGATGTTAATTTTCGTTGTGGTGGGCCTCGTCTCATACTAGGGGGAATAGGAGGTGGTTCAGTTTGAGGTGCACTAGTGGGTGTGTCATCTACATTAGTGGGTGTGCCATCTAGATTATCTTCTAAATCTTGTTGAGTTCCAGAAAATAGTTCCTCGTCTAAATCTAATGGTACTTCAGGAAATAATTCAGTATCAACAAAATCGTCCAGTCTAGGAGGAATAGGATGACTAGAAGAAGTACCCTTACCCTTATTACCCCTAATAGAAGAAGCAATACCCTTACCCGTAATCATACGTTTAAATCCTTCCATTATAATTATGCTAATAAATAATTAAAGATAATGAAATTAAGTGCGTTAATTAAAGTAAAGAAACAATAATAATTTAATGAAGGAACGAATGTACCAAACGCCGACGTAACATTGGCGTGCAATTGATGTGCGATTTATACACACACTTAACACAAGTGCACGTATCTGTCACGACCCAACCCCGGGCCCGCGACTGGTGCCCTACCTGGGCACCCCTTACAGGTATACATCAGAGAATAGCAGCGGAACATATAAAACTCATAAATACTTAAACAGTAAATACCAACAGGCTAGCCGATGAGGCCACCTTCCGTAAAAATATACAAAATCCATAAATAAAACGGTACAACTCTTTTTCTTTCTTTACAACCCAAATCCACAAGATATGACTACAGACCTCTAAGAATAACAACTGTGACGGGACAGGGCCCCGCCATACCCCTGAATGTACAACAACCGACAATACCAGGGATAAGCCTCCGGAGTAATGGAGCTTCTCAACAGCTGAATCAGTGATCCTAAAAGTGAGGATCAGCAACCTGTATACTCTACCTGCGGCATGAACGCAGCCCCCCGAAGGAGGTCAGTACAACATGTACCAAATATGTAAATCGAAAATCGTAATGAAATCATAAGTCCAAAATAAAACTGGAGACAGGTATGAAAACCCAATTAACAGTACACTGTGCCTTACTAACAATGAGAGTAAACAAGAGTATACTTTACTGCATACAAATAAGAGGCTCATGATCAAAGTAGGGCCACCCGCCCGTAGTATCATTAAGCAATCCTACTCCTGGGACTATTTCACCCGCATAGGTCCTGTGGACCCGCAATGAGGTAACTTCCTCGCATAGGCTGTATCCGCCCGCATAGGTCGTGTGGACCCGCATGAGGTATTCCTTGCATAGGACTATTTCACCCGCACAGGACTATTTCACCCGCTTGGGCCCGATGGACCCGCAATGAGTACAAACGCCGCACTCGCATCATGAGTAGCAAATCCATGAAATTAGTAGTAACCCGAGGCTTTACCCCGTAAGAATAATATAAACTAGCACAACCGGCTATCATACATAACATAAGCACTACCGGCTATCATACATAACATAAGCACTACCGGCTTATCATACATAACATAAGCACTACCGGCTTATCATACATAACATAAGCAAGTTAAGAAATCTCCCTAACTTCTTATTAGCCTTATTCATATACACTCTCATTTTAGTTTATTTAAGACACTAACATGTCAGTATAAAAATCCGGAAATTTAACCCAAAGTACTACGTACTTCTAATCTTTTAAAATGACTCTTTTTCATATAAAACTTCCAAGATACTAATAACCGTAGTATCAGGTCATAACTACTTTTCAAGACAAGTCACAATACCTTTTAGAAATACGTTTATAGGCTTCTAAATCAAGTGACTTCTTTCTTTTAAAACCTTAAAATCAATTTGTCTTTCATTATTTCAAGTCATTTATCATACTTACATTAGTTAGAGTAAACCACTCTTTTTAACTTTCCATAAAGGTATTATAACCAACTTCCCATAAAGTCGTTATACTAGCTTTATACTTTAGACAATTACATTCTTCCTTATATCCAAGGGACTTATACTTTTAAAACGAAACAAGTAACATATACTTTTTTTTAAAATCCTTCAAGTCCCTTAACTTTTAGAAAACCAAGATATCCTTAATATTATTAAACAAGTGAGTTAATTCCCTAACTCAACCAACTTGGACATTCTTAAAATAAGCCAAGGATATCAAATGAACTAAATTCGTCAAAACCTCGTACGTCTACCGTACTATATATTTACAACTATTCATGCTCAAGAGATAGGAAAGTTCCACATACCTCTTCGGTTCAATCCACTTGCCAAGTCCAATATGTCGTACGTAGTATGTCAACCTATAATGACCACAATACGTCTATTAACTTCTTATTTCAAACGTAGAATATTCCAAGTGCAAAGTCACTAAATTCTACGGAAAATCGGACAGCACTTCCTTTGTTTCTACATACTTTTCCACCTTTTTCAAGGCCCGAATTCAATAACCAACATGCCACATTTAAGGCTCAACAATGTAGTTAACAATAGGGGATTACACGCCTACAAGACGTGTAAATTCCGCCCCACAATTGATATCAAACTAGTCCAACATACTATGTCACAATCGGCAACTTTGAGGTACATCACTACAAAGTCTTTTCCAATTCCTTTTTAATCCAAGTTGTTTAGTACAACATGTTATAAATCCGCAATAGATTATAACAACTATGATCTTCAAGTAGATAACATGCGATGATTCTAGTTAACGACCAAATTGTAATTCAATTTCAAATGACTCAACATATCATTTTCGGATTTGAGCTTCTAAACTTCCATAACACTTATCAATCTTCATAACACATATCACATGATCATTTCTAACTTATCATTACATGGAATCTTCAATTACAAAAGTAAGACGAAGATTATTACTTCATTTAGCCCAAATATGATCCAAGATTACAAGTCGATCCTTAGCAACTTTAGCTCCTCTTTTCGACGTTTCAATCCACTCCAAGCAACCCTTAGAAGCTTATGAAGAACTTCTCTTCAAGTTCCAACTTCAAAGTTGAAGAACTCCTTAGGTTTTTGCCTTGCGACTAATACGAAAACGCCACTTTTTCGGGATATTTCTATTGAGATACCCTTACAATACCCTTATGAACCTTGGTTTAAAGTGTGGAGCCTATTGGACAACAAACAAAAATTTTCCTCTTAAAAATATGCCATTGCCGTGAGCTTCCCTTAGAGAGCAAGAACAAGATTTCAAAAAAAATTCTAAGTGTAGAATGACAAAGTCTTGCTACTAGTATACTTAAATAACACTAGGAATGGTCAAGATTAGTACATATGGATGGCTTGGATGAGTTTCACAAGGATCAAGCCAAGTGACCTTGACTAAGTCAACAATGTCAAGCTTAAGTCTTTGCAAGACTTGGTCATCTTAATAATGGTCAAATGACCATTCTAACCATGTCATTTTCGTCCAAGACCACTAAGGGGGGGTGACACATGTCGCCCTCCCGCTCTTCGCAATACTTCGTTTTCCGACATTTCCATAATTCCGATAAATTTTTACTCGTTTCAAATCTTAACATTTTTGAGTTCTTATGTACGTTCCTTATAAACATATCCTGGAATTCCGGGGTGTAACATTCTCCCCCCCTTAGAAACATTCGTCCTCGAATGTTCTTTTGGGAGTCAAACTTAACGATAACGATCTAGTCTCCTTACAACCCCTACATACCAATAATACCACACGAGGCCACATAACAATACTCATACTAAAATGTCAACCTGAACCCCATGTGTCAACGTCGGTTATCTGCATAGAGCTTTTATCGACTCTGAGCTTACAATAATCTTTCCTGGATAAGCTTCGCCTTATCCACCGCCTGCTGAACAAGTCTGGACCAAATAACTGAACCTCGCCTACGTCGAACCAACTAAACGACGATCTACACTTTCTTACATACAAGGCCTCATACAGGGCCATCCGAAATACTGGAAGGGTATCTGTTATCGTACGTAACCCAACAAGAGGCAAATAATTCTTCCAGCTAACTCTGAAATCAATAACATCGGCCCGCAACCTATCCTCAAGTGCATGGATAGTACGCTCTGCCGTCGGTGAGGTGTAATGCAATACTGAGACTCACCTGTGTCCCTAATCCCTTCTGAAGAACCTCCAGAAGTTATCCGTAACCGAGCTCATCTGTCTGACATCATAAATGTAGGAACCCCATGCAGTCTCACAATCCCCCTGCTATACAAGCTAGCATAAACCTCAGCTGAGTAAGTGGTCCCAATTCGGAAGAACACGACTGGTTTCGCCAGCCTATTTACCATGACCCCCAGGGAGTTGCACTTCCTCTGAGTACGATGCCTCCCTGTAACAAGATCCATATTAAATTACCTCTCAAATCTAAGTTGGGATTTCAATCGCCTGCAATAGCCCACTGGGCTCCTGGTGTTCAACCTTGACCTGCTACTAATTCAGACATCAAGCAACAACTCTGCTACGTCCCTCTTCAGGCCATCTTACTAATACAAACATCTGAGGTCACGACACAACTTAGTCGACCCCGAACAATTAGAGCAAAAGCACTGTGTGCCTCCCCTAAAACCTGCTGACTAGTCCTGCAGCACCGGGTACACACAATCTATCCTTATATCACAGCACCCATCCGGTGCTACTCAAACAGGCTCTTCCCTTCTCGGAGAGCCGTATCTCGATACCGTATCATAACCGGATCCTTATACTATTGCTTCTTTACCTCCTCGACGAAGGAAGACTCGGCAACCTCTCGGATCTAAACTTCATTAACCTTAGAAACAAATAATCGAACCCCTCGGCTCGGTAGCTGATGAATCTCACGGACCACGTCCTGTCTATCTGGCTGCCCATCTGACAGACTACCCATAGATCCACGACTAAAAGCATACGTAATCGTCGGCTTTCCGGTGGTATAGGATATCAACATCGCAATCCTTGAGTAACTCTAACCATTTGTCGCCGCAAATTTAGTGCCTGCATGCGAAGATATACCGGAGGCTCTTGTGGTCTGCATAAATGTCCACACGAACTCTATATAAAAAATGCCTCCAATTCTTCAAGGCACGATTAACTGCCGCCAACTCTAAATCGTGAGTAGCGTAATTTCCTTTCATGCTTCCCTAACTGACGGGAAACATAGGCTCTAACCTTATCGTGTTGCGTCAGCACACAACCTAGCCCAACACCCAACGTGTTATAATAATAACCTAACCCTCTAGTCTCTCAGGAGGGGTTAGAACTGTAGTCGTGGTCAACTTATCTTTCAAAAACTGGAAGCCTTTCTCAAACCTGCGAAATATTCGGGCACCCTTAATCTCAATTATGGTTCTTGTTTCCCTTTCTCCGTTGCAACCAAACTTGGTCACTAAACTTAGACTTAATTATTTTGCTTGCCTCATGGCTAAGACTTACTGTCAATCACAATTTAGGGGGGGGGGGGGGCTTCCTTGATCTCGTCAAGTAGCAATCCTATTATTCTCTCCCAGCTCGTAGAGATAATAGCCAGGTGTTCAACCTCAATTCATGGTATTACCTAATACAAAGACTTGTCAAAATTTCTTATCGTTCGAGTGTCTACCCGCCTTTCCCTTATAAGTTATTTCAAGTTGCCCTGGGGTCCCTTACCCCTCCGTATTTTCTTACTCTCTTTCTCGTCAGTACAGATGCTACCACCTTTTCTCGAGGTGTTCTTACTGCCCATAAACACTAATGGTCTTTACACTAGTCTGGGGTAATCATATCTCGTGTAACTTACATAACCATAGTTGTATTCTCTTTTATCATTCTGGTCATAACCTTATCTTATGCTTATTATTAGCAAAAGTATTTCTATCTTGATTCATAATCGTACAATTTCATACATGCGTACCACCTGCATTTATATCATTACGACACTTCCTCGACCATTTCGTAACGTCGCTCACAATTACCCCAACATAAAACTTTTCCCACGGTTATCTAAAACTGTAACCTATGGCATGACGATACTGAAGACCTTACCCGTCTCCTAACCTTCGTCTAACAACATGGGTACACCTAACCCCATAATACGTAAAACTATCCTTTACGTGGGGGAGAGAACTTATCTCCCTTACAAAAGCTTAATCATCAAGCGCCACATTATAGTCGTATAGATTTTTAAAACCTACCGACGAGGTCTTTTGTTTTCCGTAGGCAGCACTCGTACTTATCTTATTCTTGCCTTGCACATTATCCTGAACTTATCTGGAAGGTCGTGGCCCTGACCGCACACCAAACCAACTCTAAGTACCTCCAAGGGCACTTAACATAAACTCCTTCAAATTCGAGTATTACTTACTTTCTGCATTAATTTACCTCAAATGAACAAGTCACACAGACGTATTAAAATCAACTATGTCAAAGAAGGAAGGATAATTCACTGGTTACAACCACTTCTCTTCCTTTCCACTCGATAACCGGTTTACTGGAAAACTGGTACCGAACTAATCTCTCTCCGCAGTCAACGTTGGCATAACAAGAGGCCAACTAACCCGTACTCATAATGACTTCAAGGTCTGTCATAACAGCTCTGCTAGGTCTGCTAGGGTCCAACGACTGTATCGTTACCGACAATTATCTACCCGCTCAGCTACCACCCAACACTCACGGGTGTAGTCACCTCGAAAGGTTCTCATGGCTTCAGGCTCTATTTATTTCACACTTGGTTGCTCACTTCCTTACCGGTCGTACTCTTTTCCGTACTTCCAATAATGCAGGAAATAAACTAATTATGAAAATACTTTGATTTAAATCAGTTATGATGGAGAATTAGGGCTTCCAAGATCATCAACTATCCACTCTATTCAATCCTTAATACAATTAGACTAACTTCTTCTTCTACGTTAAGATATCAGGTTAACTAGACCGTTTTATACTCCTATTAAGGTAAACACTCAACCCCAATGGAGAACCCTTTTATCTTTCGATGACAAGATTGACTACAAAGGAGGATTAAGAGCAATAACCTATTTAGCTACACAAGTATCGGGGTACTTTCGTCCACGATTTAAACCTATGTTTATTCAACTATAGCATATTCACAATCTCCCCTTTCGGATTTCGATTAGAAATCATATAAGTGATGATAACTAGTGATCAATTAATTATCAAGCAATCAAAGCAATTATTGAATAAATCTTAAGCAAGTGAAGAAGAAATCAACTAATGTATTAATTCATGAATAAGAGTTTCAAGAGAATCACAAGGAAATCCCTAATAAAGTAATTAGCTCCTAGCCATAGTCACACTAAGAACTAATACAATCTCCATACATGAACTGAAATAAACTAAGAAAAGAGAAAGAAAAGAAAATACTTGAACTAGGTCTCAAATCTTAGTCTCCTAAGTTGTGTTGTATGTACAATGGATGGATGAATCCCCTCTAGAGAATGATGTAGAGAATATATATAGCCCAAGAATCCTTTAGGTCAAGGGTTAGAGATTATGTAGGTAGGAAAAGTTATCCCTTTTGGACCCTGAAAACGTGTCAAATTCGGCCCAAAACGTCAAAAATACCGCGTCGGCGCCGTGGCCCTGCAGTCGGGCGCCACGACGCCTGAAAATCAGAGAGTTTCGGACAACTTCAGTGGTCGGCGCCGCGGCGCTGCTGCCAGGCGCCGCGGCGCCGGTGGCGTCTTTAGCGATTCTTGCCGTCGTCGATTTTCATCCGAGCTTCGTCTGATCTTTTCTATACTTTCTGGGACTTCTTAGACTTCATTTATTGGCCCCTTTAAGTGTGCAATTCCATCTCAATTAAGCTCATTTCATCTTCTTTTCGCCATTCATTTCTGACCGCTGTGACACAAAAGAAAGGAAAACAACTCTAATATTATACTAAACATAAATGAAATGAGTAAATACTAACTAAAAATGACTCAAAAAGTGTGTATAAAATACACCGATCAACAATCGAGAGGTTGAAAATTGAAACTTTGCTCGATGGATGATCCTTAAGCTAGTTGTCAACTTCACTCCCAAATGAATAAATAAAATTGAATATTTAGTAGACAATGTAGAGAGAATGAGAGATAGATTGAGAGATTATTAGAGAGATTGTAGGAAGATTTGTGAGAAAGATGAAGAGAAAATGAGGTATTTATAGTTGAAAAAATTAGGTTAATGTGTAAATATAATAACTTAAGGGTTAAAAATAAATATTAAGGGGATAGGGATGAGAGGGAGGGGGTGAAATTTAGCTGTTGCGACTTTTTCTTTTTGAGAAAGAAGAGATTACTGGACAAGCGAAAGAGATGCCGAAAGAGCACAATGACCAAGTGTGAAATAGCGGTTGTCTGTGATGGCAGTCGGGTTCGGGGCGGCGGGGTTGGTAGGAAAATTCGGACCAGTACAAAAATCGATACCGAATATCGGTATTCGATCCCGGTACCGGGTCAGGCGGGGTCGGATAGCCCCGCCCTGTTGGACAGCCTTAGTGTATACTCATACCCTAATTGGATGAAAAACCCCCAAATCAAGATTTAAATGATTCAATTTTAAAAAAAATTATCCAATTTCTAACCCGACCCACCCCACCTATTAAACACAGCCCTGGCCCAAAAAAAATGCAGTCCCCATTTCCGACCACCCACTCTCTTGAACGCCGCTTCCCACCACCACCGGTTATTAACATATATGTTTCCAATCGGAGTTATTAATAGAATGTCACTGGAATTTTAAACATGTTCATATTCATATGCATCTTACCTGGTCGTCGGTGGTGGTGGGAAGTGGCGTGCAGTGGTGGGTGATCGGAAAGAGGGATTGCATTTTTTTGGGTCGGGGCTATATTTGTGGGTCGGGCCGGTCAGAAATTGGGTAATTTTTTTTAAAATTTTGATTTGGGGATTTCTATTCAATTAGGGGTATCAGACGATAGGGTTATATTTGGACACTATCTCTAACGGAGGAGGATAAAGTTTACTAATAAAAGAAAATATGAGGTATATTTGATCTTTTTTATTATATGATCTCAATAGACGTCCAAAACACACGGAAGCAAACCTAGGTTCACAATATATATTGAATGAATTTCTTAATACAAATAGAAGAAAAAAGAAAAGTTGTGTATATTTGCATTTTCTTTTCTTTTCTTTTCATCTTATTTATTTTTTATACTCCACTCCCCTGTATTGTTCGAGTCTGGTAGGCATTTCTCCGTATAACAAAACGTTCGATCTACGTAAGAATGACTCCCTCATCATCTTTCTCCACGAGCATTTGATTTACGTAAAGGTGCGTAATCAGAGAAAGTTTGCATGCAAAATTGATTTACGTAAAGGTTCGTAATCAGAGAGAGTTTTGCATGCAAAATTGATTTACTCATCAAAGATCGTATTAGTTGTGATTGAATGGTCGAATAATCTCTATCTGCATTGTCATATTGTTGTTTTGTTTCTGTGTTTGACGTATTGTTTCGTGAAAAATTTCAGTTATATGCTCAGTGGCGTGGGGATTAATTGATTTGCAAAATCTTTGAAGGAAAAAATGTCTAGTTTTGTTGGTGTTATTGTTTCTGATCAATGGCTTCAGAGTCAATTCACCCAAGTCGAGCTTCGTGGCCTCAATTCCAATGTATGTCAACCTTTTCTTACCTTGTTATAATTGAGTAAGAGTTCAGGTGTAGATACACATATTTAGCTGTGTGAGTTCATCTGAATTCAATACTTTCGACGCGGAATATTGAATTTTTGTGTAAAAATTCATTAGAATTGCAAGAAATAATAGGTATGAACTCGTAATATTTAAAATACAATGGATTCAATGCTAAGAATCTTAAAAGTTGAACCAATAGAGCTTAAATTCTAAATTTCCCTCTAAGTAAGAGAATAAAACGGGCTCAATAGAATGAAATGGATATAAATCATATAGTTGACGTATGGAATTAGGCCTACCTAGTCAATAGAGCATTTTGTGAAGATTGTTTCACCTTTTGACGTAATACAACAACAACGATTACGGCTTAATCCGAAGCATTGATCATATGCTCTATTTAAGCGCATCTCAAACAACATTAATAAAAAAAGTACTAGAAGCAAAGGGTGATCCAAGATTTGAACTTTATGAGTTTGGATTCTAGGACAACAACCTTAATTGTTAGTAACTGGTTTCTGAATTTAATTTTGTATATATTTAGTGGATTTTTTCAACATATACAGGATCTGGGCAGAACTGAACATGTAGATGTAGCGTATAGCCTAGATCAGCTCTTGAGTAAAGTATTTTATATTTTCTACTTGCATGTAAATTTGTTTCTCGTTTTGACATGCTAGCTTTAATTTGTTACAGTTCCTATCAGCAAGGAATCAATCTGGGAAGGTCACCTTGGGAGATCTACCACCTGTAATGTGCAAACTTAAGGCCTTCCAAGATGTACTTAGTGAGGATGATATTAAGGCAATATTAAGCGAGTCATCTTCCAACATGAGTGAAGAAATTGATTTTGAATCGTTCCTTCGGGTGAGTGTCAGATAATTCCATTGCATAATTGTTTCTTCAACTTTTATTCCAAATACTATTTCGTACTTCGAAAAAATGAACAAGTTTGGCTTTGAAGAGGAGTTTGAATAAATAAACTTAAAATGTCATGGCTAGTTAGAGTTCAGGGTTCTTGAAGTTACTCTGATATGTATGCTTAGACACTAGCTTTCATTTTCTTTGCATCAACGAGTCTTTTAGTGTTGTGTGGAAATGAATGAAACATGAATCTTAGGTGAAAGTCTTGGTCGTAGTTTAATGACCTATCTTCAAATAGAGGCTATTAGTCTTTTAAATTACCATAAGTTTGTGTTTTGTTGGTTAGGCATATCTAAATCTACAAGCAAGAGCTACAGCAAAAAAGGGTCATTCAAAAACATCCTCCTCTTTCCTCAAGGCAACCACAACTACACTCCGTCACACCATTAGTGAATCTGAAAGGGCCTCATATGTTGCTCACATCAACAGTTTTCTCAGAGATGATCCGTTTTTGAAGGATTTCCTTCCGATAGATCCATCTAGCAATCAACTGTTTGATCTTGCAAAGGATGGTGTTCTTCTTTGGTAAGTTTAACAGATACATTTATGATTATTTTCTAGAACATTCATGTTTCTACTTATAACCTGTTTGGCCAAGCTTCTGGGAAGCCACACTTAATTTTCTTGAAAAAGTGAGGTGTTTGGTCGAGCTTTTAGGAACAAAAAATGGGCTTTTAAGTAATAGGAGGTTTTTCCGGCTAAGACAATATCGTTTTCCTAGAAGTACTTTTGGAACATTGGTCAAGAATAAAGTACTGCTCTAATATTGACAAATGTGCTTTTAAAATTGATTAGTCAAACACAAACTATTACTCTCCAAAAGTATATTTTTCGAGCACTTTTCAAAGTAAGCAGATTTTGGAAGCTTGTCCAAACATCTATTAATAATTTTTCCCTGCATGTAAGTTGATTCATTTAACTAAATCATGTATTGCAGTAAGCTCATAAATCTTGCTGTCCCTGGCACAATAGATGAGCGTGCTATCAATACCAAAAAGGTTCTTAATCCATGGGAAAGGAATGAGAACCACACCCTTTGCCTCAATTCTGCAAAGGCCATTGGTTGCACAGTGGTCAATATTGGCACGCAGGATTTAATTGAAGCAAGAGTATGTGAAGTCTATGGTAGTTATTACTAAATTTTTCTTATGCAAACATCTTATTATCAATACCAAAGCTGCTGAAGTTTCTTTTGTTTTCTTATTCTCTTAGCCTCATTTGGTTGTCGGGTTGATTTCTCAAATTATCAAGGTATTTCCTATTTCTATTACTCCATCCGTCCCAATTTATGTGAAGGTGTTTGACTGTGCACAGAGTTTAAGATATAAAAGAATACTTTTGGAACTGCGGTCTAAAATAAGTCTTAGATATTTGTGTGGATCTTGTGGTCCGGCCCTTTCCCGTACCCCGCGCATAGCGGGAGCTTAGTGCACCGGGCTGCCCCTTTTATATTTGTGTGGCTATAAATTATCTCAGTAAGGGTAAAATGAGTATTATAAAGTTAAATTGTTACTAAATATAGAAAAATATCATTCTTTTTGGGACTGACTAAAAAGAAATGAGTGGTATATACTTTGTTCATGTGCTTATCAGATATATTGGAATTTCACCAACTCTTTTCTACTATTGTTGTTGTGGTAAATCAGATACAATTATTAGCTGATCTCAATCTGAGGAAAACTCCACAACTTGTGGAATTGGTGGAAGATAGCAAGGTTTGCAATAGTATTCGGATTTACCTCTTCGGTGCTTCTGTCAAAAGTTTACTGCACTTTAATGTTCGTGCTAGATTACGTAATAGCAGTAACATTTGCAGGAAGTAGAGGAGCTTATGAGTTTATCTCCAGAAAAGGTTTTACTTAAATGGATGAATTTCCATCTTAAGAAAGCAGGCTACAAGAAGGAAGTTACAAATTTTTCAAGTGACTTGAAGGTAAGAAATTTGGCATGTTGTTATGAAATTACCTTTGAAGGTATTGGTAACGTTATAAAACTCTGTGGGCATTTGTCATTTTTCAAAAGTAAGTTTACACTTGGATTCTTGTTAGTATAGTTTGCAAAATAATCCCAGAGCTTCCGGTTTGCATGTTCTAAAACATAACATTCTTTCTTTCCGATCTTGTGTACAAACAGGCATTTTAATACCTAAATATGTTCAGCAACCAAATATAGGCTTGTTCAATAAATTTGGAATTTCCAAATCTATTCGGATGATCTTGTTTTTGTTCTCTATATTTACTTGTAGGATGGAGAAGCCTATGCTCATTTGCTGAATACTCTTGCGCCTGAACATGGTACGACCAGCACATTAGATACAGAAGATCCAACTGAAAGAGCAAATTTGATTCTTGAGCAAGCAGAAAAACTAGATTGCAAAAGATATGTTACTCCAAAGGACATTGTTGAGGGCTCAGCAAACCTAAATCTTGCATTCGTTGCACAAATATTTCAACACAGGTCAGATTAAACAATTCATGTCCGCAGATCGATAACCTGAAATTGTTCCATCTCTAAGTAACTTTTTTGAGTGACGCTGAGCCTTTGCTTCAATTTTAGTATTTTGAATCATATTAATAATCTCACTGCATTGCAAAGATATATGGCTAAAACTCCTCAAAAATCTGAACAAACCTAACCATCTCCCGAGCTACTTAAGCTCGCTTGGGTTTTGTTAAGCTAGAGTAATGCTTCACTAGTCCCCCCCACCCCCACCCCACCCCACCAGCAGGAGACCATGGATTACGAGTCTTGGTAGCCTGATGAGTAACATTGTAGGTTTAATATATAGTACCACTTTTGGCTCGCCCGTCGTGTGAGTTTAGTGTCCAAGTTGGACTAGTTAACAAGAGTTCCATAGAAAGATAATGAATTATTTGGAGATAATATTCCAAATACTCGGTACATATAAACTTTGTTCTAGTATTTCTGTGCAACTATTTTTGCGGTTAAAACATTTTTCTGGTGCAATTTTTAGTTAATTTGGAATTCTGTGACCTATCCATTGTGGAATTATGCTTGTGAGAGTTGTTATTTTGTCTACTTTCTCCATCTATAAGTGAGTTTACTCTGGTATAGGAATGGATTGACAGCGGACACCAAAAAGTTGTCTTTTGCTGTGATGATGGAGGATGATGCTCAAACTTCTCGAGAAGAAAGATGCTTCCGGTTGTGGATTAACAGTCTTGGAATCGATACTTATGTGGATAATTTATTTGAGGATGTGCGGACAGGGTGTGTTGTTACTTCTTTATTGATATACTTTGGACTCCATAAATGTTGCTTGATTATCCTTTCCTGTGCAGGTGGGTGCTTTTGGAGGTACTGGACAAAATTTCACAAGGATTAGTTAATTGGAAGCATGCAACAAAACCCCCTATTAAGATGCCATTTAGAAAAGTTGAGAATTGCAACCAAGTCATAAGCATTGGGAAAGAACTGAATTTCTCCCTTGTAAATGTAGCTGGAAATGATATTGTACAAGGCAACAAGAAGCTCATACTAGGTAATGATGCTGTCGAAACCTCAGTTTACTCTTTAAGTTACCTAAAGTAAACTTCCCCATTTCATGCTATTGGATCAATTACACGTAAAATGCTAGTAAGTGCATGATAGGCCATTTTGCACAGGATACGTGCACTATTTGTTACTCCTTCCGTTTCAATCTATGTGAAGGTGTTTGACTGGGTACAAAGTATAAGAATGAAAGAAAGACTTTTGAAACTTGTGGTCTAAAATAAGTCCTAGATATTTGTGCGGCTATAAATCATCTTAAATGGGAAGTTTAAAGTCAAATTGTTACTAAATATTGAAATGGTGTCATTCTTTTTTTGGACTGACTAAAAAAGAAAAAATGTCGCATAAATTGGGATGGAGGGAGTACTTCTCTTCCATGTCAAGTTGAACTTTCACACCGTCAAGATTAGTTTAAAATTGTTGTACGTTTTGAAAAAAAAATAGATTCGCAGATATTAGAAAACTTAAAAATATGCACAAGGCTTATGTCTCCACTCCTAATGCATCATTTTCCTATCCTATTATTGAACTTAAAAGATATATCACTTGACAATAGTTTTCTCTAATTTAATATCAGGTACAAACATTTTCCACTCATCTTAATAATTGTGCATACTAGCACGTCTTGCAATTGAAAAGTGTTAAGAGTCCCACATCGATTATGGAATGCGAACATGAACTCCTTATATGGACTTGGACAATCCTCATCCTACAAGCTATCTTTGGGTTGAGTTAGGCCCAAGATCCATTCTTTACATGGTATCAGAGTCAGACTCATTCAAATTCTTTGTCCACTGATGTTGGCCCCCAAATTATATTATTCACGCTCCAGTTAACAAGGTCTGGGCATGCGGGGAGTGTTAAGAGTCTCACATCGGATATGGAATGAGAACATAGACTCCTTATATCAACTTGGACAATACTCACCCTACAAGCTAGCTTTTGGGATTGAGTTAGGCCCAAGATCCATTCTTTACAAAAAGCAAGGATTTATAATTTTGAAAATATATGTGATCATTTTCGTGACTGTGTTGTTTTATGCTTGGTCAAAGCTATCTTATTTACACATCACATGTTCCTAAGGATTTCACAAAACATGTAACAATGTATATCGAAAATTAGTTATGCTTTTAATATAATGTTATGGTTTGAAATGTAAATATCATTTTGTTGTCTCCCAGCTTTTTTGTGGCAGTTAATGAGGTTTTCAATGCTCCAACTGTTGAAAAACTTGAAGTTTCATGCCCTAGGAAAGGAGATAACAGATGCTGACATACTAAATTGGGCAAACAGTAAAGTGAAAAGTGCAGGGAGAAGATCTCAAATCGAAAGCTTTAAGGTAATGAACAAAACTTTAACCCTGCTATTATCATTTTCTATTGCATGACAACTGAGATTTTTTTTTTTGTTAGGACAAAAGCATATCAAGTGGGAAATTCTTTCTCGAACTACTAAGCACTGTGGAGCCAAGGGTCGTCAATTGGAGCCTTGTGACCAAGGGTAAAACTGGTATGCATTTAAAACTCAACCGTTAAGTAAATGAGATTATGGCTTATTGGATAACTAGGAAGCAAAGATTTTTTTATCTTTCGGGAGTGTTAAGATAGTATTGATGTCTCTGAATGTATTGCAGATGAGGATAAGAAGCTTAATGCAACTTATATAATCAGTGTAGCACGGAAACTCGGGTGCTCCATCTTTTTATTGCCAGAGGATATAATACAGGTAATATATCAGATTGACATCCTTTGGTTAAAGTTTCTTCATATTTTCAGTATAATACTTCACACTACAGAGTTCATACTCCTAACTAGGGGCTATTTGATAAGCTGAACAGAAAGTTTTTGGTAGTACACATTATTTTACACTTGCTTCATAGCTGGGATCACTGATCACAAAATGATAGATTTCAGTTCCACTTAAAATGAGATATCAGATGCAGGAGTGGAGTTAGAGCTTCGCCTACGGGTCGACGAAATCCAGTAACTTTGGCTCAAATTATGTATTTGTCCACTTAATATGTGTAAAAAAAATTATCAAAACCCAATAAGTTGCACTTTCTAGAATCCAGAACCCATAAACTCAAAATCCTAGCTCCCCCTCTGTATTGTCTATTCTAGTTAAAAATATACCTACGATATTAGTCATCTACGTTTCTTATTTGGAAAGAGATGTTTGCAATAAAATATTTAGAAAGAGATGTTTGCAATTCTTTGATTGCGACTTAGAAACTCTTTGATGCAACCAAAAACTCAAGACTATAATCTAAAACATTTTTACTAGTGCCATGTAATAGCACAACCATTTCCACTCCGCTTCATATCAATTAGATAATTTCTTGGTTATATGGCTGCCTAATAGGGAACCTTGGACCAACGGTAAAGTTTTCTCCATGTGACCTATAGGTCAGGGGTTCAAGAATCAATCACTTTCAAGCTGTGGAAATCAATAACTGATACTTGCATTAGGATAGGTGGCCTACATCATGACCCTGCGGGATGCTTCGTGCACAGGGGATCCTCTTTTTATATGGCTTTTTAATAGTTGACAGACGAGTCTTATGAGTTGAATAATTATGTATCTGTAGAATCAACCATTTTTCTTGAAACTAAATCAACTTTTACCACTCAGGTGAACCAGAAGATGATGCTGACACTCACAGCAAGCATCATGTCCTGGAGCTTGCAAAAAAAGACTGAAAATTCAGGGTCCAATCCGGCAGAAAACGGTGGTACGGATGCATCTCCAGCAGCAACCCCTGATGGTGACATTGCTTCCACAACTTCTGAAGTGGAAAAGGGGGTAGAAGAAGAAAGATAGAATTTGAAGAAAAGAAATAGACAAAAAAAAATTCCAAAGTTTCTTTCTGATGTGGTCCTCAGTTTTGCTTTCAAGAGGACATGTCAAGTGAAGTTGGTTAATAGGGCAGTTTTTTTTTTCGAATAACCATCTGGTATCCGACACTCACTGGCTCGGCTAATTCAGATTCTCGCTGCTACTAAGGCCCATTAAGGTTGAGAGCTCCCTCCCTACTAAGGGTTTCTCGTTAAGGTGGAGGGATTCAATTCGTCCCCGTGATGGTTAATGGTGCAGCTACTTAAATTCATTCCTTATTCTTTACTACACAAACCCAATGAGGTTGGGAGCTGGGAAAAGTGAAGACAAGTAATTGTACCTCTTTGTAGGATCCTTGGATTTTAATTATACAACTATTTTGTTCCCATGAGAAAGCCCATATGAGTTTCAAATGTTAACCTTGAGCCATTTTTAGTGGTTCACACTGCAATTTAATAGAATAAGTTCTTCTTTCTTCTCTGTTTTTGTGTGTGTTTTGGTAATAGGTAGCTAAATGGATCAAGTTCACTCTGTTCTGTATTTTTTGTGCCGCATTAGTTCTATAATATTGCCATAGGTGGATTCAGGATTCTAATGAGTTCTAAATTCTAAGACAGTAGAATAACTTGGTTCGGGATAGGTTATTATTATACATTAAGTGAATTTCTTAACATAAATACTGGGTTTGATTCAAAGGCAAGCTACTGGGTTCTACCGAATCCGTTCAATATTGGTGTTCGATGAAGAATAATGTATTGTATTATTGTTACCTGCATAAGATCATGTAAACAACAAAAATGCTACTTATGCTATCACTTGTTTAGTTTAACCATCTATTTGTTCTCACATTTTTTGTAGCAGTGCTTATAATTTTACGATTATATGAAGTGTTTAAAATAATTTTGTCATGTATTAAATCAAATAGAGATGCAAGATTGATTGATTTGTTTGTTTGTTTGTTCATCTCATATTTTAGCATTCCTCATTTTAATAACTTTCATCTTAAAAACTGTTCTTTATAAGATAAAACTAAAATTTGACAGTTATTAATTTTTATTTGAAATTTGCATTATGTCATAATAATTGTTTTAAATCATATTTAGATTCGTTACGCTAATGATTTTTAATCCCATACAGTAATTATACAAGTACCAGAGTGGATTAATCAAGTAGTATAATATAGGCCAGGTATTGAAGAAACAAACCATTTCAATTTAAAAACAAAATAATAATATATGAATCGAAGATTTGACAAGAAAGTTCAAATAATTTATTATTATATAATTTACACTTTTGAAGAACTACAACATGAATAAATAAACACAAGACTCTCCAAGCTGCTGTCTAGCCCGTTTCTTTATGAGCAAAAGGTTGATATACATATGTATATATATAGAGAGAGAGATAATATACTACAATTACTAGGTTTCTTTCAGACGCTACTGTTCGTCACCCGCGCTTATGGAATTTAACCGCTTTAGTCTCTGGTCAAGCTCTGCCATGACAGCCGGTTCCTGCTTTTTCCTCTGTCTCGATATAGTAGTGGTTGTCATAAAACCAATTTGATCAAAAGCAACCTGAAAAATAATTGTCAAGACTATGATTCATTTCGGGGTTAAATGACTAGTATAAAATAGATTGACATTGTTCAAGCACAAAATGTCATGTAGAAGACATTTGTTCCAAAATTCAAAGATTATGTTGTCCCTAGCATTATATGTAGAGTTTAAGTTCTATAAACGGCCAATATATAGATTTTTTTATACCACCAGATTACGTTAAGTTACAACAACACGGAACTATATCCTTGTTGAATTGAAGTGCTGGTGCAAAAATTATATATAATCAGTGCATGTAACTTAATCCTTATGCAGGGGCAGAGCTATTGGATAAATATGCAATTGCGAACTTAGTAACTAAGACGAGCTATGGGTTCGGTGGCAAGTTCAGAACTCATAAACTTCAAATTCTGGTTCCGCTAATTAGAACCTATGTTGCGCGCACTCTCCAACAATGTTGCCGCACCCGTGTCGGATTCTCCAAAAATACACTATTTTGGGAGTATCCGACACGCACCCATTGACATTTTTGAAGAGTCCGAGCAACATAGATTAGAACACTAAACTCCATCAGAAAAAGCCATTATATCCCCGCTTAAGCATAGATAAAACAAGAATAAGGGCAGCCCGGTGCACTAAGCTCCCGCTATGCGCGGGATCCGGGGAAGGGCCGGACCACAAGGGTCTATTGTACGCAGTCTTACCTTGCATTTCTGCAAGAGACTGTTTCCACGGCTTGAACCCATGACCTCCTGGTCACATGACAACAACTTTACCAGTTACTCCAAGGCTCCCCTTCGTAGATAGAACAAGAATCTAGCGAGAGAAAATGTTACCATCAACAAATCATCAGGATCAAAAAGTTGATGAGTGCTTCTCTGAATGATATGAATTACATCCCCAACATGATGCACCGTCAACAACTCTTCTTCATTCATCTAGTCATTGTCATGAATTTGAAGTTCAGTTCTTAAGGTAATGGAAAACTCGACAGACAAGAAAAATAAAGGAAAAGGTTATCATATATGTGAAACGCAAAAATATTAGGAAACGTTTACCTTAAAAATTGCCAATGCCACATGAAATAGAAGATTTGCACCTTCATTGAAAAGGACATCCCAGACCCGCAAGGTTGTCTGTAATGAAGTAGCCGATGGAAGAATCATTAAACAATATTAAGCTGGTATTTTCATATGAGAACGTATAGTGCATGGTCCATTTTCATAGCAACTCACACACACACACAAACAGATGAGAAAGAGAGACTAAATTTGTTGACCTCGGAAGGCAAGCTTTTGGCAAAAAGGCAGAGAAACCACTCGGTGCAAACGAGAGAAACATCAAACTCCAGTGCATCCAAATGAGAGGCTATCCTGTACTTTTCCTCATTAGTATCAGAAAACAACGTAACTTGTTTAGCCCTAAAGTGTAAATCCTAAACAACAGAATTTGTAAGGAATCTATATTCATGCAAATGGCAAACATCCGGAAAAGATAAAAAGTACCTTGGAGCTTTTTTGTTTAATAGATCCTTAAATACTCTTTGTTCAACATGGCATCCAGATAAGTTCTTATTATAACAGTCACTGACTAACACATTCTCTAGAAGGACAGCAATCATCCAGAACACTTCTTCTTCAGTTTTCATTACCAGCAATAATAATGCTGCAACATAGTTCATTCCCTGCAAAACAATCAATCCATTTAGACCAGGTCGATATATCAACTATTAGTGAAGCAAAATGAACACTTGTTGATGTAGGTTCCCACATCCTTTTCTCCAAGTCAAAAAGAATTGAAGCCAAATTCTATGTTGCTGGGACTCTTCACAAATATCGACAGGTGCATGTCGGATCTCCAAAAGTAGTGCATTTTTGAAGAATCCGACACGGGTGCGGCAACATTTTTGGAGAGTCCGAGCAACATAGGCCAAATTTGTACAAAATAGTTTAAGATTGTGAGGAGTTGAATTCTGTATGCAGTTCGTTTTAGAACCTAAGGCAACTGTGATAAGTAGGTGTTTGGACATAAAAAATACGATATTCGAAAAAAGTTGAAACAAGGTATTTGAAAGTTGAAATTGTGTTTGGACATGCATTTAACTTGAAAAAAGTAATATAAGTGGAAAAAATTCACTTGAAAAGCTGGTCAAAACTACTTTTTCAAACGTGAAACTCAACTCCAAAACATTTTTCTAAAAATCAGTCCAATGTATAAGCAAAAGCAGTTTTGCAAAAATGAAAAAAATAAATCATGTCCAAACGGGTATATTACTGTTTGAATATTTGTTCTGTGAGATGTGGAATAAATCAATTATAAAATTAAACATCACCTTCATTATCAACATGAACAATCAGCAGTGAACTTTTAACTGTCCAGGATTTTTGCAAAAAGCAGTAATTGGATTGAATAGTTTAGACCTACACAACCATGTTTGATTGATAAAATACATGAATTTAAGGCAGTGCTAATTGCTCAACTTATTTCACTTCTATAATAGCAGAATCTAACTGATTTATGACTGAATCATACTTGTGTGATTGGTTGATATTATCTTCCACAATGGGTTGACAAGACTTATATGCTTGTTAAATTTATCTCATATTTTATGTTGAAAAACATTACTTATATCTAACTTAACGATAAAAAGAACAATACTAACATCTAACTGTTACGTAAAGATCTCTAAGAATAACTAGGTCAAACAAGATAGGACAGGAGTAGTATTATCTAGGTCAAACAAGATAGGACAGTAGTAGTATTATCCTTTCATGTCTTTTTCATTTACCAGTTTCCCATATTTTTTCATTATCTTAAGACTTCAAGAACATAAATATGAATAGCGTAATCTAGTGCAAAGGCCTAAACTACTTTCAGCTCTAAAAGTATGCAAGCAAGTGAATAAAAAAAGAGAAAAGTGATGAGTTGATAAAATCATGTCATTCTAGATGAGGCCATCTTATGATTCAACTTCAGAATCGAAAATGTATAAATCCAGGAAGAGTTGGGGCTTAAAGTTTAATGGGATTGTAGCTCTTGAAATCTAGATTCCAACCGAACAAATAAAGCACAATTCGGCTACGTACAAAATTAGTAGTGAATCAGCATAGCTATGCTGGATTCCGCAGCAGCTACACCCGCAAAATAGTACAAATTAGGCAGTGGTCAGTGCAGCTATGCAGGATTTTACCACAGCTGTGCCAGCATTTGGACGTGGATGGTCCAGCAACTCAGCAGAATTCTGCTGGTTTTCCACACAGCGATGCCCAGAGGCCGTTTCAGAGTTATACTTCTTCCAGAAGAGAAGTATTTCCTTGTTTGATTGAAACTACATAAGAGCGTGTTTAGAGGTTGATCAAAGAAGGTTTTAAGAGGCGAGAGTTAAATTTTGAGGAGACGGCCAACTAAGGGTAGGCTTCACTAAAAAGAGAAGAAAGAAGGAAACAACCAAGTTCATCTTTCCATTAGGGTGTGTTTGATATGGAGGAAAATAATTTCTAGAAAATGTCCAACTTTCCCATGTTTGGAAAATATTTTCTCTAGGAAAGCAAATTCCTTCAAAATGAAAAAAGTGACTTCCCTAGTAAAAGTAGGAAAAACAAATTCCACAAAGATTGCCCCCTCCCCACCAACACACCCCCACCTCGATCACCTACACGTGTTTCCCTAAATTGACAGAAGTGTTTTTGGGACAATATTATTTGCTTACTTACCAAACAACAACATACCCAGTGAAATCCCACAACGTGGGGTCTAGGGAGGGTAGAGTGTACGCACACCTTACCTCTACCTTGGTAGGTAGAGCGGCTGTTTCCGAAAGACCCTTGACACAACACACAGCATAAACACAAGAAAAGAAAGGGAAACAGTCAGATCCGGACAAGAAATTTAAAGCAGTATGACAATGATGGTAACAAAAGCGGATAATCCATTATAAAGGATTCTGGAAAAAAAGTAATAACTAACGCAGGTAGATAAGATAAACAAAGTACACACAACAATATGAATCAAACGACAGGGGACTATAAAGCAATACTGCGCCTACTAGTACGATAGGCTAAGCAGGTCTACAATAATACCACTACAAGCGTAAGTAGAACTACGCTCAACTACCTACTACCTTTTCACCCTAATACGTGTCTTCAATAAGTAACACATGCGTCATATCCCGTCTAATCACTTCTCTCCAATACTTCTTCGGCCTACCTCTACCCCTCCTGAACCCGTTCATAGCCAATCTCTCACACCTCCCTCCGCACTGAGCCATTTGTGTCTCTCCTCTGCACATGCCCGAACCATCTCAACCTCGCATCTTATCCTCCACCGAGACCACTCCCACTCCCACTCTGTCTAATCACATTCCTCCTTGTATGCACACACATCCATCTCAGTAACTTTCATCTTTTGGATGTGCGAAGTATTTACTGGCCAACACTCCGCCCCATAAACATAGTTGGTGGCACCTTTTTATCGCACAATACTCCGGAAGCAAGACTCCATTTCATCCCCTGCACCAATACGATGTGTGACATCATCATCAATCTCTTCATTTCCTTGGATAATGGACTCGAGGTACTTGAAATTTCTTTTTGAATGATCCGAGTACCAAGCCTCACCTCCACGCTTATCTCAAGGTCGCTCCCGTTACTGAACTTGCACTCCAAGTATTCTGTCTTGGTCCTACTCAGCCTGAAATCTCCAAACCTCCAGCTTAGCGTTCACTCCGCTGCGGGTCTCATCAATCAGGACTATGTCATCTGTGAATAACATACATCATGACACCTCTCCTTGAATTTGTCGTGTTAGTCCATCCATCACCAAAGCACATGGGAATGGGCTTAGAGCCCCTGGTGCAACCCCATCATCACTGGAAAGTGCTCCGAGTTTCCTCCTATTGTTTGTACCTTGTTCCCATCATACATATCTTTGATCGCCCTAGGGTACACTTCTAACATCTCCATAGAACTTCCCTATGGACTTTGTCGTATGCCTTCTCGGGGTCAATAAAAATCATATGTAGGTCCTTCTTCCTATCCCTATATTGCTCCACCAACCTCCTAATAAAATGAATGACTTCTGTAGTCGAATGCCCTAACATGAATCCAAACTGGTTCTCAAAAATAGACACGTCTCTTCTCACCCTCATCTCCACGATCCTTTCCTAAATTTTCAAAATGTCGCGTTAGTCCATCCATCACCAAAGCAAATAGAAATGGGCTTAGAGCTAATCCCTGGTGCAACCCCATCATCACTGAAAAGTGCTCCAAGTCTCTTCCTACTGTCCGTACCTTTGTCTTGGCTCCATCATACGGACAATAAGATGAGATTGGGAGCACTTTCTAGTGATGATGGGGTTGCACGAGATCAACTCTAAGCTCATTCCTATTTGCTTTGGTGATGGATGGACTAACGCGACATTTTAAAAGTTTGGGAAAGGATCGTGGAGATGATGGTGAGAAGAGACGTGTCTATTTTTGAAAACTAGTTTGGATTCATGTCGGGGCGTTCGACTACAAAGTCATTCATCTTGTTAGGAGGTAGGTGGAGTAGTATAAGGAGAGGAAGAGGGACCTATGGTTTTCATTGACCTCGAGAAGGTATACGACAAAGTCCGTAGAGAGGTTCTATGGAGATGTTTGGAGGTTAGAGGTGTACAACACCATAAAATAAGTAAGAAACCCACTTATTTTCCAAAAACATGTTTTCCGTGAAAAACATTTTCCTTCATACCAAAGACCCTTAATCTTTCTTTTGACATTAACAGATAATTCTAGTATTCTCTTGGTTTTTGTTTTACTCCATTATGGAGTAGAATTCTGTTAACAAACCTGAACCTTGTGACTGATGTTTTTCTATGTAATCATTTCCATTAAGAGCATGATTTATTGATTTATGGCTAATTACTAGTTTAAATTGTGATATTAGCCCCACGAGGTTCAAACAAAGAAGTTTAGCTAAATAAGCATCAAGCATAGTAATTAACCACAGTGTTCTAAAAAACGGCCTAGGTGCTAGGCGCCCCTAGACCGTCCCGATTTTACCCCAGGCGCTAGGGCTAGCCGGCTAGGCGGCCCAGTGCCCATTTTTTTTGCCCTATCTAAGCTATCTTACAGCAAACAAGGAGAAAAAATATTGTTTGCCCTATCTTAGAGAGAAGCAGGGATGGGTATGGGCCGGATTTGGGGGTTGTAGGGGGTATGGGTGTGGGGCAAAGGGTGCGGCGCAGGTGGGGGTGTGGGGAGTTGAGAGTGAAGGAGAGGCTAGGTTTTTTATATTTGTTTTTTTTTTGTAGGTTTAGGTTAAAGAAGGGGAATTAATGAGATGAAAGGGTTTTGGGCTGATGGGGGGTCTGAAAATTTAAAGGGGGGGGGGGGGGTGTTGTGGGTTGGGTAGAATGTTTAGGAAAATAGAAAGTGCGTTTAAAAATATAAAAAGGGTTTATTAGAAAATGTTTGAAGACAAAAAATGTAAATTATAAAAATAACAATGTGATAAAAAATATATAATATTTGTGGAATGTTTAATTCTTAATTTAATTAAAATGTGATGCATATTTTCATAGAATATTTAGAAAAAATATGATTATGATATTAAAAATTATACGAATAATGATAATAACAAAATAAAATAATGACAACGTAATAATAATAAAAATATAATATTAAGAAATACTTAATGCTTAATAAAATAAAAAATGTGATGCCATTTTGTATATATATACAATTGATGTAAAATATTAAAAAAAAACGCCTAGGCACTAGGCGGCCACTCCTCGCCCTGGTCCCGCCTAGCTTTTTTTAGAACATTGCTCAACCATAAAGGATTCATAGAGTTTAATACATCTTGGGATGAACAAACCTAGAACTAGCCGAAGGGAACCTCAAACTAGCCGAAGGGAACCTCAAACTTAGAAATACTCAATTGGGCGACCTTAATCGGGAGGGAACATTTGATGCTATGTGATGCTTTCCTTATTATTTGCCATGACTTCTTTACTTTTGTATTTTTTTCTAGAACAACTTTGTATTGCTTTCCTTGAGTCGAGGGTCTATCGGAAACAACCTCTCTGCCTCCACAAGGTAGGGGTAAGGTCTGCCTACACTCTACCCTTCCCAGACTTCACTTGTTGGATTACACTGGGTATGTTGTTGTTGTTGTAATCTAGAGGGAACATTTAAATTAGGGATCCTATCATCTCATGCATGTTACTCCCTCCGGTCCAAAATAATTGAGGTTTTAGCTTGGGCACGTGAATTAAGGAATTCATTAACTCCTAAAAGTTAAGAGGAGTTTTGACTAAAATACCCTTAATTATGATTTTCTTTTCTTTTTAGGTTGGCATAATTATTATGGGGATACGGGAATGTGTCGAGGGAAAATTTGGAAAAGAGAACTGAATACTTTCTTGGTTTTGTGAAACGTCAATTATTTTGGACCAACTTTTAAAGGCTAAAACCTCAATTATTTTGGACCGGAGGGAGTAATATTTAGATTTTGATGAACAAAACTCTTATCCAAAAGGTGAAGTTGAAATCCAACCTCTAACATTGTCTGTCATAGATTCCTTCCAGAGATTTGTATTTCTCGCTCTTACCTCCAAGAGTTTTATTTTCCGTATTTACAATCAAGGCCCTTATTCGCCATCTCACACAACATAATAGGGTTATCACCACATTTGTTGATTTGTTAATCCTCATAGGATGATACTCTACTTACTACTTCATTACTTAAACAAGTTAGTGCGCTTAAAAAAGGCGACTTAGTCATGTCAAAGAGAAAAGATGTATATCAACTTTCGTATCAAATAAAAGTACACTTAGTAGAGCTAAAAGAATAAGAATTTGTGTTGTAGAATAAAATCGAGTGTTAAACAATGAGAAAGAGATCTAAATGGTCTAACTTCATATACTCCCTTTGTCCCAATTTATGAGACACTCTTTCCATATTAGTCAATCCCAAAAGGTGTCCCAATTTATTCGACACCTTTCTATATTTATGGAGTAACAATTTAACTATAAAGTGTCTATTTTACCCTTAATTAGATGATTTATAACCACACAAATATTTATGGCTTATTTTAGACCACAAGTTTCAAAAGTCTTCCTTTCTTCCTTAAACTATATGCCTAGTCAAATACCATCACATAAATTGGGACAAAGGGAGTAGCATATGTATCCCTATAAATCGGGCCTATTCTAGCTTATCGAGAGATCAGTAGTTTAGAACAAAGCGCAGCTAATAAAAATGTGTGAAAAAATGACGTAAAGCATGGAGAATATGTAAAGCTGATAGGATTACAATATAATATTTTTGGCTAAGGTAAATATAATGATCTACTTAGAAAGAAAAAAATAGATCTACCTGGCAGTAGCCAACATCAGAATCACGGAAAGAATAGGCAACAAGGACCCGTCTAAGGGTACAATGACCCTCAGCAGTGTCCAACCAGGGATGACCAGGAAAGGTTCGTGGGAGGTCCTGCAAATAGAAAAACACATTTAGTAAAGGTGGTGATACCAAAACATAAAATATAATGCATCTTAATATTTTCAGCATTTCCTACAAGCTTGGTAACAAGTTACATGAAATAATCCTCCCAGAACTAGAAGTGTCGGTTCACATAAAAGAAAACGTCAGCAAAGACACCACAAAACTTTAATTGATGTATATGTGCACAATGTGTGAAACTCGCTCTAGCTAAACAAAACAAAAAATAGAACCTCCCAGCATTAAAAGTGTTTAAATGGACTTTAATTTCACAGACAAGGAAACATCAGTACAAAGACCCTATACACTTTAAAAGAACAGAACGGTGAATCTCTCTCTTCAAATATTATGCCAACATATATACAAACAAGTGCAGAATCATATGCCGTTAAGCAACAAAAACGAGAAAAGATGCCGTTCTGATGAGTGTGAATAATCGTGCTTACGCGATAAATCTATCAGGACTCGAGACGAAGGCTGGCGCTAAAATATATTATAAAGAGATAAGTTCTAGCACTTATTACCATTATAAGTAAACTGGGAACTAAGGCAGAAATAAGCAGTCAATACTTGGAAGCTGACATACAAGTCATCTCCTATACATACTGGCAGGATTTATTTCCAACTTTGAGCTCGTCACTGATTTATGATTTATCAAGAAAACACCTACTCTTATAATTGCTCTATAAAGTAGATACCACTATGAGAGAACTTAAACAATAAGAACACCTGCATAAGACGGTTTCTTTTTGCAGATCTATCATTTCATTTTCTTTGTTGTTTCTGTATTAACGGTTTGATGAGGTAATTCGGAGAAGCATACTTCCTTACTTAAATTCTATAGATAAGTAGCCAGGCTTAGTTACTCAAAAAGGTTAAAAGAGTGTCAAAGTGACCGCTTGACCAAAAATAATAATTGATGTATCCCTTTCTCTTTCTCTAATACCACCAAGAAATGCCGAACTACTTATCCAATAATAATTTGTACAACGAGCTATGCAAAAGGGCAGCCCGGTGCACTAAGCTCCCGCTATGCGCGAGGTCCGAGGAAGGGCCGGACCACAAGGGTCTATTGTACGTAGTCTTATCTTGTATTTCTGCAAGAGGATGTTTCCACTTGAACCCATGACCTCCTGGTCACATGGCAACAACTTTACCAGTTACTCCAACGATCTATGTAAAAGCATACTAAGTACTTCTTCTCAAACCTTTTCACACGGGAGCTATTCTTTTACTAAATGATCATCTTTCCCCTAGTCCTCTAATTAGTATTTACACATCTTCAGAATCATCATGATTTAGGTTATAAACTATGCCACACTAACGAAACCTTTGAAACTACAAAGCTTCCACACACAATTTTCTCGACCCCTAAAACCAACATCATTATATTTCTAATTTCATGTAATGAAGGGTGTGTTTGGTATGGAGAAAAATATTTTCCACAAAATGTTTTCCAATTTTCTCACGTTTGGTTGGTCAAAATTTTCGGAAAACGTTTTCCCTAGGAAAACAAGTTCTTTAAAAATGAGGAAAATGACTTCGCTAGTGTAAGTAGGGAAAACAAGTTCCATAAGTGGCACTTCACACTAGTTGGCTAATACCCACCATCCAACACACCCCACCCCTAAGCCCCCTCCCCACTAACCCCACACCCTTAGGCCCCATGCCCACCCCAACCCCTAAGCCCCCTCCCCACTACCCTCACAACATTAGGCTCCCATGCCCACCCCAGAGTTGTTTGCCTAGATTATATACAAATGTTTTTGGGATAATATTGTTTGCTTATTTGCAACAACTATAAAATCAGGAAACATTTTCCTTCCTACCGAACACACTTAAATGACAAATTTCACATTCAGAGCATCTAACATCAAAGAAAATAGCCATCAAAAGCATCCAATAAGTTACCAAAACATCAAGTCTCTAACATAATGCAAAAACTAACCAAGCCATAAAAGAACAAACATCAAATAAAACACAAAAACATGCTCAGTAACACAACCAAATCTTTCCTCTTAACCATATTCGAACCAAGAAACTCACATGATTAATCTGCTTGGTTGCAGGTGTAACCTTATCCTGTACAGCCTTAGTCAAATCCTCATAATAACTATCCGGGGCGGTCGATTTCTTCTTAGCAGCTCCTGATAGTGAAAACCACACCTTAGGCCTCAAAACAGGCGGGATACCTTTCCTAATAAGCTTCTTGAGAGTAATTGCATTCACCAAAGCTGAGAACTTTAAAGATGTCTTAAGGGTTGATGAAACATGTGTTTGCAAATACCAATTAGCACCTTTACTAGCTTCTAATGCCCACCAAACTTTCCCTTGTTCCCTAACTTTTTCCCTAACCTCATTCAACACATTAACATCATCAACATTCCCTTCAACTGTGAATCCATATAGATCTTGAAATTTCACAGTTATTTTTGCCCTTCTGGCATGTATACTTGGCCTCAAAATTGGAACTTGAGATTGATATTCAGCTGACATGTCTCTCTTGCTATTGGTTCCATACATTTTTATGGATTTTACACAAAAGAAATGGTCAAGTTTTAAATAGAAGTATAAAGATTGAATCTTTTTACAAATGGGTATCCAAGAATTCAATGTAAAACCACTTTTTGGGCATTAAATTGCAAAAACTGAGCTTTTTTACAAATGGGTATTCAAGAATTCAGAGAAATGCCATTTTTTTAGCATTAAATTGCAAAAACTGAGATTTTTTACAAATGGGTATCCAAGAATTCAAATAAAGGTCATTTTTTAGCATTAAATTGTAAAATTTGAGATTTTTACCAAATGGGTATTCAAGAATTTCAAAGAAAGGTCATTTTTTGGCATTAAATTGCAAAAACTGAGCTTTTTAACAAATGGGTATTCAAATAAAGGTCATTTTTTTGGGCAAAAAAATGCAGAAAGTAACTGAAAATATATAGAAACAATAAGATTAACCTCTTGACCAGCTGAAGAGGAGAAAGAAAAAGGATTTATTAAAAAAAATGGAAAAAACAAATAGTCAAATGGCTTAAAAATTCATAGGAAAAAGAAGATAAAATATGGGGAGAGGGAGGATTCAAATGCAAGGAAAATACTCCCTCTGAGGCAAAAATCTACTGTATTGTTTGATTATTTAGTAAGATTGTATAAAATTGATGAAAATTTTGATTTTTTTTTTGTAACTTGTGGATTTTTATATCTATGAAAATATAATTTAAGAAATTCAAATTACATATTTAAACAAAATTTAAACTTCAAATTATCGTGATTTCAAATAACTAATTTCATATTATGATTTCAAATTAATGTCCAAATGGCTCATAAGCACTATATTTGATTCATTTTTAATATTTTTTATTTGTTCATTATATTAAAAATAAATATCCACTTTATTTATTCAATTTGAAAAATTAAAATAGAATTTATCACTTATGATTTCTAATTTACCTTTATTATGAATATACTAAGTCAAACATGTACAAGTAAAAATGGACGGAAGGATTATGTAAAAAATTTGTTGTTTGCTTTAGAGCCATTTCTATCAGTTGAGAGTAAAAATGGACGGAAGGACACTTCAATACAAAATCATTTTCATCCAATTCCCATCATTAATCCTGAATATGAATCAAAGCAGTTGCAACTGCATCAGTTTCCATAGCTTTCATTCATGGCTTCAAATCTGGGCTCTTTGGCCTGAAACTTGAGGTTGAGGCCAACATATAACTTCATGTAATCATCAAACACAAATTTGGGGTAAACTTGTTTGTTCTCCTCTGCCTCTTTCTCAACTAGAGCTGGTGCTGGGTAGATCACTGCATCATTTCCTGGATTGTAGAAGGATGCTAACGACATTCGAGTCCCGTCTTTTTGTGCATCACACTCTTGTACTTCCCGTTGGTGATCACCTGTTTTCACATTTTTCATTAGAATTATGTTCACTGAGAAAGATGCATGATTTGCAAGAATGACCTCATAACTCATATGGGATGGTCTTTAAATTTTAAAAAATCTTTAAAAATTGACGATAAGATATGAATTAGTTTTGCCTACTGCACGTTACATCATAGCAGCACGACCAAATGGAGGTGGAAAGCCCTTGTATAGGTTGGGCGCTAGCTAGCGCCTTCCTTATACTAATAGAAAATGTTGGGCCTTCCCCTTATTTATTAGTATTAGTAAAGTTGCTCGAGGACTTCTACTGGGAATGAAAGTTCCCTATTATAGGATCCCTAGTAAATTTAATGATGGCCGCTTTTTGCTTCGCGGGTCTATCACCCCAATTGCTTTTGTTAGGAAATTTTTTAAATGGATGCAGCAAGAAAACGGATGCGCTAACGCGCAACGGCTTTCGCGCTAGTGCGCTCATCCGTTGCTTGTTGCATGGCTTATTTAGTGGTAGTTGCTTGTTCTTAGCGGCTTCGAGTGCGCTCATCCCGCTTAGCCTCTCGCCTTTATAGTCAAGGTTAGTATCAACACCTGCGACCTCCATTGAAAGCGGGTCGCTCAGTGAAGGGGCCCTCAACTAAAAGATCATAAGTTTCATTCTCGACATGCCTGAACTCCTATCTATTAGGCAAAACTAACTTATATGCACACGACAATTCATACTTATGCCCGATGGCAGCAAAGACAGTTTCCTATTTTTGTAATTTTTTCGAGAAAAATAAACACGTAGGTCTGATTCAACATATAAGCAGTTGATGCACGTCTAAGATCTAACTAGTATATAAGACTTGAACTCTATTAACGTATATACGGAATTTTTACCTCGAGTTGGTCACCGAGGTTAACCACGATGGAGTGGCGCATGGGAGGGACATCGATCCATTGGTCGTCTTTGAGGAGTTGTAGGCCGCTCACTTTGTCATCTTGGAACAGAAGGATTATGCCACCAGCATCCGTGTGGGCGCGTAACCCCTTTATCAAATCCGGTTTTGGGCATGGTGGATAGTTGCTAACTTTAGTCCCAAAATTTGGACCTTTAGAGCCATAAAATACCTTTTTCATGTAACCTTTTTCTAGACCAAGATTTTCACAGAGCAAGTCCAAGAGTTCCTCTGCTAGCTTCTCTAATCTTTTAGCAAAATCCCTCAGAATTTTCATACATCATATCATTAAATAGAATTAGCGACAAATTTTTACTCGCTAAATTTTGTTTTTTTAGTAATCTTGGAAGTTTCTAGTGAAATGGTCAATTATGATGGGCCTATTAGTGGCTATTCCCTCCGTCTCACATTATTTGTCGCTTTTTTGTTTTACACGACTCTTTAAGAAATATTTTCTCCGTCCCAATTTATATGACACTTTCGCTTTTCGAGTCAATTTGACTAAATTTTGAAGATAAATTGGATTAGATTAACTCAATATTTTAAGATTAAAATTTATATATTTGAAAACTAGAAAATACTATAAATTGTATTTTTTTCTCATATTAATTTGGTGAAAAGTTACCTCTTAAAATGTTGGTCAAAGTTCATCCGGTTTGGATCTCTAGTATAATTAGGAGTATTTGACTACTTACCCTTATTTATGTCTAAAATAAAATTCTCTCAATTAAACGTTTACTTTATTTATGTATTATCTTCATTAATAACAAAATTGTAATAAATGTAAAATGAGAAAAATAATTAATTGTATCTTGAATTTCTAAAATAATAAATAATTTGAGACAATTATATTTAGTAACCACAACAAATGTACTTAGT
Source organism: Przewalskia tangutica (assembly GCA_029844215.1). NCBI lineage: Eukaryota > Viridiplantae > Streptophyta > Magnoliopsida > Solanales > Solanaceae > Przewalskia > Przewalskia tangutica. The sequence goes on from CM056720.1 coordinate 148,525,290, forward strand.
ATTTGAGCATGTATTTCTCTTATTTAAGGGAATTTAAGATTTTATATACGTATACAAATTTATTTTAATCCTACTTACGCTGTATAAGCTATTAGGTTCGGGTAATTATGTTGACTAAAGCTACTAAGTTGGATTGAACAGTAACTAAGAATTGGGGCTCAGCCTCTGATCCTCTTTGCCACCACACTATAATCTTTCCTTATATAAAAAATTCAAGGTGATCCAATAATTCATAGTATATAACAGCAAAATTTCTTTTTTACCCCTGTTTTGGAAGTACGATTTCACCGGATACTTGTTACTTCCTTTCCGACATAAGTAATGAATGACTCTGCTGAGTACTAAAGCTTAGACAAATGAAAAAAATTGTCGTTTTTGTTAGGACTATGTATAGGATGGAGTAGTTACCTGTATAAGGATTTCAGAGATGTTAGAGACAGGAAGATGCCTCAAGAAAAAGTACTTTCCCACTCCATGTCAGGTACCTCAGCTTCAACACCTTCAAGTCCCTTCTTGGCCACCAATTCTTTAAATCTCTGTTCCATGTACTTCTTGTAATGCCACTTGAGTGAGACAGAGGAGAGTGGAATTTCGTGTGTAGGGGTGAAATCCGGAGATTTACGAAGGAACGCCAAAAACGAAGGCAGCTCCCTGGGTCCCTACCGACGCTGAGGTGCCAGGCCATTCAATCTATATGGAAATTAGGATTAAAGTAATATTGAATAAATTGCTCATGTTGTTCTAGCGTCAGAATGTTTCACTTATTGTCACACATGGCTTGCCAAGTGTGGTTAATCGGCTGACGTGGTTTGCAGGCTATTGCGTCAGCCCGGGATTTACCCTGTGCGCACTCGAAAGAGTAGCGGCTGCGGGTTCCTTCGTCAAAAAAAAAATGTTTCACTTAGTTTAGGTCATGTATTTTTATTCAAACACAATGTTCAGATCGAATCTTTCCGTAAACGTGTAGGGTAAACAATCTCTACTCATAACTAGAATATATTTCATATATTATGTAAATATTTAGTGATATGTAATTATGGTAAATTAAGATTCCTCTTGTAATTAGGACTAAAATTCTTATTGTATTATAGATGTATATTGTACACTATATATATATTGATATTAATAAGAAGACTCCTCAAGAGAGATTAATATCATCTTACATGATATCAAGAGTCAAAACCCTATTTTTATTCTAACAAGAGAGCCCCCCCCCCCCCCTTCTCGGCTTCAACCACCGCGGCAGACTCCCCTAGGGTTCTCCATCTCCTTCATTTTCCTTCTCTACTAAAATTTATCCACTATCATGACTTCTCATCCAACACCTACAGGTTCCTCATCCACAGTTATCACTCCCGAAACACCAAAATCATCTTTGCATCCAGCCCTAACCGTTACCAACATCAAGAACTGTCTTTCTATACTTCTTGATCAAGAAAATGGTCAGTACTCTCCATGGGTTCAACTGTTTCGCATTCATGCATGTGTCTATATCGTGCTTGATCATATCGATAACTCTATTCTGCGCCATCCGGAGGTTGATGATTCTACATGGCTTCGTCTCGACGCAGTCGTCAAACAGTGGATATATGACAGTATTTCTCAGGGTCTACTTCTCACTATCATGAAATCTGGCGCCTCAGCCCGCGACTTGTGGATACGTTTGGAGGAAATCTTTCAAGACAATAAACACACACGTGTTGTGTATTTAGAGGAACAATTTAATGCAACACGTCTTGAAAACTTCTCCAACATGATTAAGTATTGCAAACAGCTGAAACTCGTAGCGGATCAACTTTCCAGCATCGGCATTGTCTCTGAAACTAAAATGGTCTTACAATTGATTGCAGGACTCCCAAAAGGTGAATATGATACTTTAGCCACCATGATTCAACAGACGGATCCGTTACCAAGTTTCAACAAAGCTCGTTCGCAATTGTTGCTCGAAGAAACCCGTCGTGCTAAACAGAATGAACATAATCAAAAGACGTTAGCCGTCGAAATGCCTCCTCAAAATCAGATTCATGCCAGCCAAACGCCGTCAGAAAATTCCCAACAGCGGCAAGGGTGGCAAGGGCCGCGGCGGCAGAGGAGGTCGTGGTCGTGGCAAGGATCGCGGCGCCAGAACCCGGCGCCCGGCTGCCAAGTCCCAGGTCATTAGGCGCGACTCGCCAGCGATTACAGAGCGGCTGGCGATGCGGTAAGATGCACACGCGTTATCGTGACAAGTAATATAGTCTTAGTAAGACCGAATATCGTCCACAAGGATTAGGGTTCAATTACCAACTATCTATTTTCTAGTATCTATTTGGTGAATTTATGATTGATTTGTTGTTTATAACTACGAATTATGCAAGCTATTTTAACTATAAAGGTTTACTTCAGTTGTGATGAGAATAGGGCTTCCATGTATCCTTACTATCCGCTTATGCTACTTACTAATGCATTAACTTATGGTATTCTTCTTTTGGAGAAAGCAGGTTTACGAAATCGTTTTATACTCCCGTTAGGGTTATATAAACACTCAACCCCAGTATCGCACCTTACCTACCTTTCGGTGATAAGGATAACTTTATAGGAGAATTAAGAACAAAAACCTAGTTGGCCACGCATGATGCGCAAAATTAGGGTTGTTAAGCCTCATCAACGCTACATAAATAATTGAGGTATTTTCATCCTCAATCCAAGAATGTCTACCCAACTTACAGCATATTCACAATCCCCCCTTTTCAGAATCTGATTAGAAATCATATAGTGATAATTAGTTGTCAATTAATTACCAAGAATTCAACTCAATTATTGGATAGATCTCACAATAAGAAAAATAACCATAAGCATGCATTAATTTATAACATAAGTTTCTAGCAATTCAACATGGAAAACCCTATAAGAGAATTAGTTCCTAGCCATAAATATGACAAGAACTAATTCAAAGTTCATCATAAAAACTGAAATAAAGTAAAGAAAAGGAAAAGCAATTACTAAACTAATGGTATCCAATCTCCAAGCCAAAGTCTTGAGTTGTGCAAGAAGGGGAACCCTTAAAAACTGCCTAGGGTTCTCCTTTTATACGCTGCAAACCGCCTCCCTCTTTTCCTTCAGGCCTGACCCAGAATTTCGTCAAAAGACCTAATTTTACTGCGTCGGTAGCCATGCCGGAAGTTCTGAACCGTCGGGTGTTTTGGCGCCGCGACCGATATCTGCTATGTAGCGCCGCGTACTGTATCTTCGTGGCTTCTCGGATGTTCAGCGCCGCTGCTATTGTCACGAGAAGCGCGTGCAGGTCTTCGACCTCTACGGATAGTGGCGCGCGCTCGCTGTGCGAGGCGCGCTGGTCTTGATTTTTCCCTCGCTCGCCACTTTCTGTTTTCGGCTCGCATCCTCTTTTGCCTCTTTTAGCTCCTTTTCCGCCATTTGGCCATTTTAACCACTTTGACTCAAAAGACAGAAAAACTATCCTAATACGACACTTATATGTGCAAAAATGGGACAAAAGACTAACTAAAACTGACTCAAAAGGTGTATATAAAATACACCGATCAAATACCCCCAAACTTAACCTTTGTTCGCCCTCGAGCAAAGATAGAAAGAAATAAGATAAAAGACAAAAAAGAGACGAAAAATACAAGACTCACTGACATTGATCACTTTTGCTGCATTAGTGTAAACTAGAAAAACATGAAGGTTAGCAAAATAATATGCAGGGACATATAGCATGACATTTCAACACATTAAGCTAGATATTTCGCAAACTCATATTCATCATGCTTTAATGGAAGTCAATATACTAAATCATGCATATAAAATCAAAAATCCTATGGCATGCTTACTTGCTATTCTCCACTAATCCTGGATATGCATAAAAGAGATCTTCAGGACTTTAAGGGTTGTAATGTAGGCTTAGGTATAGGTAGGTAAAAATAGGCAATTTAGGCTCATTTCGTTGTACCATAAGATCTTCCGTTTTTCAGTGTTTCCCTTTTTCTTTTTGTTCTTTTCTTCATTTTGATTCTATCTTTTCCTCTTTTGTTTTGGGAGAGTGAAGTATATATAATAATGACAAACACCCCCAAACTTAGGCTTTTGCCTATTTCTTATTACTTTTGTATTGGGGTGCAACAGACTTATTCACTCTTTTTGTCTCTTTTTTAACACAATGTATTCCACTATTTCATATTTTCACTTATGGTACAATTTGTGGGAATATAGGGTGTCAAAGAAGAGGTTTCAAATTTAGGCTCAATGAGGCTGACTAGGGATATTTTTAAAGTACGGGATAGAAAAGAATGGTAAGAATTGGCTATCAAAGAAATGCCTGAGTCATCTCCCTAACATGCATATCCTAACTATTTTGCCTCAAATAGCAAGCAATCATAACACATAAGTATTTATCATTTAGCATGCATAACTCAAGCAGAAACTCCAACTAGACAGATTCTGTGAGTTTTTGGCATATCTAACCTAGGTGTTTAGATAGTTGCTTCTAATTCCATTACATTATTCCACCTTCCTTCACTAGGTGTTTCTAGCATTTACAGCAATTATGATCTTTGACAGGCAATTATGACTCAAAAAAGAAAAAAAATTGGTGACTCAAAATAAACATAAAACAATCAAAAAGACTAAAATAAAACATAACATGACACAAAGAAAATAAAACACAAATAAAACACCCCCAAACTTAAATCACACATTGTCCCCAATGTGTGTAGACACAAAGACAGTAAAAGAAATAAGATACTTACAAACTTTGGCTAAAATGGTGGTGGTGGATAATACTTTGAATTCCGTGAGGGGAGGAGCATTCTCGGTGTTTTGATTTGGCGAGAGGGCCTTCGGATCATGGTGTCTTCCAGATTTTCATATTTTTACATTTGTGGCGCGCGGCTGCTAATGGCGCGCGGCCGAAAGTTCGAACATCTTACGGTTTATTGGCGCGGCCTGCTAATAGGCGTGCGCTATGGCGATTTTTCAGGTATCTCGCCTCTTCATTTTTCGCCTTCCATCCTCGGCTTTCACTGTCAACATATCATAGACACAAGAACCCAAGACCGTGAGGCGATCAAAATAACGAAATTGAAATAACATAATTAAAAACATTGGGTTGCCTCACAATGTTGTCTTTAACGTCTTTTAGCGGACGCAAGTTCTTGTTATTTTAAGGTATGAGAAGTTACCAAGTTCATGTATTCCATTTCATTGATCGGTAGGGTTTAACCTCTGCGTTTATATTGAAGCGACTCCTCTCTTTTATTTCAATCGCTCATATGGGAATACTCTTACCAGTGTATGGTCTGTCGGCGTGATTTTAACTTGCCTGGAAACAATCTCAACCTTGAGTTGAATAACAGCACTTGTTGTCCTTCTTGAAAGTCTTTCGGTATCAAATTCTTATCATGTCATGCTTTTGTTCGTTCCTTGTAGATCTTTGCATTCTCATAGGCATTGTGTCGGAATTCATCTAATTCACTCAGCTGTAGCAGCCTCCTCCGTCCTGCTGCCGTGGTATCCATGTTTAACTTCTTCATTGCCCAGTATGCTCTGTGTTCCAACTCTACTGGCAAATGACATGCTTTACCAAAAACTAATTTATAAGGTGACATACCAATTGGTGTTTTAAATGCTGTCCGGTATGCCCGCGTCGTCGTCAATTTGATAGACCAGTCTTTCCTCGAGCCGTTCACCGTCTTTTCCAATATGCTATTTACTTTCTATTTGATACTTCCTTGCCCATTAGCTTGAGGGTGGTAGCGGTTGTAGTGCGATGGTAAACTCCATATCGGAGAAGCAATGAATTCAATTGTCTATTGCGAAATGGCTCGCCGTCACGATGAGAGCTCTTGGTGTCGAACCTTGTGAAAATATTCTTTTGGAGGAATTTTTGAGCGATCTTCTTGTCGTTTGTTTTGGTGGCTCTTGCTACCCATTTGGACACATAGTCAACTGCCAGAAGGATATATTGATTTCCAAAGGATGGCGGGAATGGCCCCATGAAATCGATTCCCCACACATCGAATAGTTCTACTTCCAATATCCCTTGCGAAGGCATTTCGTTTCGTCTTGAGATGTTCCCTGTTCTCTGACAATTATCACATCTCTGCACAAAGGTATGGGAATCCTTAAGAGTGTTGTCGATAGAATCCGCATTGCAATACCTTTGTCGCTGTTCTTGATGCCCCAAAGTGTCCACCACATGATAAGGTGTGGCAATGGGTGAGAACCTGGTGCATCTCTTCCTCTGGTATACATCTCCTGATGACTTGGTCGACACAGTGTTTGTATAACAACGGTTCCTCCCAATAGTAATGCTTTACTTCTGAATAAAACCTCTTCACTTGCTGTCTCGACAAGTCTGGGGGTAGTACTTTAGCTGCACGGAAGTTGACAAAATCAGCGTACCAAGGTAAATTAGAATTCATACTTACTCGGAACAGTTGTTCGTCTGGAAAGTGATCATTTATTTGCACATCCTTGGTGTTCTGGCTCTCTGTGTTTTCCAGTCTTGACAAGTGGTCTGCAACTGAATTCTCTGTTCCTTTCTTATCACGAATCTCTACGTCAAATTCTTGTAGGAGCAGGACCCATCGGATGAGGCGAGGCTTCGCATCCTTCTTTGTCATCAAGTACTTTATAGCAGAGTGGTCAGTGTATACTATCACTTTATTCCCAATCAAGTATGGCCTGAATTTCTCAAACGCATATACTATAGCTAGTAGTTCTTTTTCAGTAGTTGCATAATTTAACTGTGCGTCGTTTAGAGTCTTACTAGCATAGTAAATGGATCTAAATACCTTGTCGATTCTCTGTCCAAGCACCGCTCCAACTGCATAGTCGCTTGCATCGCACATTAGTTCGAATGGGAGCTCCCAGTTTGGTGCAATGACTATGGGTGCTGAAATGAGCTTCTCGCGGCGTTTGAAATGCGGATAAGCATTCTTTATTGAAGTCGAAGGCAACCCCGTCATTAGCAATGTGGAAAGAGGCTTTGAGACCTTTGAAAAATCCTTGATAAATCTTACATAGAAACCTGCATGTCGAGAAACTTGACTCCTTTTGTTGATCTTCGGAGGTGGTAGATTTTCGATCACAGAAATCTTTGCTTTGTCCACCTCAATACCTTGGTTTGATATTTTGTGTCCCAAGACGATTCCTTCTGTTACCATGAAGTGACACTTCTCCCAATTTAGCACAGGGTTAGATTCTTCGCACCGGCTTAACACTGCTTCTAAATGCCTTAAACACTCATCGAATGATGCTCCAAAGACCGAAAAATCATCCATAAAGATCTCTATAGTTCTCTCTACCATATTTGAGAAAATTGTCATCATACACCTCTGAAAAGTTGCAGGTGCATTGCAGAGTCCGAATGACATCCTTCTGAATGCAAATGTACCAAAAGGGCAAGTGAATGTTGTCTTTTCCTGATCTTCTGGGGCTATTGCAATCTGGTGATACCCTGAGTATCCATCCAAAAAGCAGTAGTAGTTATGCCCTGCAAGTCTGTCCAACATTTGATCTAGAAATGGCAACGGGAAGTGGTCTTTTCTGGTTGCTTTATTCAACTTGCGATAGTCAATGCAAATTCTCCAACCGGTGACCGTTCTCGAGGGAATGAGTTCGTTTCTTTCGTTAGTCACCACTGTTATTCCACCCTTTTTCGGCACCACTTGTACTGGGCTTACCCATGTGCTGTCGGATATGGGGTAGATCACTCCTGCATCGAGCCATTTTAGGATTTTCTTGCTCACTACCTCTTTCATGTTTGGGTTTAGTGGTCTTTGGGCTTCGATGGATGGTCTGCTTTCCTCATCTAGACGGATCTTATGCATTACTGTTGATGGACTTATCCCTTTTATGTCCGCTAATGTCCATCCAATGGCCCGCTTGTGATTCTTTAGTACTCTTAGCAGTTTGTTCATCTCTTCGGTGGATAGATGGCATGAAATGATCACTGGTAAGGTTTTTTCTTCACCTAGGTATTGGTATTGTAGGTGATTGGGTAGAGTTTTTAACTCTAACTCTGGAGCCTTCTCTGTGGATGGTAATGATCTTTCTGGTACCTGTCCAAGTTCTTCATACTTCCTTGTATCCCATTTTTCATAAGCATTCATCCAATTTATATACTCCATCAACGGATCGTTCTACAATCATCATCCCACGTGGTCGATCTTCTTGGCGTATCATCATATCCGAACTCTTTGGCTGACACTGCTTCTTCACTAAGATCAATGGCTGAGCAGTTATCCTTGGCCTCTGGAAAAGTTGCTGCTCGAAAAACGTTGAAAATCACCTCTTCTTCGTCTACTCGAAGTTTCAACTCTCCTTTGTGAACATCAATGAGCGCCTGTCCTGTGGCTAAGAAGGGTCTGCCAAGTATGATGGGGATTCCATCGTTATCTTGTATGTCTAAGATAACGAAGTCGGCGGGGAAGATGAACTTGTCCACCTTCACTAAAACATCTTCGATGACTCTCCGGATGAACAATTGAGCGGTCAGCTAACGCAGTGATGTTTGTAGTCGATTTCTCCCATTTCTAGTTTGCGAGAAAACTAGATAGGGCATCATTTATGTCCGCTCTGGTCGCATGATGCCTTCTGACATTCAAACTTCCCAATAGTACATGGGATGGTAAAGATCCCAGGGTCTTGTAACTTCTGAGGCAGTTGTCTCTGTAAGATGGCACTACATTCCTCAGTCAACATCACTGTTTCGTAATCCTCTATCCTCCTCTTTTTGTTAAGAACATCCTTCATGAACTTGACGTAGCTCGGCATTTGTTCTAATGCTTTAGCAAACGGGATATTGAGTTGCATTTGTTTGAGGACCTCCACGAATCTTGAGAATTGCTTGTCAAGGGTGCATGTTTTTAATTTCTGAGGATATGGTATCATCACCTGGGGTGCGGTTGCCACGGTGGTCGATTTCTCGGTTCGGTTACGGCGCGCGGCCAGTCTTAGGCGCCATGGCCTCACTTTCTGCTTGCCTCGGATGCGGAACCTTCGCTGTCTCCTGCATTGTCTCAGAATCTTCGGCGCCGCGGCCCTGCTCATCGGCGCCGCGGCGCTGCTGCTGCGAACTCTCTATCTCCCCTGATTCGGCATCCTTCAGGTCAATTGCCTGACATTGTGTTTCCTCATTGCCTACCCCAGGTGCAGATTGCTCTTCATATGTTTCGCTGTTGAATATGATTGCGAGCTCTGCTATTTGCGTTTCCAACTTCTGCATGGCCATTCTTGTTTCGTCTATGAACTGATTTTGGTACCTCGTGAGACTGAGTATCGTTTCTCTTAATTCCTCCCTCTCTTCCTCTATGGTTGGTTCTCTGTCATATGGACAGTAAAAATCCATATCTAAAAAAAATTCCTGAGATAAATCAAAACCAACAAAGAATCACGGCACCTCGAACTTTTCGAAAGAAAAAGAAACGTAAAAATTAAAAATTAAAAACCAAATTAGAAATTAAAAATAGACAAATTTAATATTGAACTATGCCTAATCCCCGGCAACGGCGCCAAAAACTTGATGCGCGGTAAGATGCACACACTTTAAACGCAAGTGCACGTTATCGTGACAAGTAATATAGTCTTAGTAAGACCGAATATCGTCCACAAGTATTAGGGTTCAATTACCAACTATCTATTTTCTAGTATCTATTTGGTGAATTTATGATTGGTTTGTTGTTTATAACTACGAATTATGCAAGCTATTTTAACTATAAAGGTTTACTTCAGTTGTGATGAGAATAGGGCTTCCATGTATCCTTACTATCCGCTTATGCTACTTACTAATGCATTAACTTATGGTATTCTTCTTTTGGAGAAAGCAGGTTTACGAAATCGTTTTATACTCCCGTTAGGGTTATATAAACACTCAACCCCAGTATCACACCTTACCTACCTTTCGGTGATAAGGATAACTTTATAGGAGGATTAAGAACAAAAACCTAGTTGACCGTCACGCACAATGCGCAAAAAAATTAGGGTTGTTAAGCCTCTCATCAACGCTACATAAATAATTGAGGTATTTTCATCCCCAATCCAAGAATGTCTACCCAACTTACAACATATTCACAATCCCCCCTTTTCAGAATCTGATTAGAAATCATATAGTGATAATTAGTTGTCAATTAATTATCAAGAATTCAACTCAATTATTGGATAGATCTCACAATAAGAAAAATAACCATAAGCATACATTAATTTATAACATAAGTTTCTAGCAATTCAACATGGAAAACCCTATAAGAGAATTAGTTCCTAGCCATAAATATGACAAGAACTAATTCAAAGTTCATCATAAAAACTGAAATAAAGTAAAGAAAAGGAAAAGAAATTACTAAACTAATGGTATCCAATCTCCAAGCCAAAGTCTTGAGTTGTGCAAGAAGGGGAACCCTTAAAAACTGCCTAGGGTTCTCCTTTTATAGGCTGCAAACCGCCTCCCTCTTTTCCTTCAGGCCTGGCCCAGAATTTCGTCAAAAGACCTAATTTTCTGCGTCGGCCGCGCAGCCTGACAGCGCCATGGCCGGAAGTCTACAACCGTCGGTGTTTTGCGCCGCGGCGATATCTGGCATGCGAGCGCTGTACAGTATCTGATGTGGCTTCTCGGATGTTCAGGCGTCGCGGCCCTGCTTTTGCTGTGAGCGCGCATGTGCCAGTCTTCGACCTCTACGGATAGTGGCGCACCGCTGATCGGCAGTGCGAGGCGCGCCGCTGGTCTTGATTTTTCCCTCGTTCTCCACTTTCTCAGTTTTCAGCTCTGGCATCTCCTCTTTTGCCCTCTTTTAGCTCCTTTTCCGCCATTTGGCCATTTTAACCACTTTGACTCAAAAGACAGAAAAACTATCCTAATACGACACTTATATGTGCAAAAATGGGACAAAAGACTAACTAAAACTGACTCAAAAGGTGTATATAAAATACACCGATCAAATACCCCCAAACTTAACATTTGCTCGCCCTCGAGCAAAGATAGAAAGAAATAAGATAAAAGACTCAAAGAGACGAAAAATACAAGACTCACTGACATTGATCACTTTTGCTGCATTAGTGTAAACTAGAAAAACATGAAGGTTAGCAAAATAATATGCAGGAACATATAGCATGACATTTCAACACATTAAGCTAGATATTTCGCAAACTCATATTCATCATGCTTTAATGGAAGTCAATATACTAAATCATGCATATAAAATCAAAATCCTATGACATGCTTACTTGCTATTCTCCACTAATCCTGGATATGCATAAAAGAGATCTTCAGGACTTTAAGGGTTGTAATGTAGGCTTAGGTATAGGTAGGTAAAAATAGGCAATTTAGGCTCATTTCGTTGTACCATAAGCTCTTCAGTTTTTCAGTGTTTCCCTTTTTCTTTTTGTTCTTTTCTTCATTTTGATTCTATCTTTCCCTCTTTTGTTTTGGGAGAGTGAAGTATATATAATAATGACAAACACCCCCAAACTTAGGCTTTTGCCTATTTCTTATTACTTTTGTATTGGGGTGCAACAAACTTATTCACTCTTTTTGTCTCTTTTTTAACACAATGTATTCCACTATTTCATATTTTCACTTATGGTACAATTTGTGGGAATATAGGGTGTCAAAGAAGAGGTTTCAAATTTAGGCTCAATGGGGCTGACTAGGGATATTTTTAAAGTACGAGATAGAAAAGAATGGTAAGAATTGGCTATCAAAGAAATGCCTGAGTCATCTCCCTAACATGCATATCCTAACTATTTCGCCTCAAATAGCAAGCAATCATAACACATAAGTATTTATCATTTAGCATGCATAACTCAAGCAGAAACTCCAACTAGACAGATTCTGTGAGTTTTTGACATATCTAACCTAGGTGTTTAGATAGTTGCTTCTAATTCCATTACATTATTCCACCTTCCTTCACTAGGTGTTTCTAGCATTTACAGCAATTATGATCTTTGACAGGCAATTATGACTCAAAAAAGAAAAAAAATTGGTGACTCAAAATAAACATAAAACAATCAAAAAGACTAAAATAAAACATAACATGACACAAAGAAAATAAAACACAAATAAAACACCCCCAAACTTAAATCACACATTGTCCCCAATGTGTGTAGACACAAAGACAGTAAAAGAAATAAGACACTTACAAACTTTGGCTAAAATGGTGGTGGTGGATAATACTTTGAATTCCGTGGGGGGAGGAGCATTCTCGGTGTTTTGATTTGGCGAGAGGGCCTTCGGATCATGGTGTCTTCCAGATTTTCATATTTTCTGTTGTGGCGCCACGCATGAATGGCGCGCAATGAAAGTTCGAACATCTTACGGTTTTATTGGCGCGACCCTCGCGAATGGCGCAAGGCCTTATGGCGATTTTTCTGGGTATCCTTGGCTTCTCTTCATTTTTCGCCTTCCACATCCTCGGCTTTCACCTGTCAACATATCATAGACACAAGAACCCAAGACCGTGAGACTGATCAAAAATAACAGAAATTGAAATAACATAATTAAAAACATTGGGTTGCCTCCCAACAAGCGCTGTCTTTAACGTCTTTTAGCCGGACGCAAGTTCCTTGTTATTTTAAGGTATGAGAAGTTACCAAGTTCATGTATTCCATTTCATTGATCAGGTAGGGTTTTAACCTCTGCCCGTTTATCTTGAAGGCAACTCCCTCTCTCCCTTTTATTTCAATCGCTCCATATGGGAATACTCTTACCACCGTGTATGGTCCTGTCCAACGTGATTTTAACTTGCCTGGAAACAATCTCAACCTTGAGTTGAATAACAACACTTGTTGTCCTTCTTGAAAGTCTTTCGGTATCAAATTCTTATCGTGTCATGCTTTTGTTCGTTCCTTGTAGATCTTTGCATTCTCATAGGCATTGTGTCGGAATTCATCTAATTCGCCACCAGTTGTGACCTCCTCCGTCCCGCCGTGGTATCCATGTTTAACTTCTTCATTGCCCAGTATGCTCTGTGTTCCAACTCTACTGGCAAATGACATGCTTTACCAAAAACTAATTTATAAGGTGACATACCAATTGGTGTTTTAAATGATGTCCGGTATGCCCACAATGCGTCATCCAATTTGATAGATCAGTCTTTCCTTGAGCCGTTCACCGTCTTTTCCAATATGCTCTTTACTTCTCTATTTGATACTTCCGCTTGCCCATTAGCTTGAGGGTGGTAAGCAGTTGTAGTGCGGTGGTAAACTCCATATCGGGAGAGCAATGAATTCAGCTGTCTATTGCAGAAATGGCTCCCTTCGTCACTGATGAGAGCTCTTGGTGTGCCGAACCTTGTGAAAATATTCTTTTGGAGGAATTTTTGAACAGTCTTACTGTCGTTTGTTTTGGTGGCTACTGCTTCTACCCATTTGGACACATAGTCAACTGCCAGAAGGATATATTGATTTCCAAAGGATGGCGGGAATGGCCCCATGAAATCGATTCCCCACACATCGAATAGTTCTACTTCCAATATCCCTTGCGAAGGCATTTCGTTTCGTCTTGAGATGTTCCCTGTTCTCTGACAATTATCACATCTCTGCACAAAGGTATGGGCATCCTTAAAGAGTGTTGTCCAATAGAATCCGCATTGCAATACCTTTGTCGCTGTTCTTGATGCCCCAAAGTGTCCACCACATGATAAGGTGTGGCAATGGGTGAGAACCTGGTGCATCTCTTCCTCTGGTATACATCTCCTGATGACTTGGTCGACACAGTGTTTGTATAACAACGGTTCCTCCCAATAGTAATGCTTTACTTCTGAATAAAACCTCTTACTTCATTGCCTCGACAAGTCCGGGGTAGTACTTTAGCCGCGGAAGTTGACAAAATCAGCGTACGAGTAAATTAGAATTCATACTTACTCGGAACAGTTGTTCGTCTGGAAAGTGATCATTTATTTGCACATCCTTGGTGTTCTGGCTCTCTGTGTTTTCTAGTCTTGACAAGTGGTCCGCCTGAATTCTGTTCCTTTCTTATCACGAATCTCTACGCCAAATTCTTGTAGGAGCAGGACCCATCGGATGAGGCGAGGCTTCGCGTCCTTCTTTGTCATCAAGTACTTTATAGCGAGTGGTCGGTATACTATCACTTTATTCCCAATCAAGTATGGCTCGAATTTCTCAAACGCATATACTATAGCTAGTAGTTCTTTTTCAGTAGTTGCATAATTTAACTGTGCGTCGTTTAGAGTCTTACTAGCATAGTAAATGGATCTAAATACCTTGTCGATTCTCTGTCCAAGTACCGCTCCAACTGCATAGTCGCTTGCATCGCACATTAGTTCGAATGGGAGCTCCCAGTTTGGTGCAATGACTATGAGTCTGAAATGAGCTTCTCGAGCGTTTGAAATGCGGATAAGCATTCTTTATTGAAGTCGAAGGCAACCCCCGTCATTAGCAATGTGGAAAGAGGCTTTGAGACCTTTGAAAAATCCTTGATAAATCTTCTATAGAAACCTGCATGTCGAGAAACTTGACTCCTTTTGTTGATCTCGAGGTGGTAGATTTTCGATCACGAAATCTTTGCTTTGTCCACCTCAATACCTTGGTTTGATATTTTGTGTCCCAAGACGATTCCTTCATTACCGTGAAGTGACACTTCTCCCAATTTAGCACGGGGTTAGATTCTTGCAGACCGCTTAACATCGCTTCTAAATGCCTTAAACACTCATCGAATGATGCTCAAAGACCGAAAAATCATCCATAAAGATCTCTATAGTTCTCTACCATATTTGAGAAAATTGTCATCATACACTCTGAAAAGTTGCAGTGCATTGCAGTCCGAATGACATCCTTCGAATGCAAATGTACCAAAGGGCAAGTGAATGTTGTCTTTTCACGATCTTCGGGGCTATTGCAATCTGGTGATACCACAGTATCCATCCAAAAAGCGAGAGTAGTTATGCCGCAAGTTCGTCCAACATTTGATCTAGAAATGGCAACGGAAGTGGTCTTTTCGTTGCTTTATTCAACTTGCGATAGTCGATGCAAATTCTCCAACCGTGACCGTTCTCGAGGAATGAGTTCGTTTCTTTCGTTAGTCACCACCGTTATTCCACCCTTTTTCGGCACTTGTACCGGGC
The DNA here is from genome assembly GCA_029844215.1 of Przewalskia tangutica. NCBI lineage: Eukaryota > Viridiplantae > Streptophyta > Magnoliopsida > Solanales > Solanaceae > Przewalskia > Przewalskia tangutica. The sequence goes on from CM056720.1 coordinate 148,540,364, forward strand.
TTACCCGTATGTCTTTGTCGGATACGGGGTAGATCACTCTGCGTCGAGCCATTTTAGGATTTTCTTGCTCACTACCTCTTTCATGTTTGGGTTTAGTGGTCTTTGGGCTTCGATGGATGGTCTGCTTTCCTCATCTAGACGGATCTTATGCATTACTGTTGATGGACTTATCCCTTTTATGTCCGCTAATGTCCATCCAATGGCCCGCTTGTGATTCTTTAGTACTCTTAGCAGTTTGTTCATCTCTTCGGTGGATAGATGGCATGAAATGATCACTGGTAAGGTTTTTTCTTCACCTAGGTATTGGTATTGTAGGTGATTGGGTAGAGTTTTTAACTCTAACTCTGGAGCCTTCTCTGTGGATGGTAATGATCTTTCTGGTACCTGTCCAAGTTCTTCATACTTCCTTGTATCCCATTTTTCATAAGCATTCATCCAATTTATATACTCCATCAAATCTGGATCGTTTCTACAATCATCATCCCATGTGGTCAGTACTTCTTCAAGCGTATCATCATATCCGAACTCTTTGGCTGACACTGCTTCTTCACTAAGATCAATGGCTGAGCAGTTATCCTTGGCCTCTGGAAAAGTTGCTGCTCGAAAAACGTTGAAAATCACCTCTTCTTCGCTCAAGTTTCAACTCTCCTTTGTGAACATCAACGAGCGCTGTCCCGTGGCTAAGAAGTGCGCCAGTATGATGGGGATTCCATCGTTATCTTGTATGTCTAAGATAACGGTCGTGAGGAAGATGAACTTGTCCACCTTCACTAAAACATCTTCGATGACTCTCCGGATGAACAATTGAGCGGTCACTAAGCTGCGAGTGATGTTTGTAGGTCGATTTCTCCCATTTCTAGTTTGCGAGAAAACTAGATAGGGCATCGATTTATGCTCGCTCTAGGTCGCACAATTGCCTTCCGACATTCAAACTTCCCAATAGTACATGGGATGGTAAAGCTCCTGGTCTTGTAACTTCCGAGCGATTGTCTCGTAAGATGGCACTACATTCCTCAGTCAACATCACTGTTTCGTAATCCTCTATCCTCCTCTTTTTGTTAAGCACATCCTTCATGAACTTGACGTAGCTCGGCATTTGTTCTAATGCTTCAGCAAACGGGATATTGAGTTGCATTTGTTTGAGGACCTCCACGAATCTTGAGAATTGCTTGTCAAGGGTGCATGTTTTTAATTTCGAGGATATGGTATCATCACCTGGGGTGCGGTTGCCACGGTGGTCGATTTCTCGGTTGGTTACGGCGCGCGGCCAGTCTTAGGCGCGCGGCCACTTTCTGCCTTGCCTCGGATGCCGAACCTTCGTGACCGCCTCTGCATTGTCTCAGAATCTTGGCGCATGGCCGCTGCTGCGAACTCTCTATCTCCCCTGATTCGGCATCCTTCAGGTCAATTGCACGACATTGTGTTTCCTCATTGCCTACCCTGTGCAGTTGCTCTTCATATGTTTATTTGTTGAATATGATTGCGAGCTCTGCTATTTGCGTTTCCAACTTCTGCATGGCCATTCTTGTTTCGTCTATGAACTGATTTTGGTACCTCGTGAGACTGAGTATCGTTTCTCTTAATTCCTCCCTCTCTTCCTCTATGGTTGGTTCTCTGTCATATGGACAGTAAAAATCCATATCTAAAAAAAATTCCTGAGATAAATCAAAACCAACAAAGAATCACGGCACCTCGAACTTTTCGAAAGAAAAAGAAACGTAAAAATTAAAAATTAAAAACCAAATTATAAATTAAAAATAGACAAATTTGATATTGAACTATGCCTAATCCCCGGCAACGGCGCCAAAAACTTGATGCGCGGTAAGATGCACACACTTTAAACGCAAGTGAACGTTATCGTGACAAGTAATATAGTCTTAGTAAGACCGAATATCGTCCACAAGGATTAGGGTTCAATTACCAACTATCTATTTTCTAGTATCTATTTGGTGAATTTATGATTGATTTGTTGTTTATAACTACGAATTATGCAAGCTATTTTAACTATAAAGGTTTACTTCAGTTGTGATGAGAATAGGGCTTCCATGTATCCTTACTATCCGCTTATGCTACTTACTAATGCATTAACTTATGGTATTCTTCTTTTGGAGAAAGCAGGTTTACGAAATCGTTGTATACTCGTTAGGTTATATAAACACTCAACCAAGATCGCACCTTACCTACCTTTCGGTGATAAGGATAACTTTATAGGAGGATTAAGAACAAAAACCTAGTTGGCCACGCACAATGCGCAAAATTAGGGTTGTTAAGCCTCTCATCAACGCTTACATAAATAATTAAGGTATTTTCATCCCCAATCCAAGAATGTCTACCCAACTTACAAAGATATTCACAATCCCCCCCTTTCAGAATTTGATTAGAAATCATATAGTGATAATTAGTTGTCAATTAATTACCAAGAATTCAACTCAATTATTGGATAGATCTCACAATAAGAAAAATAACCATAAGCATGCATTAATTTATAACATAAGTTTCTAGCAATTCAACATGGAAAACCCTATAAGAGAATTAGTTCCTAGCCATAAATATGACAAGAACTAATTCAAAGTTCATCATAAAAACTGAAATAAAGTAAAGAAAAGGAAAAGAAATTACTAAACTAATGGTATCCAATCTCCAAGCCAAAGTCTTGAGTTGTGCAAGAAGGGGAACCCTTAAAAACTGCCTAGGGTTCTCCTTTTATAGGCTGCAAACCGCCTCCCTCTTTTCCTTCAGGCCTGGCCCAGAATTTCGTCAAAAGACCTAATTTTTACGCGTCGGCGCCGCGGCCCTGCAGACAGGCGCCGCGGCGCCGGAAGTTCTGCAACCCGTCGGGTGTTTTGGCGCCGCCCCGATATTCGCTGGCATGCAGCGCCGCTGTATCTTCTGTGGCTTCTGATGTTCAGCGCCGCGGCCGCTTTTCTTGCTCGAGGCGCCGCTACAGTCTTCGACCTCTCGGATAGTGGCGCCGCGCTCGCTCAGCAGGAGGCGCTGGTCTTGATTTTCCCCTCGTTCGCCACTTTCTCTGTTTTCAGCTCTGGCATCTCCTCTTTTGCCCTCTTTTAGCTCTTTTTCCGCCATTTGGCCATTTTAACCACTTTGACTCAAAAGACAGAAAAATTATCCTAATACGACACTTATATGTGCAAAAATGGGACAAAAGACTAACTAAAACTGACTCAAAAGGTGTATATAAAATACACCGATCAGCTGCGCCGCCTCAACAGTTCCAGAAGAGCACCGCGGCGCCTCAACAGTACCAAAAACAACCTTTCTACCCGTATGCCTTGTCTCGGCCAACCCAGTATCAGCAACAAGTCCACTTTATGCAAGGCGGTTCAAGAACCCGCACCCGGACGACTACCACTGATTTGGGCGGGCCTTCGAAGATAAACTTGCGACCTGGACAACACTTGGTACATGGACTCGGGAGCCACATCTCACCTCACCCAGTCTGCAGGTAATATTTCCAAAATGTTTAGTTTAAAGCATCCCCAATATATTACAGTTGGCAATTGTCACCGCATTCCAATACAGGGCTATGGTACATCATACACACAACCACCTCATCCACCATTCCAACTTAAAAATGTCCTATATGCCCCACACATCATTAAGAACATAATTTATGTCCGCAAATTTACTCGTAATAACTTTGTCTCTATTGACTTTGACCCTTTTGGTTTTATTGTAATAGATCTTCATAAAGGGACACCTCTTACGAGATGCAATAGCACGGGAATCTCTATCTATTCTTATTCACCTCCTCTGCCAGATCTTGCTCTTCTATCTCTCTAGCGGCTATCTCTCTATCCACATGACATAATAGGCTTGGTCACCCAGGAGCCTCAGTCTTTAATTTTCTTAGAGACAATAATTTTATTCCATGTAATAATGGGAAGTTTATCCATCACTGTGTCTCTTATACTTTAGGCAAACATATTCCTCTTCTATTTAAATCATCTACTGGTGTTACATTTGCACCATTTGATATTATATATGTCAATTTGTGGATTTTACTTATTGCTAGTTCCCTCGGTCATAAATATTATCTTGTGTTTCTAGATAATTTTTCTCACTATATTTGGTTATATCCTCTCAAATTCAAATCAGAAGTGTTTACCAAGTTTCTTGAGTTTTGCATGTTCATTCAAACACAATTTGAAAAGGGTATAGAATCATTTCAGTGCGATCGTGAATTCAATAACTCTATGTTTCACCGCTTTTGTACAAATAATGACATGGTTTTTCGTTTCTCCTGCCCTCACACTTCCCCACAAAACGGTAAAGCTGAACGAATCATTCGCACCATTAACAATATGATTCACACTCTATTGATTCATGTCTCCCTCCCTCTGCCCTTCTGGGTATATGCTGCTAAGATGTCATAATACGTTCTAAATATTCTCCCAACTAGCACCCTTCACAATATGACCCCCACCGAAATCCTCTATCACAGAGTCCCTTCTTACAATATTTACGGATATTCAGTTGTCTATGTTATCCTAACCTTGCCTCTACTGCCCCTCACAAAATAGCTCCCCGGACCACTCCATGTGTCTACCTAGGCTTCCCGCCGAACCATAGGGGCTATCTTTGATATGACTTGTCCACCCGTCAAATCTATATTTCTTGTCACGTCACATTCAACGAGACCACATTCCCAATTTCGAATCTTCAGAAGTTCCAAAAACAGAATTATTCCTTTCTTGACGAGCCTACCATCTCTCTCATCATTCTCAGTCAACTACAGTCATCACCGTCGTCAGCGTCGCGGCCCATCATGGAGGCGCCGCGGTGCCACCCTTTCAGTGACCACAGTGCTTTCATACCATGGTCAGCGTCGCGGCCCATCGATGAGGCGCCGCGACACCTAAGCTCCAGTGAACAAATTTACTCTACACCGTCGTCAGAGCCGTGACTCATCGACGAGGCGCCACGACGCCTCAACTCCAATAGCCACTGGCCCTCGAGCGTCGCGACCCTTGATCGCAGCGCCGCTGCGCCCTCGACGGAAACTCCTCCACCCTCCTCATATCCAACCTTATCATCAGTCTCAGATCACACCACTCAGCCATCGCAGCCACCCACTGTCCCCACTCACCAAATGGAAACCCGTACCAAACATGGGATTTTCAAACCCAAAATCTAATTTAACTTGTTTGCCCAAACCATTTCTCCAATTCCCAAGAACCCCAAATTGGCCAAACAAGACCCTAATTGGAATGCGGTTTTGTTTTAGGAATTCAATGCTTTAACTAAACAACACACATGAGATCTAGTACCGAAACCGCGGGGGGGGGGGGGGTGAATGTGATCCATTGTATGTGACTATTTCATCACAAATTCAGAGACAGTGGAGATCTAGAGAGGTATAAGGCATGATTTGTGGCTAATGATACAAATCAGCAGGAGGACATCAATTGTGGTGAGACTTTCAGCCCGGTTGTCAAACCGGCTACCAGTCGCACAGTTTTGAGCATAGCATGTGCAAACACTGACCGATTGATCATTGTATTTTATATACATCTTTTGAGTCATTTTTAGTTAGTATTTTACTCATTTCATTTATGTTTAGTATAGTATTAGGGTCGTTTTCCTTTCTTTTGTGTCACAGCGGTCAGAAATGGAGAAATGACAAAAAAGAGATGAAATAAGCATAAATGAGATGGAATTGCACACAAATGGGCCAAGAAATGAAGTCTAAGAAGTTCCGGGAAGTATAGAGGAGATCAGACGAAGTCCGGACGAAAAAAGGACGACGAAACGAAAATTCGCCAGAAAAACGCCTCAGGCGCCGCGGCGCTGAATGTTATCTATTCTTATTTATAATTTGGTTGCTCCAGGAACAAGTTTCTAACTTGTTCTGCGAGCATTTTTTAATCAGTTTTTTTTTGTGTTTTTCTTATTTTGCAGGTAAAGTTTGTTTGTTTTCTTCTTAAAAAATAATCAGGACACACAGACTACTATTACTATCAGGGGCAGTGGAGTCATCAACAACAGCTTAACCCACAAGTTCTGGAAGAAGATCTAGATGAGTTGTAGGCAGACATACTCAGGCTCACCAAGTGCCAGGCTCAGTTTATGGATGAAACAAGAGTGTCTCTCAGAAATTTGGAGACACAAATAGGGTAACTAATGGATAGGATGAGCAATACACTTCAAGAAAGTCTGCCTAGCGACACCGTTGTGAGAAGTGATAAGCAAATTGAGGAACCTGAACCACACCCAGTTGTTGAGGAATCTGGCGAGATAGTTGGTATAGAGAAGGAAAAGATTACTGAGATCCAATTATTCACCTTTTTTGATTCTTTGGAAATTATTTTTCTTGTACCTATTGCAAAAGAAATACCACCAGCGGTCACTGTTGATCCCCAAATAGGAAGTCCATACCATCAAGGATACCCCCTAGAGTTGAGAGATGTAGGGAGATTCACTGATCCCTACATTATAGAGAGCCTAAAAGACATGTCTGTCTTGTGTACTTGGGGGATAATCTTATGTCTAAGGCCTTTGTTTGAAAAAGGTGTTGTAGGAAAAGTGAGACCTGCAACAAACACTGTGCGGATTGCAAGCAGTTCGCAGAAGGATCAGCCAGGCACTAGTAAAGGTTAACTGCGTCCGGCTAAAAGACGTTAAAGACAGCGCTTGTTGGGAGGCAACCCAATGTTTTTAATTATGTTAGTTTGATTTTTGTCTTTAGTTTGTTTTATTTTGTCTTGAACTGTCTTACGGTCTTGGGTTCTTGTTTTGCGTTGTTGGATGACAGGTGAACTGAAAGCTAACTCTGAGGAAAAAGGAGCAAAAACGCTGAAAAAAAGGGAAAAGCCGTCGTCAGCGCCACGACGCCCAGAATCACCACCGTGGCGCCGGAACTTCAGAGAGCCGCAGTACTTGGGGCGCCACGGCGCCGAATCTCAGGGTCGTGGCGCCGAAAATTCCGAGAGCCATATTTCGTGCAAATTCCAGAATTTTTCCTCCCAGACCTCCATTATGATCGTTGTGTTGTGTCAGTAAGTTGTCCCTATTTTTAGTCTTCACATATTGGGGACAATGTGTCGATTAAGTTTGGGGGTGTCTTATATTTTGTGTTATTGTTTTTTAGTCTTTTTTATTTGTTTTGTGTGTTTTTGAGTCATTTTTTTTAAGATCATGCATGCTGTAGTTACTTGAAACGCCTAATAAAGTAAAGTGGGATAATGTAATGGAATTAGAAGCAGAAAATCTGAACACTTAGGATAGATATGCCAAAAATTCATGAAATCGAACTATTTGGGGTATCTTGCTTGATTTATGCATTGTTAGTGATTAAACCTATGTGTCTGCTTGCTTGCTATTTGATGCGAAATAGTTAGGATATGCATGTTAGGGAGATGATTCAGGCATTTCTTTGTTAGCCATTTCTTACCATTTTTTGCCTATCCCTGACATTACAATTGAATCCCTAGTCAGCCCCTTTGAGACAAAAATAAGATCTTTTCTTTGACACCCTATAATTCCATATTTGTGCCATAAGTGGAAAAATTGATATGTTTGAAATATAAAGTGTTGAAAAAGAAACAAAAAGAGAGTGAACAATTTTGATGCACCTCAATGAAAAAATAATAATAATAAATAGGCAAAAGCCTAAGTTTGGGGGTGTCTGCTATTCATCATACACCTCATTCTCTCAAAACAAAAGAGGGGAAAGATAGGTATGAGGTTAAAAAGAAAATCAAAAGAAAAGGGAATAATCGAAAGCAAAAAGAGCTTATGGTACGTAAGTTGAGCCTAAATGCTTATTTTTACCTACCCCTGCCTAAGCCTACATTACAATCCTGAAAAGCCCTGAAGATCTCTAATATGTGTATCCATGATTAGTGGAGAATAGCAAGTAAACATGCTATGAGATTTTGAAATTGACATGCATAGTTAGGTATTTTTACATCCATTGAGCATGATTGAATTGAATTTGCGAAATATCTGACTTGAGTGTTTAGAATGCTAAAAATCCATGTTATATGTTCCTGCATATTATCCTATTAACCTTCATGCTTTTCTAAGTGACAATTGTGCAACAAATTGATCAGTGTCTTTGAGTCATTTTATTTTATTTTATTTTATTTTATTTCGTGTCTTTATTTCTATCTTTTTGAGCTTTACTCGAGGACGAGCAAAGTTTAAGTTTGAGGTGTTTGATCGGTGTATTTTATATACACCTTTTGAGTCATTTTTAGTTAGTATTTTACTCATTTAATTTATGTTTAGTATAGTATTAGAGTCGTTTTCCTTTCTTTTGTGTCACAGCGGTCAGAAATGGAGAAATGACAAAAAGGAGATGAAATAAGCATAAATGAGATGAAATTGCACACAAAAGGGCCAAGAAATGAAGTCTAAGAAGTTCCGGAAAGTATAGAGGAGATCAGACGAAGTCCGGACGAAAAAAGGACGACGAAACGAAAATCCGCTAGAAAAACGCCTCAGCGCATGTGCTGAATGTTCGGAAGTTGATTTATTTGCAGGCTACCACGACGCGGGATTTCTGAGTTTTGGGCCAAATTTGACACGTTTTCAGAGTCCAAAAGGGATAACTTTTCCTACCTACATAATCCCTAACCTTTGACCTAAATGATTCTTGGGCTATAAATAGTCTCTACATCATTAGGGGATTGATCCATCCATTGTACATACAACACAACCTAGGAGGCTAAGATTTGAGGTTTTTCAAGTATTTTCTTTTTTTTATTTTGCTTTGTTTATTTCAGTTCATGTATGGAGATTGTATTAGTTCTTAGCGTGACTATGGCTAGGAGCTAATTACTTTATTAGGGATTTCCTTGTGATTCTCTTGAAACTCTTATTCATGAATTAATACATTAGTTGATTTCTTCTTCACTTGCTTAAGATTTATTCAATAATTGATTTGATTGCTTGGCAATTAATTGATCTCTAGTTATCATCACTTATATGAGTTCTAATCGAAATCCGAAAGGGGAGATTGTGAATATGCTATAGTTGAATAAACATAGATTTAAATCGTGGACGAAAGTACCCCGATACTTGTGTAGCTTAATAGGTTATTGCTCTTAATCCTCCTTTGTAGTCAATCTTGTCATCGAAAGATAGAAGGGTTCTCCATTAGGGTTGAGTGTGTATATTACCTTAACATGAGTATAAAACGGTCTAGTTAACCTGTTATCTTAACGTAGAATAAGAAGTTAGTCTAATTGTATTAAGAATTGAATAGAGTGGATAGTTGATGATCTGGGAAGCCCTAATTCTCCATCATAACTGATTTAAATCAAAGTATTTTCATAATTAGTTTATTTCTTGCATTATTAGTTTAGAATTCCAACCCAATTAACGTTAAACAAATAGAAACTAAAGCATAGATAATCGGTACTTGAAAATCAGTCCCTGAGGACGATATTCGATCTTACCCAGACTATATTACTTGTACGATACGTGCACTTGCGTTTAGCGTGCGTATAAATCGCGCATCACCGATACATCAACTTGATGTGCATTTTTACTGGGGGACTTGAAAGAGACAGTTTACATGCATCAGTCGTCTGGGTTCACCCATCCAGCAGTCTCTCACTATGTGTGTCCTCTCCGTAAGTCACTATATAGCCTGAAACAGGCCCCCGTGCGTGGTATGACCGCTTTGTCAGATAATTTTGCTGATTGAGTTTGTATGCAGCAGGAGTGATACTTCACTTTTTATTTTTCATCGAAGTAGTAGCATTGCTTACTTACTACTATATGTGGATGATATTGTCTTTACTGCCTTATCTGATTGGTTGAAAATGAGATTATTACTTTACTTAAGAACGAATTTGCAATGACTGATTTGAGTAAGTTGAGTTACTTCTTGGGGATATTAGTGACCAGGTCTACCAATCACATGTTCTTGAGTTAGCGTAAGTATGCAGAGAAGATTGTGTACAGGGCTAATCATGCCCACTCCGGTTGATTCAAAATCCAAGCTCAGTGCTATGGATGGTGCTCATGTCTCTGATCCTACTCTTTATAGGAGCCTTGTAGGTGCACTTCAGTATCTCACATTTACCAGGCTAGATATTGCTTATGTTGTTCAGCAGGTATGCCTCTTTATGCATGCCCCCAAGGAGTCTCATTTCACTGCTCTTAAGCGTATCATCCGATACATTAAGGGCACACTTGATTATGGTTTGCACCTATACCCCTGTGCACCAAACAAGTTGCTCTCTCATACGAATGCAGATTGGGAAGGGTGTCCGAACACGCGACGCTCCACCTCCGACTTTTGTGTATTTTTAAGGGATAATCTGATTTCTTGGTCTGCCAAGCGACATGCTACCCTATCTCGTTCCAGTGCCGAGGCTGAGTACAGAGGCATTGCAAATGTGGTAGCTGAGATTTGTTGGCTAATAAATTTACTGTTAGAACTTCAGTGTCCTTTGCGTCAAACATCTATTGTGTACTATGATAACATATCTGCGATTTATCTTTCTCACAACCCGGTTCAACCAGCGAACCAAGCACATTGAGATAGACATACATTTCGTCCGTGAGAAAGTTGTGATATGACATGTCAGAGTATTACATGTGCCCTCGTCATATCAGTACGCAGTTATATTTACCAAAGGACTTTCTGCATGCTTATTTCTTGACTTGATTGATCTGTCGTCCCTCCTCTCCGTCCGAGGGTGTGTAAATGTGTAGTGTAAACAATCCATATCCATAATTAGAATATATTTCATATATTATGTAAATATTTAGTGATATGTAATTATGGTAAACTAGGATTCCTCTTGTAATTAGGACTAGGATTCCTATTATTAGGGATGTATATTATACAATATATATATTGATATTAATGAGAAGACTTCTCAAGGGAGATTAATATCATCTTACACTTTCAGTAATCTCCAACATTTATTCAAACCTGCATTTTTAATTTATGTATTTGAACTCAACAGTTTATCGGGTACTTTATAAAAAGTTTATATCGTAAAGAATGGACCCCAAAAGGTTGAACCCCCAAATTATATTATTCACGCTCTAGTTAACAAGATCTGGGTGTGCAGGGGAGTGTTAAGAGTCTCACATCGGATATAAAATGCGAAAATGAATTCCTTATATGGACTTGGACAATCCTCACCCTAAATTCACTATATTGAATGTTTTTTTCTACGATAATCAATTTTCTTAACTACAGTTTTGTTTTTTTGTTGTGAAGGCGAACCCGCACGCATTTCTTTCGAGTGCGCAGGTAAACCCTGATCGACGCAGAGTCTGCAAACGCCACCTTGCGCGATATATATCTACCCGTCCATTAAGTGAATTTTATAAAAGTCTTCAAACAAGAAGTTTTCATGTTTAATTTTGAAAAGTGACGTCTGAAATTGTCGTTCGTGCACTTATTTTCAATGGAAAAAAATAAGTGATATGTTCTGCTACAAATTGTGACTTCATATTCATCATCCAGTTCACCGTGCATCTTTTATTACAATTGTAATTTAATTATTTTGCTAAAACTATATTACTATTAGTACTTGTAATATTTTGGTTCGTATGGAAAATAATGGTACTTATTATAGCACCACTGCTAGTTGTTTTCAGGTGCAGAGGTAGAGTATAGTTTACGGGTTTGACTGAACTCGATAGTTTTGATTCAAATATTATATTTATTTTAAAAAATTCATTCAATATGTACAAATTATTAATTTAAAATCTAAGAAGTAACTTAAAAGGAGTAGAACTCTGAATCTATAAACTTTAAATCTTAAATCTGGGTACGAGTATATCAACTTTTAAAGCTTTAATATAATCTATTGCTTGAGAAAAGAAGTCTGCCAAATTTTATACCAGTCATGGAAGTTTTTTTTAATTTTTTTTTCAAACACTCGTTGCAAACATGCAGACTATAAACAATGGAAATGTCAATGCCAATTCACCAAAATTTACTATTTATTTTAAAAAATAATTGTGAAGTAGGACATTGACCTAATTTCATCAGATAAGATAGAGGAAATTAAATAGTCCTCTTTATAAGTGTAATATTACTATAAGTGTATAGTTATTTTTCATATAGAATAAGGTTTTAAATGTAAAGTAGGAATATGATTTTCCTATTGTAACTTGTATATATATGTCTTCAATCAATAAGAATAATCAAGGGATTAATTCTTTCATGGTATCAGCCTACCTCTCGATTTTGCCCAAAGTCGCGGCCCTTCTCTCCAAAAAATCCTCTCTCACAAAAATTTTCTTCTCCGAATCTTGTTGTTCTATTCCCTATGGCTGATAAGAACATTTTCCATCCTGCCCTAACAGTTTCTAACATCAAGAGCGTCTTCCTATTGTTCTTGATCTTGAAAACGTCTAATACGGGACGTGAGCGGAATTGTTTAAGATTCATGCTATGACACATAAAGTTCTTCACCATATCATCCTTCCCACTACTCCTACGGGGGTGATACGGCGGCGTCTACGTCCACAATGTTTGTGTCCACCAAAGCAGCAGATCCAGACTTATGGGTCATGCTTGATGTCAAGGTCCTCTAGTTGATTTATGTCACTATCTCCTTGGATATTTTACAGACGATTATGGAACCCAACTCCACAGCTATGGCGGTGTGGAATCGATTGCGTGACATCTTCCAAGATAACAGTCATTCTCACATTGTTATCCTTGAGCAGGAATTTTCTCAAGTTTTAGGGTGAATTTTCCAACCGTTTCTTCGTATTGCAAACGCCTCAAGGACTTGGAAGACCAACTTCGCAACGTGGTTTAATAGTCGTCTAATATGGTTGACAGTCTATCTGAGGCCTATACAGGGGTTGCTTCGGTTATTCGTCAAAGTAACCCCCTGCCGGAGTTCTATCAAGTACGCTCCATGCTCACTTTAGAAGAAGCGGGATTGGCTAAAAGGGCATCGATCGGAGCAAGCCTCGTCGTCATGATGACTTCTTCCAATTTTCCCCCTTCCAATCCAGTCAACGTGACCCAAAATCACAACAACGGGGGTGGTAAGAAGGGCCAAAATCGGAAGAATAATGGCAAGAATCGTGAAGGTAACAACGGGGGCAACCGTCAGCTGCAGCAGCAGTTCTGAGGCCCACAGGGGGACCCTGGACGGTGGAAGTGGGTCGCGGCCGCGACTCAAGATTACTGGCGCGCGGCGCCTCGATCTCGGCCGTCTGGCGCCGCGGCCGATTCTTCTGGTCGATCTCGGGTTCAGGCCAGTGTATGGACATCCCCAGCAATCCGGAATACTTGGGTCTCGCCCCCCTTAGGCCCACCACGCAATGGGCCCCACTCAGACCGACATTAAAGCATCGATGCACACGGTTGGCTTGACTCAACCGGACCCTAATTGGTACATAGACACAAGTGTCACTACCCACATGACATCCGACCAAGGTACTCTCTCATCTTATTCCAATTTGAGCAGTAATCATTGTATAATTGTTGGCAATGGCAGTTCTATTCTAATTAAGGGTTAGGGTAATAAAACTTTGTCCCCTCCTCATCCACCACTTGTCCTAAAAAATACCCTTCATGCCCCAAAATTGATTAAAAATTTGGTGTATGTCCGTAAATTCACCACTGATAATTGTGTTTCTATTAATTTTGATCCGTTTGGGTTTTTTGTGAAGGATTTCAAGACGGGGATTCCTCTCATGAGGTGTGTCAGTAGGGGGATCTTTATCCAATCACACTGAGTCTCAGCATCTCACGTCAAGCTATGTCATCCACCTTTGCAACTCTTGCTCCTTCCTTGTGGCATGCTCGTCTAGGTCATTCAGGGTCGTCAATTTTATCTGTTTTAGATAAGAATAAGTTTATTTCTTGTAAGAGTACGCGTAGTACTTCAAATTGTCAATCTTGTTCTTTAGGGAAAATTATTAAGTTACCGTTTGTAGCCTCAAATTCGAATACTTCAATGTCATTTGACATTATTCATAGCGATTTATGGACATCTCCAGTTCTCACTTCTATGGGGTCATCGATATTATGTTTTATTCTTGGATGATTACTCTAAATTTTTATGGACGTTTCCAATTGCAAAAAAAATCACAAGTTTTTCCATCTTCGTAAAATTTAGAGTTTTCATAAGAACCCAATTCGAACGGAAAATTAAGAACATCCAATGTGATAATGATAAAGAGTATGACAATGGAGAGTTTTGGGAGTTTTGTGCTCAAAATGGGATAAATTTTCATTTTTCTTGTCCTCATACGTCTTCACAAAATGGGAAAGCTGAATGAAAAATTCATATCATTAATAACATTATTCGGACTTTATTGGTTCATTCTTCCGTCCCTCCATTGTTTTGGCATCATGCGCTACAAATGGCTACCGATCTACTTAATATTATTCCCTCTAAAGGTTTGACATATTCTTCCCCTCTTCAAGTTTTATACAATAAGACTCCTACGTATTCTCATCTTAGGGTCTTTGGATGCTTATGTTATCCACTATTTCCATCCACCGCAATCAATAAACTTCAGGCACGTTCTACCCCGTGTATGTTTTTGGGTTATCCGTCAAATTACCGTGGTTATAAATGCTTTGATTTGTCCTCTAAATGAAACATCATTAGTCGTCATGTTCTTTTTTATGAATCCCAATTTCCATTTTTTAAAGTAAAAAAATCCGTGCCAAATTATGGTGATTTTTTGGATGATGATATCTCCCTCTATGTTCTCCATTATTTTTCAGATTTTTCAGAAAATACGTCGTCAGCGTCGCGGCCCTTAGGGGAGGCGTCACGACGCCTGCCATCCAGTGAACACTCAGTTTTAAACCCGTCATAAGCACCGCGGCCCTTAGGGGAAGCGCCGCGACGCCAAAACTTTAGAGAGCTCTGCAGTTCTTCAAGCACCACGGCCCTTGCTCCCTACATCGCAACGTCTCCGACGGAAATTTCTGACACTTCACAAAATTCCCAATATTTACCCACTCCAGCCCTGAGTCAATGTCCAATCACTCGCAGTCAACGGCGTATTTTTAAACAAAAAAGACATTTTAATTTGAATTCTAATATTCTTAAATCACCCTTACCCCATAATCATGTGTCTGCCCTAAATGACCCTAATTGGAAAATTGTAATGACCGATGAATATAATGCTCTTATTGATAATAAGACGTGGGAGTTGGTGCCCCGTCCATCTGGTGTTAATATTATTCAATCTATGTGGAACTTTGCTCATAAAGAGAATTCTGATGGTTTGTTTGCAAGACATAAGACTCGTCTTGTAGGTGATGGTAAGACTCATCAGGTTGGTGTTGATTGTGGTGAGACATTTAGCCAAGTGGTCAAGCCGGCTACTATTAGTATTGTGCTCAGCTTGGCTCTTTGATGCGCGATTTATGCATACGCTAAACGCAAGTGCACGTGTCGTGACAAGTAATATAGTCTAGAAGACCGAGTTATCGTCCTCAGGGATTAGTGTCCAATTATCAACCTCTATTCTGTAGTATCTATTTGGTAACCGATAATTTGATGAATTGTTTATAGCTATGATTATAGATGCTAACTAATTTACTTTACTTTATTTCAGATATGGTGGAAATAGGGCTTCCAAATCTCATCAACTATCCGCTCGCTTTACTCGTTAATGCAAATAATTAAGGTTCTTCTTCTATTTTGAGATAGCAGGTTAACTAAGCCGTTTTATACTCCTGTTAAGGTAATATAAACACTCAACCCCAATGTATAACCCTTCTATCTTTCGATGACAAGATTGACTACAAAGGAGGATTAAGAGGAATAACCTATTAAGCTACACAAGTATCGGGGTACTTTCGTCCACGATTTAAACCTATGTTTATTCAACTATAGCATATTCACAATCTACCCTTTCAGCTTTCGATTAGAAATCATATAAGTTATGATAATTAGTGATCAATTAATTACCAAGCAATCAAAACAATTATTGAATAAATCTCAATAATAATAAGAAGAAACCAAAACATGCATTAATTCATATGAACGAGGTTCAAGCAATTCGACATGGAAAGCCCTAAATTAAGTTAGTTCCTAGCCATAGACATGCCAAGAACTAAACTAATATCCAACATATACAAAAAAGAAAGAAAATAAAAACAAGAAATTACTCAAAAATAAGTCTCTAATCTTGATCTCCAAGTTGTGATGAATTGTAAGGTGTGTAACCCCTTCAAATCTGACCTAAAGGTCCTTTTTATATCACAAAAAACGTCCCAAACCTTTTCCTACTTGGCTTTGACCCATTCCTATTCGGATTTGGCAATTTTCAGCGTTAGCGCGCGCTAAACTTGACTCTGCTTCTTGGGCGTCGTGGCGCTCTGCTGCTGCTGGTTGGTTGGCTCCGCGGTGCCGCCCTGTTTCTCGCTCGGGTTGCCAACTTTTTCGCTTTTTGAGCTTTGAAACCTCTATTTCTGCCCTCTTTTCGCTCCTTCTCGCCAATGTGCCACTTTAAACCACTGTGACTCAAAAGAAAGAAAATATATCCTAACACGACACATATTTGTACAAAAATGGGCAAAAGACTAACTAAAAATGACTCAAAAGGTGTATATAAAATACACCGATCACTCTTTCGAAATCATGGCTCATTCATCACCTAGATGTAAAGAATGTTTACATGGTGATCTTCATGAGATAGTGAATATGCTTCAGCCCTTGAGGTTTAGGTATACTAGATATCCTAATCATGTCTGTTTATGGAGGAAGTCCTTGTATGGGCTTAAGCAGTCTCCACGGACATGGTATAAGATGTTTGTTAACTATGTTTCGACTATGGGTTTATCTCACAGCAGGTCTGATAACTCATTATTCATACACCGTCAAAGATCTTCAATGGCTTATATTATATTATATGTTGATGATATTATCTTGCTTGCCTCTTCTGATGCTTTACGAAAGTCCATTATGACAATACTCAGTTATGAGTTTTCCATGAAGGACTTGGGCCCATTGAGTTACTTTTTGGGGATTGTTGTAACTCGTCATGCAGGTAAATTGTTCTATCACAGAGGAAGTATGCAGCAGAGATCATTGAGAGAGTTGGATGTCATCCTGTAAGTCCACTTCTACTCCAGTTGATACTAAACCCAAGTTGGGTGCTGCAGTTGGCTCTCCATATGAGGATGCAACCCACTATCGTAGTCTTGCAGGCGCCCTTCAGTATCTGACGTTCACGTGACCTAATATTACATATGTCGTACATCATGTGTGTTTGTTTATGCATGATCCCAGAGTTTAACATATGAATGCGCTCAAACACATTCTTAGGTACATTCAGGGAACACTTGAGTATGGTTTGCATTTGTATCATTCGTCGACGTCTACACTAGTCTCATATACAGATGTTGATTGAGGTGGTTGTCCTAATACCAGATGGTCTACGTTTGGCTATTGCATGTTTTTAGGTAATAACTTGGTCTCATGTTCTGCCAAGCATCAATCCGCGCTTTCACGTTCAAGTGCAGAGGCCGAGTATAGAGGGATAGCCAATGTGGTTTCCGAGTCATGTTGGTTACGTAATCTACGGTTAGAACTTCATTGTCCTATTGAAAAGGCTACTTTGGTGTATTATGATAATATAAGTGTCATTTACCTTTCTGGTAATTCAGTTCAGCACCAGCGTACTAAACATATAGAGATGGATATTCACTTTATTCGAGAGAAGGTAACTAAAGGACAAGTACGTGTCTACCATGTCCCTTCCAGATATCAGATTGCAGACATCTTTACAAATGGTCTTCCCTCAGTCCTTTTTGAAGATTTTAGAGACAGTCTCAGCGTACGAAGACCGTCCGTTATGAGTGTGCGGGTGTGTTAAACAGTGTCAGAAAATAGTGCCCAGCGCCGCGACTCTTAGGACACAGCGTTGCGGCCCTTGTCCGTGAACAGTGTTCCAGATTTGTATATTTGATATATATTAGAATTAGTCTTGTACCATAATTAGAAGTATAATATTACCATAAGTGTATAGTTATTCTTCATATAGAATAGGATTTTAGATGTAATGTAGCAATAAGAATCTCCTATTGTAACTTGTTTATATATGTCTTCAATCAATAAGAATAATCAACGGGATTAATTCTTTCAATACTAACTAACAATAACAACCATTACCAAATATTTTATATGATTGCAGATTGTCAATGCCTAAAACGGGGAGTTTTAATTAAAACACGTATATAAAGTAATTAAAAAAATATGTATTAGCGACGGATAAATTTTGTAGCTAAACGACAAAATTTATCGCTATTTAGCGGGACTAATGACAAATTATCAAAAAATTAATTTAGTTACGAGCTATTTAGCGATACATTAGCAACGAAGTTCATAGCTAATTTCAATATTTTAGTGATCAACAACAATAATCTCAATGTGATCCCACAAGTGGGGTCTGAGAAGGGTTGGGTGTACGCAGAACTTACCCCTACCTTTATAGGGTAGAGAGGTTGTTACTTAAAAACCCTCAACTCAAGAAAAGCGATTTTCAAAAAGAATTTAAAAATATATGAGTAAAAAGGTTGTGATGAAAATAACTAAGGAAAGAGAAATGACAACAGAAACAGTACAGATAGTCAAAGCGAAAGAAACAACAATAATAGTAAAGATAGAATAGTACGCTAACGAGAGACAATGTGTTCTAAACTAGAACCATGCTCTTCCAAATGAGAAGAAAATCTCTCGACTATCTACTAACCTTTTACCATAATCTTCGATTTCATGTTTTCTTATCTAGGGTCATGTCCTCAATGAGAACAAGATGTGTCATATCTTATCTAATCACCCTCTCTAGTTCTTCTTCGGCCTATCTCTGTCTCTCCAGAGACCTAATACTGCTCTCTCAGACCTCCGCACTGGAGCATCTGTGATCCTCCTCATGTGTCTGAACCATCTCAGTCCGCTTCCCGCATCTTGTCCATCACGGAGGTCACTCCCACCTTGTTCTGTATATCCTTGATCCTAATCATGTCTCTCCTGGTTTGCAACGCATCCATCTAAACATTCTTATTTTCACTACTTTCATTTTCTGGAAGTGCAAGTTCTTGACTTGTTAACACTCTTCCCCATACAACATAGCCGGCTAAATAACCACTTTATAAATTTTACCTTTAAGTTTCAACGACATCTTCTTATCACATATGACACCAGATGCGAGCTTCCACCTCATCCACCCCACAGTAGCAGGATATGTGACATTCTCGTCTATCTTCATATTTTCTTGTATTATAGACCCAAGATACTTGAAACTTCCTCTCTTAGGGGTGACTTGAGTGTCAATTCTCACATCCACATGCATTCGCCTCATGTGATGTGTCACTGAACTTGCACTTCATGTACTCTGTTTTAGTCCTGCTCAACTTGAAGCCTTAGGCTCTAGAGTTTGTCTCCAAACCAACAATCTATCATTTACTCTATCGTGCGTCTCGTCAATCAATACTATGTCATGTACAAATAACATACACTGTGGTATCTCCGCTTGAATATGTTGTGTCAATTCATCCATCGCCAAGGCAAAAAGAAATGGGCTAAGAGCCAATCACTCGAATCTTGACTCCATCATACATGTCTTTAAGCACTCTAATATATGCCATAAGTACACATTTATACTCCAAGCATCTCCATAAAACCTCCATAGAAACTTTGTCGCACGTCCTTTTTAGGTCAATGAACATCATAAGTAAATCATTATTTTAGTGATCATAACTAATTAAATATAGAAGCACTTTGCAATTTTAGCTAAAATACGTTATGATCTTTCCTCCTCCTTATGTAATTTCTATTTTGAGAATGATTGGGATGATGAGTCTTAAACAATTTCAAGCTATGTACTAAATTTTATAAGTAGTAATAATATTAGTTATCTTTCTTAATAGAAAGAAGGTTTTATCTAAAAGACATTAATCTAGATGAGATAAAGAATCTAAATGAAGTTGATTTCATCATCATTTGCTTGAGCAACATCTTCGGTACAACATCTATCTAAAAAAATATTTTTGCAGAAAACTCGTTTTTTAGCTTCTGAAAAACAACTTATGCTACTATCAAAAGCGCTTATTTTCTCCTAAAAGTTTGGTCAAACACCTCACTTTTGTAAAATAAGCACTTTTTAGAGAGAAAAAAAATGCACTTTTGACCTCTCAAAAATTTGACCAAACATGCTATGAGTCTTTGTTTAATTAATGAATTCACACATTGTTTTAGAAGAAAGACGAAAGAAATTGCACGGCTTGTCCTCCAAATGGATTGCACTTTAATTTTTGTCCCTCAAATGAAAGTTATTCACTGAAAGTCTGGAAGGCATAACTTTCATTTGAGGGACAAAAATTAAAAACCATTACAAAATGGTCAAAAGTGCAAATAAACCGGGTTTCAGCCAATGGCCCAATTTGGATGCTTAAATGGGCCTATGCATACCGTAGGAATTGTATCCAGCAGTCAGTTTTCACCCTATAATTTAAGTTTTGTCCAATTTTGTCAAATCTTCAAACGTATAGTAATGTTGGCAATTTCAGAGAAAAGTAATCATTGCCTGATTTGCAAAATCTTCTTAATCTGATTTTAAATTTATTTATTATTCAGTTTCTACATATGCAATTAATTGGGCATCATGAGTTAGCATCAAAGTTTGTTTAATTTTTTTAGGAAAAAATATATCAGATATTAAATTTAGACTTTTACCAAATCAATTAATTGATTAGAATCTCTAAAGATGAACGCTAGCTTACCATCACAACCAAACAGACAACTATCCGCTAAAGCTATTTGACAAAAATAATTTTAAAATTACGTGTCCAGTCAAACTACATCACATAAATTAGGACAAAGGGATAAATTAGGACGAAGGGAGTAATATTTAGTTTCAATTTAAGCAATATCAGGCTATAGACAATCAAGTTTAAACGATTACCTGTTAATATGGTATAAGCCATCTACAACAATTAAATTTAACATAAAACTAAAATAAATATGGAAAATAGAGTAGATCATAGGTTCATTTATTATAGGGTAGCATAGTTTCAAAAAGGCATTAAATAAAAGGATCATATAAGGATGACAGAACAATGCAAAAATATCCCATTCTGAGAGACTGCAAAACAGACAGTGTGCAAAATCTCGCAATTAAATTTAAAACATAGGCACAGACACTGTACTGAAATCTGAAATGCTGAATGAGTTTTTTTTGGAAATGAAATAAAGAACCAAAAGAATGGCCAACCACTGTACTCGTTCATAGCTAACCTTTCGCACATCCGCATTGGGGCATTTGTGTCACTCTTCTGCACGTGTCCGAACCATCTCAACCTCGCTTCCCGCATCTTATCCACCACCGAGCCACTCTCACTCTATCTCGGATATTATCATTTCTAATTTCACCCCTCCTTGTAAGCCCACACATCCATCTTAGCTTCTTCATCTCCGCAACTTTCACCTTTTGAGTGTGCGAGGTCTTGATCGGCCAACACTCTGCCTCATACAACATAGTTGATTTAACCACCACCCTATAGAACTTGCCTATAAGTTTTTGTGGCACTTTTTTATCGCACAAGACTCAAAATGTGAGCCTTCATTTCATCCACTCTGTCTCAATACGATGTGTAACATTGTCATCAATATCTCTATTCTCTTGGATAATAGACCCGAAGTACTTGAAGCTCCTTTTATATGGAATGACCTGAGTACCAAACCTCACCTCCACGCATGTCTCAAAGGTCGCTCCCGTTACTGAAATTGCATTCTAAGTATTCTGTCTTGGTCATACTTAGTCTGAACCCTTTAGATTCCAGAGTCTATCTCCAAACCTCCAGCTTAGCGTTCACTCTACTGCGAGTCTTATTAATCAGGGCTATGTCATCTGCGAATAACATACATCATGGAACCTCCTCTTGGATTTATCGTGTCAGTCCATCCATCACCAATGCAAATAGGAATGGGCTAAGAGTTGATCCCTGGTGCAACCCCATCATCACTGGAAAGAACTGTGAGTCTCCTCCTATTGTCTGTACCCTGGTCTTGACTCCATCATACATATCATTGATTGCCCTAGTGTATGCGACAGTTACACCTCTAACCTCCAAACATCTCCATAGAACCTCAAGGACTTTGTCGTATGCCTTCTCGAGGTCGATGAAAATCATATGTATGTCTCTTTTCCTCTCTATATACTGCTCCACCAACCACCTAATAAGATGAATGACTTCTGTAGTCGAATGCCCCGATATGAATTCAAACTGATTCTCGGAGATAGACACGCTTTTTCTCACCCTTATTTTCACGACTCTTTTCCAAACTTTCATAGTGTAGCTTAGAAGCTTGATACCCTTATTATTGTTGCAACTCTGGATATCACCTTTGTTTTTTTACAAAGGAATCACTGTACTCCGCCTCTATTCTTTGGGCATCCTCGCCGTCTTAAAAATGATGTTAAACAACTTTGTCATTCACTCTAAATTTGCCCTACCTCCGCTCTTCCAAAATTCAACCGGGATCTCATCAGGCCCGGTAGCTCGTCCCCTGCGCATCCTGCGAACAACACCCTAAACCTCCTCAATCTTAATATTTTCACAATATCCAAAATTTCGGTACATATCAGAGTGCTCTAGATCTCCCATAACAATGTCTCTATCTTCTTTTTTGTTCAAAAGTTTATGGTAATAAGTATGCCACCTCCGCCTAATATGTGCATACTCCGTCAGTACGTCCTCATCCTTGATGCACCTCACGTGATCCAAGTCTCGTGCCCTCCTCTCCCTCGCATTGGCTAGTCTGTACAACTTCTTATCCCCGCCTTTTTCCTCTAATTCTACATATAGATGTTCAATAGCCACTGTTTTCACCATCATAACAGCTAGATTTTCCTCTTTCCGCGTCATCTCATATAATTCCCTATTCGTCCACTTCTCCACCTCATCTTTGCTTTCTACCAATTTCGCATACACCGTATTTTTCGCTTTCACCTTCTCTTGAACTTTACCATTCTACCACCAGTCCTATCGATGCTCACCATGGCTACCCCATGAGATCTCTAGCACTTCTCTAGCAATCTCCCAAATGCAAGTAGTTGCCTTATCCCACATATCGGTCGCATTCCCACTACTCCCCCAATCCTCCTGTTATACCTCGTATTTCCAGAGTATGTACGTGAGGGCATACATACAAAAGTTTAGCCTTAAAAAGATTAGGCATAGGACGAATTTGGGCACAACTCACAAAACGAATGGTTTTCCGACGAAACGTTTTACAAAACTTGCGAAGGGAAAATTCCGGCTATGTCATTTATATTTTTTGCGGATTTTTCTGAGAGATGAAACATTTTAGACCAACGGGAGGGTGACACTTGTCACCTCAGTGGGCGACAGTGGGGCGGATGCGGGCGAATGGCATGGTTTTGGGGCCTAAATCTTGGGTCAATGTTTTGTGAGGGATTTGTGGAGTAGGATAGGGTGCACTTGTGCAAATCCCCACCATACACTTGCCTACCACTTGGCTTCATCTTGGCCTTTGAAAGCCCTATAAATACCCACTTGTGTTGATGAGTTCTTCATCCACAAATCAACTTTCCAAGTCTCCAAAATCCCTCCCCTCGCCTGATAGTTCTCGTCCAAAGCCCTCTTCCCTCCTCGGTAAGGCCTTGGCCGAAACCACCCCTTTGTAGTGTCCTAGCCGAGACACACACCCCCCCCCTTCCCTTGGTATTGCTCTCGTCCAAACATACCCCCTTTGGTAGAAATACTCTCCAAGTATGGTTACTATCCCCAAAATACCTTAGCCAATCCCTTATAGTATTTCCAAAGTTATCTCTATACATAGAGTCCGGAAATACTACCTTGTATTCCATTAGTCACTAAACGAAACCCTAAGAGAAACTTCATAGTTGGTTGGAGTAGAAAGTAGAAGTTGTGTAGAAACTTCTAAGGGTTTCTTGGAGCAGATTAGGAGCTAAACCTCGCTCAGGATCGACTTATCTCTTGGATAATATTGGGCTTATCGAGGTAAATAATCTTATCCTGCTATTGTAATTGAAGAATGCATACTGTAGAAGTATTGACATAAGTTTAAAATACGTAGAAGGATATTAAAGAAGAGAATTGAACTGTACTTACATGGAATTTGTATTTCTGATGAACTTGTATAGCTAGGGTAGGGAAGTCTTTGTCCGATTTTCCGTAGAATGAGAACCCTCTGTTTAGAATATCCTACAGAATAGTCTAGACGTTGATAGGCGTATTGACTATTATAGGTTGATACTCTGCGCGACATATTCGACTTGGCGGTGGATTTCAGAAGGTATGTGATTCTTCCTACACTTTTGAGCATGATATTTTAAAGTATATATATAGTACGGTAGACGTACGTGTGTTAACTGAACGTAGCTTTACGACAATGTCTTTTGACTTAAGCCTGAATAATAAAGATCTTAAAGTCTTTCAAAAGAATTATGAATCAGTTTGAAAGAAGAAGAATATTTGTTTTTAAACAAGAAGCTTAAGAGTTATACTAGCTTTATGGGAAGTTAAGTATAACGACTTAAGAAAGATAAAAGGAAGTTTACTTATGTGTTTATAAAAGACTTATATTTATTTATGGAAAGTATAATAAGATGGTTTGATAAGTAGACATGATATGATGCTATGTGTGTTAGTGTCTTGTAACGTTTGTATAAGAGGGTATTCTTGTTGTGCTTATGTTGTTTAACGATAAGCTGTTATGTTAGTATTATATCACTCACCTCTTGACATGTTCACGGGGTTAAGCTGCCCTCCGACGGGGTAGACTCGGTGATGCAGGACCATGATTCGAGAATACCTCAATGCGGGTCGAGGACCTATGCGGAGCTACGAGTTCGTGTTAGTGTCGCGGCCTTTATGGTCATGCGGTCTATGTGGCCACGCGGACTACGAGTCGGGGCGATGCGGGAGTAGCTACCTCGATGCGAGGAATACCTCATGCGGGCCTAGGTGGCTATGCGGACTACGGAGTCGTGATTAGGCATGCATAATGATACTATGGGCGATTGGCCTGCTTGATCATTCGCAGCCTAGAAAAGACACATTCTGCTTTACCTATTGTTGCTCTTGTTTATGATGTGGCACTATGTGCGGTTACATTGGTTGTTTCGTGCATATTTGTAAAATTTAGTTTTAAAATGATATGATTTCATTTAAGTACTTTACAGTTTCACATACTTAGTACCTGTTGATCGACCTCCTTGGCCCGCGATCATGCCGCGAGTAAGGAAAGCAGTGCTAGATCCACATCGTTAGGATCTTTTGATTTTTTGTAAGGATCTCCATCTTCTCCTGAGGCTCGTCTTTTTGGTATGATCTCCCTGTTGTTTTGATAGTTTTGTAAATTCAGTGTATGGCGGGCCCTGTCGCCATAGTTGTTTACTTCCCAGAAGTGCGTAGTCCTATTATGCAGTTGGGATGTAAACCGCGATTTTATATATATATGCGAAAGGCACCCTTTCTCGAGATAAAATGTGTCTCATTTACAATTGTTTCATGTCTTGTGTTTTTATATTCACGATTAATCGATATATGACTACTTGGGTGCGGGTAAGGCACGATCACGGACCGGGCGGTCGTGACAAAAGTGGTATCGAGCGATTAATCCTCGGAAAGTGTCTGACCGTATCTAGTAAGTCTTGATTATCGGTGTGTTGTGCACCACACCAATAATCGAGGCTATAGGATATTTAGGATTGGTTTCCATTCTTCTCACTCGAGATTGTGCCTTAGAAGCTGTGTTATAAGTTGGACCTCTAACGTATTCCTTTCGATATGATTATGCCTCGCGTAAGGCAACCCGGGCGAAGGCAAGCGGCCGAGGAGCCGCTAGTAGGACATCGAGAGTCACGAGGCTCGTGCCCGATCTATACCGAGGCGGCAAGCTCGCGCGCCGGCCCAGCGAGGTTTAGGACGCGGCGATGGCGATGAGACCCGATACTGCACCTCGGTCCACGGCTGGAAGCAGATGAGATGGGTTCTGAGAGATGGCCCGATCGCGAGATCGTGGCGAACATGAGATAGGTGGATCAGGATTCCAGCTCAGCAGATACACGTGGTTCACCCGAGATCGAGCGGTTTGCGGCTACGGGATTTTACGAGTTGTAGCCCGCCAGAGTTCTACGTCGAGGCACGAGATGATCCGCGAGGAGTTCATCCGTCGATTGCGAAGAGATCATGCAGTGATCAAGGCTTGAGAGACCGAGTCGTGGTCTTCACCACATAGGATGCGTGATACGCGATCGATTGGTTTGATTCGTGGGAGTTATCTCGGGAAAGCACGCGTCCCGGCTACTGGGACGAGTTCTCGAGGCCTTTCTCACTCACTTCTGCCTCGCGAGATGAGGGCACGCGGCAGATTTTGTTCTTTGAGGCAGAGAGGACGCCGATTAGGAGTACAACGTTGAGTTCGATCGTTGGCTCGATATGTCCCTGCGTTGGTAGCAGATATGGAGGGCGAGTGGTGCATCGCTACGCCAGGGCTAGATGATTATATGGCGAGTCTTGTGCGGTGTGGCTCTTGACCAGCATGGACATTACCCGCATCTGAGCTCACGCTGGGATGCGAGGCGTAAGCCGACGGGTTGTGACAGCGGCGAGAAGAAGACCGGGGCGAGGTCTTTTGGTAGCTATCGGGGTGGGCGGCACCGGCTAGTCTAGATTTTCACCACGGCTCCAGAGCACTCTGCTCCGTCTTCAAAGACACCAGAGTATTCGGAGGCGGTCGGGGCCCGGGACTTGGACTTCGGGGTAGCGAGGTGCTAACCGATCGAGACCACCCCCCCTCAGTGTGGCCGATACGGTAGATCCCATCTCGGGAGTTGTGGTCCTACTTCGGAGGTTGCTACACTTTTGGCAGCAGGGCCACTTTGCGGCTTGTCCGACTAGGAGCGGCGCGAGTGGTAGGGTCGGCTTCTGAGTTCTTTCGCCGGGTCTTCGTCTCCTGATTACTCGCCGGAGGCAAGGTACTCATGGGCGGCAGGTGCGGCGAGGTCGTGGCGCGGTCCCGCTTCTAGCGGTCCTCGAGCGTATTTATGCCTTGTCCACGGCGGGATCGGAGGCCTCACCGATGTCGTCACAGTACCTTATCGGTTCTGGATTTGATGTGTATGCCTTGATAGATCGGGTTCTACTCCCTATATATCTCCCTTATTGCTAGTAGGATAGGGATGAGCACGAGTCCATAGACCCTTTCGAGGTAGCTACGCCAGTGGGTGATTTGGTGGTAGCTCGGCGGGTATATAGGGCTTGTCCAGTGACCATATACAGTCGTCAGACCCTAGCCGACTTGATAGAGTTGGATATGACTGATTTCGACGTGATCATGGGTATGGATTTGCTAGCTTCTTGCTACGCCAATGTAGCTGAGGAGAGAGTAGTGCGGTTCAGCTTTCTGAGAGCCGGTTGTTGAGTGGGAGGAACCTCAGTATCGTAGGGGTAGGTTTATTTCCTACCTCGAGGCTAGGAAGATGGTCTGAAGGGTATATCTACCATCTCATTCGGGTGTTAAATCGAGGTGCGGTACAGATTTTGATCGATTCGGTGAGTCGAGAGTTCCCAGATGTGTTTCGGGCGACCTCGGGTATCCTCTCACGAGAGGAGATAGAGTTTTGTATCGATGTCTTTGCGGACACTCGGCTTATTTCCATTCCGCCATCTGAGAATGACACTGCCGAGTTGAGAGAGTTGAAGGACCGGTGAGAGATTTCTTTGAGAAAGGGCTTCATCAGGCCAGTGTTTCTCCCCGGGAGCGCGGTATTGTTCGTGAAGAAGAAGGGCGGGGCGCTGCATGTGTGTTGATCTGACGGTGAACAAGGTGACCATTAAGAACGAATACCGCTTCCCGTGATTGATGATTTGTTCGACCGGTTGCGAAGTGCGAGATGTTTCTCAGATTGATCTGCGATCGGGCTATCATCAGTGCGTGTTAGAGGCGGATGTCCCTAGATCGCATTCGGACGATGCGGGCACTATGAGTTCGAGTTATGTCTTTCGGGTTGACGATGCTCGGCGGTATTCATGGATTTGATGAACCGAGTGTTCAAACCATTTTGGACACGTTTGTGATAGTGTTCATTGATGATATCTTGGTTTATTCTCGCCAGGCGAGGCATGCGAGCATTTGAGGCTGTCTTTGAGAGTTCTCCAGACCAGCGATTATACGCCAAGTTTTCCAAATGTGAGTTTTGGTTGGCTTGGTGGCTTTTCTTGGGCATATTGCCGGTGATGATATTCGGGTGGATCGGCCAAGATCGGCGATCGAGGACTTGGCCTGCACTCTTACTCCGCCAGTGCGCGATTTTACGGGCCTTGCGAGTTACTATCGGTTCGTGGAAGTTTGCTTCTATCTGCACCATTGACTAGGTGACTCGGAAAGCGGCTAAGTTTGATGGTCGATGCTTGTGGCGGGGTTTCCGATTCTTGAAGGAGATCGACGACCGCCCGTTCTTACTCTTCCGAGGGTCGACGGTTATGTTGTGTATTGTGATCGTCGGCGTCGGGATCGGATGTGTGTTGACGCGGTGGGTAAGGTTATAGCGTCGCGCGTCAAGCGACTTAAG
Source organism: Przewalskia tangutica (assembly GCA_029844215.1). NCBI lineage: Eukaryota > Viridiplantae > Streptophyta > Magnoliopsida > Solanales > Solanaceae > Przewalskia > Przewalskia tangutica. The sequence continues at coordinate 148,568,912 of CM056720.1, forward strand.
AAGCATGAGAGGAACTACCCGCGTAATTTGGAGTTGGCAGCGGTGATTCACGCTTTGAAGATCTGGAGGCACTATTTGTATGGGGTTCATGTGGATATTTATACTGACCACAATAGCCTCGGTATATCTTCGGAGAGGAGTGAACTTACGGCGAGGCGGTGGTTAGAGTTACTCAAGATTACGATGTCGACATCTGTACCACGGGAAGGCGATGTTGTGGCGTATGCTCTTAGTCGTAGGTCGATGGGAGTCTATCGGATGTGCGGCGAGAGGAGGGACATGGTCCGCGAGTTACATCGATTAGCGAGCCTTGAGTCCGATGGTGGTTACGATAGCGATGGGGTTCGAGTTCGAGAGGTTGACGAGTCTTCCATCGTCGAGAGGTGAAGAGGCAGCGATTTGAGGATCGGTTTTGACTCGGTATCGTGATCGGCTCTTCGTGAGGAAGGTCCTTTTGAGGTAGCACGATGGGGTGCTAAGGTTTGGCGAGTTGTGTGTTCGGATGTTTGAGGACTTGGCAGGAGTTCTAGGGAAGCACCTGCGGCGGCGTTACTCTATCCATCCGGTCGACCAAGATGTACCACGACCTCGGATCGTGTATTGGTGGGATGGCTTGAAGAGCGGCGTTGCGAGTTTGTAGCTCGGTGCGTGTTGTCGGCGGTGAAGGTAGAGCACCGGAGGCACGGTGGTTTTATTCTGACGATAGAGATCCCGACGGAAGTGGGAGGTGATCAACATGGACTTTATCACAGGATTACCTCGCACTCAGGAAAGCACGATTCTATTTGGGTTATCGTCGACAGTGTGAAATCAGCCCACTTTCTTTCGATCGGGACGACTTTTTCGGTGAGGATTATGCGGACTTTATATCAGAGATCGTCGATCGCATGGAGTCCCTATTTCGATCATATCGGCGAGAGGAGCCGGTTTCGCTAACTTACGGAGGTCTTTCGAGAAGGGTTTAGGGACGCGGTGAGCTCGAGTCGCATTCCATCCGCAGCAGACGGACATGCGGGCACTATCCGACTCGAGGATATCTTTGCGAGCCTGTGTTATTGACTTCAGGGGTAGCTGGGAGGATCATTTGCCTCTAGTTGAGTTTGCGTATAATAATAGCTATCACTCCAGTATTCAGATGGCGCCTTATGAGGCCTTGTATGGGAGGAAGTGCAGATCGCCGATAGGCTGGTTTGATGTAGGCGAGGTGCAGTTAGTGGGACGGTTGGTGCAGCGACGGTGGATAAGGTGAAGCTTATCCAGAAGCGATTCTCGACGCTCGAGTCGGCGAAGTCATACGCAGATCATCGTCGTCGGCATCTAGAGTTTGAGGTTGATGATTGGGTTTTCTGAAGGTGTCACCCATGAAGGGTGTGATGAGATTCGGAAGAAAGGAAACTTCGGCCAAGGTACATTGGGCGTATCAGTTGTCGCGAGGTAGCAAGGTTGCCTATGAGTTGGATCTGCCGTCCGATCCGGAGGCGGTGCATCCGGTGTTTCATGTTTCTATCTTTGAGAGATGTATCGGGGATCCATCTAGGGTGCATCCGATTGACGATGTCGGTGACGAGGGTTTATCGTATGAGAGATTCCCATAGCGATAATCGATCGTCGAGTTAGGCGTCTGCGGACGGGGCGTGGCAGTCAAAGTCTTGTGGCGAACGAGCTCGGGAGGAGATGACGTGGGAAGGCGAGGAGGACATGAGGCGATATCCTCACCTATTCCCACACCTCCGGGTAACTCACTTTCCTACTTGTAAATTTTTCATTAACATATTTGCTTAAGTGTTGTATTGTGCTACGTGTGGCATTTGCAAACTATTTTAAGTTGTGAGGACTTCTTCGCTTGCTTGGGAAGGAACATTCGGGACTAATGTTTCTAAGGAGGAGAATGTTATACCGTATTTCCGCAGTATGTACGTGAGGCGTGCGACAAAAGTTTATCCTTAAAAGATTAGGCATAGGGCTAATTTGGGCACAACTCACAAAACGAATGGTTTTCCGGCTAAACGCTTTACAAAACTTGCGAAGGAAAATTCCGCTATGTCATTTATATTTTTATGGATTTTTCCGAGAGATGAAACATTTTAGACCAACGGAGGGTGACACTTGTCACCTCGCCGACGGCCAAGTGGGCGGATGCCTCGACGAATGGCATGGTTTGGGGCCTAAATCTTGGGTCAATGTTTTGTGTGGGATTTGTTGAGTAGGATAGGGTGCACTTGTGCAAATCCCCACCATACACTTGTCTACCACTTGGCTTCATCTTGGCCTTTGAAAGCCCTATAAATACCCCCTTGTGTTGATGAGTTCTTCATCCCCAAATCAACTTTCCAAGTCTCCAAAAGCCCTCCTCCTTATAGTTCTCGCCCAAAGCCCGCTCTCCCCTCGAGAAGGCCTTGGCCAAACCACTCCTCCCTTTGTAGTGTCCTAGCCGAGACACACCCCCCCTTCCCTTGGTATTGCTCTCGTCCAAACATACCCCCTTTGGTAGAAATACTCTCCAAGTATGGTTACTATCCCCAAAATACCTTAGCCAATCCCTTATAGTATTTCCAAAGTTATCTCTATACGTAGAGTCCGGAAATACTACCTTGTATTCCATTAGTCACTAAACGAAACCATAAGAGAAACTTCATAGTTGGTTGGAGTAGAAAGTAGAAGTTGTGTAGAAACTTCTAAGGGTTTCTTGGAGCAGATTAGGAGCTAAACCTCGCTCAGGATCGACTTATATCTTGGATAATATTGGGCTTATCGAGGTAAATAATCTTATCCTGCTATTGTAATTGAAGAATGCATACTGTAGAAGTATTGACATAAGTTTAAAATACGTAGAAGGATATTAAAGAAGAGAATTGAACCGTACTTACATAGGACTGTATTTACAGTAGACTTGTATAGCTTACCGGGTAGGGAAGTGTTGCCCGATTTTCCGTAGAATAGAGAACCCTCTGTTTAGAATATCCTACAGAATAGTCTAGACGTTGATAGACGTATTTGACTATTATAGGTTGATACTCTGCGCGCGACATATTCGACTTGGCAGGTGGATTTCGCCGAGAAGGTATGTGATTCTTCCTACACTCTTGAGCATGATATTTTAAAGTATATATATAGTACGGTAGACGTACGTGTGTTAACTGAACGTAGCTTTACGGCAATGTCTTTTGACTTAAGCCTGAATAATAAAGATCTTAAAGTCTTTCAAAAGAATTATGAATCAGTTTTGAAAGAAGAAGAATATTTGTTTTTAAAACAAGAAGCTTAAGAGTTATACTAGCTTTATGGGAAGTTAAGTATAACGACTTAAGAAAGATAAAAGGAACAGTTTACTTATGTGTTTATAAAAGACTTATATTGATTTATGGAAAGTATAATAAGATGGTTTGATAAGTAGACATGATATTATGCTATGTGTGTTAGTGTCTTGTAACGTTTGTATAAGAGTATTCTTGTGCTTATGTTGTTGTTTAACGATAAGTCGTTATGTTAGTATTATATCACTCACCTCTTGACATGTTACCGGGTTGTCCCTCCACGCGGGTAGACTCAGTGATGCGGGACCATGATTCGAGAATACCTCACGCGGGTCCAGAGGACCTACGCGAGCTACGAGAGTTCCAGTTAGTGTGCGACCTTTACGGTCACGCGGTCATGTGGCCACGCGACTACGAGTCCAGATCGCCGGGAGAGCTACCTCGGCGCGAAGAATACCTCACGCGGGCCTAGTGGCCTATGCGACTACGGAGTCCGTGATTAGGCATGCATAATGATACTATGGGCGATCGCCCCGCTCGATCATTCGCGGCCTAGAAAAGACCTTCTAGTTTACCTATTGTTTCTCTTGTTTATGATGTGGCACTATGTGCGGTTACATTGGTTGTTTCGTGCATATTTGTAAAATTTAGTTTTAAAATGATATGATTTCATTTAAGTACTTTACATGTCACGACCCGACCCCGGGCCCGCGACTGATGCCCTACCTGGGCACCCTGTTCAGGTATACATCAGAGAATAGCAGCGGAACATACATGAAACTTATAACATAAATAACGAAATTAAACCACAGTTAGCCGATAAGGCTACCTTCCCGACACATATACATATACATATACATAACAAAGAAGCATCCCTTTCTTTTACAAACCGACCCACAAATACGAGACTACTGCACTTAAGAATTATAATCACAAGTGACGGGTTCGCCATACCCCGAATGTACATAAGTCTACCACATCGTGAAACTGCACTAAAAGATAAGCCTCCGGTGTGAAAGGAGCTCTTTCCAAAATCAACAGAGATCCTAAGAGCAAGGATCACCAACCTGGTACCTAAAACTCGCGGCATTTAACGCACTTCGGCGGGTCAAGATAACAAAAATTTAGTATGGAATGTAAATAAAATGCAATAACCAAATCATATATGTATAAAAGAATGTCATTTTAACTCCGAAATCAATCGTATATTAACCGCTCCTTTCCTTCTTTCGATAAGATTTAACAACATATTCTTACATACTTACTTAAGAGTTTAATCCACCTTTTTCTCATAACTTACATATCTTACATAACATAATCCGCCCATTTATGGACAAAGTGTCTTGATGAATCATGTGACATAATCCGCCCGCCCGGCTTGCAATCGTGGAATCATATAACATAATCCCGCCTACCATGGCCTCGTGTAAGATGACGTAACTACCGCATGTAGGCTCGGTAATATGGCGTAATCCGCCATGTGTAGGCTCGGTGTATCTCATAACGTAATCCGCCTATTTGTAGGCTCCTGTATCTCATAACGTAATCCGCCTATTTGTAGGCTCCTGTATCTCATAACGTAATCCGCCTATTTGTAGGCTCTGTGTGATTTTCCTTACGTAACATTTTAATCCGCCTTATTACTTCTTCTTAAGTCGTCATAACAACTTCCCATAAAGTCGTTATAACAACCTTTCGCTTTAGAGAACTTAAGACACTTTATTCTTACAATGCTTAGGAAAATCGATCCAAAGATACTACGACATACATACTTAAAAAGAATCGACGCTTAAAACTTCATAATCCTTAAAAGACAATCAAAGTTCTTAGTCTTAAAACTTCATAACATACTTCCTTTAACGCCCGATTTCCTATACTTATATAAAAAAATATAAAGTTCCATACACTTCCAAAACCAAGTAACTTATTCCCTTAAAATCATATAACTTCAAGTCATTTTCGAACATAAAATCCACTTACTTACTTTAAACAAATCAAGACACATAGCCTTTAAATCAAATCTCATAATTTCCTAACCATTCTTACTAACGTCTCCCATAAGACCTAGTAAGGACTTAGGACAATTTAAACATACTCTTAACTTAGATTCAACAATGTAAATACTTCTTAACTTCTAAGAGTAGAAGGAATCTTGAAATACTATCACATGGATATTTCATACGTAGGATCATGCCAAAGAAAGTAGAGGTTCACATACCTCGTGACGACTAGCGATAAGTTGCAAAAAGGCTCCAAAGTACTTCAACCTATAATGGCCACAATACGTCCATTAACCTCTTAATTCAAACGTAGAATATTCTAAGTGCTAAGTCACTAAATTCAACGGAAAATCGGACAGCACCTCCTTTGTTTCTACTTACCTTGCCACCTTTTTCAAGGCCGAAATACAATAACCAAACAGCCCCAATTGGCTCACAACAATATGGAAGGTAGTCCAATACAAATGCATAACTAAACAGCCCCAATTGGCTCACAATAATATGGAAGGTAGTCCAATACAAATGCATAACTAAACAGCCCCAATTGGCTCACAATTTAGAAAGTAGTCCAATACAAATGAATAACAAACTAAAAGTCCAAATTCGGCCACCTTGAGTTCAACCATACCAATTCTTATCAAATTTCCATTTCAATCCAAATTGTTAACATAACATGATATCAAGTCGCATTTGATTAAAACTACCACAATCTTCAAATCAATAACATGCGACGATTCTAATAACGACTAAATTGAAATCCAACTTAACATGGCTTACATTACATTCCGGATTTCCAAGGCTACAATCAATCCACAATCCTTATAAACTTCTACATAACAACTTCATGCTAGCAACACGTAAAGCTAACAACAACAATATAAATATATAATCTTGTAACACATTAAAGGACAAGATTATACCTCAACGAATCTTAATCCAATTCCAATCCGAAGTCGCTCCTTAGTAGTTTAGAACCTCTCCAAGACACTTCAATCCGCTTGTTGAGACCCTTAGAACCATACCAACAACTTCCCTTCAAACTTCCTATCCAAAACCTAGAAAGCCACTAGGTTTTCACTTTGCGACTAATACGAAAACTCTCTTTTTCCGGGATTTTTCTATTGAGATATGCTTACACTACCCTCAAGAACCTTGGTTTAAAGTGTGGAGTTGAATGAACGAGAAACGAAAATTTTTCCTTCTTCCTAAAGGTGAACCCAAGAGCTTATGCCTATGTTCATCCAATTTTTTGTAAATTTTTGCTAAGTGTTGGGCTCTCTCACACTACTAGTAGTATTATAAGGGACATGGAGGGTCAAGGTGTGGACAAATGGGTGATTTGGATGAAATCTTATAAAATATCAAGACTTTGGACCCTTTGACTTAGTCAACTTTCTCAAGCTTGACTACTAGCAAGACTTGTCTTCCTAACAAGGGTCAAATGACCATCAGGTCCATGCTTCAATTCGCCCAAGACAACATAAGGGGGTGACACGTGTCGCCTCCCATTCACAATATTACGCTTTTTCCGACAATTCCATAATTCCGATAATTTTTACAAGTCTCAAATCTTAACACTTGTAGCTCTACGCACTACCTTAAAACATGTCTTGTAAATACGGTGTAACATTCTTCCCCTTAGAAACATCTGCCTCCGAATGTTCTTTCTGAGCTCAATCTATCATTCCTTGGCATAGTCTCATAAACTTGCACTTAGCAAACCTAATTATGCCACATATGGCTAATATACCACACTTGCATATTTCCATCACAAACCAAACGAGGAAACAATCCATAGTGTGCATTATTACTATATACTCACATTCAAGGCCTAAAAGATTATCTTTTCAGATTTCCAACTTGCTTCTAAAGATACGCACATAATTTCAATATTATCCGTTCTTGATACTTAAACATATTATAACCTTATCATGCATACAAATCTGCAAAGGGTCAAGATATACCGAATTCATATAGCGGTTCAAAGGACCGCTAAATCGGGAACTTCCACCACGACCTCGCCACGCCACGCCGTATGAACTTCCCGCCTAGCATCAAGGCGAAGAACCCGCAATCGATCCGTAGACCTTTCTATCCTCAGAACTCTCCCGCTAGACAATCCTCAACATATGGCCCTCGACGCCAGTAAAACAGCACTAAGAGCACGACGACATTCCCATGGGCGATGCCGCCACACCGTGAACATCGAGAAGAGGGCCCCGATCGCTTAACCTGCGTGCGATATAATCCAAGCTCGAGCTCGACCGGCCCCAATTACCCGGCCGATCTAACCTCCGCTGTAAAATCGGGAAGGAGCACTCAGGCCACCGAATCAGACCTAGCTCGCCGAGGCTCTCCGCTTGAAAATCACCTCAACCTCGCTGCTCGCCTCTTGGGCCGCTCGTCTGGTCGGTCCTCTCTCTCCTCGCCTCAATCCTCAGGCATATGTCTCGCATCTCCGCAATATCCATTCTCGGTCAAGGGCTACTCCTGTGCAAGCGGTGATCATATAACGGTTCAGCCCCATAACATAGCGATGAACTCTATCACCATGTTAGCTACAATAGTATGCGCATAACCGCCAAGGAGTCAAACTCAGCTATACTCGATAGTCCTCCTGCTCGCCTCAAGGTCAAGAATCTGTCTACCCGGCTCTCTCATCTCAGGAGGCAAAAATTGATCCATGAAGGCCTCTGTAAACTCCTCCCAAACAGCTGGAAGAGCATCATCACCTCTTGAAAGCAACCACGACTCAAACCAGTTCAACGCGATATCGCATAACCGGTAGGAGGCTAGCGTAATGCACTGCCTCAAGCCCTAAGAACTCGCGTGGTCCGTAGAGCGCCGAATGAACTCCCGCGATCCTCATCGCACTCGAACCATAAAACTCGTGGATGACATCCTAGAAAATCCCTAATCCGCAAACCGCCGGCCCGTGGGCCGTTCGCTGCGGCCGCTCGACTACTATATCGGGTCAATAATCGACCGCCTCGTAGTCCCCATACTCAAGACCGGCCGCGAATCGAGGCTCGTACGAACCTTCGAGCTACCGCCGCCTCGCCTTCTAATACTGCCGGCGTTGAACTCGCCGACCCGCCTACTACTCGTGCATAGTCCAGGCTCACTCGTAACTCACAGACCATCGCGCCTCCGCCGCTTTGCCCTTCCGGGCCCCGGTCGCTCCGTGAGGCATAGCCGATTCACATACATAAGAATACGCCGAGACGGATCAACCTATTAATACTTTCACCGCACGATCTCGTGAGTGAGAAGAATGGAAACTAATCCTAAATGTCCTGCAGCCTCCGATTATAGATGTGGTGCACAACACACCGATAATCAAGACTCTACTAGACACAGTCTGTAGACACTTTCCGAGGACTAACTGCTCTGATACCACTTTTGTCATGACCCTCGCCCGCGATCGATGCCCTACCCGGGCACCTGCTCGTATACATCGAGAATAGCAATGAACATACATGAAACTTATAACATAAATAACGAAATTAAACCACGTGTTAGCCGATAAGGCTACCTTCCCGACACATATACATATACATAACAACAAAGAAGCTACATCCCTTTCTTTTTACAAACCGACCCACAAATACGAGACTACTGCACTCTAAGAATTACAATCGGCATGACAGGCCCGCCATACCCCGAATGTACATAAGTCTACCACATCGTGGAAACTGCACTAAAAGATAAGCCTCCGCATGAAAGGAGCTTCTTTCCAAAATCAACAGAGATCCTAAGAGCAAGGATCACCAACCTGGTACCTAAAACTCATGGCATTTAACGCAGCCTCGGGGTCCGCATAACAAAAATTTAGTATGGAATGTAAATAAAATGCAATAACCAAATCATATCTGTATAAAAGAATGTCATTTTAACTCCCGAAATCAATCGATATTAACTGCTCTTTCCTTCTTTCGATAAGATTTAACAACATATTCTTACATACTTACTTAAGAGTTTAATCCACCTTTTTCTCATAACTTACATATCTTACATAACATAATCCGCCCATTTATGGACACGGTATCTTGATGAATCATGTGACATAATCCGCCCGCCGTGGCTCGTTATCTTGTGGAATCATATAACATAATCCGCCCGCTTTGTGGGGCTCGGTGTCTTGTGGAATCATATAACATAATCCGCCCGCCGTGGGCCTTGCATCGTGGAATCATATAACATAATCCGCCCGCTGTGGGCTCGGTGTCGTGGAATCATATAACATAATCCGCCGCTGTGGGGCTCGGTGTAAGATGACGAACCCGCCATGCAGGCTCGGTGTAATATGGCGTAATCCGGCCTATGTGTAGGCTCGGTGTATCTCATAACGTAATCCGGCCTATTTGTAGGCTCGGTGTATCTCATAACGTAATCCGGCCTATTTGTAGGCTCGGTGTATCTCATAACGTAATCCGGCCTATTTGTAGGCTCGGTGTGATTTTCCTTACGTAACATTTTAATCCGTCTTATTACTTCTTCTTAAGTCGTCATAACAACTTCCCATAAAGCTGTTATAACAACCTTTCGCTTTAGAGAACTTAAGACACTTTATTCTTACAACAGTTAGGAAAACTGGATCCAAAGATACTACGTACATACATACTTAAAAAGAATCGTATCGCTTAAAACTTCATAATCCTTAAAAGACAATCAAAGTTCTTAGTCTTAAAACTTCATAACATACTTCCTTTAACGCCCGATTTCCTATACTTATATAAAAAAATATAAAGTTCCATATACTTCCAAAACCAAGTAACTTATTCCCTTAAAATCATATAACTTCAAGTCATTTTCGAACATAAAATCTACTTACTTACTTTAAACAAATCAAGACACATAGCCTTTAAATCAAATCTCATAATTTCCTAACCATTCTTACTAACGTCTCCCATAAGACCTAGTAAGGACTTAGGACAATTTAAACATACTCTTAACTTAGATTCAACAATGTAAATACTTCTTAACTTCTAAGAGTAGAAGGAATCTTGAAATACTGTCACATGGATATTTCATACGTAGGATCATGCCAAAGAAAGTAGAGGTTCACATACCTCGCGACGACTAGCGATAAGTTGCAAAAAGGCTCCAAAGCACTTCAACCTATAATGGCCACAATACGTCCATTAACCTCTTAATTCAAACGTAGAATATTCTAAGTGCTAAGTCACTAAATTCTACGGAAAATCGGACAGCACCTCCTTTGTTTCTACTTACCTTGCCACCTTTTTCAAGGCCGAAATACAATAACCAAACAGCCCCAATTGGCTCACAACAATATGGAAGGTAGTCCAATACAAATGCATAACTAAACAGCCCCAATTGGCTCACAATAATATGGAAGGTAGTCCAATACAAATGCATAACTAAACAGCCCCAATTGGCTCACAATTTAGAAAGTAGTCCAATACAAATGAATAACAAACTAAAAGTCCAAATTCGGCCACCTTGAGTTCAACCATACCAATTCTTATCAAATTTCCATTCCAATCCAAATTGTTAACATAACATGATATCAAGTCGCATTTGATTAAAACTACCACAATCTTCAAATCAATAACATGCGACGATTCTAATAACGACTAAATTGAAATCCATCTTAAACTGGCTTACATTACATTCATGATTTCCAAGGCTACAATCAATCCACAATCCTTATAAACTTCTACATAACAACTTCATGCTAGCAACACGTAAAGCTAACAACAACAATATAAATATATAATCTTGTAACACATTAAAGGACAAGATTATACCTCAACGAATCTTAATCCAATTCCAATCCGAAGTCGCTCCTTAGTAGTTTAGAACCTCTCCAAGACACTTCAATCCGCTTGTTGAGACCCTTAGAACCATACCAACAACTTCCCTTCAAACTTCCTATCCAAAACCTAGAAAGCCACTAGGTTTTCACTTTGCGACTAATACGAAAACTCTCTTTTTCCGGGATTTTTCTATTGAGATATGCTTACACTACCCTCAAGAACCTTGGTTTAAAGTGTGGAGTTGAATGAACGATAAACGAAAATTTTTCCTTCTTCCTAAAGGTGAACCCGAGAGCTTATGCCTATGTTCATCCAATTTTTTGTAAATTTTTGCTAAGTGTTGGGCTCTCTCACACTACTAGTAGTATTATAAGGGACATGGAGGGTCAAGGTGTGGACAAATGGGTGATTTGGATGAAATCTTATAAAATATCAAGACTTTGGACCCTTTGACTTAGTCAACTTTCTCAAGCTTGACTACTAGCAAGACTTGTCTTCCTAACAAGGGTCAAATGACCATCAGGTCCATGCTTCAATTCGCCCAAGACAACATAAGGGGGTGACACGTGTCGCCTCCCATTCGCCACAATATTACGTTTTTCCGACAATTCCATAATTCGATAATTTTTACAAGTCTCAAATCTTAACACTTGTGAGCTCTTACGCACTACCTTAAAACATGTCTTGTAAATACGGGTGTAACATTACGCTTTCACATACTTAGTACTGTAATCGACTCTTCGGGCTGCGTTCATGCCGCAGGTGGAAAGCGGTGCTAGATCCACATCCTTAGGATCTTTTGCTTTGGTGTCGTGGCTCCATCTTCTCCTGAGGCTCGACTTTTGGGTATGATCTCCCGTTGTAGATAGTTTTGTACATTCAGGTATGGCGGCCCCGTCCCGCCATAGTTGTTTACTTCCTGAGGTCCAGTAGTCCTATTATGCAGTTGGGATGTAAACCGCGATTTTTATATATATATGCCGAAAGGCACTTTTTCTCGTATAAAATGTGTCTCATTTACAATTGTTTCATGTCTTGTGTTTTTATATTCACTGACACTGATGTATGACTACTGGGTGCGGGTAAGGCACCACACGACTTTAACGGGTCGTGACACCTCCTTGGCCATCAACCTCTCCCACATCTCCTTTGCACTAACCATGGTCAAACTCCCACATTTGATTCTTAACCTGTCATCCATAACCCTCTTCTTTTTCTCCATCTTGATCTCCAAATTCATCACCAAAAGCTTATGTCGGGTTGTAAGATCCTCCTTCGGAATAACCTTGCAGTCTTTACAAAGACCTTTGTCAACCTTTCTCAGGAAAAAAAGTCTATCTGAGTCTTAGCCACCGAACTACGGAAAGTCACCAAATGCTCATCCTTGTTCAGGTACCTCGAATTGGCTATCATCATCCCAAAATCTCTAACAAACTCCAAAAACGATACGCCTTCCCCGTTCTTGTCCCGAAGGACAAAACCTCAATGCACATCGTCATAACCTCCCGTAAGTGCCCTGATATGTCCATTAAAATCCCCTCTTACAAATAGCTTCTCAGTGGGTGGTATACTTCCAACCACTTCATCCAAATCTTTCCAAAAACGCTTTTTCTCCTCCTTGTTCAAGCCCGTCTGCGACGCATACACACTAATAATGTTCATAGTGTACCCTCCAACTACCAACTTAATCGACATTATTCTGTCATTGACCCTCATAACCTCTACTACCTGCTCTCTTAGCTCGTTGTCTACCAAAATGCCCACCTCATTCCTATACTTCTACATACCCGAGAACCATAACTTATAACCGTCTACATCATTAGCCTTGGGTCCTACCCACTTGGTCTCCTAGACACATGCTATATTAATCCTTCTTTTCTTAAGAATCTTAACTAGCTCTATGGACTTTTCCGTTAAAGTTCTAATATTCCAAGACCCTATTCTCAACCTAGTATTACCCTTACCCCCAACCCTCGCCTTTGCCCCCGACCGAGAACATGACCTTATTCTACCATCATTCACCGAAGGCACTAGAGCAAAAAATACTAGTCAAAAGTTAACATTAACATACACGAAAACCAATACTGAAACACAAGTTAGCAAGAATCTAGAGGTAGGTCAGGGTACTACAAATTAAAATGCTAAAGCAAAGGACAAGAAGAATAAATATAAGAATGTAAAGTCAAGATTCAATAAAATGCAACACGCAAGAATTTAACTATAAGGATAAGGACAATATTGAGTACGGACAATTGGAGGTATCAACTCCAGGATAATAGAACTTTTTCACACGCCAAAAATCATTGTTCACACGCCGAAACACACTGTTCACTGCATAAATCATTGTTTTCGGCCGAAACTTTTGTACCTGAATGCTAGGCGGGAGATCAGAGCGTTAGAACCCGGGTATACGTTGTGGTAGATCTTATGGTACTTATAAAAATAGAAAGAAAGAAAATAGAAGTTCACCGGAGGTCGAAGCTTCGACGTTAATGTGGTGGTTGTATGTTTCACCAAAGCTCAAAGCTCTGATGCGGAGGTGGAGCAAATCTGGAGCAGATCTATTTGATAAACAAGTGCATTGAAGGATGAGCAACCAGGACCTCCAGAGAGCCCAACCAAAATAGGATATTGTTAGCGAATATTTTTCAACTATTCACAGTATATATTGTATTTACTAGTATTATGTATTTAAGGTAACTTAAGATTTTTACTATATTAAAAATCACATTTGTACAACTATATATATTGTGATTAATGAAAGAATAATTTTCCTTAGGGATTTCTTTCATTAACCACAATATATATAGTTGTACAAATGTGATTCTTAATACAGTAAGAATCCTAAGTTATCTTAAATACATGATACTAATAAATACAATATATGTTGGTATAATAATCTATATATGGCTAAATAATGTTTTAACACAATCTGTTAATCACTTAGTGAAACAGATTACATAATATAAACATTACTTAACAGTAAATTATGCATGAAACAATAAACGAAAAACAGAATCTGTTTTTGGAAAAATAATTTCAGAATGTAATCGAGCCCACTTAGTTCAAAGTGTGTCCTTAAGGAAATTATTCCCCTCACAGTACTCGAGGTTAACGGAATATCGTCTCCCAGGATAGAACGATTATCTTACCAGAATAGTAGTACTCCAAATTCCGGTAGCAGCGAACCACTCAACGGCAGTATATCACACAGAATGAAGACAAAAATATTTTCGACTTGAAGACTTTGATTCAGAATGAGTCACGTGTCGGGTCGGTCGCGGGTAGATTATTAATCAATCGATCTTTTGACAAATTCAAATTCAAATCCGAAGCCGAGCCGAGCGAGCGACGACGACGGCGCGAGGGGTCCTTGCCCTCTCAACCCTTTTATCAGCTAGAGAAGGTGTAATGTAATATATACACCTCTCTTTCCTTCTCTTTTTTCGATGTGGGACAAAAGAGCCTTATACCCCCTTTAATTTTCATCCCATCATTTCTCATTCACCAATATCAAAACCCAACAATCCCCCACATGAATGGGGAATGGTTATAAGATAAAAGAATGTACAGACGAGTGTGATATACAAGCGAGAATTGACTGCATCTGGATAAGTAGGTTTCCCTTTGAACTTTCCGTAGTGAACTTATATCGGATATACTCGATCAATCGGTAGATTTGATATCTTTGAACCGTCGAACTTTGTTGTATACCTAGACAACATAAGACACACAATCAACCCTCAACCGTTTATGGTTCTCACGGTTGTGTTCGTTTGACCATGAACACCGCCGTGTCATGAGTGCAGAGAATGGGCCTCATCGCTATTCCCTTTAAAGCGGCTTGCACTTAACACTCACTTAGGTGATTTCTAAACATGTGGTCCTATAGCCACATTATCTGGTCATACATCGCCAGATTTAGATAACCATTAAAAACCCTTAATGCTTTATTAACTCATTAACAAGCCATAAAGTCTTATCCTTATTTCTGAACATTGTCTTCATCCGAGAATGGGTTGAGTTATTTGATAATGTTGAACCGTCAGTCACAACTTTGTTTGATCTCCTTGAACCTAGCTCTTGGGATCTCCAGTCTGCTAGGTAGAGTTACCGCCATGATGACTTGTCCTTGGCCTTAACCCCATTCCCATTGATGATCTACTAATTCTCTCTCTAGATAAGCCTTTTGTAAGCGGATCCGCCACGTTATCTCTTGACTTTACATAAGCAATTGTGATAACGCCACTAGAGAGGAGTTTTCTAACGGTATTATGTCTCCGTCGTATGTGACGAGATTTTCCGTTATACATTACGCTCCCTGCCCTTCCTATTGCTGCTTGACTGTCACAATGTATACATATAGGAGCCAAAGGTTTGGGCCAGAATGGAATATCTTCTAAGAAATTCCGGAGCCATTCAGCTTCTTCACCGGCCTTGTCTAAAGCTATAAATTCTGATTCCATTGTAGAGCGGGCGATGCATGTATGTTTTGATGATTTCCAAGACATTGCTCCTCCGTCAACGGTGAAAACATATCCACTCGTGGATTTAACTTCAAACGATCCGGTGATCCAATTTGCATCACTATATCCCTCAATTACTGCGGGATATTTATTATAATGCAAAGCATAGTTTTGGGTGTGTTGTAAATATCCCAAGACTCGTTTCATTGTCATCCAATGAGTTTGATTGGGATTACTCGTGAATCGACTCAGCTTGCTTATAGCACATGCTATATCTGGTCGTGTACAATTCATAATATACATCAAACTTTCCAAAACTCGTGCAAAGTCCAATTGTGAGTCACTTTCACCTTCATTCTTTCAAGCAAAACTTACATCAATTGGAGTCTTTGCAACATTGAAATTTAAATACTTGAACTTGTCAAGTACTTTTTCAATATAATGTGACTGTGATAATGCTAGACCTTGTGGAGTTTTATGGATCCTAATTCCTAAGATCAAATCTGCAACTCCTAAGTCTTTCATGTCAAATTTTCTAGCGAGCATACGCTTCGTAGCATTTATATCGACAATATCTTTACTCATTATCAACATGTCATCAACATACAAACAAACAATGACTTCATGATTTGGAGTACTTTTAATGTAAACACATTTGTCACACTCATTAATCTTAAATTCATTTGCCAACATTGTTTGGTCAAATTTCGCATGTCATTGTTTGGGTGCTTGTTTAAGTCCATAAAGTGACTTAAAAAGTCTGCACACTTTCCTTTCTTTACCAGGAACCACAAAACCCTCAGGTTGTTCCATGTAAATTTCTTCCTCCAATTCTCCATTTAAGAAAGCTGTCTTGACATCCATTTGATGGATTTCAAGACCATATACGGCCGCCAGTGCCACTAACACCCGAATAGATGTTATTCTTGTTACCGGCGAGTATGTGTCAAAGTAATCAAGACCTTCTTTTTTTCTATAACCTTTGACCACAAGTCTTGCCTTATATTTGTCAATAGTGCCATCAGCTTTCATTTTCCTTTTAAAGATCCATTTTGATCCTAAAGGTTTATTTCCAGGAGGAAGACCAACTAATTCCCATGTATGGTTGTTTAAAATTGATTCAATCTCACTATTGACTGCTTCTTTCCAAAATGTTGAATCAGAAGATGACATTGTTGCTTTAAATGTTTGAGGCTCATTTTCAAGCAAGAATGTTACAAAGTCTGGTCCAAAGGAAGTAGATGTCTTTTGACGTTTGCTACGCCTTAGATCCTCTTTGTTTGGTATACTTTCCTTTGGTTATTCCCGCGGTTGTATAGATCTTTCACTTGACGACTCACATTCAGTTTTATACAGATATATGTTTTCAAAGAATTCAGCATTATCTGATTCAATTATCGTATTAACATGAATTTCGGGATTGTCCGATTTGTGAACCAAAAACCGACAAGCTTTGTTGTTTGTAGCATAGCCAATAAAAACACAATCCACAGTTTTTGGTCCGATTTTTACCCTTTTGGGTAAAGGAACTTGGACCTTCGCTAAACACCCCCACACTTTGAAATATTTCAAGTTGGGTTTTCTTCCTTTCCATAGATCATATGGAATAGATTGTGTTTTGTTGTGGGGTACTCTGTTGAGTATTCGATTAGCTGTAAGGATAACTTCCCCCCACAAGCTCTGCGGTAAACCGGAACTAATTAGTAAG
The DNA here is from genome assembly GCA_029844215.1 of Przewalskia tangutica. Taxonomy (NCBI): domain Eukaryota; kingdom Viridiplantae; phylum Streptophyta; class Magnoliopsida; order Solanales; family Solanaceae; genus Przewalskia; species Przewalskia tangutica. The sequence continues at coordinate 148,586,123 of CM056720.1, forward strand.
GCATTCATCATTTCCTTTAATGTTCGATTTTTCCTTTCCGCAATTCCATTTGATTGTGGTGTGTAAGGGGCAGTAGTTTGATGAATAATTCCATATTCCAAACATGTCTTTGCAAAAGGAGATTCGTACTCTCCACCCCTATCACTTCTAATCATTTTGATCTTTTTATTCAATTGATTTTCCACTTCGTTCTTGTATTGCTTAAATGCATTAATTACTTCATCCTTACTATTAAGCAAATACATGTAACAGTATCGAGTGCAATCGTCAATGAAAGTTATAAAATACTTTTTCCCACCACGAGATGGTATTGACTTCATATCACATATATCTGTGTGAATTAATTCTAAAGGATTTGAATTCCTATCAATAGACTTATATGGATGTTTAACAAACTTAGATTCAACACAAATTTCACATTTTGATTTGTTACACTCGAATTTAGGCAATACTTCTAAATTGATCAATTTTCGCAAGGTTTTATAATTGACATGTCCTAAACGAACATGCCATAAATCATTTGACTCCAATAAGTAAGACGAAGCTGAATTTTTATTAATTCTGTCAACAACCATTACATTGAGTTTGAAAAGGCACTCGGTGAGGTAGCCCTTTCCTATGAACATATCATTCTTACTTATTACAATTTTCTCACTAACCAACACGCACTTAAACCCGTTTTTTGACGAGTAGTCCAATAAACTAAATTCTTCAATTGTTGAACGCGTAACATTGTTGAGAGTCGACCGCTTGAAGTCATCTTCGTAAGTATCTTCCCATATCCTTCAACATTGTTGTTGCAGATTTCATAAACATTACCTCTTCGGTCCAATGAGCATAGGTTGCAAATGCTTCTTTGCAACAAGAAACACGTCGAGTGGCACCGTAATCCACCACCACTCCTTCGGGTTTCCAATCAAATTGCACTGACAAAGATTGCACACGATCATCATTCAGATCATCATTCATTTCCACCATATTGGCTTGTCTTTTCCCTTGTCCTTTTCGAGACGCATAACTGGCTTTTGTGGGCCGCCTTTCCCACAATTAAAGCAATGTTCTTGAACTTTTTCTTGTTAGAAATCTTCTTTTCGTAAGGCCTCTTTCTTTTCTTGTTCATTTTCTGAGCAAAGATCTTCAACGATGTTGGCCCCTTCAATTGGTGAACTCTACGATACCTCTTTTCATGGGTTTTGTTATCTTCCTCGATCTTGAGGCGAATCACAAGATCCTCCAACTTCATTTCCTTTCTTTTGTGCTTAAGATAATTCTTGAAATCTTTCCACGAAGACGACAATTTCTCAATCATCAGCCACTGAATGCTTCATTCACTACCATACCTTCAAAGAATAAGGTCATAAGATAAGTCAAGCTCTTGAACTTGGGTTCCAACGGTTTTTCCATCAACCATTTTGTAGTCTAGGAATTTGGCAACCACAAACTTCTTCAAGCAAGCATCTTTTGTCTTGTACTTCTTTTCAAATGCACTCCATAGTTCTTTGGAAGTTTCATCAAGATCAGACATTGTACAAGTCATCTTCTAAGACACTTAAAATGTAGCCTTTGCACAAAAATCAGCCTGCTTCCAAGCCTCAAGAACTATGAACTGGTGTCGGGCATGTCGGCGCAGTAACGGAGGTCTCATCGGTGAACTTTTGCAAACCAAGAGTGGTAAGCCAAAAGAACATTCTTTGCTGCCATCCTTTAAATTTGGCACCGGTGAACTTCGCAGTTTCTCGGTGGTGCATGTTAGTGGTGCACAAAGGGTCAAAACCGACCGACCGAGGACCGAACTTTCGGATTCTCCGACCAAGATCGATCCAATTTCTGGCCGGTCCGGTCATTTTTCGGTCCGTCCCACATCGACCGAATGGACCGAATCCTCCTCAGTGCTGTGCCCCCCAGCAAATTTCACTCAACCCCTCACCAAATTCCCAACCAAATACACGTATTGACATATCAAATATAAGTTGTAAATTAGTGAAACTTTAAATGGTCATAACTTTGCGCTCGGACGTCCGTTTGATCTATTTTTTTTTTGATTTCGCGTATATTTTCAAGACGAATAATCCCAAACTGACAGAAGTCCGTTTGCTTCACCGGATTTCTCCAAAAACGTCCATCTTGCCCCTCAATTTCACTTTTCTCCCAAATCGTTACGTTTTTCTCCTTTTCAAATCTAAATATCTCGCGATGTACAATAGATTTCAACGTAAAAATTTTGTGGTAATGTGTCGGAGAATGTCAATTTCAGTATTGGAAATTCAATTTTTTAAAAACGCCTAACCCAATCTTAATTATATATATATTATATATTAGGACTTTAGAAAATTAGGAATTATATATATTAGGAATTATATATATTATATATATTAGAAATTATATATATTAGGAATTTAGAAAATTAGGAATTATATATATTAGGAATTATATATATTAGGAATTATATATAATAACTATATTATATATATGAGGACTTAGATAAATTATATATATTATAAAAAATAAAAAATAAATAAAAAATCGATCCGACCGATCACTTCGACCGGACCGACCAAAACCAAACAAGAATTTTAAAGATCAAGACCGATCGAATCGGTCCGGCTCGTCCGGCCCAAAGAGGGTTTGGCCCGATTTTTCGGGCCCGATCAAAATTGTGCACCCCTAACTGCGGTACCGATTGTAGTAGTAACCGCTGGTGCAGTATTTCCAGAGGTAGTTCCAGTTTCAATTGTCATTGTTTGTCACTGTCAAATCGACAAACTGTTTTAATTAATAAAATCAAAATAGCAATTAATTCACAGACTTCAATGATGAAGATTTTATTTCTTCAAATCACAGTTGAATTATAAACTTAAACGATGAAGATTTTATTTCTTCAAATCGTAGTATAATTATGAAACTTTAGTATTTCAACGAAGTTTTTATATCTTCGAGTCAGAATACTAATATTCATATGGAGTAGAAAACTACACAAGTTTTAATCTCCTTAAACAGAACGATAAAGTTTTTATATTCTTCAAATCGTTGCAACAAATATCATACACAACGGTGAAGATTTTATTTCTTCAAACCGAATCAATTTTGATAGCAACAAATATAATACACAACGGTGAAGATTTTATTTCTTCAAACCGAATCAAAATTGATAGAAACGAAGTGCAGTAGATTGTATGTTGTATACTTGATGAAGTTTTTATATCTTCAAATCAAGTACTCAAATGAGTAGAAAGTTATGAAAACTTTAATCTCAACCGGAGTAGAAAATCCGAAGATTTTAGTCTCCAAACAACATACAAGAAAAACACTTTTTTTTCCTTTCTCTGAAAAAACATTTTTTTTTTCCTTTCTCTGAAAAAACATTTTTTTCCTTTTGGAAAACACTTTTTCCTTGACTTTAATATTCCAACGAAGTTTTTATATCTTCAAGTTAGAATATGAAATCTCATACGGAGTAGAAAACCAGACATGTTTTAATCTCCAAACCAGGATACAGATTAAAATACAATAAAAATAATTTTCTTAAGATTGTTGGTATAATAATCTGTATATGGCTAAATAATGTTTTAACACAATCTGTTAATCACTTAGTGAAACAGATTACATAATATAAACATTACTTAACAGTAAATTATGCATGAAACAATAAACGAAAAACAGAATCTGTTTTTGGAAAAATAATTTCAGAATGTAATCGAGCCCACTTAGTTCAAAGTGTGTCCTTAAGGAAATTATTCCCCTCACAGTACTCGAGGTTAACGGAATATCGCCTCCCAGATAGAACGATTATCTTACCAGAATAGTAGTACTCCAAATTCCTGAGCAATAACCACTCGGCAAAGATATCACACAGAATGAAGACAAAAATATTTTCGACTTGAAGACTTTGATTCAGAATGAAAATGAATCAATTAAAAAAATGAATCAATAATTCTTGGAATAATCAAGAATTTATAGGGTTGGAGTTACTGATTCTGAATGTTTGCAACCATTCAGAATAGTCACCTAATATTTGAAGGGAAATTCGAAAAAAGAGAGGGAGAGCCGGACGGGTCGGGTCGATCCGTTTGGATTTGTTTTTAATTAAATAATTAATTAATTAATTTAATTAAAGAAACGTTTGTCCAAAAAGATTATTAATCCGAAGCCGAGGCCGAAGCCGAGCCGAGCGAGCGACGACGACGGTGCGAGGGGTCCTTGCCCTCTCAACCCTTTTATCAGCTAGAGAAGGTGTAATGTAATATATACACCTCTCTTTCCTTCTCTTTTTTCGATGTGGGACAAAAGAGCCTTATACCCCCTTTAATTTTCATCCCATCATTTCCCAATCACCAATATTAAAATTCAATAATATATACTCTAACAGATGAAGCAAAACGGAGGAATCTGCTTCATAGTGGAGAGAGCGAGATCATTCAGATATTTGTCTAGTCTTACAAAATTTAACTTTAGAGACAATGTGTGAAATTTTACATGGATAAAGTTTAGGTGCATATGTTATGTGACTGAAATTCGGTAGTATTTTCCTCACTTCAGTCATTTTCTACTTGAACTTCAATAGTCATTTTTGCCGATTTCAGTCATTTCTGTTTGAAGTTAATGGTTGAAGTTCAAGAAATAATGACTAAAGACATGCAAAAATGATTAAAGCCTAATCAATTTTACTCGAACTTCACGTAGAAAGGCATGAAATTCACACTACATGTCTGAAGTAGATATACATGCAAAAATATTTAAAAGGTGGATACATGCTAGATGAATTGTGTCGAAAGAGGGTGGCTCGCGGAATATTTACTCAATTCTACACTAAGTCAATAGATACATGACAAATGTTGGTGCATAATCTTTTTGTAGGAATTTGTTGGGGGTAAAACACACAAGTAAGGCACAGCGAAAGTTTAAAGTTTTGAGTAAACTTACTTGCCCCAACAAACGTTTCTGGTATGATTATGCGATAATTCAAATCTGCAAAGACAGGAAGAAAACTTACCGTTTAAGCTAATTAATATGTATTCTCATATCAAATTTTTACGATTTGGTGTTAGATCCGATGCCGATAAATATTTACCATCCTTATGTTATGTCACTTTCATTTCTTCTGTCCCTTTAAATTTCTTGCCAAAATTGTGACAAAATATGAATTTAATGCATACCTTCTCTGTATTTTATAGTCTATATGCTTCTGCCTCTTTGCCATTTTTGGATTTTTGGAGTATAGTTTGATTTCTCTATTAAAGAGACCACTGATCAACTCCACCTATTCTTTTTGTCTCTATACCTACAATAATAATTAAAGCTGGTCCATTATGTTCATATTTCATATTCCTTTTATCCAAATTTACATGACAAGTTTCATTTTTTCAAGAGTCAATTAACTAATCTTTAAAGCTAAATTAAATTAAATTAATTCAATATTTTAAAATTAAAATTCAGATATTCAGAAACTATACGAAAATACTATAAATTGTCATTTTTCTCATGTCAATATGATGAAAATAATACGTTTTAAAGTGTTGGAAAAAAAAATCACATAGTTTAAATCTAGAAAAGCAAAAAAGAGTAGTATATAAATTGGGCCACAATAAGTACTATTCTTTTGCCACAATTATGTGATTTATTTGGTATAAAACTAGTACTATAATTTTAAAATATTATATAAATTAGGACAAATGAATGTAATTATGTTTGCCTTCAAGTAAAAAAAAAAGATAAAAAGCCTAGCGCTTAGCTTGAAGAGTAGTTGTGGAAAAAGAGGGGGGAAAACAGAGATGAGGTACAATTATTTACTACCATTCACTAATTTGGTAAAATCAACTTTTTCATTTAAATAGATGCTTTTAGGTCATTTTGTTTTATTATAGGTGTTTGTATTTTTTTTTCCAACTTGTAGATTAATTATTACTTTCACTCAATAATGGCATATATATTGTCAATAATGACACTTAAACTCTATCTTTACTTTTAGCAGTAATTTAGGGTCGTTTTAAACATTTTGGGGGTCATGTTCTAATTCGTAAAAGTGTGTTCTTAATTAGGTTAAAACCTGCGAATTATGGGTATTTACAGTAAATTTTGGCTAATACTACTTAATAAAAATGAAAAAAGAGGTCTTAAATTTTTTTCATCTTTCGGGGGTCTTGTGCGGTAGCATACCTCGCACGGATCCAAAGACGGGCCTGAGCAGTATGATATTATGAGTGCTTATATTACCATTGATCGGCAGAACATAACGATCAAGAAAAGAAATTAAGTTATAAACATTATAATAAATGTCAACTATCTCATGTGATTCGGGGGGTAATCGCCCTATTGCATGAGTGTTAATTCACGTTTAAAACTTCTTCAACACATTGATTATAGTATTGGCACCTTGTGAAGATTTGGCAAAGTCGTTTGTTCATAGGTTTTGTTTTAAAACTTTGAAATAATATTTGGCTATTATTTTAAGGCAAATTTGTCAGAGACAATCTTTTATATAGCACATTTTGCGAGAGACAGTTTTTTTTTTTTTTTTTGCAATATCAAACCTTAAAAAAAAATGAAAGACAACCTTATAACGGAAAATAAAATTTTCTGTTAAAAAACTAACACCCTTATTTGAAATTCCAGAAATACCCCTTATATTCCTTTAATTTCAAATATCAGCATTCTCTTATATTCCTCTTCAAGAACTTCAGCACGCGACTTCATCCTTTCAAGACCCATTCCCCGTTTCGTTTTTTCTTCATTCTCTTCAAGACCCATTTCCCTCATTTTGTTTTTTCTTCATCCTCTTCAAGACTCATTTTCCCCATTTCGTTTTTTCTTCATTTAACTTGTAATTCGCTTCTGCGACTTCATCCCCTGATTCTTCATCTTCCCCGGAAACTGCTGCATTCAGTAAGTTTTTACATTGTTTTCGTTTTGCCATTGTTCCCCTGATTCTTCATCTTCCCCGACAGTAAGGTTCTAAGTATCGATTTTTTTCAATTTCTTAAAAAAAAAATCACCCCATTACAAACTCAGAATTTCGACGATTGTGATGACTTTGTTTGTTTTGTTGTTAGTTGTTGTTTGTTCTATTTGTTCGAATTTATATTCCGGCGATGTCGACGACGATTGAGTGTTAGTTGTTGTTTGTTCTATTTGTTCGAATTTATATTTCGACGATTGAGTGTTAGTTGTTGTTTGTTCTATTTGTTCGAATTTATATTTCGACGATGTCGACGACGATTGAGTTAGAGTTATATTCGACGATTGAGTTAGCAATGGCTAGTAATAACTAATGTTGTTTTATATGTTGTGACAGCATCATTTCAAGGTTCACATGGAAGCTATAAAGGCTTTAAATGTTCATGCCTACAACTACTTGGAAGGAAATTCTTCAAATGCCCCAAGCCTAAGGTAAGTAATATTAATGTAATACTTTGACGATAGTCTTTGTTTGTTTGTTTTTGTTTTTTATTCTTTCTTCATTTTTTGCTTATAGAGAAGTTCTTGTGGATATTGGCAATGGGAGGATGAGAAATTTATTGAAAGTTTCGCCGGCGAATTAGTGTCGTCATTGGATGTGTTTAAGAATGTAATAGGAGATTTGAAGAGTGAAAGAGATACGTTGAAAGCAGAAATCGGTGTGTTGAAGGGTATCAATGAAGTTGAAATGAACAAAGTTTTGAAGATGCGCGTGTTTATGATGATTTCATGGGCGTTATTTGTTGGATTTTTTGCGGCATCGATTATGAAATGATTATGTATTTGTAGTTGAATAAGAATTTTTAATGTTATGTTTAGGAACTAGTAGTTGTAGTGTTGTAAATTATGTAATTGTTGTACTCAGTTAATGTAATGTAATTGATGTACTCAGTTAATGTAATGTAATTGTTGTACTCAGTTATGTAACTTTTAATGTGTTGCAAAGGATACCCATATTTTACTTTGCCATGTTGTTGTTCTTGCTATTGCTGCCTGAAACTTGTTGTTCCAGAAGGAGAAAAAGAAGTTGTTCTTCATTTCTCTTGTTTGAACCCTCTGTGCCTATTGCTAGCTTAGTTGATATGTGTAATTAGAATGTATATGGAAGAATAATGAACTGGACAATCTTGCTTTTGTATATGGAGCTTTGGTTATTTTTTATAACTGAGGTGTGTGAGTGTGACTGCAAAAAAACAGTCCGAAAAATGGCCAAAAATTAGTCCAGAAAAGGAGAAAAATCAGTGTCATGACTGGTCATAACCAGTAGCCAAAATGGCCAAAAACCAGTAACAAAATGAGCCAAAATCAATCCAGAAAAAGGATAAAAAATCAGTCCAGCAATGGCCAAAAACCAGTAACAAAATGGGCCAAAATCAATCCAAAAAAGGGACAAAAAATCAGTCCAGCAATGGCCAAAAACCAGTAACAAAACAATTTCAGCAGTAGCATTTAAGAAGCAGCAGCAGCGCAGCACAAAGCTGCTCCATTTTTGGCTGAGATTGTGCATAAGACTAGAATTGGTTGTCACAAGATATAGCTTTCATATGAACCTTGAAATTATGCTGTCACAAGATATAAAACAACATTAGTTATAATTCTAACTCAATCGTCGTCGACATCGTCGAAATATAAATTCGAACAAATAGAACAAACAACAACCAACAACAAAACAAACAAAGTCATCACTTAGAACCTTCTAACTCAATCGTCGTCGACATCGTCGAAATATATGGAGCAATTCTTTTTTAAAAAAATTGGAAAAAATCGATACTTAGAACCTTACACTCGGGTCAAAACAAAATTTATGTCGACGATTGAGTTCACTGTCGATTAGAAATTTCTATGTCGACGATTGACTTAGAACCATATAACTATCGATTAACACATGAAGTTAAGAAATTTCTAACATTCTTGAACGCGATTAGAAGATTGGATAAAAAACCCTAGTTTTTATGCAGCGAATTGCAAGTTATTTTCAGAGAAAGTAATGTCCTAATTCAACAATGGCAAAACGAAAACAATGAAAAAACTTACTTGAATGCAGCAGTTTTCGTGGAAGATGAAGAATCACGGGATGAAGTCGTAGAAGCGAATTACAAGTTAAATGAGAAAAAACGAAATGGGGGAAATGGGTCTTGAAGAGGATGAAGAAAAAACGAATGGGCCTTGAAAGAACAAAGGAATGGGAAGATTCTTGAGAAGATGAAGTCGAACAGAAGGCGGACATTTGAAATTAAAGGAATAGAAGGGGTATTTCTGGAATTTAAAATAAGGGGTGTTAGTTTTTTAACAGAAAATTTTATTTTCCGTTATAAGGTTGTCTTTCGCATATATTTTTTTTTTAAGGTCTGACATTGCAAAAAAAAAATTAAAAGGTTGTCTCTCGCAAAATGTGATATATAAAAAGTTGTCTCTGACAAATTTGTCTTATTTTAAATAAGTGTTTGTTTATCAAATTGATCAATTATTTCAACTCCAAACCTGAAATATGGAATTTGAAGTTTGAAAAACATGTTTTAAGAATTTTTCATGTTTTCTCAAAGTTTCATCACAAAATATCGACTGTGTTTTCATGTTCAAACACAACTCGGAACCTAAGGGTTATACAAAACGTTACGGACTTGATTCATGTCGAAACACCTACAAAGAAAGAGTGTGAACAAGCGGAGACAAAGTCAGGATTTGAGATTTATGAATTTTAAACTTGTCACCATACTCATAGCTCGTTTCAATTAATGATATCGTATTTCGATATTTATTTTAATGACTTTTCTAATACAAATACATAATTTAAGTCCATGTTTGGATTGGCTTTTGGGTACCCAGAATTGATTATGGGTACCTACTTTCGTGAAAATCAGAAAATTGACATGTTTGGCTGGCCAAAATCAATTCTGCAAATTTTTCCATTTATTTCAATTTGAATTTTACTCTTTTCTTTATTACCCTTTTTAATTTTCATCAACAACTCTATCCACTTTCATTACTCTCTTTAAATATCTAGAAATGATTGAGCATGATTTAAAGTCTTCTAAAAAAAATGGGAGTTGAAGAAATGGTTGCAATGTTTTTGGTTGTTGTTGGCCACGGGGTAGGTAATAGAATGATTCAAGAAAGGTTTCAACACCCGGGTGAGACTGTAAGTAGACATTTTCATCGGGTACTTCATGCTTGCGTTAAGTTGTCAATGAAATATATTAAACCCGAAGATCCTATGTTACATGATTGTCATTCCAAAATTAAAAATGATCAACGATATTGGCCATTTTTTAACAATGCTATATGAGAAATTGATGGTACACATGTTTCATGTGTAGTTAGTGTCAGCGAGCAACCTAGATTTATTGGAAGAAAGGGATATCCAACACAAAATATAATGGATGTATGTGATTGGAATATGTGTTTCACTTTTGTATTAGCTGGTTGGGAAGGTATTGCCCATGATGCTCGTGTTTTTGAGCAGGCTCTCACAAATGCGAACCTTAATTTTCCACACCCTCCTTCAGGTAAGTATTATTTGGTAGATTCCAGTTATCCAACACCAATTGGGTACATTGGTCCCTACAGATGTGAACGCTATCACCTTCCTGATTTTAGGCGTTCTAACGGGTTTGCAAATCATAATGAAGTATTCAATTATTACCACTCAAGTTTAAGGTCCACAATAGAAAGAACTTTTGGGGTATGGAAGAACAGATTTGCAATTTTACGTCGCATGCCCAAGTTCAATTTTGAAACACATGTTCAAATAGTCGTCGCAACAATGGCTATACACAACTTTATCAGAAGGAATGTAGAAAGGGATATTGATTTTAATCTTTATGAAGATGAAAGCACAATTATTCACCATGATGATTATCATAGATCATCTAAGTTGGATCAATCACAAGTTTTTAATGTAACTTCTTTATCAGAGATGGATCACGTTCGAGACTTAGTCCGCAATCAAATTATAGAGTACATGCAAAATTAGTATTGTAATAATATTTAGATACTATTTGCACTTTAAATTAGTATTGTAATAATATTTAAATACTATTTGCACTTTAAATTAGTATTGTAATAATATTCTACTAATATTTAAGTACTATATTGCACTTTAAATTCTATTATCTATTTGTAATTTTTATTTACATACTTCCATCTATTTATATGTATATTTTTATTTATATGTATGTCTATTTTGGTAATTCTACATTCAAAAGTAATTTTGATCAAAACTATCCAAACATAAATCAGAATTATTTTTACATTGTTTCATCCAATCATAAATCACTTCTGCTAAAATCAATTCTGTCAGAAGCTAATCCAAACACACCTAAAATAAATTTACTGAATTCATCTGAATACGTATCTAATATTATATTTCCTCCCCTGTGAATAAGACTGGTATGTTCATTTGGTAGAACCTAGAAATCCAACTCTCATTACCTCCTTTTGTCCCTTCTTCTTTTACAGAAAATGACACATCAACCACTCATTTAATTGAATTCCCAATTATACTCTCAACAGCACTTTCTTCTTATCATAACCAAAGACCCTTTCTGTCTATAAATACCCACTCCACACTTTACACATTTTCTCATGACACTGTCTTCCAAATTAGGTCAAGTAAAGGAAAAATATAAGTATGGTGTCCTTCAAGATATGTGAATTTTTTAGTTATTTTCTCATCACATCCATGGATGTTCTTGACCAAGAAGACATGGTGCTACAAGTCATGGTTCAATTAGATGAAGGTGATGAAATGAAGCATCAAGAGTCATCGTCGTGATGCATGCAGTGACGCTATCCTTCCTGAGCTTGTTATTCTTATATTATTTTCTTATTTTTTAGAACTTTTGAATGATAGCTCGAGTTTTCTTGACCTTGCAAGACCGTAACATTTTGTATAATTCTCAAGACTGCAAGGTTACTAAAAGTTCTTGTATATTTTCTATCCCTCCTGAGCTTCTTCTTCTAAAATATCAACCTTACTCAAAGGTTGATGTGTATCACTTTTATGTTATATCGTAAGAAAACCTTTGGAGTTCGATTGGTACGTCGCACTGGACTGTACTAATTTTATTGGACTGGACTGTATTGGACTATATTAATATATAATGGACGATATTAGAGTATTAATATATAATAGACTGTATTTTTATTTTCTTTATTTTTAGTACAGTTCAGAGGAGACTCACATGCTAGATGTGTCTCAAAAATGACTGTTGGATTATACTATTTTTAGAAATAATACAGTCCAGTGCGGCTGAAAACGTCCACCAAATGCTGTATTATTTTTTATCCAGTACGTCCAGCTATCAAACATGCCCTTGTTTCTCTCTCTCTCGTCTTTGTACATGCATGCGTGGATAACAAAACATGAAAGAACATATCCATTTGACGTTACGAAATCAATGATAACATTGGAGATACTTTCCACATACATTTTCACTTAACAATGGTTCATAATGTGTACTACCGGATATGGGTTAAGTCTATTCCATGGAACAGTGTAAAACCGATGTCCTACAACACACTGAACGAAAAAGCCAAACTGTCATTATAGTATAACTCTGGCTGTGTTACTGAAGAGCAGTACATCCTCCTAAATTTACCAAGCCCTACAACTTTTGTTACATGTTTTAAAATGAATACATTTGACAAATATGATGAACCATGCCATCTGATGGTTGAATAGATATCTACAGAAAAAAAAAATTGAATGTGAAATCCATTTCACTGTGTTTCCACTATAAAATTTCAAATGCATTCCAACCAAGCATATTCTTAAGTCTTAACTAGCCGCTTTATTAACTCAGGCTGCAAGGACTAGCACTTTTATAGTTCCCTGACTATTAGCAGCTAACATTGTAGGGCTATCGCTCTTCCAGCACACCGCACTGATGAAATAAGATCCTGCATCTTCATCAGCCTCGTCCACATCTGGGGAACCGAATCTATGCCAAGTCACGGGTTTGGAGATTGCCTATACCATCCCAAAGCATTAGATTGAATAAAATACGATCAGCACTTCAAACAAAGATTAAAAAGCCGCTGACCTTATGGTACACAAATACTTCATTTGTTTCGCTGCCACATGAGAGGAATTCATTGTTCAGCGAGAGACCAACAAAGTTTTTCTCATTCGTATGTCCTCTAAGTGTGCAAACCTAGAAAAACTCAAAAGGGTGTTAATAGTCGTGAATAATTCGTCTTTTGTCGAAGAAGACCAAAGAAGAATCTCACCAACTGGTTGGTGGAAGAAAAATTTCCTCAATGAAGGATACTAGACTTAAAAGATGTCTTACCGGAAGATTTTCCTTCACATCCCACAATCGCAGTGTACTGTCTGTTGAGGCTGAAGCAAGCTCATTGTTGGACAAAAATTTTACATATGAAACAGTTTTTCTATGGCCACTAAAAATGTGAACCGGCTGGCTGGTGTTCCTTAAGTCATAATAATGAATATGATGATCCGCAGATCCAACCTACAAGATAAAAACGAGATGTACACCGTGAGGATATATTCCCTTTTGGGGGTTGAAGCGCACAGAACTGAGCTATATGAGAAATTCATGTTCTAAATAGCATCCAGAAACTTTAAGAAACACATGAAGGATGGTCTAGAATCTTCGGACACAAATGAAGTTCTCTGTCATAAAGAAGCATGGAGTCTGCATATAAAACGTAAGAGTATCCATGTGTAACTGCAAAACAAATTTGAGAATGGCGTGATTACAGAAAAAACTCATCATGGACATAAATCTAACAGCATCAGGAGAGTAAAAACATGCATGTATGAGCAATCAATCGTATATATGGTAGTAGAGGATAGAATCCTATAATATCAGTCAGTCTTTTCAGACTGCATAAGTACAGAATAACACCCATGTGCTTTGGGAGTAAAAAGGTATTCACAAATAAATTAGAGTGTTAGATCCTTTTTTTAGACAAGGTAACCAGACTTGTGAGAATCTTTCAAATGAATGAAAACGATTCGAGTTCCAAGCCAATGGGAGTTCAAACATTTTTTGAGAAAGTTCCATCATAGAAGACGGTACTAATCTGGTAAGTATATTCCTCAAGATGAAGGTAATTAAAGGGATCGACAGTTATTCCGTAACTTTTTCCACTTAATCCAAATAGACCAGCTAGCATCTCTCCTAAGCAGTGAAAGGAAAATGACTCACTTAGCAAGGAGCCTAGTACTGAGTCATGATGGACAAGATGAGTGGGTGAATCTGACAGTAATTTGCAGCTCTTCCACAAAGTTAAGCATATAGTCAACAACAAAAACTTTTCAGTAAACTTCTTTCAAAACTTAAACCACCTCCCCTAACAGTGGAAGTAGAGAAGAAAAGAGATCGCCGCATCAAAATAAGGAATTGACCAGCAGTGCAGAAGAACTGGAAATAAAGAATAAAAGAAACCCCTTCATAAGATGAGAAATTTACCGCTATATGAACACTAGATCCAGGATTATATTTTACACAGCATATATTTGCCTTCATGTCAATATTAAGAACACTTGCTTCCTGTTTAGTGCACCAAACTTTGACCTGCAGCATAGAATGATGATGCAAACTCAAGTTAGGGAAAAGAGAAGCAACCAAATTATTGGCTCAGACAGTGGAAAACATGGTTGTATAATAAACTAGCCAGAAAGCAATCAGGATAATTAGTACCAGAACAACAACTACTACAGTATGCCCAAAAAATTTTGAAGCATAACATCAACATTTCCCAAAGAAGAACCAAGCTCCTATGATAACTGAACATAGGCATAGAAAAAGATTATGGAATCAAAGGATGATTCTGAGACTTAGTTCCTTCGCAAATGCCTTCTCTTTTGTTTCAGCGATGTCATTAATTTCTAGTGGTCCGTCACATCATATATGCCTGAGTATTTCTTGTTCCTTGGATAGGCCTGAGTATTACCAACCTAAAAAGATTAAGACTTGTGTTTGACAAGTGAGAAGTGATCCTTTAATACCTTACAATCATCACTGCCGGATACAAGCATTGAGGGTTCTGTGCATGAAAAATCAACACTCCATGCTCGTTTCTCATGCTCTTCATATTCCATCACACTCTGAACACCAGAAAGGATCAGTATCAGTCGTAGGAAGACGAAAAAGTCTACAGTGAATACTGATTAGCAGAAGTGCTCACCTGTCTAGTGTTCACATCCCATACAGTTACTATGCCATCATAATCACTACTAGCTATGTGGTTCTTGGTGTACTTATTCCAGCTCAAGCAGCTAAGCTTAGATCGGGTAGACATTTCAACAACAGGGCAGTGTACATCGGCAGGTTCATTTACAACCTGAAATGCAGAAGCATAACAGGCCAGATCAGTATCTTGGAGAAGTATCTCGAGAGCAATATCCAGCACAGTTCTGCCATAATATGACCACAAAAATAACTAAGACAAATAGAAGATACCATCATGGCACACAGAAAAGGTAAATTATATCCTTAAAGGGCCAATATGTGGGTTGTGTTGTACGAAGAAGCAAAACTCTACTCAAGGTTGTTTATGTATGTACTGAGGAAACAAAATTAGCTACAACAGCCAGGAGTTTTTGTCCTACCGTCCTACGTAAGTACCACTGCAATAACATATAAAAACCCTATTAATACACTATGCACAAAATAGGCAATGTGCTATCTGCTACCAGGAACCTGCTGCCATTTAAATTTGCAGCAACACTACTCTTACAAGGAAAATATTATTCCAGAAAAAAGATGACCTTCACAGAGAAAGGCAATTTGTTCCCTGAAGAAGGTTCAATATTCACACACATCACATACTATCAAGCATTATGTATGCCAACAAGGTCTTGATTGTTTGAGTTGAAAATGAACCGTATTATTTGTGAGCTCAACTCTTGGTCACTGAGCTCCTCTAAAGTTTGAGCTAGTACGTTAAAGGAGCTGAGCTTGTACAAACTCAAGCTCTGCTCTTTTATATTCATCTGGCAATTGTTATTCTTAACAATCATTCGTTAGAAAATATCTATTACGTGCGAAAAAATTGTATCACCCCATTTAATCCTAAAACTCTGTCTATTACTTTTATAAAACTGTTATTATTATATACTCCACATACTTTGAGGTTCGAGCTCAAACTCGATGTATCAGCTTGTTTGTTCGTTGCACAAGCTGAGCCAAGTTCAACTTTCACTAAATTTATGTGAGTCTTGCTTTCCCCAACTTGTTTGGGATCGGGATGTAGTTGCTGCTGTTGCTGTTCTGATCGAGTTCGCTGTCAAACTCATTTGGAATTTGACCCAAAGCACTCAATAATACTGAAGTTGTTGGACAACCAAAAACTTGGATCACCTTGGGTTTGTTTTTATGAATAATCAAAAGGTGAAAAATAATTTCAGAATAAAATAGCTTTCACACTTTCTCATTTGTAAAATCAACGGTAGACATCGACCCATGATATGTCATTCAGTAATGTCATTGCACCCAATTAAATTCAAAAACTCACCGAAGAGAAGTCAAAAACTTTTATACGCCGTGAAACTCCAGCCGTAGCAAAAAACTCATCATCACGATCAAATTCAATGCTGCAATAAAAACATATTTAAAGTTTAATTCTTGGAATAAGATTTGCCTACCAGAACTAAATAAGAGAACCAAATGAATGGGATGGCTAATAAGACAATTTCCTGAATTTTTTTCTTTTTTATTGCGTCTCTGATTGTATTTTCAAGTCTGAGTGTTTACTAAAAACATAATCAGCCCTCCAGAGTAGCCGTTTTTACACTCTGGATACGATCTATCTGCTACAACCACAACCCTGGCTCCTCATTAACAGCTAATTTCCATATTTAAATCTGACACAGAGGAACCAGTAAAAGGAGAAATTTAAGCCTTCAATTATACGCAAAGACCAAACTTGCCTAGACACAATATTGGCCGAGTGGAAAAGATCCCCATGCCGAAGCTCAGCAATGACTCTTAACCGACTGTTAAAGAATAAAATTAGAAGTTAGTAAAACCGAAAAAAACAAACAAGTGCAAGAATTAAAAGCAAGCATGTTCAACGAATAAAAGACTAAAAATTATACCTATAACGAGTGAATGTGCTAAGTACAGACTGAAAATCTGCTAGTCCTGCACTGTATCCTTCTCTTTGTACAACATTTGAGTCCTTTTCCTCCTTAACACACAATTTGTTCGCCAATAGACGTCTTTTTTGCAAGTAACATTCTTGGAGATCATTAAACTGTAGTCAAATATAAAAACCATTCACCAATAGATATCAAAAAGTAGAAAGGCATGCTAGAAAGATTACCCATAACCAACATAGGCATAAGGAAGCATGGGTGGCTCGACCATAAGGCTAATAAAGCAATCGCTTGGGGCCCCATTTTTTTCTTAAAGATGTATTTTTATATGTATAACTGTTGTCTGGACCGAACAAAGTTTTTCAAAACTAAAATTGATAAAATTTTATCTAAGATCAACAATGTCTCAAGAGTGTTTGAATGGATTAGCTATATTATCAATCAAAAAGGAATTGTTAGAACAAATCGATAATAGAACAGTAATTAATGAATTTGCATCTAAAAAACTAGAAAAGTAAACTTTAAATGAAAATATATATAATGATTTTTCCTTTAAAAAAAGTTGGGGCATCTTTCTGAAGTTTGGCTTTAGGCCCCAATATTGTTGAGACGACCCTGTAAGGCAGTTCAATTATCTAATTTTTTTATATGTATCAATTATCTGATTACTTGACGGAGGAATATGTACTGCTTACATCTCTCAGCGAGAAAGCTTGAAAGCTGATGGAAAATAGCTTATCAAATATCAAGAAGAATTGTACACGAAAGATTTCTTCAAAACAGCAAATGTCGGATCACCATTATAACAGGAATAAGTTGGGTAGCTGAAAAATAGTTAAAATGAGAACCTAGGATGTGATGTGATCACCACAATGGAAGCTTTCATAAAAGAAATGGGTGACCAAAAGGTAGTCCTAGATAATCTGTTTTCTCATCAACTTTCCCCGTAAGTCATGAGTCTAGTAGTGAAGCCCAGTACTGGATCAATTACAGAGACCATTTTATTTCTTAACCAAAGAAACTATATCAAAAAAGTAAATTAATAGTTAAGAAACTTGTAAGTGACATAATGTCGCAACCACAAACCTGTGCATTGACGCGCTTCTTCCTAACCACAGCCAGACCTGATTGACTCATATGTTGTGAATTCATTTCACTGATTGAAGTATCTTTTCTCTGTGGTCCAGGAGAGCTTATTTGAGCTTTGCCGTCCACCTTTTTGTATGTCAAATTTCCAGTCGGTAATCCTCCAGATGCATTTCGTGAAGTGGAGAAAAGACCACCAAAGTTCCTATCTGTGGATGAAGACCAAGGTTTTTTCCCAATAGGATCATCTGCTAGCATTCGAAGCTTCATTGAGTACCGGTCCCTAGCCTGGTATAGGTCTATTCTATGTCTCTCCACTGAATTTATGTCCTCTTTGACGTATTGCAGATCATTTTGCACCTAATGAAATGAACAAATCAACAAACTGGCTATCAGGTTGATATTTGGAGAAAGCAAACTGCAGATCCAAGACTTTAACGGAGACACAATGACCCAAGTGAAGAACCAATTGTATAGACATAATTACAGTCCAATGTCTTTCAGTGTGTTGTATATTAAGTATAAAATATACATATGAAATACAAACATATACATATAATATACATAATCAGTACACGGTTTGTATATTTAGGATAGCGCCCGTAATTAATTTCGGCCGACGGGCCAAAAATGAAAAAACATTCCTGTATAATATATCTTGAATTATTTAGGGAGAAGGAAACAATCGTAATAGGGATAACCAAATAGAATACGGAAGTCAACAAAAGCCACTCAACTAGCACAAGAATGCCAGCCCAAAATCTAGCATATGTGCATACCCTTAATGACACATTTTTTCTTCTTTAAGATTAACCCTTCTTGACTTTTTTTCTCTAGGTGGTACTAAAATAATCACAAACCTCATTGAGTTCATCAACTTTTTGCTTCCTTAACATCTGTAAGAAGTCTAGCAGAATTTGCATATTTCGCTCTGCTTCTTCCTGCTCCAATTTCCTCTTTTTCTCTGACAACATCGACAGTAGAGTGTCCAGCTCCTTAATTGACACTTCACAACCCTGTCTAAGCATAACAAGTGTCACATCTCAAGCTTCTGCACAAAACTGATACTGACAGTTACAGATTTATAGTGTGCGATTTATTCCATAGAGACCAATAAAAAGAACAGGGTAATTAGCAGAAATGTTATGTCTGGTTCCAAATGCATTGACATTAATGCAAAGCTTCATAATCTGTAATCTTTCAAGCAGTTGCATCAATCACTTTCATGGTTACATTGAAGGAAAAAGAATAACATGAAGAGAAAAGGGACACTTGGTTATTTGGTTAGGACGTAAAACTGAAGGACTAAGGAATGCTTCCACAAAAGAATGGCATCTAATTGAATATTAGTCTGCCAATTGAATAAATACCAAAATGCCAACCATCAAGCACTAAGAAGAAGTGAGAACTACTCATAAATCACAAACCAATACACTACAAGGATGGCCTTACGAGAATTTAGAAATCCGATGATTTGACAGCTCAACAATTTAGTTTAATTTAAACAAGCCTAGCTACAAAAACAAATAATTACACTAAAAATTGCTGGGTAACCAACCTCAGTATGCTCCTTAAAAAGAGAGCCAAAATAAGATATCAAAACTAACTAAGAATTCAGGCACAGCTAAAATTTAGATTAGAGTACAATAACTCAAAAAACATATAAACCAGATCACCCAAATTAAATTACTATAGTAGTTAAAGAGCAAACTTGATAAGGGAGGTCCTTCATAAAACAATCTTAAATTTAGTAATGTCAAAAAAAAAACCGAAATTAACTCAATTGTGACTTCACCTAGAGATTGAGAAAAAGCTCACCTGTTCCAATGAATGACGAAATTGTTCAACAGGAGATGCAGTTTTTGAAATCTGACGAGCAGATGTCTTCTTCAATAGCTACAAAGGTGGTACAGAGAAACCTTTAACAATAAGCTGCATCGTGAAGTAAATCATTTCAAGATGCAACCATCTCATAATTATGGTACATTAATATCTCTTAGCAACAGCTTATTAGATTGTAAAGACATACTGGTACTTGAGAGTAAATGAAACATAAATCTTACCAGTCAATATGGAAAAGAAGCTGAATGAAGAATGAGAATGCATGATATCAGTTTTCAGAGAGATCTAAATGCGGAAAAAATCACCTAATCCTAGAATTGAACCATGTTCAAAGGCAATAAAGAAGGAACAAATAATTTGGACACTAATATGAGTCCAACATCCTGATCTGATGGAAGCATATCATCCTATCTTATTTTTGAGCATTGTGCAAACCATCTCTGAAGGCCCACCTTTGTTGAATCAGTTCCAAGGGAGCTAACAACACATTTAACTGCTTAATTTTAACTGCTTAATGCTTACCATATTTTTTCCTTTCTTTCGTCTTTCTTGAAAGGAACCTTTCTTTCTTCCTACACAAAGAAAATGTTCCTTTACTAAATTAAAGTGATGATAAAAGCGGAAGAAGCCCTTGCTAAATATATGTATGGTAAGTTAATGTACTAAATATAAATGGCAAAGGAATACCCTAGATGGGTGAAACCTCCTCCTCAAAAGTTCAAGGTATTTATGCATTGGTACTTTAAGAGAGATCCTGGACGCTCAAATCCATTTCCAAAAGGATAGAGTGAATGAGAAATATAAGGAATTTGCAACCTCTAATTGATGATTACACAATTCGAACGGTTTTGAATTTACCTCAAACAGAAAATAATAAACCCTTAATTTGAATAACTTCAAATTGTCAAATTTGCATCGAAATAGAGATTTGTCCTCTCTTATAAAGCAGTCAATAAAACAAATTTGACGTCAAAAAATAATTTTTCTGCATAATCTCGTCTACCTATTAGAGAAAGTGTGTTGACATAAAGCACCAACTGACATAGGTGACCGAAATCCTCCTCAAGTTCTCGGCAATCAAAATTGCCTCTGTAGCTGCCAGCCAAGTGAAAAACACACCTTCCTCAAAACTTTTGAGATCTAAATCGAGTTATCTGGGAATACAACCTCGTCCCTATGCAGAAGCTTGTCGTAGAAAGATTTAACAAAGAACAACCAATCTTCTATACCTATTGGAACTTCATGGATACATCTAAAAGAAACTAGGAATCAGAGGATATTCTTCAAATTTACATAGTCATTCTCTATCTCTACAAAAGATCATCTATGTCTATCCTTCCTTGATACCTACATGAGTTCGAATGGTGCAATACCCCACACTCTTTGACTTCTCTTCCTAATTCTAAATGTTCATCTGGCGAGTGCCTCCTCCACTATGCTCGAAATCACCAAATGTAAGCCGAACCATCTTAAAATCTCACGCCACAAGCGAGTTGTTGCCTGAGATTGTAGGAGGAAATCGTCGACATCTTCATCCGATTCTTAATTGTTATGATTGTTCCCCTTTCGATCAACCCGGTAAAAGAGCCACCTTTCTTGGTGCCTTAGGGACCCAAACTGATGAAAACTATCCAATTCCCGTTCCGTCGCTGTCCCAGCTTCTTCATCCCTTACTACACTACTCCCCCCCCCCCCCCTATTTATAGTCTATACTAAACAACTACTGCTATGTTGGCAATATGAATAATTAATACCCGTTCCGCTTTACTGGGCACATTTTCAACCAATACTGCAAAATTGTGATCTTACTATGCCCTTTAACACCATATACTTTGTCAGCTCAGCTATTTACATTTCGGTGCCCAACAATCAATACCAACACTGGGGGTGTTCATGGTTCAGTTTGGGTGGTTTTCCACGAAAAAGAAACCAAACCAATTAAGTCGGTTTTTCATCGCTTCGGTAATTGTTGGTTTTGTCGGTTTTTGT
Organism: Przewalskia tangutica; assembly: GCA_029844215.1. Taxonomy (NCBI): domain Eukaryota; kingdom Viridiplantae; phylum Streptophyta; class Magnoliopsida; order Solanales; family Solanaceae; genus Przewalskia; species Przewalskia tangutica. The sequence goes on from CM056720.1 coordinate 148,608,060, forward strand.
AAATATATGACAATATACTTCCAAGCACATATTAGATTGACTATAATCCAGCACAACTACTACTACTATGTTGGCTCCAGTACATTTCCAACCAATACAACAACAAAAAAATCCATAAATAATCACTAGCAAGATACAACACTAAATTAAAACAAACCTTGTCAAGGAGGAAATTGGGTAGAGTTGGCTAGTAGTGAGATAATGAGACCAACAGGGACAATCACTCTTGTTATGAAGATGAGTAACAATACACATATAGCAAAAACTATGCCCACAGGCTGCTAAAAATGCATCCTTTATAATCTGCATATATATAGGGCACAACAACTCCCTGTCCAACTCCCATTCTGTTGCTGTCCCAACAGCCTCTTCTTCATCCCTTACTACACTACTCCCCTCCATCCTCCTTATCACTTCCCCCTTCACACCCGTCCAATCGAACTTTCCACTATCTCCTGATACCAACACTATACTATGCTAAACAACTACTATTACACTATACTAAACAACTACTACTATGACTATGTTGGCTATATGAATAATTAATACCTGCTCCGCTTTAATGGGAACATTTGCAACCAACAACAACAACATACCTTGCGGGGGAGGATGAGGTGTACGCAGACTTTACCGCTACGTTGTGGCACATTTTCAACCAATACTACAAAATTGTTATTGTACTAACTACGACTACTACTACTACAAAGCTGTGATTGTACCGTACTGTACATTTGCAATCAATACCAACATTATACTAATCAACAACTACTACTATTACTACTATGTTGGCTACATGAATCAATTATATCTTTAAAATATTGCTTCAGATTGTCGATGTGTGGCACTATGTAACACCGGGAAACGATATAATCTATTCAAACTTGAATTCATCAAAACAATAAACAATACCATACAATATGATATGATACACTATGAAACCATATGTAACAACCATCTAAACAAGCTTTACTAGGCACAATTTCAACCAATACTAACAAAAATTCCATAAATAATAGCTAGTAAGAAGCAACATTAAATTAAAACAAACCTTGTCAAGGAGGAAATTGGGGTAGAGTTGGCTAGTAGTGAGATAATGAGAACAACATGGGCAATCACTCTTGTTATGAAGATGAGTAACTATACACATATAACAAAAACTATGCCCACAAGCTGTTAAAAATGCATCATTTATAATCTGCATACATATAGGACACAACAACTCCCTATCCAATTCCCATTGTGTCCCTGTCCCAACACCTTCTTGTTCTTCATCATTCCTCACTACACTACTACTCATCAATTCCCCCTTCACCATGGGCACTACCCCTCCAATTGAACTTTCCACCATAGCAAATGGTTATTTTTGCAAATCTTGAAAATTTAAATTAGTGAATTGAGTAGAAAATTCAAGAACTAAAATGGGGTTTTATTAATATATAATATGCGAGATTTTTGGTGGAGGAATGTTAGCAAATTGGTTATTTTTGCAAATAATTGGATATGACCCTAATCTTGAAAATAGTGGATGTGGAAGTTTAAATCAGTGAATTGGTAGAAAAATTCAAGAACTGAAGTGGGGTTTTGTTCTTTTATATATATATATAATTTTTGGGTATTTTCAAGAATCAACTATACCTCAAGAACAAGTTTTTTGGTGATAAATTTTCTTGCTAGTTAATGAAGTATGACTATGATATTGAATTAGTAGTGGATGTTGGAACATTTAATTAAAGAACTGAAATGGGGTTTCTTTTTTGTTTATGATTTTTGTGTGTGGACGGGGGGAAGGGTAAGGTCCCCACAAAAGGAAAGAGTTTGGAGAAAATGTGGAATTTAAGGTAACCACGTTTTCTCCCATCTTTATTTACTATTTAGTTCGTCCATTTTAAAATGTTTATCTCATTTTACTTTGACATGAAATTTAAGAAAGTAAAACCACAACAAAAATAATATGTCCACACCGTGGATCTGGATTATATCGTACACAAATTTTATATCTATCTTAATAGCAGTGTAAGAAAGTAAAAATATTTTTAAATTTTGTCATTTTAAATTAAAGATATGAAGAATATATTAAAATATTATTAATTTTATGATTTTAAACATGTTATATGAAAAAATTGGAATTAAAAAATTACTAAAATAAAATACTCCCTTCACCTCAAATTATTTGTTGTATTTTTTATTTTCATGTCCCTTCACCTCAAATTATTTGTTGTATTTTTTATTTTTTATTTTTTATTTTTTATTCCTCTCAATTAGACAGACACTCCACTCCGTATTATAATTGTTTTCATAGTTTCCTAAAAAGTTTAGAAGTAGCTTACGAATATGTTGCAAGTAGCTTACGAATCACTTTTAAGAAACTTACTAGTTCTTTTATTCTTTATAAGTAGCTTTACAAGCAGTTTCCTAAAAGTAGCTACGAGTAGGTAGGAGCAAAGCTATAATATAGTTTACTGATTCCGCTGATAAAGAACTCGTAAAGGAAAGGAAAGGAAATGAAAGGAAAGAAAATGAATTATTCTGATTGTCTTTACATCTAAACGAAATTTAATAAGGAAATGGAAAAAAAATGGAATGAAATTGAGTAAGAAAATGGAAAGGAATTATTCTGATTGTCCCTACATGTTTGATTCCGGGAGGTTCGGGATCCGGATTGGGAAAAAGTGAATGAAAATACCTAGGGGTGGGAAATCAATCTAAGGGAAAAGGAATGAAAAAGTATGTCAAACAAATAACTTCAAAGGAAATCAGGAAATTTCATTCTCTTCCATATTACCCCGAATCAAACGCAGAGATTCTATACGTTTTAAGAAATTAATTAAATGTAAATAAAATATTAGTTTAGACCTCATTAACTTAAAATAACTACAATCATGAATCCGTAAATTTAAAATACTAGCTTTGCTAAGGTGTTTAGCTAATTTGATAAGTTGATCAAACTGAATTATAAACAATTTTTAGTTTATCTGTTTAGTAAATACTCAAAGTACTTATAAGTCTAGTGTTTATAAGCGACTTTTCGCTATAAGCACTTTTGATTTGATCAATTATTTTATAATTTTATTCTTAATATCTTTTTTAATTCTCATAATACCTTTCACGAAATAAACATTCATATTTTTATGAACACGAATTGTGGATATCGATTTATTATTTTCATAGTTTCCTAAAAGAAATTATAAGTAGCTTACAAATAATTTGTAATTAGCTCTACAATCAGCTTACAAATAGCTTGTGAGTAGCTTTACAAGCAACTTTCTTTTGTTGACTCACGCATTCGCTTTCGAGTCTGATACAAACTCATCGATTTATGATAGCCGCAAACCACGGGTCGCTTAAATCACACTTAGTGACAGGTGTGCGAGCTCCCAAGAGGCGGCGGGTCGACGTTACTGGGTTTCGAACTTGTGACCAAGCTCTCCCACACCACCCAATGAGGATACCCTCTGCCTTCAAGGCCAACTGGTCTAGGGCTTCGGATTAACAAGCAACTTTCTGAAGTAGCTACAAGTAGTTTATAAAGTAACATGTAAAAGAGTGTTTGGCTAAGCAGCTGATCAAACTAATATATAAGCACTTTTTAACTTATCTATGTATTTGGTAAATGTGTAAATTTACTTATAAACACTTCTAATTTGATCAAATTTCTTACTAGTTGATCCGTAATATTTTTTCTAACTTTTAAAATATCTTTCCCGTTCCGTCATCTGGCTTATGTTCTTCATGTACCGAATGACTCTATGAAATTACTCTCCTAACTTTCTCTTCACTTTGTATCCATCATTCCTCTTTTTCTTTGAATTATACTTACAAATTTATAATTTTTTGTCAAAATTTTAAGGATAGTTTAGTCATTTTAATAAGAACAACTTAGCAATATTTCTTTACCAAACACATCAACTGTTTTTAGGACTTTCAACACTTTTATCCAAATACGCGACTACTTATTTATATTAAACCATACTTTTTCTTGGCTCAAAAATTGAAAAGTAAAGCATTCAGGATCGTTTACGTGGGGATTAGGTGGATTATTCTGATTTAGAATTTAGGATTAAATTTATTTATGTTTAGTTGGATGTATTAATTAGTATTAAAATCAAGACTATAATCTCGATAACTTATCTCATATAGAATGTGGGATAAGTTATTCTGATTTTAGTCTCAAAATTATAATCCTGGAATATCTTACACCAAACAGCTCTACAACACTAGTAACTACTTATTAAATTGTGGATATTCTTTACTGGCCAGCATTCTACCCCATACAATAATACTGGTCTAATCACCACTCTGTAGAACTTAACTTTCAACCTAGGCGACACCTTCTTATCACAAAGCACCTCGGAGGTGAGCCTCCATTTCATCCATCATACTCCAATATAGTGTGCAACATCATTATCAATCTTCCCGTCTTCTTGTATTATGAACCCAAAATACTTGAAACTTTCTCTTTTGAGTTATTTATAACAACCGTAATATAAAACTTAACAGTCAATTTTATATTACTTTCGACGTACTCAAACTTGATTCAATCGATAATCTTTCATAGAAGGATTAAGTTTAAAATTCTATTTTATTAATATTGATATTTTGTATTATTTGCTCATTTGTTTGATAGTGTTTTCAATCTATATAAAACTAATACACGTATTTATACGACATCATATTTACTATGACTCTTATACATAGTAAATCATGACACTATCAATACTAGTATTATTTATATTCTAATACACCATATTCAGTTAATACAACAAATCAAATCAACATACTCAGTGAAGTCTCACAACGTGGGGTTTGATATACAACAAATCAAATTATTGATAAAAAAAGTAATACCATCATTACTATTTAGGCATGTGCATATTAACAGTTAAATCAATAACCTGAATCGATTATTGGGTTAATGAGCTATTGGTTCGAGTATCAGGTGGTGTCTTATGGTTATTGGAGTATTGGTTCAGGTCTCGGTTTGACCACTTTTGTTAACGGGTGAACCAATAACCTGATAACTATTTATTTAATTATATTTATACTCTTTCATATATAAAGTCATTTGAAATTCTTTTCACTATTTTACTCTTCTTCCATTCCTCTTGTATTCATTAAAATTGATCATGTTCTCCTACTTGCATTTCACAAATTAGTACCTTTTAGAGTTCTCTACTTCAATCATATGTTTTAGATTCTTGCCTTAACTGGATAAATTATTTGTGTTGTGTAATGTAACGCAATGTCTCTTGGTTCATTTTTTGTCCAAGTTTATTTACGTCATTCTGTTAGGCGATTTTCACGTGCTCACGCAAGTGTATGTATCGTCACAAGTAATATAGTCTGTAAGACCGAATATCGTCCACAGAGACTGGTTATCAAGTACCGATTATCTATTCTATGGTTTCTACTTGGTGAACGTTAATTTGTTTGTATTTTTATATAATAACTAAGGCTAAGTAATTGCAGAAAATAAACTAATTATGATAATACTTTGGTTTAAATCAGTTATGAAGGAATTAGGGTTTACAATATCCTCGACTATCCACTCTATTCAATCCTTAATGCAATTAGAATGACTTCTTCTTCTACGTTAAGATAGCGGTTAACTAGACTGTCTTATATTCCGGTTAAGATATATAATCGCTCAACCCCTTGCAGAACCCTTCTATATTTCTATGATAGGATTTGCCACACAGTAGGATTAAGAACAGTAACCTATAATGCTACACAAGTATGGGGGTACTTTCGTCCGCGATTTTAACCTATGTCTATTCAATTACAGCATATCCAAATCTCTCCTCTCGGTTCTTGATTCGAAATCATAAAGACTATGATAATTAGTGATCAATTAACTATCAAACATTCATACCAATATTGAATAAATCTTGATCAAGTGAAGATGAAACCAACTAATGCATTAATTCATGAAACGAGGTTCAAGCGATTCAAAAGGAAATCCCTAATTAAGTGATTAGCTCCTAAACATTGTCATGTCAAGAACTAATACAAACCAACATAAACTGAAATAAATAAAAGGAAAGAAAACGAAACTTGAACCAAAGTTTCTCCAATCTTGTATTGTTGCCTCCTTTCTTGCCCTTCCCCAAGTAGAATGTGGAATTATATACAAGATGTTCACCTTAGGTCAGGGTTTTAGGGATTATATACTGCAAAAATCGTGCTGCCCTGAACCTTTCTGCCCCTGGCCAATTTCGCCTCGGATTTGGAAAAATGCGCCTCGGCACCGCGGTCCTGCAGAATGGCACCGCGATCAGAAAATCGCGACCTCTCGAATGTTAGGCACCGCGATCCTCGGTGGCCGACATGCGTGGCGACGTCCCATTCCCAGATTTTTCTGATTTTTGTCATTTTCTTGTCCGGACTTCGTCTGATTTCTCCTATGCTTCTCGGAACTTCTTAGGCTTCATTTTATTGGCCCTTTTAGTGTGCTATTCCATCTAAATCAAGCTCATTTCATCATCTTTTTGCCATTTCTTCATTTAGGACCGCTGTGACTCAAAAAGAAGGAAAAACAGACCTAATACTATACTCAACACAAACGAAATGAGTAAAATACTAACTAAAAATGACTCAAAATGTGTATATAAAATATGCCTAACACCTTCCTATTCCAATTGGATAATTTTGTTCGAAGCTACTTTCATTATTAAAAGTGGGTATTTTGTTCTAGAAATATTTTTGTGTGAAATCTCAACTGTTAAACCGATAACAATGAACAACCGATTAACCAATAACACAATAATCGATATCTTAACGGTTTAACGTATCTACAAATCGATAACCGATAACTTTCAAAGTCGAACCGAACCACCCGATACGAAACCCTATTACTAATACACCCTATTTAGTATTCTCTCCGTCCCAATTTACGTTACACAATTTGACTTGACACAAAGTTTAAGAAAAATAGAAAGACTTTTGAGATTTGTGCTAAAACAAATTAAATTATTTAATTAAGGGTAAAACGGGAATTGTAAACTTAAAGTTATTTCAAATTATAAAAACTTGACATTCTTTTTTAGATGAAATTAAAAAGAAAGTGTAACACATAAATTACAACATCATCAATACTATTCTTATACACCCTACTGTAGGACTCCTTATTTTTTTATTGTTGTTGATTTAATTTAATAAAAAAAATTGAGTTTAAATAAAAACAAAATATAGTTAAATTTTTATTTAATAGAACCCAAATAATTGGTGATGGAAATTGGTATATACCATTTGATATCCATCCCTTCATAATTCTATATCCACCAAATAAATTATTTTCCAAAAATAAAAACAATCACATTCATGAAGGATGAACCCCTTTCCCCTTTCTCCTCCATTGCACATTTGCTCTTATCATCTTCATGAATAATAATCACACAATTCCAAGTTCCATTATGCCTCGTCGGAAATCTGTTGTATTTCAACAACCTGAGATCGATCCACATCGTTATCGGGGCGTCCGTAAACGGCCATGGGGTCGATTCGCATCTGAAATTAGAGATCCCATAAAAAAAGCTCGAGTCTGGCTCGGTACATTTGATACAGCTGAGGATGCTGCACGCGCTTACGACGATGCTGCACGTGGATTCCACGGAGCTAAAGCCAAAACAAATTTCCCCATATTGCCCCCGTACGGACAGAATCAATTTGACAATCATTTGAGGCCGATGCCGGCTTCTAGTAGCTTGAGCAGTACTAGTGGGGCAGCCCGCGTGCAGCAGCAGCCACGTATTGAAATTAAAATTCCTAGGGTTTTGTGTCGGAGTGATTGTGATTCGTCTTCGTCTGTGGTGGATGATAATTGTGATTCGTTTTGCAATAATATGTTGCCGTTTGATTTGAACTTTCCTCCTCCGTCTGATGATGTTAATTTAATTTGAGTATTATGAAAAAACTGTTTTTATTTTAATTATGAGTTTTCCGTTAGTGAAAATGTATCCATTTGGTGGATGATGATTAACCAAATGAGTTTTTAAGTTATGAATAGATTAGTGTACTGAGTTATGATGCAATCTGTATTAGAAAAGATTGTATGTTTATTATAGAACACTGGATCTGATTATTGAGTTTTTTGTCCTTCTGCTATGTGTTATGCCATTTGTTTTATATCTTGACATTTTGCTGTCTTTTTTCTGCAATCTGCATTGACTACGTTTCTTTTGAGTCGAGTTTCTATTAGAGGTAGAGGTAGAGAGTTAATGTTTGCGTACATCCTACCCTCCTCAGACCCCACTCGTGGGATTACACTGGGTATGTTGTTGACTTGTTGTTGTCCTCTCTTGATATGATTTTGGTTGCTTTTTCTCTAAATACTTGACCCTTAAGAAAGTTTACATTCATAAATACATTATTCCTGATTTGTTTCATCGATTCGTTTCCAAGTTTTTACATGATAAAAGTTATTCTATCACATAGGAGATATTCATTTTTCTGCTCTCTTTCTCTGTAATTTCTTTAGTATTTTGCCGTGACTAATCTTTTATTATCTGCTTTGAAATATTTTTTCTTAAGTCGAGGATCTATCGGAAACAACCTCACTACCTACGTACTCACTACCCTCCCCAAATTCTTGATTACACTGGTTATGTTGTTGTTGTATCTCTGCACTTTCTTTGAGGAGTATTCTAGTAGTGTCATGATTTCTTGTAAGGACTATCAAATGAGTGCAAGTCATTCATCCTCAATTCAAATCCGTGTTGTCAAAGGCGCGAAGCGAGGCGCAAAACATGTTGAGCGTTTCGCCTCTCTTACGTGCGCTTCAGTGTAGTCAGCAAGGCTCTAAGGCTTATTTTTCCTTGCCAATGAGCATAATCTTGAAGAGACGACACTAAACAATTAATATTTCACTTTATCGTAATTCCTTTTTTCAATTTCTTTATCCATATATTTGTTATTCATTCATGCTTATAATTATTAGTCTTGGACTATACACACACATATATATACATTAAATCCCGCGGGTTATTTGTGATTTCCCCCAACGGACCTTGGAGTTCTTTTGCGCTTTTCGCCTTGATAATACTGATTTAAATGCGGAGGATATGTACTGGCACAGACTGACAGAAGACAATGAAGGAGTGGATGCTTCCAAAAGATTTCGCAACCAAGAGAAAGTAAGACCATTAGACCTTATGTTTTATTTCTTACATATGATTATTATGAATAGACAAACTCTGTTATTAACTGATTATCCTATCAAAACTTGAATTTTGGAGGCAACATATGTTGTTGCCAAGAAACAGAATGTCATGAATGGACTTTGAGAATATAAAAAGGTGAACAATTTACAAGATCATATAGAGTAAGTTGAACCTATTCTATTGCTATGATTGCTTTCAAGACATTTTTTGTGTCGATGTGGAAAAGCTTCAATGGGAGATTACTTATTTTGCTAAGATTATTCAAAGTATCGCGAGCCTAATTATATTGGGAAATCCTGAAGGTTCCTTTTGCAAGTTTAAATTTGTTAGAGGTTGATGAAGTCCTTGATTGGAAAAGGTCACCATGTCATGTAATTGCACACAAAACATGATTTAGACGCTTCAATTCATCTTTTTTCCATGTCTGTTTTTTGATATACTGCTTGTACGGAAGACTTTTACCATTATCAACAAATTATTTACCTTATAGAAAAAATAATTTCTCTTTTTATGCGTGTTTCTTGTTTCTGATTATTCAACTCTATTACCAACTTCATTCTTTTATGTTATACCAGGAACTCTTTGCTATTCAATGACTTTTTGATGATGAAAGTGAAATCATCCTTGATGATTCTGATGCTAGGCTTATTCCGCAGTTGAAAAAACTTGCAATACTGATTCTACATAGTCAGATACTTGACTGTTGGGATACATTCAGATAGAGGCGGAGCTAGGATTTTGAGTTTATGGGTTCTACATTCTAAAAAAGAAAGTTACTGGTTCTTGATAAATTAGTTATGATGAGTTGGGATCCTTTAAGGCGGGGGCACGGGGTTATGGTCTTGTTACTTTATGTTTCGGAGTCAATTTTCATCTTCCCTTTATTCCCTAGTGGAAATTCATTTTTCAAACATATTAAGTGGGTTTTAACACAAATATAAAGTCTGCGCCAAAGCTACTAGGTTGTGCTGAACCTGTAATTGGCATTGCTAGCTCCGTCACTGCGTTCAGATATAGTCCATTCTTTAGTTTGCTGCCATCAATATGTTGGTTGTGCTCAGTGATCAGCTAGTCATTGTTGTGGCTAATTTAATGGCTTCTTTCTTAGATATAGTATTGTGATTCTACAGTCTACACTTCTCCATGTGTTCATTTAGTTGCAAACGAAATTCAATATATTTGTTACTATTCTATACCTCTTAATGTGAGGCAAGCGATGGTTGCATTGTTATCTTTTTATGGTCTTGCGTGTTCCCAACTTCCCATGCAGGACTCACTCGTCATGAAGGTTCACCCTGGTGAGGTGGTTAGCACCCCTCTATCCTTAACTAGTGGTGTTAGGTTCGAGTCCTTGGATGGAACCTCTGGTATACAACACTTTAACTCTCACGTGGGACTTTCCGGCGTGAATTGGGATTAGTCGTGCACCAAAAGCGGTAATGAATACAACAACATACCCAGTGAAATCCCACAACGTGGGGTCTGAGGAGGGTAGAATGTACACAGACCTCACCTCCACCTTGGTAGGTAGAGCGGAAAAGCGGTAATGAATACTGGGTGAAAAATTAGAAAAGAAAAGAAGATTGGTCGTGATGTAGTGACAATTGTTGTATTTTTCGTTTCTTTTGTGGTGCATTTACTTTTTGAGATGATATAACTTAAGAGTGATATAGCCGAGGTCTCCCGGAAACAGCCGCTCTACCTATCAAGGTGGAGGTAAGGTCTGTGTACACTCTATCCTTCTCAGACCCCACGTTGTGAAATTTCACTGGGTATTTTGTTGTCTTATACTTAAGAGTGATAATGCAGTGTGGTTCTAAAGATTTTAGTCCATGTTTGATAGAAGTTCATCAGCAATGAAATATTTCCAAAGCATCAATTTTGTTGTGTTATATCAAAAGATAAGGTGTTCACATATTGAATTTATCACTAACGAAGAATAATATGCTCGAGTTCTTGTTGCTTTATTTGATTTTCTTTTCTGGAAATAACCTCTTGCAAAAATGCAAGGAAGACTGTGTACAACAGACATTTGTGGTTCGGCTCTTCTCCGGACCCCGCCCATAGCGGAGGCTTAGTGCATCGGGCTACTTTTTTTTTTAGATTCCATTTAAGACATCTTATCATGTTGTTGTTACTGCGTTTGTTTTCATAATTGTTGTGTCTCTACTTTACTTGAGCTGAGCGTCCATATGAAACCTATCTACCTGCAAAGGTAGGGGGTGAGGTTTGCGTACACTCTACCCTCTCCATACCCTACTTGTGAAATTTCATTGGGTATGTTATTGTTGTACTTATGACATCCTTTACCATATATATTGTTTGCTTAGGCTAATTAAAGGTAATTATCAAAAACAAGTATTAACAAGTGATACGACCTATTTGTTTTTTCCAAAATGTAAACATAAATAATTTTTATTTCCATTTGTCTAAATTTTAAAATGCATAATTATTCGGTTAATGTGCTGTTGAAGGATGAAAAAAATCTTATAAAACAGTTGAAATACATACCAGATGAGGGACAAAACAACACGTTCAAGATGACATGATACCACCATTGTAAAAGAAATTGTTGATTATGTTGCCTATAGTTTGAGTGAGTTCTACTCATTATTATATTAAGAAGAAACTTGCTTTGATACATATTATATATAAGCTAATAATTTAAATTTGCAAAATTTATTAACCCCGTTATCCATTGAGCACCGCTCTGAATGAACAAACCCGATAACTTATTTTATGAAGGATGAATAGGATCTTCAAGCCATTCTTGAAGAGCTTTGTCATAGTGTTCAGTGAACCTAACGTACTCTCGAAGTCGTTAGGAACACAAGTTGCACTTGAGGATAGTCCTAACTCCTACATACATAAAAGGAACACAAGTTGTACGAAGTTCTCTAAGTGTGAATCTTGATCATTAGACACTGGCATTTATGAGTCACATTACTGCCAAAGATAGGATGATCATGGTAAATTTAAATATGGTACATGTTAGAGTGGTAAAGTTAGCTCATAAAAATATGATTCGTTTAATCCATTTAAGTTTAGAACAGTCAATTAATTCAACTCATGTTGACCTCCCAATTCAGTCCACTGGTTAATATGTAGCTCAAATTGACTAATGAGAAACTTGTTAAAATATTTAAAAGACTTATTTTATTTGATATGCTATATATATTCAATAATAAAGAGATTTTTTTTATTAAGTACTTAAACAAATTATAAAAGAAACATAAGAAGAGATTCAAACTTAAAAAGAATTGAGCGGATTGAATTATATGATCCATTTCAGCCTAAATACTTGTTGGGCGGGTCAATTATGATACAACCCATTTTGATCGGGTCATTTACACTTTTGTTCCTATTTTGTATTGGTCTTTAATTTTTGTCCCTCAAATAGAACTTATGACAAAAATTAAAAACTAGCCCATTCGAAGGGAAAACCGTGAAATTTCTTCATTTTGATTCACCCAAATTCAGCTCAATCGCCCTATTTGATACTCCTAAGTAGATGCAGTATAATGTGGCCAAAGGCCTGTGTCTATTGCCGAAATATGCAGTATCTACAAGTTAAATACTTTGAGAAAACCAGATACAACTTAAATAGCACATGTAAAATAGGCTACCGGGTACAATTCTATGGATACAAGTCCTAACAAAGCTGAACCTTCTCTCATCAAGAGAGTAACTATAGAAAGTATGCAAATAGAAATGTAAAGGACAAATAAAAAAAAAATTGCAATGTCAACAATTATCAAAAATTGCAATGTCAAAAATTGCAATGTCAAAAAAAAATTGCAATGTCCTAACATGACTAGAGCACTCAACACATTGTTATTACAACAATTATCTACAAATCATGGTACTCTGGTCTCCGCCGATCCAAGTCAACAATACCAACATTAATAATACACACGGACTTCTGATGAATTTGATATGAATACAATGTCTAAGCTCCAATGGAACTTCTTCATCTGATAGGTGTCGCAATGAAACTTCTAATACATTTCTAGCAACTTATACTGATACAAAGTGTAAACAATCTGCAAAGACTAGATTTCAGGCATGGTACTCTGACTTCTACACTAAGAAACCATCTACTTTTGACGAGAGTTGCAACCATCTACTTTAGACAAGATTGGCACGTCGACCTGGTTTCTTCATCCTGCCTTTGGCTAAGTGAAACAATGGCAATAATAAGCTACCCAAGCAAGCATTGAGATATGAAGCAAAACAAGCAAATAAGTTATGTCATTTTATGCTATGTTAGTTGGACTCTCCAAATAAGTTGTGTTATTTTATGCTATGTTAGTTGGACTCTCCAAAAATGCATCCCCACTCGTGTCGAATCCTCTGGGAATATACTACTTTTGGAGGATCCAGCACACACATGTCACCATTTTTTAAAAGTCCAAGCAACATAGATTTTATGGGTTAAAATAGTAGATAGTTAACATTTTTCATCCTTCTTAAAATAATAATAATAATAATATTGGTGTTAACAAATTAAAATAGCTGGCAGTAGGAATTACTCCCTCCGTCTCAATTTATGTGACACTCTTTCCTTTTTAATCAGTCTAAAAAAGAATGACATATTTTCATATTTAGTAACTTCAAACTTCTCATTTTACCCTTAATGAAATGATTTATACCCACAGAAATTTCTATAGCTTATTTAAGACCATTAGTTAAAAAAATCATCCTTTTTCTCTTAAACTCCGTGCCCATCAAACACCTTCGTGGGACGGAGGGAGTACCAAATTTGTTATTTCCAACTTAAAACTTGTCAATATCAAGGGGACTTCTTGAGTACAATTCCATATTCAAGCTGTTATTAGAATCAACAAGCAAAACTTGTGATAAATTCATTTCTCTACTTGCCTGGTGGACTAAGTAGTTGCAACAGCATCTATTCTCCAGAAATTTCTCTCGATCCGCACTTCTAGAATATCACTACCATAACTCTGTTGCTCCTCTTGAATCTCTTTAGCTGAAAGCACTGCAGATTGGCTTGAATTTTCCAGCTCAATTATCTGCAAAGTCGGAATATCCCCCAATTCGTGAGGGATGCTGTCCAAGTGAAGGCAACTCTTAAGGACTAGATGTTCCAGGCAAGGGAAATGATCACTCGACGCACTCCATTGCTCTAAATCAGACATCTCGATCAACAACAGTTTCAAAGAATCGAACCCCTTTTCAACTTGTTCCCACTTTGGTCCTGTGAAGGCATACATTTTTAGTTTGAGTACCTCAAGATTTGGCAATCTACAAAGAGAGGTCATGCTCTCCCATGGCAAGTAGGTGAAGCTCAAGGTCAATTTCTTAAGATTCTCTGGAAGTGCATCAAGATGAAGAGCTAATTTCGGTATTTGTACAGGTGGTTTCAACCCAACAATCTTTAATGCCTCGAGTAGAGGCAGGAGCGCAAGATTTTTAAGGCAATCTGACCACAAGTCTGAAATTGATTCACTACAATAAGGCCACAGATTTTCAGTTGTGTAAAGAAAATCTCTCCAGAGAATCTGGACTGGGTAAGTATACTCAACCGTTTCACATATTCCCAATTTCTTCAACTTAGGAGTGCTTGAGAAGACCTCCTTTGTACAATCGGAAAGGGTAATATTGGCAAGTGTTTGTAGGTTATTTAAGACCACGGAATTGTATCCATTACGTTCTTCTTTGGTTGGGCTTGGCAAACAGATGCTTGGTTTAATATGGAGATGTCTGAGGTTTGGCATCTTCCAAATATCCCAAGGCAAAGTTGAGCCTCTAGAATACACAAGAAGGATTAAAGTCTGCAAACTCCAAAAATGCGATACTGGTGGAGGGAATTCGCTACCAGTGGCAACTGCAAGGTAACGCAAATTAACAAGTTGCATTATCTCGCTGGGAAACTGTGGGAAATGTTGGAAAGTGATATCTAGAACCCTGAGCAATTTGAAATCTATGTATGAAAAGTTTGAACTTTCCGAGATATTGAATCCCAATATGGAACGAGAAAGAGAAACAGTAGGATGAGGGGGGTGAAAAGAGTAACTTGAGAAGATGGTGCTACAATTGAAGCTAACCCGACGCAGAGCTGTTATGTTTTCTGATAGAATATCGAGGGAATGCTTCAAGACATGTAGAAAGTTTTGTCTTTTAGCTTCTTCTAAGCAAAAGTCTCGCATGATATCATGGAGTTTACATGTTTTGAGTTTTCCATTAGACCGGTTTCCAGATAAAACCAAACTTCTATCAATAAGATCCTCCAAGCACTCCTCTGCTATCTCTTCCACGGTCGTAGGCCCCGCCGCTGCATTAAGAAAGCCCTCAGCAACCCACAACCTGATCAGCTTCCACACAGGAATCTCAAAATCTTCAGGAAATGCTCCCATGTACAAGAAGCATGCTTTTAGATATTGAGGCAAGTAGTTGTAACTTAGAGCAAGTATGTCTAAACACTGCCCTGGCTCACGATTTACGACAGACCCCACACTTTCTGCAACAGCTTTCCAGCAATCAGGAGTCTTGCTCATTTTGGAGAGATGCCCTGCAATTAGGGGTGACAAAATTAGCCCATGAAAGCATGACTTACCCAACCCGTTCAATCATCCGCCCATTTATTAGCTCAACACATTTCAGCCAATCTAAACATTGAGCTGATATCTAGCCCAAATTGACCCATGGGTAACCTTGTCAAAATAGTTTCAAAAAGTTTTTTTTATTGATATATTATATATAGGCCATAATAAAGAAAAAAATAGTTTATTAGGTACTTAAAAAATTATACAAGAACAAATAAAGAAATTAAAACTTGGTAAGAATTGGGCGGGTTGGGTTATGACACCGTTTTTAGCTCATTTCAGCCCAAATAACTTTTAGGCGGGTCAATAACCCGCCCATTTATTAACTCAATCCATTTTGACACGCCCAAATCCAACCCAACCTGCCCATTTGACACCGGTACCTGCAACCACAACAATTGCTAGAGGTAGTCCTTGGCATTTTCCCGCAATACTTCTTCCGATCTCTTCCAATTCAAAAGGACATCCTCTTTTCCCAAAAAGTTTCTCATGGAGTAGCTCCCAACTTTCATCTTCGTTTAGAAAATTCAGTCGGTGAGGTTGCCTATCTGGATTAGCATAAGTTGCCACATCAATGAGCCTACTCGTTAGTATGACACGACTTCCGTTGTCATCATCAGGAAACAGCATGCGCACGTTGTCCCAAGCATCAGTGCTCCACATGTCATCGACAACAATAAGAAATCTCCTACCTTTTAAACTTTTGTACAATCGGTCAGCGGTTTCATCGTTACTTCCTTCATATATTTTTTTGGAAGGATGAGTCATTAGCCCATCATACAGTCGATCAGCAGCTTTCTTGTCACTCTCTTGATTGATTTCGTTGGTTGTGGGAACAACAGAATAAAAGAGGTCAAGTAACATGTCTCTTTCTCTATACTCTTGAGAAACAGTGGTCCAAGCACGAACATCAAACCAATAAACAACAGAAGGATGATTATATGCTCTTTTCGCAAGAGTTGTTTTACCAATACCTGCCATTCCGACTATAGTAATGATATCTAGTTCAGAATGCACACCTCTGAGCCTATCAATTATTTTCTCCAAGTCGTCCTGAAAACCAACCGGCGTTTGTTGCAGATTTGGACTACTTGTTGAAGCATGCCTAGCCGGTAAAACCTGTTTATGAAACTTCGAAGTGCTAATCTTGTTGCCCTTAATTGCCATAGCCTCTTTTCTGATGAATTCCATTTCTTCAATTGCTACCTGCAACCTCCTACATAGGACTGAGTAAGCCTTTCTTCGGTAGTTTGCATTTTTTGCCAAAAAATATTTTCTCAGCTTTGAGTCGACAATATCTTCAACTTGATACGTTTTCTCTTTGATCTTTCCTTCCAAAAATTTCAGGCCTTCATGCCTATGCTTTATCTTTTCATAATCCGTCAAGAACTCTTGAAAAGAAAGAATTCTTTTGCATAGTGACAAGATTTGGTCTTTCCTCTGAAGATTATTCAGTAATGGATGATTGCATTGAAGGAATAGCTCGAGTGAACATACAGCAGAAGTCAGAGCAGCATAAGCCATTTTTTCTTCCTTCGAAATTACACTAAACAAACTATGAGTCTACCACTGCTTTGCTTTTAACTATTGTGTAATCGTGCTCATATTCCCCTTTCTGTAGTGAAAAAAATGAGGTTAACTACTGTGCATGACAGTGTAAAATGACCAGCAATAACAGGTAACTCGGTTTATAGTAGTCCTAATTCGGTAACGTAGGCAACAAAGTAAATAACCTGTTACATCCAATTAAAATAAACAGATGGCCCAAAGAATCTTTACACATTGTCAGTTGTATTAAAGATTCTGGGGTATTGGAAAAGAAAAATGATTTAACAACGGAAAGCCCACAAGTAATGGCTATCTTAAGCATGACTTATAACCTCGAAAATAAGATCATTAACCTATTAGTACAACTGATAATGTTAGAAATGTGTAAGTCAAAACCAAGAAAACATATACTCCTAGGTTACTTATGGGAAGCCAACTAGATGCAAGGAAAACTTGCTCGCATTAGTTCTACCCACCACCTGCAAGACGGATAAAGGATTTAAATATAACGGGTTCAACTTTTAAGGACCTTAAGATTGAAACTCATTTTACTTTCAGAAAAGTTGCGGAAATGTCAATCAGCCACAACCACTCGAATTTCTGTTATTCCTTTTTATGTAGTATCAAACGAACGACATGTTCTTCTAGAAATCAGAACGCATTAGCTGGCCGCTCTCAAGTTGGGAAGTCAGAGAAGGGCAATGACTCATTCTTAAAAGAGATAATGGTCACACACCTCAAGTATTTTGAGAGTTTCATACCTGAAGTATCACCAACTATTTGTCAAAACACACCTCGACTAGTATCTGATTGTGTTGGGGCGGATTTAGGGCAAAAAATTACACATTATATATAAGGTAGATTTTTTGTGTTTATGTAACCTATATTAACATTTGAATACCTTAACAAATGTAAAAGGTTAGCTCAAGTGGTACAAGGTGTTCAAAATTGTCTATAGCATCTTAGATCCGATTCTTAAGGACAACATTATTTTTTATGTCTAGATTTTGTTGTTTTTTCGAACCCACTGAGTAAAAATCCTAGATCCGTCACTGGCGGTGTACTCTTTATTTGTTAAAAAATGGTGACAAATGGCACTCCACGCGGATAACTAAAAAATTTAGTAATTTTTATATACATTTTATGTTCCATGCCGAAAATATTGGGTTTAATTTTACTCGTAAGTTAGACACTCCATCCGCCTACCTGTAGATCGTAATCCCTAACCTTATCATATGTATTAAGAGTCCCACATCGATAATGGAATGCGAACATTGACTTCTTATATGGACTTGGACAAACCTCAATCTACAAGCTAACTTTTGGGGTTGAATGAGGCCCAAGATCGATTCTTTACAATATGATTATCAACAATCTTAAAGATAGTATACATCTAAATTACAACTATATACACGAGAAACAACTATTCGTAAGGGAAAATTGTTACTCCTTCCGTCCCAATTTGTTTGAAATTTGGGGAGTCAAACAACTTTTTTTTTACTTAATTTAAACATAGAGTGTCGAGTATTTTATAATAAAATTTACATATTTAAAGATTACATAAAAAGTACTATAAATCTGAACGGTTTAACTCGCCAAACTAGTCAACATCACAAATTGATACAGATGGAGTACAAATTATGAAATAAAGTGACAATATTAGAAAACAATTGAAGTGGTTATTGCAATATTAGAAGTAGAAGAAAAGAAGGCATAGTACCAGCAAGTAGATCCTTTAAAGCTTCATTTGCAAAGTATGGGGTGTTAAACTTTTTGATATTTTTGGACGAATGTCCTTGGTAAAATCAGTCAACTCATCCGTATCAATCATATGAGTAGGTGTGGGCATTCAGGTCATTCGGATTAGTTTGAATATTCAACTTTTGAATAGAAAGAAATTATAATCCAAATAAGTTTGGATTATAAAGTTTTGGTTAATCTAAAATGGGTTTTGGACTCTCAAGTTTTTAAGACAGGCTATAACAATTACCAGTTCCAACTTCCAATTCACTTGATGGTGTGCTCCTTAAAATGTATAATTTTCCACGTTAAGATTGATGTCACCTTGCCCTAGGACTGGCCAGTGGGCCGGGCCGACCCGACACCGTCCCGGTCCCGACCCGACCCGTGTTAAAAAAACGACGGCTCGACCAAGTGATATGGTCCCCGCTCGACCTGGCCCCGCCAGACCCGATCCCACCCTGCCCGTTATTTGTCAAATAACCGTTGTCTAACGCCATTTTACATTTTGGCCGTTAGACAACGGCCATTTTGGCTTCCCCACTCCCACCCCTACCCCCTTTATATTTATTTTTAACCCCTAAGTTATTATATTTACACTTTAACCCAATTTTCCAACTATAAATACCTCATTTTCTCTTCTTATTTCTCACAAATCTTCCTACATTTTCTCTAATTTCTATATACAATATTGTCTACTACCTATTCACTCTATTTATTAATTTGAGAATTGAGAGTGAAGTTGACAACTAGCTTGAGGATTAATCTATCGAGCAAAGTTTCAATTTTCAACCTCTCTCCATTACACATCGACTCTACGTCGGCGTTTGGTACATTCGTTCTCTCATTAAATTATTATTTTGTTTTTATTTCATTTAGCACATTTAATTTCATTATCTTTAAGTCTTTAACTATTTAATTATTTATTATCATAATTAAAATGAAAAGAACAAAAAGTCTTTTCGGCAAGAGTACTTCTTCTAGTAGGCTGTAACAAGTGGCAAAGGTACTTCTTCTAGTATTCCTAGACAAGATGATTTTATAGATTCGAATCGCTTTCTGAAATACCATATGATCTTAACACAAATGTTTATCCTCAAAATGAAGAAGATTTTAATTTAGATGACACTCTAGATGATGATACACCTACTAATGAAGATGATGATTCACCCACTAGTGAAATGTCTCCTATCCCCCCTAGTATGAGATGAGGTCCGGCAAAACGACCATTAAAATCAGTTGTATGGAAATATTTTGACAGGGACGTACCGAATCAAGTAGCTATATGTAAAACTTGTAAAAATGTTTATTCTTTTAAGGGGGTTTAGGAAGACACCTATTGCAAAAACGCAAAGCCTTGCATGCCCAATACATTATTGAAAAAGATGGTGAGCAGACGTCCTCTCAATCGGGACAAGGTTCACATCTGCCCGGACAAAGTCTGGTCAAATTAACCCTACGACGGAAGTCAGAGGCCCTAAATACGATAAACATAAAGATAGTGGAAGACTAACAAAATTAGTCTTTGTGGAGAGTTTGACTTTTTCATTTCTGAATCGCTGGTTTTATTCATTATATTAGAGATATGTATAATCCTGCTTATAAAGGTTTTCCTAGATCAACGGTTAAGAGAGACGTGTTTAAATTTGCACACGAATATCAACAATATTTGTGTTATTCATTATATCATTTAAATTGTAATGTCGCTCTAACTTCTGATATATGTCGTAGTACTAACGGTCATGATTATTTAACGGTAAGCTGTCATTGGATAGATTATAAATAGTCTATGCAAAAACGTATTTTAGCATATAGATATATAGATAGTAGAGTAATAATTGGTGAGTTTATTTCAGAAAATATTTATTCAGTCTGCGATTATTACGGAATAACTGATAAAGTTATGATTATTACATTAGATAATGCATCTTCTAACAATTCTGCTATTTATATGTTAAAAGAAGTTTTAACTCCATCTTTTCAAAAACATTTTCATATCAAATGTGCGTGCCATATTTATAACTTAGTTGTAAAGGATGGTCTTTCACTTTTTCAAGATATTCTTGAAAAAATACAATTTGCTATACACTTTATTTTAAAAAATAATAGAATTCAACAGAGAAAAGAATATAAAAAAACTTGTCACGATTGTGGACTATCTTACAGAAAAATTCCCGAAGAAGTACCTATTAGGTGGAATTCTTTATATGACCAACTAGTTGTTGCTTATGACTATAGAAAACCTATCACTTTATTTTTTAACGCTCATAATCAAAATCCAAATGATATGATTGTGGATAATGATTGAGACAAAATTAAAGAACTTATTGTATTTCTAGAGAATTTTCAACGAGCAACAAAAGAATTTTCTACTTTATATTATCCTACTATTTCAACTATGTTGTTTTATATAGCTATAATATTTTTACTTCTTAAAGAATATATGGAAAACTCGCTTATAAAGCATTTATTAAAAATGTTTATGAAATTAAAGAAATATTTTATTCCTATTCCCCCTATTTATATTATTGGTGTTGTATTAAACCCGACTATTAAGGTAAAATATTTATAACTGTATGGACGTACTACCACCTCCAACTCCCAAAAATTTAAATGTTGAGCCACCTATTGAACAAACGCTAGAAGAAGTGTTGAATAGCGTAGAAGATGAATGCAAAAAAGTATATCGGCATTACCAGCAAGAAAGTGCTAGTAACCAACCGACTTTCGTACCATCTTCTTCTTCAACACAGCCTAAAAAAAGACATGATGTTTATGCAGCTAGTATTGATTCTATTGAAAGCCTCAGAAATAGAATGTGCGGTGGTAGCAGTGCTAACCATATTTGCGAGTTCGATGTTTTTGTTTTGCAGGGTAATTTACCTTACCAAGCAGTTATCAATAAAAACAGAAAGGAAGACTTGCTGAAATATTGGATGCAGAATGAGAAGACATTTCCGACACTTTCAATGATGGCCCGAGATATTTTGAACATTCAAGCGTCATCAATCACTTCTGAAAGCGCTTTTTCTGCAGACAGATTTCAAATAGGAGAGCACAGACACTCATTAGCCGGAGACAGCTTGGAGATGGCGGTACTATTCAGAGATTGGATACGAGCGGAGCGAAGGAGGTGCGGTCAACCAGAGATTAACGAAGAAGAAGACGAAAACTACAACGACATTTTATCTGAAGGCTCGACGTGGAACAATTTGACCAAGATATACCAATTCCAACCGAAGAACCACACGAAATTATAAAGAAATTAGAAAAAGTATTTTCAAATTGGTAATTTATTTCATTGCAATTTTTTAATTTTTCTATGTCTTTTGCAATTGTTTTCAACAACAGTACACTACAATGTTGTAATTCTGAATCTTGTATATTTCAATGAAATAATTAATAATATAAAAGGCACAAAAACAGCCTTGAGATGTTTTTTTTTTACACTCTTCTTGTCTTTGTTTAATTATTTAGTTTATACTTTATACTTTATAAATATATTATATATATGAGTATAATTATAATACTATAATAGTATAATAGTATAATATGAGTCTATGACTATCACTAAATGACTATATGTTAATGTTACTTTGTTAGTAATTTAGTATTTTTAATTTAGTGAAAAAATTTAAAAAAAAAAAACCGACCTGGCCGTCCGTCCCCGGCCCGACTCGCCCCGACCGCCCATCGGATCGGGCGGACGACACGGTATCGTCCCGCTAGTCCCGGTCCCGCCCCAGCCCGACCCCACCCCTCCTCTCCACCCGATCCCGTCCCGATCCCGCCGGTCCCGATCCCGATGGGCCCGGCCCGGCCCACTGGCCATCCCTACCTTGCCCTAGAATTTTGAAGATTGGACTTATTAGCATGAGAAATTTTACAATAGTTGGTAAGAGTATCAGATACGGAATGAGAACCTGTATTTGAACAATTTTCACCCGACAAACTAATTTTTTTTTAGGAAAAAAGGATCATATGTGTCATCATGCTTTCGGAAAAGGGTCATATTTGTCATCCATTAAAGTTTGGGGTCAAATATACCTTGAACGTTAGCAAAGTTGTCACATATGCCATCTTTGGACGGAAATGCCATGTGGCCGCCACGTTAGATCCACGTGGAGGGTGAGACTCACCTTCATCTTCAACAGCCATCACCGCAGCCGCCACTCACAACCCAACCCTCAACTGAGATCCGTGGTCGCCACCTCCATCGTCACCCACGTCAATCCAATCACCACCGCCACTGTCGCCGCTGCCTCCACCGATACCACAAACATTCACCGACACTCACAACCCGTCGCCATCATCCACCCACCGACAAACCCTCACACCGACATCGACTGACGCCCAAAACCCGTGGATCCAACGTGGTACGGGTATGTCTTCTTTCAAGCTCCTCATCGTCCACGCCAAACCTCATCGCTATTTCTACCATCTACCACCGGTCTGGTATGTCTTCTTTCCTCGTGCCATCAGGTGAAAAATAATGATTTAATTTGCAGGGGGTGCTGATGTTTTGCCATATGTGGAGGATGATTTGAGGAAGATCTCTTCAAGGGTTGCCGAAAAAGCCAAGCACATTTGTTCTGCTAAATCGGTATTCAAACAAAATTTTCATTTTATTACACAACTTTTGCTTCTGGACTTTTCTCCTAAACCCATTTTGTAGATATTTGTCTAGGTGTTACTCAAATTGGGTTGTTTTGGGTTTTCATGATAGGTGTTATAGGGGTCATTTGGCGGTAGTGGTGGTGGTGGCGGCGGTGGTGGTGGAGGTAGAAGTGGCGGTTGCGGCGATAGCAGTGGCTGTTGAAGATGAAGGTGGGTCTCACCCTCTACGTGGATCCAACGTGGCGGCCACGTGGAATTTCCTTTCAAAGAGGCATATGTGACAACTTTGCTAACGTTGAGGATATATTTGACCCCAAATTTTAACGAATGACAAATATGATCATTTTCTGAAAGTATGATGACACATATGATTATTTTCCCTCTTTTTATATGGACTTGAACAATGCTCACTCTAGCAAAATTTATTTAAGGAGTTCATATTTTTATTTTATATTCGATGTGTGACTGTTAACCGTAAATATAAGATAGTGTGTGAGGAAGTATTTAATTGAAATTATATTATTGGACCTATCACTTTATGCTCCTCCTTAGTCTTCTCTCTTCTTTCCTTCTTTTTCTACCTCCCCTTCGCTCCCCTCTTTCCTCTCCTCATTCCTCTTTTTCTTATTTTCTGTTTTTCATCAATTTTAAAATTAATTCTATTATATGAGGAGCAAAATTCTTAAGATTTTTCGGTTTTATTATTTAATTTTTCATTTTTTTCTTAAAAATTCAGCTGAACTCCGAAAAAACTTAAAAGAAAATAATTTACACTTGAAAAAAAAAGTTTCTAAATATAAAAGCTAATAGCTAAAAATGAATTTGTGTACTTATGAAAGAAAAAAATATCTAGGAAAATCTACTGCACTTCTTTTATTTCTTTTGAGGTATATATTCAATTCAAAGTTGCTACATACGGCACTCTAGAAATTTAAAATTTTAAATGTCATCAAAGTAGACCCTAATTTTAGGAGTTTGCAAAAGTTAATCGATAAATTGAACAAAAAAAATTGTTATTGAACTATTGAAATCTTGTCATTGAGTATGATTTTTAAACAATTTTGTAATTTTTTTTCTTGGACTGTAATTTTGTAATTTATCGTAAAGAATTTGATTGGAGTATAATAGAATTCATTTTAAAATTGTACTAAAAAGTTAATTTGACGTTCTAACTTTATGAATGACCTTTTATTTTTTATTTCTTGCTAAGTTGTACTAAAAAGTTAGTTTGACGTTCTAACTTTATGAATGACCTTTTATTTCTTATTTCTTGCTCCAAAAGGTGTAATCTCCCACCCCATGTGCCCATATTCCGATCCGACAGATCTGTGAAGAAGGTAAATCATGGTAACACTTATTCCTGATTTGAGTAGAGACCATTAACATTTCTGTTATGCATGGATGGATATAAATAGAATAATTAGGACTTATTTCAATGGTTGCAAATGATATTCCTTAATTTCCTCAAAAACAGTTACAACTTTGTCCTTTTAAATTCCAACATCTTTCAACTTTGTTAATCACCAAATACAAAGATAATCAATCAAAACTTTAACACCCTCCCCTAGCACATAAAATTTAACAAAACATGGACAGAAGAACAATTCTTGCATTATTTGTCCTAACACTTTTGGTTTGTTCTTCTCTCCTTGTTGAAGCCCAATATCCAAAGCCCAATGTAGTGGAAGGCCAAGATCCAACACAAGCCCAATTACCTATAGTGGAATCAGGGCCCAAAGAAGATGATGATGCTGGGGTTGATTCTTTAACCAGAAATTTCTATGAGGATGAAGAATTTGGTCCAGAAATCTTTGTTGCTGGTCATTAATTGATTGATTTGATTAAATTCAATGGCGAAATTAGAAAATTCGCTAACGATGTTCAAGATGTAATATTTATTTATAAAAGTAATTCTTGAGCAATATTTTTCTTTTATGTGCCTGATATAATTTTGCGATGAAGGGTGTTCAACTGTCCACCTTTCTTTCCATTCCATGTAGCTAAGGCGCTGCAGTTCATCCCCTATTCCTTTTTAGTCTCTGTCAGGATCCAATTATGGATCTGAATTAAATTGCAAACTGACCAGGAAACTTAGCGTGCAAATATTGATAATCTTCCCAAGGTTGGGCTATTGAACTAACA
The DNA here is from genome assembly GCA_029844215.1 of Przewalskia tangutica. NCBI lineage: Eukaryota > Viridiplantae > Streptophyta > Magnoliopsida > Solanales > Solanaceae > Przewalskia > Przewalskia tangutica. The sequence goes on from CM056720.1 coordinate 148,633,828, forward strand.
CCTTAACTGCAGCCACATTATTCTTATCCAGGAGAATATGTTAGCATCACATCTTTGTGAATAACATGAAAATAAAATAACCTCATATTAGCTTCATAAATTTCCATATATGGCAGCAAAAACAGGCTGCCCTACCCACCTGCAAATTATGAAATAGAAACATCTTCAGTTACTTTCTGATAACGCCATTCATGAAGCTATCATGGCCAGATACCATGCCTAAGAAAATTACATGTGCCTGTGATATTCCAGTTGTAGTAACCCTGCAAACGAAGGAAAAAGATATATAGAAGAAGCAATTAAGGAAAAATGACGGGGCAAAAGAAGATCATTTACATTGCCGGTCTCAGAATGCAGCTAACTGTAAAGTTTTTGAAACCTTTATTCAAGATCACTCCTTGCTACGACTGTTCATTATCTTCATTTAGTACAATTCTTAATTACTCCTACAACAATAACCAATAGTAGAGGAAGAGAGGGTAACATAACTAAGAGAATTCAGATCGAACAGCTTTAAATTATAAATGCACCTAACAATTATGTTCGGGGAGCCTCAATAATGCAATTATTTGGCTGTAACTTTCAGAGAACAAAAGCATTACTCGAGTAACTGAATAAAAATTGCATTGCAATGAAGAAATAAACCAAAAATTGCCAATTAAAAATGTGAGAAAAAGATAAATAGCATTCTAGGTCAGCCACATCACATTGTCTATACCTAACTTTATATTATATATAGATTCTTTACACGGGTACATAAATATTTCCCTTTTTTCAAATTGTATTTTCGTAGATACACAAGCGATATTGAGAGTCTCAGAGCAAATTGAAAGCAATCAAAAGTTTTGTATCAATACCTCGTACCTATAAACTAAGCTATGTTTACAATTCAGGGATGTAGGAAATCAAAACGAAAAGTATAAACTGAAAAATCAGTTTCAGCTATGCATATTGAATTTGACGCCAAGAATGACGGACAATCAAATATTATATGGCCCGTCAATTTCAAAAGTGAAATTGACGACAAACTGTAAAATTCTACGCAATGAAAATAAGTACGGTACGTCAAATTTCACGGTCTCAGAATTTCAGATTTCTCAATTCACTGATTTCTCAATTCACTGGAATTTTGCAAGTTCATGACAGTCTAATTATACGGATCGTCAATTCATTGACGGAACGTCAAAAATATTGACGGCCCAGATCAGACCGTCAAACAAATCGGTGGACCGTCAATATCATGCCGATAGCAAACATTATAAATACGACCCTTAGTCTTCAAAAATCAGATTTCACTTCTTTCAAGCCCTAGAACGAATGCTCTCTCTTCCCAACCTTCCCATACATCGAGGTAAACCATTTTCACACAATTTTATGCAATTATAACGTAATCGTCATGATTCCTAAGTAAAAATTGATTATTCCAAACCTAGAGTTTTCAAGATAAATCCAATTCAAAGTTTCGGGGGGCAATCATTGGAGTTCTTCTTCAAAGTTTGGATTTTTATTACAAGTCTTGGAGAAATTAAGGTATGTAGAGTTTTTATCTACGTGTGGGGACATCATTGTTCTTCCCCCACGCCACGTTTATATGAAATCATGAAAATTCCATACTTAGGGTTTTAACTCTCTTATCATGATAACCCTAATTATATATAATAATGTATATGTATCATGTTTCTATTTCAATTCGTCTATTGTATTCATGATATGCCATTACGATTGTCATTAACCTGTCTGTAATCCATAAACACATGCTTTGATTTTTATGGGTTCTTAAATACATGTTATAATCAATATTATATATATATATATGTGTGTGTGTTGATGTGTTTACGCAAGTTATATTCTATATGTATTTACATGTTAAATTAAAATCATATTTACAAATTATTTCATGAAATCCATGGGTTTACAAGTCACTATTTTTAAGTACATATTTTTGGGAGTAGCATAGTTTACCGAGAAGGCTCTAGTGGCCTGAAACTATGCATGTCACCGTAGGATAAGGGTCGCTCAGTCCAGAGGACGATACCTTCAGATTTACAGATTGGATCCTTTCTTGTCATGTTCATGTCTCATACCCCGGAAAGGTATGGAAAAGATCTGATGGTCGGGCCAGGTACCAGACTCCATATACCCATGTGGTGATTCATGTTGTCGGTTATGCTACTTGTTACACCCCGTAATACCAGAGCTACTAATTGAGAACGTGATTAAGGATTTAAGATTAGAGTTTTGGAAGGAAAGAATTATTACATTTTCTTAAGAAAAAATTTGGAAAAAATGTGACGACGGAAAAATTATTAACTTGGAGTTTAATACTTCTAATTTGATTTATGGGATTAGTATTGGATTGTGAAGTATCGAAATTAATAATATGGGGCCTGCCGAAAATTTCACAATTTTGCGAGGCCCTTCGATTTTAAAATATTTTGGACAAATATCTAGATATTTATTAAAAATGAAATTTTGACCAATGGGAGGGTGACATGTGTCCCTCATCCACTTTGTTCACTTGTCTTGAAAGGGGAAAAATATCTATATAGAGAAAGAGATGAAAGACTTAGCCATTTTTTACATATTCATCTTCCAAACTTTTCTCTTCTCCCTTAGCTCTAAATTTCGAAAATTCCAAGAACAAAAAGTGATTATTATCCAAGATTAAGAACCAAAAACCTTGGGTTGGCCAAAAATGGTGATGGAAACCCTAGCTTGTTCATCGACCTTTTGGAGGTAAAACGTGAAGGGAAGTTGGTTATAAGGTTGTAGTGGATGCATGGAAGTAATTGGAACTTGAAGAATAGGAGTTACGACTAACCTAAGGACCGACTTTTGCGTGGACTGTTTTGAACGACTTTGAGGTAAGATTTCGTCCTCCTCTTGATGTAATTAGATATTACATGTTGTAGTAATGTATAGATGAGCTTGTGTTAAAAAGAATGAAGATTAAAAAGTGTTTGAACCATTTTTGGGTGTTGGGCCGAGAATGGGCAGTTTTGGTCCATTTGGATTTCGTTGGTTATTGTTGTTATTATCTTCACCTATTACATGTTAAAATGGAGTAATATGGTTGTTGATAAGTTGATATGTCATATATAGAGGTGTTGGAACTTGAATTGAAATAAAATGGATTAAGGAAAGAGTTATCGGATTGTAGTTATTGGTCGTGGAATCTATAAAACTGTTGGATATTGTCGTGCAGTTTTTATGGACTGTTTTGTGGCGTTATTAACCTGGAATTCCAGTGGACATTATGTATGTTTAATGTGGTAAATTGCTAATAAAAGTCCTAAGAGATTAATGGTATAAAAAGGTGTTAAAAGGATTCACATTTTACCCTTGTTGTTGTCGGATTTTGGACTGATTTTGTGGACTGTTTTACATGGATTAAGGGGATGAATTTTACATGTCAAGTAGACGTGTAATCCCCTTTGGTTAACTGTTGGTTGTGCCTTTAATTGTGGTTTGTTTGTTGTTGAGTTTGGGCCTTGGAAAAGGTGAAAAAATACGTATAAACGGGGGAAGTGCTGCCTAAATTTTCGTAGAATAAGATGACTTTTACTTAGTATTAACCTACTCTAGTAACCTTGAAGTTGATAGAAGTGTTATTGTATTTATAGGTTGAAGTACCTAATCGGGACGTATTCTACTTGTCGTGTTGGTTAGTCGTCAATAAGGTATGTGAACCTCTTCCCTCTCTCTTTTGGCATGTTCTTCGTGTGAACCATAACTGTGGTATTGTTTCAAAAGTTATTCTACTCTTAGAAGTTAAGGAGTATTCTTGTTATTGATTCTATGCTAAAGACATGTCTAAATTATTCCTAAGTCCTTACCAAGTCTTATGGGAGATGTTGGTAAGAGCTTTTAGTAAACATTGGAGTCGAATTGATCTTGTTAGTTACAACACTAATGAGAAAAGGTATCGAACAAGTCATTGCAGCGTTAATGAAAAAGAAATCGACAATCTATTATATTGAAATGAGTAGATGATGCGCGTTAAGATGCACACACTTTAAACGCAAGTGCACGTTATCGTGACAAGTAATATAGTCTTTGATAAGACCGAATATCGTCCACAAGGATTAGGGTCCAATTACCAACTATCTATTTTCTAGTATCTATTTGGTGAATTTATGATTGATTGGTTGTTTATAACTAAGAATTATAAAAGCTATGTTAACTATAAAGGGTTTACTTCAGTGATGATGAGAATAGGGCTTCCATGTATCCTTACTATCCGCTTATGCTACTTACTAATGCATTAACTCATGGTATTCTTCTTTAGGAGAAAGCGGGTTCTGAAATCGTTTTATACTCCGTTAGGGTTATATAAACACTCAACCCGATGTCGCACCTTACCTAACTTTCGGTGATAAGGATAACTTTATAGGAGGATTAAGAACAAAAATCTAGTTGGCCAGTCACGCCTGATGCGCAAAATTAGGGTTGTTAAGCCTCTCATCAACGCTACATAAATAATTGAGGTATTTTCATCCCCAATCCAAGAATGTCTACCCAACTTACAGCATATTCACAATCCCCCCTTTTCAGAATCTGATTAGAAATCATATAGTGATAATTAGTTGTCAATTAATTACCAAGAATTCAACTCAATTATTGGATAGATCTCTCAATAAGAAAAATAACCATAAGCATGCATTAATTTATAACATAAGTTTCTAGTAATTCAACATGGAAAGCCCTATAAAGGAATTAGTTCCTAGTCATTGATATGACAAGAACTAATCCCATGTTCATCATACAAAAACTGAAATAAAAGAAAAGAAAAAGAAAAGAAAATACTTAAGAATGAGTCTCCAAGCCAAGCATCCAAGGGTTGTGTTGTGGAATATTTACAAGATGGATTGGGGGAAGGATGAATGTAGAATGGTGAATGGTGGAGTGGAGAATGAAGAATTCTTCTAATGATGTAGAGTATTTATAGCCAAAGAATCCTTTAGGTGAAGGGTTAAGGATTTGTGTAGGTAGGAAAAGTTATTAGAATCCTTTTAGGTAAGGGTTTTTTAGGTAGGAAAAGGTTTCCCTTTAGGTAGGAAAAGTTATCCCTTTAGGAAGGAAAAGTTATCCCTTTAGGATTCTGAAACATGTCAAATTCGTCCCAAGACTTCACAATTCAGCGTCGGCGCGCGACCTGCAGATTCGCGGCTGAAATTCAGCAACTCTCGGGACTTTCCGCACTTTGGGCGCCGCGGCTCTGCTGCCCGGCGCCGCGGCGCCGGTGACATTTTTCTGGCGAATTTTCGTTTCGTCGTCTTTTCTCGTCCGGACTTCGTCTGATTGTCTCTATAATTCCCGGAACTTCTTAGACTTCATTTCTTGACCCTTTTGTGTGCAATTCCATCTCATTTATGCTCATTTTCTCTTCTTTTCGTCATTTCTCCATTTCTGACCGCTGTGACACAAAAGAAAGGAAAACGACCCTAATACTATACTAAACATAAACAAAATGAGTAAAATACTAACTAAAAATGACTCAAAAAGTGTATATAAAATACACCGATCAAATACCCCCAAACTTAACCTTTGCTCGCCCTCGAGCAAAGATAAAAAGAAAGAAATAAAAGACTCAAGAAACGAAAAATAAAAGACTCACTGACATTGATCACTTTTGCTGCATTTAGTGTTATCTAGCAAAACATGAAGGTTAGCAGAATAATATGCAGGAACATGTAGCATGAAATTTTTCAGCACACCAAACACATTGAGCTAGATATTTCGCAAACTCATATTTATCATGCTTTAATGGAAGTCAATATACTAAATCATGCATATAAATTCAAAGAAATCCTATGGCATGCTTACTTGCTATTCTCCACTAATCCTGGATATGCATAAAAGAGATCTTCAGGACTTTAAGGGTTGTAATGTAGGCTTAGGTATATGTAGGTAAAAATAGGCATTTTAGGCTCATTTAGTGTACCATAAGCTCTTTAGCTTTTTAGTATTTCCCTTTTCTTTTTGTTCTTTCCTTCATTTCGATTCTATCTTTTCCCTCTTTTGTTTTGGAAGAGTGAAATGTATAATAATGACAGGCACCCCCAAACTTAGGCTTTTGCCTATTTCTTATTACTTTTTTATTGGGGTGCAACAGACTTATTCACTTTTTTTTTTTTTTTAACACACTTTATTCCACTCTTTCACATTTTTACTTATGGCACAATATGGGAATATAGGGTGTCAAAGAAAAAGTTTCAATTTTTAGGCTTAATGGGGCTGACTAGGGATACTTTTAAAGTCCGGGATAGAAAAAGAATGGTAAGAATTGGCTATCAAAGAAATGCCTGAGTCATCTCCCTATCATGCATATCCTAACTATTTCGCCTCAAATAGCAAGCAATCATAACACATAGGTTTTCATTATTTAGCATGCACAATTTAAGCAAGAAACTCCAAATAGACAGATTTTGTGAGTTTTTGGCATATCTAACCTAGGTGTTTAGATAGTTGCTTCTAATTCCATTACATTATTCCACCTTCCTTCACTAGGTGTTTCTAGCAACTACAACATACATGATCTTTGTGACAATTATGACTCAAAGAGAAAAAAAATTGTGACTCAAAAATAAACACAAAACAAATAAAAAGATTTAATCGAAACATAACAAGACACAAATAAAACACCGAACTTAAATCACACATTGTCCCCAATGTGTGCAATACTAAAAATGAAAAATGGACAACTTCTTGACACAACACGGTCATAATGGAGGTCTAGGAGAAAAAATTCGGAATTTGCGGAAATATGGCTCTGAAGTTGAGCGCCGACACGAGATTCGCGCGCCTTGTACTGCTAATCTTGTGGCTCTTACGAGATTCTGGCGCGGCCGATTCTGGCGCATGTGCACGGCGCTTTTCCTTTTTTTTTCCAGCGTTTGTTGCTCCTTTTTCCTCGGTTTGACTTTGATCCACTGTCATCCAACAACACAAAACAAGAACCCAAGACCGTGAGATCGTTTCAAGACAAAAATAAAACAAACTAAAGACGAGAAATTAAAATAACATAATTAAAAACATTGGGTTGCCTCCAACAAGCTTTGTCTTTAACGTCTTTTAGCGGACGCCTTTAACCTTTACGAGTGCCTATTGGATCCTTCGCGAATCGCTTGCAATCGCGAGTTATTGTTGCAGTCTCACTTCAACTACAATTGCTTCAAACAAGGGCCTTACATATACAATTATCCCCCAAGTAGGCTTGCCTTTTATGCTTTCTATAATGTAGGAATCCGTGAACTTCTCTACATCTCTCAACTCTAGGGGGTACCCTTGATGGTATGGGCTTCCTAATTGGGAATCAGTCGTGATAGCTAGTGGTGTTTCTTCTGTAATAGGTGTAAGAAAAAGAATTTCCACAGAATCCAAGAAGGTAAATAATTGAATCTCTACTATCCTTTCCTTTTCTACACCAACTATCTCACCAGATTCCTCAATAGTTGGGTTTGGTTGCTCCTCAATTTGTTGTTATTTGTTGAATATGATTGCGAGTTCGCTATTTGCGTTTCCAACTTCTTCATGGCCATTCTCGTTTAGTCCATGAATGAGCTTGTACCTCGTGAGGCCGAGTATAACTTCTCGCAATTCCTCCCTCTCTTCCTCTATGGTTGGAGCTCGATCATATTGACAGTAGAAATCCATGTCTTAAGGATCCCTGAGATGAATCAAAACCAACAACGAATCACGGCACACTTATTTTTTTTTTTTTGTTTTTTTTTCCAAAAGAAAATAAAATAAATAATTCAAAGAAACAAAAATAAAAACCAAATTAGAAATTAAAAATAGATAAATTTGATATTGAACTATGCCTAATCCCCGGCAACGGCGCCAAAAACTTGATGCGCGTTAAGATCGCACACTTTAAACGCAAGTGCGTTATCGTGACAAGTAATATAGTCTTTGATAAGACCGAATATCGATCGCAAGGATTAGGGTCCAATTACCACTATCTATTTTCTAGTATCTATTTGGTGAATTTATGATTGATTGGTTGTTTATAACTAAGAATTATAAAAGCTATGTTAACTATAAAGGGTTTACTTGGTGATGATGAGAATAGGGCTTCCATGTATCCTTACTATCCGCTTATGCTACTTACTAATGCATTAACTCATGGTATTCTTCTTTAGGAGAAAGCGGGTTTCTGAAATCGTTTTATACTCCGTTAGGTTATATAAACACTCAACCCGATGTCGCACCTTACCTAACTTTGGTGATAAGGATAACTTTATAGGAGGATTAAGAACAAAAACCTAGTTGGCCAAATCGCGCAATGCAAAATTAGGGTTGTTAAGCCTCTCATCAACGCTTCATAAATAATTGAGGTATTTTCATCCCCAATCCAGAATGTCTACCCAACTTACAAAGATATTCACAATCCCCTTTTGAATCGATTAGAAATCATATAGTGATAATTAGTTGTCAATTAATTACCAAGAATTCAACTCAATTATTGGATAGATCTCTCAATAAGAAAAATAACCATAAGCATGCATTAATTTATAACATAAGTTTCTAGTAATTCAACATGGAAAGCCCTATAAAGGAATTAGTTCCTAGTCATTGATATGACAAGAACTAATCCCATGTTCATCATACAAAAACTGAAATAAAAGAAAAGAAAAAGAAAAGAAAATACTTAAGAATGAGTCTCCAAGCCAAGCATCCAAGGGTTGTGTTGTGGAATATTTACAAGATGGATTGGGGGAAGGATGGATGTAGAATGGTGAATGGTGGAGTGGAGAATGAAGAATTCTTCTAATGATGTAGAGTATTTATAGCCAAAGAATCCTTTAGGTGAAGGGTTAAGGATTTGTGTAGGTAGGAAAAGTTATTAGAATCCTTTTAGGTAAGGGTTTTTTAGGTAGGAAAAGGTTTCCCTTTAGGTAGGAAAAGTTATCCCTTTAGGAAGGAAAAGTTATCCCTTTAGGATTCTGAAACATGTCAAATTCGGCCCAGCACTTCACAATTCCCGCATCGGCGCCGCGGCGCATGAAATTCAGCAACTCTCGGGACTTTCAGCACTTTGGGCGCATGGCTGCTGCTGGCGCGTGCGCGATGACATTTTTCGGCGAATTTCGTTTATCGTCTTTTCTCGTCCGGACTTAATCGATTTTCTCTATAATTCCCGGAACTTCTTAGACTTCATTTCTTGGCCCTTTTGTGTGCAATTCCATCTCATTTATGCTCATTTTCTCTTCTTTTCGTCATTTCTCCATTTCTGACCGCTGTGACACAAAAGAAAGGAAAACGACCCTAATACTATACTAAACATAAACAAAATGAGTAAAATACTAACTAAAAATGACTCAAAAAGTGTATATAAAATACACCGATCAGTAGAATTTTCCATCTGCATAGAAGCTAAGATATAACTAGTTTGTTTTACACTTTCTAGGTTCACAGCTGATTAGATAAGATCATTATTAATAAATAACCTACTAATGGCTCATAAAATTGATTAATTTGCCAATTCGGATCAGTTATCACCATGCAAATGTTTCCATAATGTTAGCCAGAGGAGCGAGACGAATTAGATTATCGAGTTGGTACAAACGGCGAGTGGATCCTATACTTGACTTGATCTTTATAAACTGAGCGGATCCTAATCCTTAGTGATATTTTCCCTTGATAGTACTTTTGGTTTTATAAAGGAAAGTTGTTTACCTATTCGTTTGATAATTCCTTGAGTTTTTCTAAAAAGATAGTTCATTATAATTGTGCTAATGAGAGTAAAAAATGATTTAAATTGTACATAGTTGCTTGTGATAGCTATAGGTGTACAGTCCTTTATATTCACACCGAGTCCCAGAATGGGCCGGAACATGTCGTACCTTATTTGACTTATAACACATTACACCGAGTCCCAGAATGGACCGAAACATGTCGTACCTTATTTGACTTATAGCACATTACATCGAGTCCCAGAATGGGTCGGGACATGTCTTACCTTGCATGACTTATAGAGCGTTACACCGAGTTCCAGAATGGGCCGGGACATGTCGTACCTTGCATGACTTATAGAGCGTTACACCGAGTCCCAGAATGGGCCTGGACATGTCGTACCTCGCATGACAATATTTGTTTATTTGGACAGACGTTCTTAATTTTGACATGACTCTCATTTTTAAAAGGAAATCACAGTAGACGCGGTTGAATCTTATTTTTAAAAGGATACAGTTGAATAATTTTTATAAAGTACATGTCTGATGAAATGCGGTGGTACGGAATACGATGTCTGATGATGCTGATGCGTTGATACATCAATACGGTGGTACAGGGGTACAGTGATACAAGGTACAATTGGCTCTTATTTTTGGCACGGTAGGATCTAGTATTTGATTTTCATACTTGTCCTTGTCATTCTTTTGTACAGTTATGATCTTATTTACTGTACTTCATGTTTACATACTTGGTACCTTGTTGTACTGACCCCCTTCGGGGGGCTGCGTTCATGCCCGCAGGTATTAGGTACTTAGTTGGGTGATCCGCGAACTTAGGATCCTTGTTCATCGTTGTGGGATAGCTCCAATGTTCCAGATCTTGTCATTTTGGCACAGGTCTTCCATTACGGCTAGGTATATTCAGGGGTACGGCGGGGCCTTGTCCCGTGATAGTTTACTGTCCAAACTCTTAGAGGTCTATATTCATATGTGGGCTGGACTTACGTGAGTTGTATTTATATTTTTGTACAGTTGTATTCCCATTCGGGTGTTATATATTATGACAGACTTGCCGGCTTTGCCTTTGCAAAAAATGAAAAAAATGATGAGTGTTATTTAGCTTCCGCGGGTTACTTGTGTTGTATGGGTAGAAGGGTGCCCAGGTAGGGAACTAGTCACGGACCCGGGATTTGGGTCGTGATACTACTGCTCTCCCCACAGATATACAAGTTACAGATACACAGATTTTGTATATATTTTATACTCATGTCAAATCATGTTCATACTCATGTTCAGTTTTAGTTCATGTCCTATTATTTCATGTGCCTAATTGTACTTTCAATTGCTTTACATACAACACAATTCAAATATACTAACGTCCCTTTGCATGGGGCCTACACTTCACGATGCACGTGATAAGTTACAGGGATACAGATCTGCTCAGTAAGATTACTTCAGTATCAGTCGTTTGGTGAGCCATATTTCATTCGGGGTGACAATTTAGTTATTTATGATTATGCATTATTAGTAGAGGTATACGAGGGCCTTATCCTGATAAGCAGTTTTGCAAACTCATATTGTCAGAGGTTTCATAGACTAGTCTAGTATCATGTCATGTCAGGCATGTCAGTATTATTTTCAGACTTTCATGTTTTTACTCAGATGATTCCGCTATAATATTTTCAGACTATTATTTCAATATTATGTTTTACATGTTTTAAAAGTCATTACTTTAGTATATTTTATTCTCATGTTGACAAGCAAGTCATGTGGTTCGCTCGGACGCATATAGTCACACACCGAGTGTCGTGTTTCACCTAGGCCATGGTTTAGGGCATGACAAAGCTTTGTATCAGAGCCTAGGTTCATGTGTCTTAGAGAGTTGTTAGGTGTATTTTGTATACGCTTTTTGAGTCATTTTTAGTTAGTAATTTTCCCATTTTCGTTTAAATAAGTGTCGTGTTAGGGTCGTTTTTCTTTCTTTTGAGTCACAATAGTTCAAAAAGGCAAAATGGTGAAAAAGAGCGAAAATTGGGCATAAAATGAGGGTCTCGAGGTAAAAAAGTCGAAAATTGGAGATTCGGACGAAAGCAAGCAGAGCCGCGGCGCCATTTAATCAGAGACCCCGCAGGAGTTTCAGCGCCATGGCGCCGGAATGCAGGGACGCGGTGCCAAGGCGGGATTTTTCAGATCCGAAGTGAAATTGGCCAGGGGCAGAAGAGTCCAGGGCACACAATTTTTGCAGCATATTTAAGCCCTTGGGACAGATTTTGGGAGGAGGGCTCATAACATACAACATATCACAACCTTGGAGGCTACATTTGGAGACATTAGTTCTAAGTATTTTTCTTTCTTTTCTCTATTTTAATTCAGTTCATGTTTGGATTTGTATTAGTTCTTAGCATGTCTATAACTAGGATCTAAACACTTTATTAGGGATTTCCTATTGAATCTCTTGAAACTCTTTTTCATGAATTAATGCATTAGTTTGGTTTCTTCGTCACCTGATTAAGATTTATTCAATATTGGTATGAATGTTTGATAGTTAACTGATCACTAATTATCATAATCTATATGATTTCGAATCAAGAACCGAGATGAGAGATTTGGATATGCTGTAATTGAATAGACATATGTTAAAATCACGGATGAAAGTACCCCGATACCTGTGTAGCATTGTAGGTTATTGTTCTTAATCCTCATATGTGGTAAAATCTATCATAGAAATATAGAAGGTTTTTGTACTGGGGTTGAGCGATTATATATCATAACCGAAATATAAGACAATCTAGTTAACCTGCTATTTTAACGTAGAAGAAAACACTTTTCTTGTTGCATTAAAGATTGAAAAGGGTGGATAGTTGAGGATAGTGGAAGCCCTATTTCCATCATAACTGATTAAACCAAAGTAACTTAGTTAAGTTTCGCAATTACTCTAGTAGTATTAGATAAAAATCCAAACAAACTATCATTAGCCAAATAGATAACATATAGTAGATGTTCGGTAATTGAAAATCAGTCTCTGTGGACGATATTCGGTCTTACATACTATATTACTTGTAACGATACGTACACTTGCGTGAGCAATTGGAAAATCGGCTAATAAGTTTTTGACGTCATTGCCGGGGACTGGCGTACTTTTAATATCGAACCATCTATCCTTATTTCTACTTTGGCTTTTATTTTCATTTTTACTTTTAGAACCATATTGCTTTGATTTGTTGGTTGATTTTGATCTATTTCAGGGACTTAGTTTATGCGAAGAAGAAGAGGAGCATACACACTTGTTCCTTTTAACCCTGAGATTGAGAAAGCTTGCAAGCAGAACAAGCGAAACAAGAGGATAACTGATTTAGTGACCATGAAAAACCAACTGAATCAGAATGGGGTGAACAATGAGGTTCCTCAAAATGTAGGGGAGCCAATACAGGTTCCAACAGAGAGAAGTTTGGGGGACTACGTTTTGCCCGCGATTCTGAGTGCAGAGCATGCATCGGGCTCCAATAGGCAAACAACTTTGAGATAAAGCGGCCCATCCCGAGCATGGTCGAACACGATCAGTTTGGGGGATTCATGCGAAGATCCCCACATGCACAGTGCCAATTTTCTGAAGCTGTGTGCCACCTTCAAGTATAATGGTGTTACTGACGATGTCATTAGATTGAGGCTCTTCCCGTTCTCACTTAGGGATAGATCCAAGAGCTGGTTGAATTCACTGTCTGCGAACTCCATCACTACCTGGAAAGACTTAGCCCAGAAGTTTCTTTCCAAGTTCTTCCCTCCTTCAAAGGCGGCAAAGCTAAGGGGAGAGTTGAACAACTATTATCAGCTGGATGGAGAGTCGTTTTATGATGCATGGGAGCGATTCAAGGATTTTCAGAGAAAATGCCCGCATCATGGCATAGAGAAGTGGATGTTGGTCCATATTTTTTATAATGGGTTGAGTGATACTACTCGTACCATAATTGATGCTGCATCAGGGGGAGCGTTCATGAGGAAGAGTGCTAATGAGGCACCATGAGTTGCTAGAAGACATGGCTGCGGATAATCACCAAGGGGCAGATGACAGATCAGTGAGTAACAGGAAGACTATAGGCATACATGAGATAGATGCTATCACTGCATTGAATGCGCAGGTGGCCCTTTTGACAAAGCAACTGCAGCAAAACACTATGTCTGTGAACGCAGTTCAGATGCCTGTGAGTTGTGAGATCTGTGGTGGACCACATACTTTTGATATATGCACAGCGGTGGATCCTAATAATATGGCCATTGTTGGGCGATTTCCAAGTGCTCACGCAAGTGTACGTATCGTTACAAGTAATATAGTCTGGTAAGACCGAATATCGTCATCAGAGACTGGTTATCAAGTACCGATTATCTAAGCTTTAGTTTCTATTTGGTGAACTTTAATTTGTTTGTATTTTATCTAATAACTAAATCTAAGTAATTGCAGAAAATAAACTAATTATGATAATACTTTGGTTTAAATCAGTTATGAAGGAATTAGGACTTCCAATATCCTCAACTATCCACTCTTTTCAATCCTAAAAGCAACTAGAATGACTTCTTCTTCTACGTTAAGATAGCGGTCAACTAGACTGTTTTATACTCCGGTTAGGATATATAATCGCTCAACCCCAGTGCAGAACCCTTCTATATTTCTATAATAAGATTTACCACATATGAGGATTAAGAACAATAACCTATAATGCTACACAAGTATCGGAGTACTTTCGTCCGCGATTTTAACCTATGTCTATTCAATTACAACATATCCAAATCTCTCCTCTCGGTTCTTGATTCGAAATCATATAGGTTATGATAATTAGTGATCAATTAACTATCAAACATTCATACCAATTATTGAATAAATCTTAATCAAGTGAAGAAGAAAACAAACTAAAGCATTAAGTCATGAAATAGAGTTTCAAGCGATATAAAAGGAAAGCCCTAATAAAGTGTTTAGCTCCTAGCTATAGTCACGCTAAGAACTAACACAAAATTCATACAAGAACTGAATTAAAAATAAGGAAAAACAAAGAAAATAAAATAACTTGAAAAACCTCCAAAGTTGTCTTGCCTCCTTTTCTAGCCTCCAAAGTAGAATTGTGGAATATGTATAAGATGCCCTCTTTAGGTCAGGGTTTTAGGAATTTAAGTCTTGAGAAAAATCACGTTTTAGACCCTTTTGCCCTTCGAAAATCGACCCAGAAAATCAGAAATCCCGCGTCGGCACAGCGGTCCTGCAGAATGGCACCGCGGTGCCAAAAGTACTGCAGTCTCTCTGAATATTAGGCACCACAGTTCTGCATTACGGCACCGCGGTGCCGGTGGCTTCCCATTCTGGATTTTTTGATTTTTTGTTATTTTCTCGTCCGGCCTTCGTCTGATTTCTCCTATGCTTCCCGGGACTTCTTAGGCTTCATTTCTTGGCCCTTTTAATGTGTAATTCCATCTAAATCAAGCTAATTCATCCTCTTTTGTCATTTCTCCATTTAGGACCGCTGTGACTCAAAAGAAAGAAAAACAGACCTAATATTGTACTAAATACAAACGAAATGAGTAAAATACTAACTAAAAATGACTCAAAAAGTGTATATAAAATATGCCAAATAAACCCCCAAACTTAACATTTACTCGCCCTCGAGTAAAGCAAAAATAAAAACGAAAATAAAATAAACGAAGACTCTATGAAATGGATCAAGTAGCTATAGCAATGCTTCTTCAAAATCATGGATGAAAGATGAGATAATATGTTAGAACATATATAACATGAATAATCAGCAATCTAGAATTTCAAGTTAGATATTTCGCAAATTCACTTAGATCATGGTCAATGGAAATACAAACACCTAACCTATGTAGGTCAATTTTATTCCATCTTTTCCAAAATGCTATGGACATGTTTACTTGCTATTCTCCACTAATCATAGACATACACATTAAATATCATCAGGACTTTCAAGGGTTGTAATGTAGGCTTAGACAGGGGTAGGTAAAAATAGGCATTTAGGCTCAATTACGTACCATAAGCTTTTTTCATTCAACTTTTTCTTCTTCTTTTTGATTTTCCTTTTTAATCTCATACCTATTTTTCCCCTCTTTTATTTTGAGAGAATGAGATACGTTACAAATAACAGGCACCCCCAAACTTAGGCTTTTGCATATTCTTCATTGGGGTGCATCAAAATTTTCAATTCTCTTTTTGTTTCTTTTTCAACACTTTTCATCGCACTAACTTTCAATTATCAGTTATGGAACAAATAGGGAATCATAGGGTGTCAAACAAAGATCTTATTTTAGGCTCAAAGGGGCTGACTAGTGATACAATTCATGTCAGGGTAGGTAATGAATGGTCAAAAGGGCTATCAAAGAAATGCCTGAATCATCTCCCTAAACATGTACATCTTAACAATTTCACCTCAAATAACAAGCAAACTGATTTTCTAGACATTTTTCATCTTTTCTTTCCATAACTGACACACATAGGCTAGGCACAAATATCCCAAAGAATTAGATGTCATGAATTTTTGGCATATCTAACTTAAGCACACAGATTGTCGCTTTTAATTCTATTACATTATCCCACTTTATCCACTTAATATCTTTAGCAACTACAACATGCATGATCCATAAAAAAAAATTATGACTCAAAAACATATAAAAAAACACAAACAAAAGACAACAAAAAGACTCAAAACCAAATACAAAATAAAAAAATAAGACACCCCCCAAACTTAATCGACACCTTGCCCCTCATGTATGAAGACTAAAAATAAGAGACAACTTACTGACACAACATAGCGATCATAACGGAGGTCTGGGATGAGATTTTGGAAATTGCACATCTTTTGGGCTCTCTGAAATTTCAGCGTCGTGGCCCTGCATGTTGGCGCCATGGCGCTGTGCTCGATTTTTGCACTTTTCCAGCAATTTTTATCCTTTTCCACTCAGGGTCAGTCCCTAATCCACCTGCCATCAACACATAAGACAAAACCCAAGATCGTGAGACTGTTCAAGATAAAATAAAATAACTAAAACAAGAATTTAAATAACCTAATTAAAAATATTGGGTTGCCTCCCAACAAGCGCTGTCTTTAACGTCTTTTAGCCGGACGTAATTAATCCTTACTAGTTCCCAGTGGATCCTTCTGCGAACTGCTTGCCATCCGCACAATTATTATTGCAGGTCTCACTCCTCCTACAACACTTTTTTCAAACAAGGTCCTCATATCTAAGATTATCCCCCAATTATACAAGACATACTTATCTTCTACGCTATCTATAATGTAGGGATCAGTGAAACTCCCTACATCTCTCAACTTTATGGGGTGCCCTTGAGGGTATGGACTTTCTGGTTGGGGCTCAGTAATGGTAGTTGGTGGTGTTTCTTCAGCCATGGGTACATGAAAGAGGAATTTCAAGGAATCCAAAAAAGTGAAAAATTGGATTTCAGTAACCTATTCTTTTTCTACACCAACTACCTCTCTTAATTCCTCATTATTCTCAACAGCTTGTTGTGGTTCAGATTCCTCAATCTGCTCACCACTCATCGTAACTGGGTCACTCGGTGGACTTTCTTGAGGTGTCTTGGTTACTATGTCCATCAGTTTTCCGATTTATGGTTCCAAATTCGTAAGTTTTCCCACTTGAGTCTCCAAGTTCTGCAAAGAGGATCTTACTTCCACTATGAATTGAGTTTGGGCGTTTGTGAGTTCCAACAATGCTTCTCTCAATTCATCCCGCTCCTCTGATGGGGCCTGACTCTGTGGCTGCTGAAATTGCCTTTAAGGAGTCTAGGACTTGGTGAGCCTGAGTAAGGCTTCCTGCAGCCCATCTCGATCTTTCTGTGGAACCTGTAGGTTAAATTGTTGTTGATGATACTGATGATGTGGATAGTAGTCGTAGTAATGTTGCCTCTGATAGTAGTAATAGTAGTCCATGTGTATTTTTTTTCTTTTTTTTTGAACAAAAGTTTTACCTACAAAATAAGAAAAACAACAAAAACTGATAAAAAGATGCTCGCAGAACAAGTTAGGAACTTGCTCTTGGAGCAACCAAATTAGAAATAAAAAAACATAACCAAATAGATACAAACCAAATTAAAAATACGAATAGATACGATATTGATTATACGCCAGTCCCCGACAATGGCGCCACAAACTTATTGGGCGATTTCAACGTGCTCACGCAAGTGTACGTATCGTTACAAGTAATATAGTCTGGTAAGACCGAATATCGTCCTCAAAGAGTGGTTATCAAGTACCGATTATCTAAGCTTTAGTTTCTATTTGGTGAATGTTAATTTGTTTGTATTTTATCTAATAACTAAATCTAAGTAATTGCAGAAAATAAACTAATTATGATAATACATTGGTTTAAATCAGTTATGAAGGAATTAGGGCTTTCAATATCCTCAACTATCCATTTTTTTCAATCCTTAATGCAACTAGAATGACTTCTTCTTCTATGTTAAGATAGCGGTTAACTAGACTGTTTTATATTTCGGTTATGATATATAATCGATCAACTCCAGTGCAGAACCCTTCTATATTTCTATGATAGGATTTACCACATAGGAGGATTAAGAACAGTAACCTATAATGCTACACAAGTATCGGAGTACTTTCGTCCGCAATTTTAACGTATGTCTATTCAATTACAACATATCCAAATCTCTCCTCTCAGTTCTTGATTCGAAATCATATAGGTTATGATAATTAGTGATCAATTAACTATCAAACATTCATACCAATTATTGAATAAATCTTAATCAAGTGAAGAAGAAAACAAACTAATGCATTAAGTCATGAAATAGAGTTTCAAGCGATTCAAAAGGAAATCCCTAATAAATTGTTTAGCTCCTAGCCATAGTCACGCTAAGAACTAACACAAAATCCATACAAGAACTGAATTAAAAATAAGGAAAAACAAAGAAAAGAAAATAACTTGAAAATCCTCCAAAGTTGTCTTGCCTCCTTTTCTAGCCTCCAAAGTAGAATTGTGGAATATGTATAAGATGCCCTCTTTAGGTCAGGGTTTTAGGAATTTATAGTCTCGAGAAAAATCACGTTTTGGAACCTTTTGCCCTTCGAAAATCGACCCAGAAAATCAAAAATCCCGCGTCGGCACCACGGTGCCGAAAGTACTGCATCCTCTCTGAATATTAGGCACCGCTGTTCTGCATTACGGCATCGTTGTGCCGGTGGCTTCCCATTCTGGATTTTCTGATTTTTCGTTATTTTCTGGTCCGGACTTCGTCTGATTTCTCCTATGCTTCCCGAGACTTCTTAGGCTTTATTTCTTGGTCCTTTTAGTGTGCAATTCCATTTAAATCAAGCTCATTTTATCCTCTTTTTTGCCATTTATCCATTTAGGACCGCCGTGACTCAAAAGAAAGAAAAACAGACCTAATAATGTACTAACACAAACGAAATGAGTAAAACACTAACTAAAAATGACTCAAAAAATGTATATAAAATATGCCTAACACCCATGGAGCAGGTTCATGCAGTTGGGAACTTTCAGCGCCCTTATAACTCCAACACATATAATTCGGGGTGGAGAAATCACCCCAACTTTTCATGGAGGAATGACCAAGGGCAGCATCCACCATATCAAGGAAACTACCAGAACCAGTAGACACATAATCAGGCCACATCATCGCCGCAGTTTAGACCACCTACCCCACATGAGAAGCCTGATGAACTGAGAGCAGCCTTTCTTACACTCACCAATTCCTAGAATCAGTTTATGTTAGAAACAATGTCCTCTCTCAGGAACTTGGAAACGCATGCGGGGAAACTGGCGAAGATGGTAAACAGTAGACCTCAAGGTACTCTCCCAAGCAACACAGATGTTAATCTGAGAGAGCAGTGCCAAGCAGTTGTGTTGAGAAGTGGAAAGCAATTGGAGCAGGTTGCTCCCCAACCAGCAGTGGTAAAGGAGAAGGAGTGTGAAAAGGCAGTTGATGTAGAAAATGAGGGGGTCACTGATGACCGCCCTACAATAGAGAAAGCTCCACTAGCGACTGTGAGGGAATACACAGATAAAATCTCTTACCCTCAAAGGCTACAGAAGAAGGCCCTGGACAAGCAGTTCTCCAAATTCTTGGAGGTATTTAAGAAACTCCACATCAACATCCCCTTCATTGAGGCTTTGGAGCAGATGCCCACATACTTTAAGTTTATGAAGGAGATCTTGGAGAAAAAGATGAGATTGACAGATTATGAAATAGTAGTGCTGACAGAGGAGTGCAGTGCTATCTTACAAAAGAAACTGCCACCTAAACTGAAGGACCCAGGAAGCTTCACTCTGCCCTGCATTATTGGAAAGGTAACATGCAACAAGGCACTTTGTGACTTAGGGGCTAGCATCAATCTTATGCCTCTATCTGTGTTCAAGAGATTAGGTTTGGGGGAAGCCAAGCCAACCACAGTGAATCTGCAGCTTGCTGACCGATCCGTTGTGCACCCCCGAGGTATAGTGGAAGATGTGCTAGTCAAGGTGGGCAAGTTCTTCTTTGTAGCAGACTTACTCATTCTTGACATGGAGGAAGATGAGGACATGTACATCATTTTGGGGAGACTATTTCTAGCCACGGGTAGAGCCCTCATTGATGTGGATAAGAGAGAGTTGAGACTCAGAGTCCAAGACGAGGAGATGGTGTTCAAAGTGTTCAAATCCACCATTGAATCCCGGGCAAGCAATAAATGCTTTGCGGTGAGCACAACTGACGCAGCAGCTCATCAAGAACAAGCCAAAGGGAGGAGGATCACTGAGACAACTATGAACCCACATGTTAGTATGATTGCTGAAACAGAAGTTGATAAGATAAAAGCTGACCAAAAGGTAAATCTTGCTAAACCCGATCCCGTGAAAAAGAATAATAGAGTAAGGAAGAGAAAAATGATCTTTAAATGGATGGGTTGTGGGGGTAATTTACCTTAGTGATAAAATAAGAGAATTGCATCATGCTAAAAGACGTTAAAGACATCGCTACTTGGGAGGCAACCCAATGTTAAAATTATGCAATTAGTTTAAATTGAACAGTCTCACTTTTGATATTTTTGGTTGTGTTGTGATGACAGGTCAAGGGAATTGGACATGAAGCACGGAAAAACGCTGGAAACATGAAATTAGTGCAGCGTCGCGGCGTCACATCGCAGTCCGCTACCGAACGCCCCAGAGGTCGCAGTTTCAGCGTCACGGCCCACATCGCGTGGACGCGCTCCTATTAATCGCAGTCGCAGGAGTTGCGCCATGCGCTAAAATAGCAGTCGCGGCGCTATTGAAATTTTTCGACGAACAGTATCCGCCGCCACCTCCACCATTTTGAGCCACTGTATGTCTGTAATCGTCCCTTTATTATTTTTGAGTCTTTACACATTTGGGACAATGTGTCGTTTAAGTTTTGGGGGGGGGGTTATTTTTATTTTTTTTGTGTCTGTTTTTTTAGTCTTTTTATTGTGTTTTTGGGTCTTATATGAGTCAAGTTTTTTTATGAGCATGTATGATGTAGTTGCTTAAAACGCCTAGTGAATTAAGTAAGATAATGTAATGGAATTAGAAGCTAAAATCTGTGTGGTTAAGTTAGATATGTCAAAAATTTATGAAAATCTAATTATTTGGGATATTTGTGCTTAGCCTATGTGTTTCCTGTCACGCCCTTTTTTCTACCGCGACATATTCTAACTCACTCCTGCTTATAAAATGTTAGAAAATAAAAGAAAAATGTAAAAATGCTAAATGCTAAAAGGTTGCTAAAAATGCTAAGGGTGCTAAAAGGGTTCTTAGTGCTAAAGGGTTCGCGGAGTCGCCACCTAATTAGTTTGGGTGAATTAGAACACCTAAATGTTAACTAGGTTAAAGTTAACACTAAATCCATTTTAATGGTCTGCTAAACTTAATGAGATTCTGGGTAAGAGTTCTTTATTAATCTAGAGGGAAGAGGTTAGGCATCCTCTAAGATCCACTAACTTGCGGTTGTCCGGTCAAACCTAGGGTAATTATTATGCTAAAGCACAATGCATGTTTTAAAAGATGGTGCAATGGTTTTATAAAAGAGTGCATTTTTTGCTAAAGATTTATAAGACTAATGCTATAAAAATACATGTAAGGTATTATTTATAAAAAAAAATAAATGATGCAAAATTGATGTATTTACTAGAGATATGCATTCATTTGCAAAAATCAATTTTGATTAACATATGCATGGTATAAAAGGTGCTATTCTTTGCAATTGATAAGAAGATAATTTTATTATGAAAACAAGTTATAATGTCATTAAGTGAGTTGTGAGAAAATCAATTTCTTTTGCTAATTTCGTGATTGGGTATGCAAACAAAATTGTTTGGCAAAGTTTAGATATGCATGACAAGCCTAAAAAACAAGCAGGTTAGAAGTGCATTTCTAACCTTATATGTTCAAAGACTAATTGCTCTAGGTCTCTTATTAATTACAAAGTTAGACAACAAAATTACAACAACAAATAAGAGACACAAAAATAAGGTGGGGTTAAGAGAGTAAAAGGAGTTGAGATGGATGAAGACGTCATCTTGTCCTATTTTGTCTTAGGAGTGCTGAGGCGGGAATGTGAATGCTGATGCACATAGATGCGGGTCTTCATTTGAAGTAGCTCATGATGAGTCTCGCTATGAGACTCTTCATTTTTTGCTCCGATGCGTTTCATGTAAAAATAAGAAAAAATAAGAAAAGATAAGAATTAGTACATGCCCAAACTTCATCGATAATACAAGTAGATAAAATACTCATATAATATTTAGATATATGGGGACATGACTGCCACATTAGCAAACTGATTTCAGCAAAAGATATGTATATACTGTTTCGGCTAATAAATGCTGACAAAAGAGACTAGGAAGAGACTATTCTTAATATGTGTGACCAATTTGACACAGGCAATCACAAATGCAGACTCATACCGCTTCATCGACATGGTCAAGTCCCGCACGATCGTATGTTTACCAGAGTGCCATCTTGACACAAATAAATACTCAACATTTTAATCCTGCAGTGATCTCGAATAGTTTAAACCAACAGATATACACGAGATTCACGTATAAAAATACCCACTTAGTCACTTAAACAAAGGTTGAAGGCAACCAACCGTATGCCATTCATAAATCAACTAACCATTCCTGGACACAATAATACTAGGTAAGCAGTAGAATACATGAACGAGTATTTAGGGTCAAAAACAAGGATAATCAATGCTCCCAAGACCAGTCAATAGAATATCAAATGACGTGCAAACATGCATATATATTAGACACATACAGAGACTCTATATCTATGCCTTCCAAAATTATATGCTCAATTTACTTATTTCAACAACGACAACTCCTCGATAACCTACTCTTAACTTGCACAAGTCCAGAATTTCATGAAGAGAGAAGGATAGATGCGTAACCAATCCAACATAACCCAAATATGATATCTCATGGCTTACATGACCTAAGTTGATTTTCTGAGCTGCCATATGCTATTAAAGAGACCATTTAGACTATTCAACAGACAAGTATGACATATAACACTTAAAAATGGCAAGACTTGAATATCTAATTGACTGGGCAGTATTCATACATTTAAACATGTTCTTAAATTAAGACAAAAGGTATTTTTTACTGACATAACCATTAACAACATAGTGGACAAATCCATCCAGGCATATGAGGATTGAATATGAGCAGACCAGTGACCATTTTTTTTTTAGAGATATCTTTGTTTGGACAGCCTCGATCCGACATAATGAAATAACTTGATGTGCTAATAACCCCCTTTTTTATACTTCTTAACAATGAATATAATCAATCCAACCCATTAGATATCGTCAAGATGCAAAAAAAAACAATCACAATAGAATTCTTCAAAAACTGTAGTTCAACTAGAAAAAAATGTGTCCTAGTCTAACGATCCTAAACCAACATCGACTCTCAATCGACATGTTCAACAATTAATCCTCATCTATTCGAACAATAGACAATTCATATACACAGATACACAGCTAATGCAATTATAGGCCTGAACATATTAATAGTCATATTCACTAGTATTAACAACAATTCATATCGACTTGACAAGGTTAGTAATCGATTTAACACGCATGAATTACCACTCAACATGTACTCAACCAGTCATACCAAATATAATATCACGCACACAAATAGCAAACTAAAACTAAGGCAGAAAGGGTGACAAATTTACCTTCTCCGGGCCGCGAATCGTGACAGCGTATCAAGTCATCGATCCACTCGGAATGTTAGGTATGCAATTGAAAGGTCTGATGTTTATGCTTAGCGAACGCTTGTTCAGCTCTGGAATTCCTCACTCTTTTGATGCTTTTAACCAAATTTCCGATGCCTTTCTTCTCATTTTTTTGTTTACCGGTTTTCTCCTATTTTTGTGCTTGTTGTGGTTTTCCTTCCATCCTCCTTCTGATGCCATTGCATGTATAAATCGTCCATTTATATAGTCCCGATTTGGGGTTCCCAATTAGGTAAGATTCTAAGGCTGATTTGGTGCAATATTTGGTACTGATTTCGAACGATTCTTACTGAAATCAAATGGGAAATGTTATGGTAAGCCTTTGATTTTGGGGCTGATTCTCGCTATTGAGAAGAATGGTAAGTTATGGTTTTGATTTGGTATGTGATTTTGAAACTATTCTGGGAGTAAGATTATGACGTGGACTACCAGATTTTCCGGCGAGAATCGCGGGGTTGGGGGTGTTGTCGACGATGAGCGAGAGTGGAGTGTGTGCGGCAGATTCTTTTAGGTTTTTGGATTCTCCTTTTTTTTGTTGCTTTGTATAAGGGAGGAGATAGGTGAGAATAAGAAAAGGGCTGATGGGTTGTTTGGGTTTATGGGCTGCTGCGTTTTAGGAATTAAATGGTGGGCTTAAAAATAAAGCAAAGGGTATTGGGCTGATAATTATTTAATTAGGTATTAGTTAATTAGTGATAAAATTAAATGGAGTTTAAATTGTTTATGAAATTGCTTTGGGTTTTAATAAATGTAGCTATAATTTTAAAGAATGCTTGATGCGACGCCATTGTTAAATTATTTATTTTATGTATTTATTTATCATTACGAATTGTTTGAGTTTTAATTAATGGGAAATAAGGCTTAAATTATGAATAATATTCATGAAATTGATTGTTATTAAAATGACGAATGCAGACGTGAGACTCAAGATGTGCTTAATACTCTACGTAAAAATGCGATGTCATTATTAAATCGCTTATTTGTGCATGTATTAATGTTTTATTGTTGCATTTTATTGTTATAAAATTATTAAAAATTATTTTAAAAAATTAGTGTAATTTTATAGTTAATGGTTGGACGAGAGGGTCAAAATTGGGTGTCAACAACTTGTCCCTCTTTGTATAGAGATGATGGAAGAGTCTTCAGACAAAGACGTTGACTTATAGCCAATTTTGTCTCGATCCTCAGAAAAAATGCTGGGCAATTAAGACAAGGCTGACGCAAAATTCAAAATTTGTCCCACTGTCGAGTTATGACGACACTGGGCTACCATGGTCAAACACTAAGGAGGGCTGACGCGGACTCAAAATTTGTTCCAGTGTCGAGTTATGACAACACTGGGCTACCATGGTCAAACACCAAGGCGGGCCAACGCGGACTCAAAATTTGTCCCAGTGTCGAGTTATGACGACACTGGGTCGATGTGATATTAAAATAAAAAAATACAAAATGCAAAAAATAAACTGGCTTGAACTTAGGGGTGTACCGGTATCGACTT
Organism: Przewalskia tangutica; assembly: GCA_029844215.1. Classification (NCBI taxonomy): domain Eukaryota; kingdom Viridiplantae; phylum Streptophyta; class Magnoliopsida; order Solanales; family Solanaceae; genus Przewalskia; species Przewalskia tangutica. The sequence continues at coordinate 148,659,292 of CM056720.1, forward strand.
ATGATGACGTTGGACTTATTGTTGATGTGGGATGAGTGGACCGACGCTCGAGGCCGCTTCTGCTATTTCTTGGGAAGGTTAGCCCCCAACAAATTGCCCCGGTTCGCTGTAAGAGAAGATCCACATTGTGCTCCTGCATGCTACGACTTAAGCAAATAGTCAGTGCATAACTGTTAAGGCAAAATGATAACGCATGAATTTATAGGCAATGTAACTGTGTGAGTAGAAATGTTATCCTGTAAAATGTGATGCCGGTTTTGTTGATGTGATGCTGCAAATGCTGTGATTTCGTCCTTGCACGGACGTGTTGCAATTGTGAATGCGGATATGATGTCCTTGCTGCAACTGCCCCTTTAGATTGAAGCTCTGTTGACTAAAGCTCAAGAAAAAGTTAGTGCGTAACTGCTAAGACAAAATAATAAAGCATGAATATATAAGAAATACAATTCTGAGAGTGGAGAAATCGTCCTTGCGTAGATGTGATATCACGACGTCGTCTTTGACGCGGGTCATTTTTGTACGCGGCCGTTTCGACCGACGCCGTTTGATTCGGGTCGCTTCGGACTCGGCGTCATTTTTGGACGGGCGTCATTTCGGACTTGACGTCATTTTCGGACTTGACGTCGTTTTCGGACTCAGAGTCGTTTTTGGACTCGGTGTCATTTTCGGACTCAGCGTCGTTTTCGGACTCGGCGTCATTTTCGTACTTGGGGTCGTTTTCGGACATAGCGTCGTTTTCGGACTTGGCGTCGTTTCCGGACTCGGCGTCATTTTTGGACATGACGTCGTTTTCAGACTTGGCGCCGTTTTCGGACTTGACGTCGTTTTGGACTTGACGTCGTTTTTAGACTCGGTGTCGTTTTCGGAAATGACGTCATTTTCGGACCCGACGTCGTTTTCGGACGTGGCGTCGTTTTTGAACATGACATCGTTTTTGGACTTTGCGTCTTATCGGACTTGGCATCATTTTCGGACACGGTATTGATGAAGACGTCATTGTGTTGATGCTCCTATTCCTGTGAATTAATGCTCCTGCATGCTAAAACTTTAGGAAAATGTGCATATCGGTTAAATAAAAAATAACGAATATATGAAAAAAATGAAATTTTGTGATTAGAGATGACGTCCCTGTATGATGTGTAGGACACTGCAAATGCTGATGTCGTCTCTGCTCGGACTTGCGGGATGCTGCGAATACCGATATCGTCTCTGCACGGACTTGTTGGATGCTGCGAATGCTTGCTAAATGCTGCTAATGCTAATGTAGCCTCTGCATGGACTTGCTGGATGCTGCGAATGCTTGCTGAATGTTGCGAGTGCTGATGTAGTCTCTGCGCGGACTTGCTGGATGTCGCGATTGCTGAGATGTTGTTGCTTGTTGTGTTTGCGAATCGCCTGGTTGCAATGATGCCTTCGACCTGGACATTGTGCGTTTGTGAACCGCATTGGTTGCAACGATGTCATTGCATGGACATCGCGGCGCTTGTGATCCGCATAGCCGAAGTGTGATCCTCGGATCGAGCCGGATGGCCGGACTTCTACCGTTGTTTTTTCTTCTATTTCTGCTAAGTTGAAGAACATGCGCTCAAAGAAAACTTGTGAGTTTGAGGGGGGGTGGTTGATTCGCATTGACTTTGTAGTTTTGACCCTTGATGCTCGGAAGTCTTCCCTTTTTGGACTCATAACCCCTGTCTGGTTCCGTACCTTGACTAACTGTTAATGGTCCTAGTTTTGAATATGCAAAGGGCGTTTGGCCCAAAGTGGAACTTAATGGGATTGTTTGTCTATCATGTATATTTTCGTTATTTTCAAAATAAAAGGAAGACTTCCTAATGGTGTGACCAAAGCCAATTTAGGCCGCCTACATATCTCCACGAGGGAATCAGGTCATGACGTAGTTCATTACAAGCGAAATTGGGTAAAATTTCTGAAGGTGGGACCGAAGCCGATATGGCCGCCTACGTATCCGCCAAGGGAATCAGGTCAAACGTAGTTCCATTTTATTACAGATAAAGGGCAAAATATATCAAACTAGCTATTTTTAGCTTCTCGGAGGGCCAAGGCAGAGGCACGATTCCACTTGTTCAAGATGTCTTCTTGTTTTACGTCTTCAATGGCTGAGTCTTCAGCAGGATCATCCCTTGCAGCACACAACTAGACGAATGACTTATTCAACGGTTAAACAATCTCCGACAAGGAGCACCTCATTTTCTCTGGCGGTTGGTAGATGATTCAACTTTCTTCCCTTTTCGGGCTGGCGTAATAGTCCCTTCCAGACTGTTTTCTTCATCTTTAGCTATCATGTTCACACGTACATCTTCATAACCGGGGAAAAAGTTATTGTTTACATTGAGAGGAGCATCTTTCAGCTGGATGACTCCCTCTTTGATTAACTCCTCTATTATGTCCTTGAGTGTATAGCAATTTTCGACGTCGTGTCCCCAAGACCGAGTGGTATGCACAATGTTTGGTTTTATCGTGCCTGGAAGTAGGCACGGGTATTTCTGGGAATTGGTTGGAGTATTCATGCGGCTTTCAGCTTCTCATACACTTGGGCTATGGGTTCGGCTAAAGGTGTATAGGTTTTGGTTGGTTTTCTTTCGGTGTCTATGCGAGGTTTGGGTCCGTTTGGTGTACGGGTTCGTGACTGTGGTGAGTATGAGGGATTTGGATATGCTGGTTGGGTATGGTAAACATGATATGGGGTAGCGCAGTGTTGATAATACGAATGTGGATTTTGAGTGTTTTGGTTATAGTAAGAAGGTGGTGAGCTTTGATACACTGGAAGTTGTTCTGGCATATGTTCCTGAATGACCATGATGGTGACGATCTCTTCCTCTCGCAGGTACCTCCATGGAATCGATCGCATTGCTCTGCTAGTTGCTTGTAGGGATGTCAGGTTTGTAATTCTGCCCGTTCTAATGCCTTCTTCCACGAAGTCGCTCATTCTTACGACTTCTGCAAAACTTCGCCCAATTACACTGATCATCCTTTCATAATACATTGCGTCTCTTAAAGACTGCATGAACAAGGTGGTCATTTCGCTCTCTGACATTGAAGGTTGGACCTTTGATGCTTCTGACCGCCACCTCAGGGCGTATTCCCTGAAAGTTTCTGTGGATTTATTTTCTAGTTTCATAAGATAAAATCTATCCTAATAAAGGTCGTTGAATCGAATCTATCCATGAAATCTTGTACGCCACCAACCGCCCCATTTTTAGGGTCTTGCACGTGTATCACCAAATACCGCCGGTTAGACTCCTGATGAATAGTTTCATGATGATTGCTTAATTTTTCCCAACTCCAATCAACTTATCGCAATAAGACCTTAGATGAGCTCGGGAATTCCCCTTTTCATCGAATATGTCAAATTTGGGCACCTTGTATCCCACAGGTAATTCAACGTCGGGTGCATACATAAGTTTTCATATTCTAACCCTTCATCCCCCTTGTTCATCTGAATGCTTTTGAATGCCTCTTTCATGCTACAGATTTCTTTTGCCACATTTTCATCAGCTCTAGCTCGAGTCTACCGCTCTACTTCCTCGTATTGATCTGTCTCTTGAGAGGATACATGCATAATAGATGGTTGGCTTTCGGTCGGATGTGCTAATGCCCCGTATTGTTTGTTAGGACTAGTGATGCGTGTCGTCTGCTCGTATTGGGTGGCTTGGAAATTTGGACTGAGTGGGGAGATATAAGTAGGTGGAGGTTGGGATATGTATGTAGTAAACGGGTCATTTTGGAGGTTGGCTTGCAAATTGACCGGGCGAGTGACATTTTAGTGTGAGCTGGTATGTTGCGGTCTTTGCGGGGGGTTTTGTGGAAGTGGAAGCTCAAGGGCTTGTGATACGATTGCATTTGTCCTTTGCTCCGGGAGTGGTGCATTCAAATTAATAGACATGTTTGTCATATTTCGGAGCCTTTCCATTTCGGCTTGCATGATTTTCATTTGTTGCAATAATTTGACGAGATGTTGATCACTGGTGTTTCTCCTTTCTAACGCATCTGCGTTCTCTACAGGAACGGGGACGAGTCCTAAGCTGGTTCGTTCTGGTGCCTCTAGATTAGTCATTTATTGGATGATTGTGCTTCTATCAGTCAACGTGAATCAACCTTTTGGGGATAAGCTAGGCAAAAATAATCCTCTAACAAATGAAGCAAACCAAGTTAGTATAATATGCATAGAGTTGCAGGTAACACACAATAATAAGCAAATTGCAAATCAAGCGCGTGCTCTAACATGTTTGGGACCTCTTTTATGCCAGATGGAGGCCTAAACGTCACATATGCGAGGTTATGATAGATTTGTCCAAGCCGTCAAACTGTAATGCTTTTGTTGGAAATGACGACCAAATGACGGTGTACTTTTTTCCAATTTCGGCACGTCATGATTACGCTTGGATTTGTCTATCATTGTCACGCTACACATAGTATGATGGTTGGTCGTTGGGTTGAGAAACCCGTCGACAAGTTTGGTGTTTTCCTAATTGTGGTGTCGATACCAAGGACCGACCCACCTAAGGTAAATGCATGCATGCCTTAAAATAAAGGGTGGTATAACTCTATCATGAGTTTCTAAGATTTGGCTTTACTGGACGCAAGGTTTCCGAGCGGACAACTCGAGTGAGAAGGCTATGCGGCTGATCAGACGGACCGATCTAACTCCGCGCAGGCGCCAACTCTCCTAAAATTTGGGTATTTTGAAAGAAATATGTGGGTGTGCGAAGCACACCAGCGCGTGAGTGTGTGGTTGTGTGAATTTTTCCGAGTGGAAGAAGTATGAGCGGAATGACAGTTTAAGGAAAGCAGTAAAGCAAATAGCAATTAAAACAATTAAACGTACAAATTAAAGCAAGCAATTTTAAGGCATTTAAAACAAATAAAAGCAAATACAGCCAAATAATAATAAACCTAGGTTTGCTATGGTCAAGAACCTGATATTCTCCAGCGGAGTCGCCATTTCTGTCACGCCCTATTTCGACCGCGACATTATTTTTTCCTGCTTGAAAGGTTAGAAAAATAAAATAAAAATGCTAAAATGCTAGAAGGGTAAAAGGTTGCTAAAAATGCTAAGGGTGCTAAAAGGGTGCTTAGTGCTAAAGGGTTCACGGAGTCGCCACCTAATTAGTTTGGGTGAATTAGGACACCTAAATGTTAACTAGGTTAAAGTTAACACTAACTCCATTTTAATTGTCTGCTAAACTTAATGAGATTATGGGCAAGAGTTCTTTATTAATCTAGAGGGAAGGGGTTAGGCTTCCTCTAAGATCCACTAACTTGCGGTTGTCCGGTCAAACCTAGGGTAATTATTATGCTAAAGCACAATGCATGTTTTAAAAGATGGTGCAATGGTTTTATAAAAGAGTGCATTTTTTGCTAAAGATTTATAAGACTAATGCTATAAAAATACATGTAAGGTATTATTTATAAAAAAAAATAAATGATGCAAAATTGATGTATTTACTAGAGATATGCATTCATTTGCAAAAATCAATTTTGATTAACATATGCATGGTATAAAAGGTGTTATTCTTTGCAATTGATAAGAAGATAATTTTATTATGAAAACAAGTTATAATGTCATTAAGTGAGTTGTGAGAAAATCAATTTCTTTTGCTAATTTCGTGATTGGGTATGCAAACAAAATTGTTTGGCAAAGTTTAGATATGCATGACAAGCCTAAAAAACAAGCAGGTTAGAAGTGCATTTCTAATTATAAATTACCTTCCCACTTTATATGTTCAAAGACTAATTGATCTAGGTCTCCTATTAATTACAAAGTTAGACAATAAAATTACAACAACAAATAAGAGACACAAAAATAAGCCGGGGGGGGGGGGGGGGGGTTAAGAGAGTAAAAGGAGTTGAGATGGGTGACAACGTCATCTTGTCCTATTTTGTCTTAGAAGTGCTGAGGCGGGAATGTGAATGCGGATGCACATAGATGCGGGTCTTCATTTGAAGTAGCTCATGATGAGTCTCGCCATGAGACTCTTCATTTTTTGCTCCGATGTGTTTCATGTAAAAATAAGAAAAGATAAGAATTAGTACATGCCCAAACTTCATCGATAATACAAGTAGATAAAATGCTCGTATAATATTTAGATATATGGGGACATGACGGCCACATTAGCAAACTGATTTCAGCAAAAGATATGTATATATTGTTTCGGCTAATAAATGCTGACAAAAGAGACTAGGAAGAGACTATTCTTAATATGTATGACTAATTTGACACAAGCAATCACAAATGCAGACTCATACTGTCTACTGGACATGGTCAAGTCCCAGCATGACTGGTATGTTTACCAGAGTGCCATCTTGACACAAATAAATACTCAACATTTTAATCCTGCAGTGATCTCGAATAGTTTAAACCAACAGATATACACGAGCTTCACGTATAAAAATACCTACTTAGACACTTAAACAAAGGTTGAAGGCAACTAACCGTATGTCATTCATAAATCAACTAACCATTCCTGGACACATTAATACTAGGCAAGCAGTAGAATACATGAACGAGTATTTAGGGTCAAAAACAAGGATAATCAATGCTCCCAAGACCAGTCAATAGCATAGCAAATGACGTGCAAACATGCATATATATTAGACACATACAAAGACTCTATAGCTATGCCTTCCAAAATTATATGCTCAATTTACTTATTTCAACAACGACAACTCCTCGATAACCTACTCTTAACTTGCACAAGTCCAGAATTTCATGAAGAGAGAAGGATAGATGCGTAACCAATCCAGCAGAACCTAAATATGATATCTCATGGCTTACATGATCTAAGTTGATTTTCTGAGCTGCCATATGCTATTAAAGAGATCATTTAGACTATTCAACAGACAAGTATGACATATAACACTTAAAAATGGCAAGACTTGAATATCTAATTGACTGGGCAGTATTCATACATTTAAACAGGTTCTTAAATTAAGACAAAAGGTATTTTTTATTGACATAACCATTAACAACATAGTGGACAAATCCATCCAGGCATATGAGGACTGAATATGAGCAGACCAGTTACATATTACGATTTTTTTAGAGATATCTTTGTTTGGACAGCCTCAATCCGACATAATGAAATAACTTGATGTGCTAATAACCCCTTTTTTATACTTCTTAACAATGAATATAATCAATACAACCCATTAGATATCGTCAAGATGCAAAAAAAAAACAATCACAATAGCATTCTTCAAAAACTGTAGTTCAACTAGAAAAAATTGTGTCCTAGTCTAACGATCCTAAACCAACATCGACTCTCAATCGACATGTTCAACAATTAATCGCCATCTATTCGAACAATAGCCAATTCATATACACAGATACGCTGCTAATGCAATTATAGGCCTGAACATATTAATAGTCATATTCACGAGTATTAACAACAATTCATATCGACTTGACAAGGTTAGTAATCGATTTAACACGCCCGAATTACCACTCAACATGTACTCAACCAGTCATACCAAATATAATATCACACACACAAATAGCAAACTAAAACTAAGGCAGAAAGGGTGACAAATTTACCTTCTCCGGGCAGCGAACCGAGGCAGTGTATCAAGTCATCGATCCACTCGGAAGGTTAGGTATTGCGATGTGATTGAAAGGTCTGATGTTTATGCTTAGCGAACGCTTGTTCTGCTCTGGAATTCCTCACTCTTTTGATGCTTTTTAACCAAATTTTCGATGCCTTTCTTCTCGTTTTTTTGTTTACTGGTTTTCTCCTATTTTTGTGCTTGTTGTGGTTTTCCTTCCATCCTCCTTCTGATGCCATTGCATGTATAAATCGTCCATTTATATAGTCCCGATTTGGGGTTCCCAAATAGGTAAGATTCTAAGGCTGATTTGGTGCAATATTTGGTACTGATTTCGAACGATTCTTACCGAAATCAAATGGGAAATGTTATGGTAAGCCTTTGATTTTGGGGCTGATTCTCGCTATTGAGAAGAATGGTAAGTTATGGTTTTGATTTGGTATGTGATTTTGAAACTATTCTGGGAGTAAGATTATGACGTGGACTACCAGATTTTCCGGCGAGAATCACGGGGTTGGGGGTGTTGTCGACGATGAGCGGGAGTGAAGTGTGTGCGGAAGATTCTTTTAGGTTTTTGGATTCTCCCTTTTTTGTGTTGTTGCTTTGTATAAGGGAGGAGATGAGTGAGAATAAGAAAAGGGCTGATGGGTTGTTTGGGTTTATGGGCTGCTGCGTTTTGGGAATTAAATGGTGGTCTTAAAAATAAAGCAAAGGGTATTGGACTGATAATTATTTAATTAGGTATTAGTTAATTAGTGATAAAATTAAATGGGGTTTAAATTGTTTATGAAATTGCTTTGGGTTTTAATAAATGTAGCTATAATTTTAAGGAATGTTTGATGTGACGCCATTGTTAAATTATTTATTTTATGTATGTATTTATTTATATATCATTAAGAATTGTTTGTGTTTTAATTAATGGGAAATATGACTTAAATTATGAATAATATTCATGAAATTTCTTGTTATTAAAATGACGAATGCGAACGTGAGACTCAAGGTGTGCTTAATACTCTACGTAAAAATGTGATGTCATTATTAAATTATTTATTTGTGCATGTATTAATGTTTTATTGTTATAAAATTATTAAAAATTATTTTAAAAAATTAGTGTAATTTTATAGTTAATGGTTGGACGAGATGGTCAAAATTGGGTGTCAACATTGCCAATTGTAGAAAGAATGATTTAAAAATATCTATGAAGTCTGCTTGCTTGTTATTCGATGCGAAATAGTTAAGATGTACATGCTTAGGGAGATGATTCAGACATTTCTTTGTTAGCCCTTCTTACCATTCATTACATACCTTGCAATAAATTATATTCCTAGTCAGCCCATTTGAGCCTAAACTCGGTTGTTTCTTTGACACCATATGATTCTCTTGTGTGCCATATGCAGTAATTGAAAAGAGGGAGGAAGAAGTGTGAAAAAGAAATACAAAGAGAGAGTGAAAAATTGATGCGCATCCCAATGAAAAAAAACATGCAAAAGCTTAAGTTTGGGGGTGCCTATGTGAATGTGTTTCATGCTCTCAAAAATAGAAGAGAGGAATGATAGGTATGAACTGAAAATAATATAAAAAAGAAGGACAAAAGATTTGAATGAAAAAAGGCTTATGGTACGTAAATTGAGCCTAAATGTCTACCTTTACCTACCCCTGCCTAAGCCTACATTACAATTCTGAAAAGTCCTGAAGATCTCTAGAATGTATGTCTATGATTAGTGGAGAATAACAAGTAAATAGGTCGATAGAACTAAATGAAATTGACATGCATAGGTTAGTGTTCATGTTTCCATTGAGTGTGATTGAAATGAATTTGCGAAATATCTGGCTTGAAATTCTAGATTGTCGTATTCATGCTATATATGTTCCAGCATATTATCCCAACTGACATTCATGTTTTTCTAAGTAACCTTGTGCAGCTGCTTGATTTGAGTCTGTTTGTTTTTATTTCTTTGATTTTGTTTTGATATTTGCTCGAGGGCGAGCAAAAGTTAAGTTTGGGGTATTTGTTAAGTGTATTTTGTATATGCTTTTTGAGTCATTTTTAATTAGTAATTTTCCCATTTTCGTTTAAATAAGTGTCATGTTAGAGTCGTTTTTCTTTCTTTTGAGTCACAGCGGTTCAAAAAGGCAAAATGACAAAAAAGAGCGAAAATTGGGCATAAAAGGAGGGTCCCGAGGCAAAAAGTTGAAAATTAGAGATTCGGAAGAAAGCAGGCAGCGCCGCGATGCTATTTAATCAGACAGCTCGCAGGAGTTTCAGCGCTGTGATTCCGGAAAGCAGGGTCGCGGCGCCAAGGCGGGATTTTTCAGATCCGAAGTGAAATTGGCCAGGAGCAGAAGGGTCCAGGGCACACGATTTTTGCAGCATATTTAAGCCCTTGGGACAGATTTTGGGAGGAGGGCTCATAACATACAACATATCACAACCTTGGAGGCTACATTTGGAGACATTAGTTCTAAGTATTTTTCTTTCTTTTCTCTATTTTAATTCAGTTCATGTTTGGATTTGTATTAGTTCTTAGCATGTCTATGACTAGGATCTAAACACTTTATTAGGACTTTCCTATTGATTCACTTGAAACTCTTTTTCATGAATTAATGCATTAGTTTGGTTTCTTCTTCACCTGATTAGATTTATTCAATATTGGTATGAATGTTTGTGTCACGACCCGTTCCCGGGCCCGTGACTGGTGCCTTACCCGGGCACCCAAGTAGATATACATCAGAGTAACCAGCGGAATATAAACTTACAAACACCGAACAGTATAAAATAAGAAACAGTCTAACCAAGAAAAAGTTGCCTTTCAGCATGTATATATAAATCAAAATCTGACAGTTACATCCTTTACAAACCCCATTTACAGCAGGACTACAGACCTCTAAGAGTTTATAACAACTATGACGGGACAGGGCCCCGCCATACTCCTGAATGTACATAAACCTACAATGACAGGGAAATCATACCAAAAGATAAGCCTCTAGAGAAACGGGGCTTTCCCAAAAGGTAATCTGATCCTATGGCGAGGATCAACAACCGAGTACCTCTACCGCGACATTTAACGCAAAGAAGGAGGTCGATAACAGTACCAAGTATGTGAAATCAGAAAGATCGAAATGAAATCATAATATTTTAAAACCAATTCACAAATACGTATGAAACACCCCAATTTAACCGCACATAGTACCACAAAGATAAACAAGAGCAAATAGATGTAACGCAACCTGGCCGCTTTAGGCCGCTTAATGATCGAAGCAAGGCCATTCGCCCATAAGATCATTATGCGAGCCTAATCATGGATCATCAGTAGTCCGCACGTCCCGTGGACCCGCATGAGGTACTCCTCGTGACGGTAGCTAACCCGCGCATCATCCTCGACTCCCGCAATCCGCATGGCCACTGGACCGCATGAGGTATTCTCGCGACGGCCAGAACACACCCGGAGTGATTCTGGACTATCAGAGTCCGCATAGGTCATACTGACCGCACGAGGTATTCTCTCGACGGGGTAGCTAACCCGCGACTCAGAACAAGTCCGGGGTAAGTGATATAATCATAAGCACAACCAGCTTATCGTAATCAACATAAGCACAACAAGAAACCCCCTTACCACAAAAGTCATAAGACACTAACACCCGTAGCATCATAACATGTTTACTTATCAAGCCAACTCACCACACATTCAGAAATCATTACAAGGCTTTCATAATCAAGTAAGTAAACCATTCTTTTTATCTTTCTTAAGTTGTTATAACTAACTTCCCATAAAGCTAGTATAACACTTAAGCTTTATAATAAATCAAAACATTCACATTTGTTTGGAAAACCAAAATAACTTATTCTTTTAAAACCAAGTATTAATTTCCTTCTGAAGAATGATTCATAACTCTTTGTGAAATACTTCAAGATTCTTAATATTTAGAACTCAAGTCAAAAGACATCAAAGTGAAACCAAATTCAGTTAACACACATACGTCTACCGTACTATATATATTTCACAAATATCATGCTCAAGAGGATAGGAGGGATCACATACCTCCTCGGCTAAATCCACTTGCCAAGTCGAATATGTCGCGCGCAGAGTGTCAACCTATAATAGTCAAAACACGCCTATCAACTTCTAGTTCTACGTAGGATTCTTCTAAGTAAGATCTCTTATTCTACGGAAAATTGGGCAGCACTTCCCCCGTTTCTACGCACTTTTTCACCTTTTTCAAGGCCCGATAACAGTAACCAATATGCCGTATTTAAGGTGCAATAATTTCAACAACTAAAGAAGGGGATCACACGCCCAAACGGACGTGTTAAACAATCTTCCCCTTAAAACAATAACAACTAAAGAAGGGGATCACACGCCCAAACGGACGTGGTAAACAATCTTCCCCTTAACAACAACAATAACTAAAGAAGGGGATCACACGCCCAAACAGACGTGATAAACAATCTTCCCCTTAACAACATAAAAACAGAAATGGAACAAGTCCATAGTCCAAAGTAAAGACAGTCCAATGTAAATACATTCCAAAGTAAATACAGTCCGTTAGTTGGGGTCCTTGGCCAACTATTACAATTTCACTTATCCAAGTTGGCTAGCATGCCGGAATTACTTCATTAATCTTCCAACTTATATTCCAATCTTTATATAAGTTATAGTTACTTTGTTATTAACTTCTTAGCAAGTAATGGATACGTTTTTACCATTTTAATGGCTAAAATGCCAATTCTCCATTTAAACAAGTTAACAAGATCCAAATCTTTCCAAACCTTACTCCACATATCTCATACTCCATAATATACTTCCAATATATAAATAATATCCAACTTCACAAAGAGGACAAGGTTCATTACCTCAAAGAGCCCAAAAATATCCAAGAACTTAAAGTCGCTCCTAAGCAAGTTTAGCTCCAAATCCTAACGTTCCAATCCGCCACAAGTCACCCTTAGAAGCTTCTAACCAACTTCTCTTCAAGAATCAACTCCAAAAAGTGAAGAACACTTAGGTTTCAATCCTCACAACTCTCGGCCAAGGGGGTGTTTTGAGGCTAGGGGTGTGAAATCTTGTCTAACTCTTGGTTACTAATCTTCCTAACACATCAAGGAAGAACACTTAGAAGTTTAAGAATTATTGGACAACACTTGCTCAAGAAATCATGGCTTGGACGAGAGAAACATGAAGGGAGAGGGAGGATATTTTCAAGTCTTGAAATAATTCTAAGTGTGGAAGATTTCATCAACTAGAGGTGTATATATAAGACAACCAAGGGCTAGGATTGAAGCATGTGTATGGTGTAGATTGGGGACATGTGTGTGTGTGGGTCCCTCTTGTCCAACAAATATCTTGCAAGACTTGGCCACTTGCCTTGGCCACTTGTCCTCTTAAAATCGTCCAACATGGCCCACATAGGGGTGACACATGTCGCCCTCCTATTGGTCCAAAATATTTCATCTCTCGGAAAATCCATAATTAGTTAAAATATTGAAACCCTTGTGGGCCTCACAAAACGTAAAATTCTCTTCACAAGGTTCGGAATATTTTCCGTTGGAAATTCAAAATTTTCATCCTTAACCTAATTAGGGCTATACATTCGTACGTACGTCCTCACATACATACTCTGGAACTATGGGGTATAACAGTTTGATAGTTAACTGATTACTAATTATCATAATCTATATGATTTCGAATCAAGAACCGAGAGGAGAGATTTGGATATGCTGTAATTGAATAGACATATGTTAAAATCGCGGATAAAAGTACTCTGATACCTGTGTAGCATTGTAGGTTATTGTTCTTAATCCTCATATGTGGTAAAATCTATCATAGAAATATAGAAGATTTCTACACTGGGGTTGAGCGATTATATATCTTAACCGAAATATAAGACAATCTAGTTAACCTGCTATCTTAACGTAGAAGAATAAGCTTTTCTTGTTGCATTAAGGATTGAAAAGAGTGGATAGTGGAAGCCCTATTTCCATCATAACTGATTAAACCAAAGTAACTTAGTTAAGTTTCACAATTACTCTAGTAGTGTTAGATAAAAACCCAAACAAACTATCGTTAGCCAAATAGATAACATAGAGTAGATGTTCGGTAATTAAAAACCAGTCTCTGTGGACGATATTCGGTCTTACATACTATATTACTTGTAACGATACGTACACTTGCGTGAGCAATTGGAAAATTGGCTAACAAGAGTCTATGAAACCATGTCCAGTGGGGTCACTTTTATGTATGTGAGAGCCCCACACATGTAAACAATTGACCACCAAGACATCTAGTATTATCTCACTTCTTTCGTACTCTAGATCGTGCAATTAGAGTTATATCTCCAGGACATCTTTCTAACTTATGTGTATTACATATTTTAGAAAATACATGCGAAAAGAAAGTACACCAAGATGACTTCAGATGACAATTAGAGGGTTGCTAATGATATTATTTGCGAGGAGGATGCTCAGGATTAGAGAGAAAGTTTGGGTACAGTGCCCCCACCCGATACTACATAGCATGTGGAAAATTCAGTTCGGCCACCCAATTCTACTGATTCAGATTTTAGGGGAACTATTCAACTGCTAACCCAATTTATGGCTACTCAGGACCAATGCTAGGGAACGACTCTAAGTACGGGAATGAATGAGGAGTCATCCAATTTCAGGACTCGTGAGTTTCTTCGTATGTACCCTCATGTGTTCACATGGTCTTGTAAGAAGGAGGATCTGCAGAATTTCATTGACGGACTCTAAAAAATCTTATGTGTCATGTATGCTATTGAGATAGAGGTAGCAAAGTTGGGAGCTTACTAGTTGTAGGATATTGCCAATATTTTGTATGAATCATGGTAAGAGTCCCGCGTGGAGGATGCATCTCCAGTAATTTGGGATGAATTTTTTTATACTTTTATTGAGTATTTTCTGTCAATTGAGGTAAGGGAGGCAAAGTCCATGAAATTTGAAAAGCTAAAGCAGAACAACAAGAGTGTGCAGGAGTACTATCTTCAGGTTATCTCTTTAGCAAAGTATACTCCGCATATGATCCCAGTCATGAGGGACAGAGTTAGAGACTTTGTGTATGGTCTTGATCCCTATTTATATGATGTAACCAATATTATAGCTCAGAATAAGGAGATGAATATTACGAAGATGGTTGTGTTCGTACACAGTAATGAGAGTAGGTTGAAGGAAGAGGAAGTCTTGTAGAAAGAAAAGGATAAGAAATTTAACAAGAGAACTAAGTCTTCAGGTCACTTTATTCATGAGGGAGGTGGAGGTAGACGGTTCTTCAAGAACATATCATTAGAACCTATTCCATCATCAGTCATTGCCCCAACCCCAAAGTTAAGAAATGATAATAAGAGGCAAAACTTCAGAGCATCAGACTCCCAATCACAGGCTAGTGTGGGTCAAATCACCTTCAGCCACTGAATTGTGGCAAGTATGGTAAGAGACATCCAGGGGAGTGCCACTTTGGCATGAATATCTGTTATAGGTGTGGCTAGCAAGGTCATTTTCAGAAGGACTGCCCATCAACAAGACAAGGTACATGAGGTAATGCAGTGCAGTCCATAAATTTAGCAGTTCCTCATAATTCTCAAGCCCAGTCAGGGCGTGGTCCAACCAAGTAAGGTAACACAGGCGGAGGTCCAAATCGCTTGTTTGCACTATCAGGTCGTCAGGACACAAAAGCTCATGCAGATGTGGTCACAAGTATATTAACTATTTTCACTTTCGACGTTATGCCCTCATGGATCATGGATCCATTCTATCATATATAACCCCATTTGTTGCTAAGAAATTTAGAATAGAACCAGAAAAGTTTCATAAACCCTTTGAAGTATCCACTCCAGTTGGTGAGTCAATTATAGCTAGGCGAATATATAGGGGTTATTCAGTTAAACTATATCATCGAATTATAGTAGTTGACTTGGTAGAGTTAGAAATGGTATACTTCGATATAATTATGGGTTCAGATTGAATGTCTTCATGTAATGTCACAGTAGGTTGTAGAACTAAAATTGTAAAATTTGAGTTTCCTGATGAACCAGTCATAGAATGGAAGGGTGATGCGGTAGCACCCATGAGTATGGTTATTTCCTATCTTAAAGCCAGAAATATGATATCCAAGGAGTATACCATTTAGTTCAGGTTAGGGATACTGATGCCCAGATCCCAACTTTAGTTTGTACCAATTATCAATGGGTTTTCACTAGTCTTTCTAGAGGATCTTCTTTGAGTTCCCCTCGATAGTAAGATTTAATTCGGAATTGATCTACTTCCCAACACTAAATTAATATCTATTTCACCATACAGAATGGATCCAGCAGACTTAAGAGAATTAAAAGCTCAGTTGAAAGATATCATTGATAAGGGATTTATTAGACCAAATATTTCACCATGGGGTGCACCAGTCTTATTTTTTCAGAAGAAGGATGAGTCTTTGCGTATATGCATTGACTATCGATAGTTTAACAAAGTCACCATCAAGAATAAATATTCTCTTTACAGAATCAATGATTTATTTGACCAACTTCAAGTGCCTAGTGTTATTCCAAGATTGACCTCAAATCAGGGTACCATCAACTTAAGGTTAAGGAAGTTGATATTCCAAAGACCGCTTTCAGAACCCGTTATGGTCACTTTGAATTTTGTGTTATGTCGTTCGAATTGACGAATGACCCAACTACTTTTATGAACCTTATGAACAGGGTCTTCAAGTCTTATCTTGATCTTTTCGTTATTGTCTTCATTGATGATATTCTAGTCTATTCCCGTAGTGAGGCTGATCATGCAAAACATTTCAGAATAATATTGCAGACACTTCACGTGAGCTTTATGCTAAGTTTTCCTAGTGTGATTTTGGCTTAAGTCATTGGCATTTTTAGGCCATGTAGTTTCAAGTGAAGGCATCCAGGCACTTTCTATAAATAGAAGCTGTTAAGAATTGACTCAGACCCACTTCTATTTCGACATACGAAGTTTCTTGGGTTTAACATGTTATTACAGGCAATTCGTACAAGGTTTTTCTTCTATCTCATCTCCATTCACTAGATTGACTCATAAGAAAGTCAAATTCTAATGGTCAGATGCCTGCGAGTGTAGTTTCGAGGAATTGAAAATGAGACTGACCTCTGCTTAAGTGTTAACATTAGCAGAGAGAACCGAGGGATTATGTGTATATTGTGATGCTTCAAAAGTTAGTCTTGGGTGTGTTTTAATGCAGCATAGCAAGGTTATAGCCTATGCATCTAGATAACTTAAGCCTCATGAAAAGAATTATCTGACTCATGGCCTAGAATTGACAGCTATGATTTTTGCACTTAAGATATGTCATCATTATTTGTATGGAGTTCACATTGACATTTTCATAGATCACAAAAGCCTTCAGTATATTTTCAAACAGCGGAAGTTGAATCTCAGGCAGAGAAAATGGCTCGAATTGATAAAGGATTATGATGTAGATATTCTCTAACATCAAGGAAATGTAGGTGTGGTAGCCGACGCTCTTAGTTAGTGATCTATAGAAGTTTAGCTCATGTTGAAAAAGGTAAGAGAACCATGATGAAGGAGATTCATCGACTATCCAGTTTAGGAGTTCAACTCATGGACTCCGAAGATGTCGATGTTATTGTCCATAACAAATCTGAATCCTCCTTAGTAACCGAGGTGAAGGAGAAAAGTTTAGTGATCCCTACATGTTGCAGTTAAAAGAGAGAATTCACAAGCATAATACTACGACTTTTGAATAAGGGGGAAGTGTCGATATTTTGAGGTACAAAGGCAGGTTATGTGTTCCAGATGTGGATGGACTCAGAGAGCGAATCACGACAGAAACGCATAATTACAGTTATTCTATTCACCCAGGTTCTACCAAGATGTATCATGATCTTAAGAAAATTTATTGGTGGAATGATATGCACAGAAATATGGCAGACCTTTTAGCCAAATGTCTGAATTGTCAGTAGGTGAAAGTTGAGCACCAGAGGCCTGGTGGTTGGCTTAGAATATTAATATTCCTATTTGGAAATGAGTGATGATAAACATGGACTTCATAACATGTCTACCTCGTTTATCCCGAATGCATGATTTAATTTTGGTGGTTGTGGACAGACTTACTAAATCCACTCACTTTTTTCCAGTTAAGACCACATATTCAGTAGGAGATTATGCTAAGTTGTATATCCGAGAAATTGTCAAGCTTCATAGGACCCTAATGTCTATTATTTCAAATTGTGGTGCTCAGTTCACAACACATTTTTGTAAGTCTTTCTAGAAAGGATTGGGTACAAAGGTAAATTTCAGTACATCTTTTCATCCTCAAATAGATGGCCAGGCAGAGCGTACTGTTTAGACCCTTGAGGATATATTGAGAGCATGCGTTCTATATTTTAAAGGTAATTGGGATGATCACTTTCCTCTCATTGAGTTTGCTTATAATAATAATAATAATTATCATCCTAGCATCCAGATGACACAGTTTGAAGCTCTGTATGGGCGAAGGTCTAGATCACTAATTGGTTGGTTCGAGGTTGGTGAAACATAGTTGCTAGGACCAGAATTAGTATGTCAGGTTGTGGAGAAAGTCAATTTAATTCAGAAGCATTTGAAAACAGATCAAAGCCTCTAGAAATCTTATTCATATGTGATGCATAGAGACTTGGAGTTTCAAGTTGATGATTGGGTTTTTCTAAAAGTTTCATCCATGAAAGGTGTCATGAGATTTGAGAAGAAAGGGAAATTCAGTCCCAGATATATCGGACCCTATGGGATTTTGAGGAGAATTGGCCAAGTGGCCTACGAACTTGAATTGCCACAAGATTTAGTTGTTGTACTTCCAGTGTTTCATGTATCCATGTTGAGAAAGTGTATGAGACACCCGTCATTGGTTGTCCCTACCGACTCTACTACAATTAAGGATGATTTGACCTATGATGAGATTCATATGGCTATCTTGGATCGCCAGATTCGGAAGTTGAGAACTAAGAAAGTTGCTTTAGTGAAAATGTTGTGGAGAAGTCAGAATGTTGAGGAGGCTACGTGGGAAGCCGAAGAAGACATGAAGTCCATATATCCGCATTTATTTGATGAGCGAGCAGAAAACGATCAAGATATACCTTTAGTATTCATGCCATGTCCCTTGCGTATCCATGTCTCATATTTCACGTTCATGCAATCAGTACTCATGTCCCATGTTAATATTATCGTGTCATTAAGTTCCATGTTTCATCTCGTCGTTTCACTCTCATGTACTCATACTATGTCCAGTCCTATTCTTAACAATGATCAATTATTCGAGGACGACAGATCACAAGGGGAAATATTATAATACCTCGTACCTCTAAACTAAGCCATATTTATGATTTAGGGATGTAAGAAATCAAAACGGGAAGTTTAAGTTGAAAACTCAGTTTCAACTCTGTAGACTAATTTGACGCCAAGAATGAAAGATCATCAAATATTATACGGCCCATCAAAATGGACCATCAATTTCACTTTTAAAATTGACGGCAGGTTGTAAAATTTTATGCACCGTCAAAATAAGTACGGTTTGTCAAATTCCACCGCCTCAGAATTTTAGATTTCTCAATTCACTGGAATTTTGCAAGTTTATGACGGTATAATTATACATACTGTCAATTCATTGATGGACCTTCAATATGAACCATCAAAATATTGATGGCTCAGACTCATATCGTCAAACAAATCGGTGAACCATCAAAATATTAACGGATCATCACTGTCGTGCCGACAACAAACAGTATAAATACGATACTTAGTCTTCAAAAATTAGATTTCAATTCTTTTAAGCCCTATAAGGAAGGTTCTCTCTTCCCAACCTTCCCATATATCGAGGTAAGCCCTTTTCACACGATTCTATGCAATTATAATGTAATCTTAATGATTCTGAAGTAAAGATTCATTATTCCAAATATCATCCACATATATCAGAATGTATGCCAGAGAAGTACCGCGATGGTAGATGAACAAAGTGATCCGACCTGCTATGAGAAAACTCAATAGTAGACACATAATCTGCAAACCTTTTGTACCAAGCCCGAAGAGCCTGTTTGAGCTCACACAAGGACTTCTTCAGCAATAACATATGGTTAGGATGATCAGGGTCCCTGAAACCCAAGGGTTGATGCATGTATACAATTTTCTTAAAATCATCGTGTAAGAAAGTATTTCTCATATACAGTTGATGAATGAGCCATGCTTTCGAGAGAGCGAGACTGAGAACATTGCGAATAGTTATCGGTTTGACCACTGGACTAAATGTCTCTCTACAATCCACGCCAACCTGTTGAGTTTTGCCATCACCTACAATACGAGCCTTATGCCTCTCAAAACAACCATCAGATTTTTCCTTATGAGTAAAAATCCACATAAAATGAATCACATTGACACCAAGTGGATGGGGCACCAACTCCTACGTCTTATTTTCAATAAGAGCATTATATTCATCATCCATTATCATTTTCCAATTCGGGTCACTAAAGGCAGACACTAGGTTACATGGTAGGGTGATTTAATAATATTAGAATTGAGATTAAAATTGGTAATGAGCCCTTGACTCAGAATAGTAGTGGGCTAGACCTGGATCGGTGTAGGGACATCGGAACTGACTGGACTGAGATGGTGGTCACGGGTTGGGCCAGCATGTAGTGGGCTTGCAGGCCGAGAGGACTGTGGGACGAAAACTAGGCCAGCAGATAGTGGGCCTGATGGTAAAGACGCACCGGAAGAATATGGGTCAGCAGGCAGTGGGCCTGTTGGTAGAATTAAGTGATAGAAAGATATCGGGACAGCAGGCAGTGGGCCTGCTGGCTGAATTTGGTCACGTTAAGGGTCTGGTCCAGTAGGCATCGAGCTTGTCGGTGTTTGTTGGTCCAAATCCGAAGAGGTGGGCCGAACCAAATGGTGGACCACATACAGAGATCCCATCATTCATAAAATTATAAGAATTAGACACGACATTGAACTTCATAAAAAATGACATGACGACTAATTATAATTTTATTAGAGGATAAATCATAACATTTGTAATCACGATGATTCAACGAATAACCTAAAAACACACAAGCGGTAGAACGAACTTGAAATTTGTTTATTGTAATGGATGGGAAGAGATGATAACATAAACACCCAAACACCCTAAGGTGAGAATACAAAGGGTAGTTATGATAAAGAATTTGGAAGTATGTTAAGAAGGTAAGTAGTCATTTGTAATGCATGATGCCAAAATGAAGGTGGTAATGAAACATGTGCTAGTAATGTCCGAATAATATTATTAATGGTGAGTATTTTTCTCTCGGCTTTCTCATTTTGTGAGGATGTATGTGGACAAGAAAACTGGAAAGATATACCATTGATGTTACAAAATTCTCTAAATGGCCCATTATCAAATTTCCTTCCATTATCGCATTGAATGTTTTTAATTTTCCGTTCAAATTAGGTACAGATGAATGCTCTAAATGATAGAAATGTGGAATAAACTTGAAACTTTTTAGATAAAAGAAATGTCCAAAAAAATTAGAATAATCATGCAAAAATAACACATAATAACGGTGGCCCAAAATCTCAAAACGGGAGATGTCTACAAATCACTATGAATAATATCAAATGACAACAAAGTACTGGAATTGGAGGCAACAAACAATATTAACATATTTCCCAAGCGGACATTAAGGACAAACATTAGTACTACACGTACTATTACACTCAAAAAAATTATTGTTTTTAATGGAGGAAAGAACAAACGCTCCCGGATGACCCAAACGCGCATGCTATAAGGAAGGTGCTAAAGCGGAAAACTTTGACGATGTGAATTGATTAGTGGTAGTGGTGATGATGGGATATAACTCTCCCCAACTATCACATCTCATTAGAGGTATCCCCGTCGAAAAATCCTTCACAGAAAATCCAAAAGGGTCAAATTCAACTGAAACTCAATTATTAATTGTAAATTTCCGAATAGACAACAAATTTTTAATTAAGTGGGGAGCATGAAGGACATTTTCGAAGCTAAATGTGGGTTCGAGGGAGACAAATTAGTATGACCATAACTACGAATTGAAGTTGTAGTACCATTACCAACAATTATGCCACGATTTTTGCTCAAATTGAAATAATACGAGAGATTACCTGGTGCAGACGTCATGTGAGAAGTAACATCGGTGTCTATGTATCAATTTACATCTCGAGGATTTAATCTAAGTGTATGCATCATTTCCTCGATGTCCGTGTGAGCCAGGGCTGTTGTTAGGCCCGCAACAGTGAAGACCTGCTTTGGCCGAGGCCCAAACAGGCCAGCCTGCTGCCAGACCGAATTATTTCTTAGCCCAGGTTGTTGCTGCATGTTTTGTCCAGTGGGTTGGCCCAATCGGAAGAGGGAAAAGGGCAGAGCGACATGGGCCACTACCCGTTAGCCCAAGGCATGACCCAAGAAAAACTGCCCGGCAAGCTCGACGCGAGGTTCGATGGTTCGATCCGGCCATCGCTGCCGCCTGTTGATTATCCGCCACTACCGTCACTGTTGCCGCCACTGCCACCACCCTTGCCACCTCCACGTTCGCAATCGTGATTTTCCCACAAGTTTGATCCTTTTTTTCACCCCCGTTATTACGATTTTGACCATAATTTTCGGAGAATGATTGCGAATTGGCTCTGGTAGTCTCCTTTTTAGCCAATCCTGCGTCTTCTAATGTGAGTATGGAACGTGCCTGATAAAATGATAGGAGAGAATTACTTTGTCGAAGAAGAGTTCCAAGAACAAGTATAAACACAAAGATCACACGTTTTAAGTGTTTGCCAATACAATCAACATATCAAATGAAGAAAAGATCAATACTATAAAATAGATTAATAAGAAATGAGGGAGTGCAATAATGACGATATCCAACAATTAGTTGGATTGTTGGGAGGTTTCGGGGAAGAACTGGGTGTGAATTCACAAAATTTCTTCTACCTTATTATACTGGCGTTGCTCTTGCAATAGAAGATACTCGCTGCTGTTGTTTACCGGGCCTCTCTAAGCACTTTTGGCGAAAAAGAGCAGGCCGTTGTGGCAGAAAAGTGGGAGAGATAATGTGAAGCGAAATTTTAGATTTTGGCTAAAATTTCTCTTTATTTTGAATCTAAGGGCTATTTTGGGTCATTTATTTAAAATTGAACTTTTTGGGACTTTTTCTTTTTGCCGGTGACCATACCATGTCCTTTTCCTTATTTTTATTGTCGGACAATATATAGTAGAACCTCTATAAATTGATACTCAATAAATTAATAAATTTTTTAAGATAATATTTTTCTCCGATCCCGATTTTGGTCAGTTGATAAATTAACAAATTTCGATAAGATAATATACTTTCAAAGAAACCCTATGTAAATATAGGGTCCCATTAATATCATAAATTAATAATTTTATAAACTTACACAAACATAACTAAGACAATTTACTGAAATATGATTCTAGTGTTAGTTTGTTTTTTTTCCTTAAAATTGAAGTCTAGTTGGAGCTCATCTCTAACTTTTTTTATTGCATCCAAAATTTCTGGTGTTGTGTTTTCAAACTGCACCAAAAAAATGTGAAGAGTTCTAGATGTGATAAGTGCTTCTTTAAGCGTAACTGGTTCCAAAGGTACTGTATCGTCTCCAACTTCATCATCTGTATCATTTTCAAGGATAGTAGCCACAACTTCTCTAAGCCGTGGACTTCTGAACATGCATCATTTTCACTCAGGTAGTCTAATAGGCTATTGACATCCATTTTATTGCGATAGCCGAGATCATTAATCATGACCTCGGGTTCATGAATGTCGTTTTCACAAGTGGGTTCATCTAAATTCCTTGAGACTTCATCACTTAAACAAATTTTGTAGTGTCGAAAACAATTTGCTATTGTTTCTTGCTGAACATTAACATTAACTTTAATAAATTACAAAACTCTCTTTAAATTAATAAATATTAATTTATCAGTTAATTAATCTCTATAAAATAATAAAATATCATAGTCCCAACTATATTAATTTATAGAGGTTTTATTGATTATAATTAACATGCCTAGTGATTTTCTACGTGGGAATGTCCTGTTCTTTATTTTGTTCCGCACTTTACAATTTACTATTAGTTTCACGAGAGACAAGTAAAAAACTAAATTCTTCTAAACTGAAGTTACACAATTTTTAATTAAAAAGTATATAGAAAGATGGTTTGTATAATTCTTGTAACTACTCATACAACTATACAAATATTTAGTCATGCACTATGTCATGTTAAAGTATGATTTCTGGTCCATATAAAGAAACAAAGGTACGTATAATATATCTCTTCATCCTTAATTAGAGTTTCCAATTTAAGATATAGAAAAGATTTTATTAGAAAGCGGTTCCTTTTCAAATGAACCTTATGGAACGTGAACATGAATTAATTGAAGCTCCAACACTGGTACCAGACACTAAGAGTTCATTTGGTATGATATATTAGAAGAAATAATACATGTATTAACTTTCATATTATTAATTCCTTATTTAGTAGTGCTTTTCAGCCTATGTTATACACCCTTAATATATGTATTAGTTTTACAAATCGTATGTAATTGTTGGAACTTGTAGAAGAAGAAAAGATTAAGTGATCAAAAATATGCGAAAAATTGCGTTGTGAATTTAAGGCACAACACACATGAAACTTGAGAAGTCTGCGAATTCAGCGCCACTACTGCATAACTGAATTTCCAGATTTGAACGAAAAGTTGCAACTCTTCACATAGAGTCACAACCTTTGGTGAATAGCTGCTTATGAACGTTTGGTATGCTATAAATAGCATGTTGATCACTTGTTTTCAAAGACAACAACACAATTAACAAGATTAATCTTCAGATTTAAGAATCAAAATCATTTTTTGAAGAATCTTTCTTGTTGCTTCTTCTTCCTCCTCCAAAACAATTTCTGAAGAACACATATAGTAGATTCGTCAGAAGTGAATTTCTTGTGCTAGAACTTCACTTAGATAGTTGTATTCTCAAGGCAGACGTCTAGAAAACTGCAGCACAAGCGGGGACAGATTTTTATCTTAGGTCACTGCATTTGCAGACCTCAATCTACAAATCAAGTTAGTATGTATTTATGCTTTGTTGAGTTCATTGTAGTTGATTTCAATATTGTTGGTTTCTTATTGTTGTTGAGTTCAATTATTTGAATTTCGTTTATATAATATTGTGGTTAAACATTGAAGGTCTAGATTGACACTAACAACCTAAGACAAAAATTCTCAGAAAATATATTTTTCTGATGTTGTTGAGTTTGCAAAAAATATTTTCAGAGAATACACTTCCTAATTTGCAAACAAATGAATCAATATGGATCATCAATGGTGAAAAATCATGTGAAAAAAACCCGAGAAATTCAAGGGTTCTGATTTTCAAGCGCTGACAACAGAAGACGTTGTTCTATTTGACAACACTTCATGTGGCAAACGTGTTGACTGTTGAGGCTCCAACGGCACTGCCGGAGGGAGAAGGAGATAATTGATGCGCGATTTAATGCACACACTTTAACGCAAGTGCACGTTATCGTGACAAGTAATATAGTCTAGGTAAGACCGAATATCGTCCTCAAGGATTTGTGTTCAAGTACCAATTATCTATCTTTTGTTATCTATTTGGTAACCAATATTTGATTTTGTTGATTATAACTAACAATTATAAATACTAATTAATTATGTGTTTACTTCAGTAGTGATGGAAATAGGGCTTCCAAGTCGCTTCAACTATCCACTTATATTACTTAGTAATGCAATGAATTATGGTTCTTCTTCTTTTGGAGCTAGCATGTTTACTAATTCGTTTTATACTCCCGTTAAGGCTATATAAACACTCAACCCCAGTAGCGCTCCTTTCTACCTTTCGGTGATAAGGATGACTCTATAGGAGGATTAAGAACAAAAACCTT
This sequence comes from Przewalskia tangutica, assembly GCA_029844215.1. Classification (NCBI taxonomy): domain Eukaryota; kingdom Viridiplantae; phylum Streptophyta; class Magnoliopsida; order Solanales; family Solanaceae; genus Przewalskia; species Przewalskia tangutica. The sequence continues at coordinate 148,684,799 of CM056720.1, forward strand.
GTTAATCGTCACACACCATGCGTGAAATTAGGTATTTAAACCCCTATTAACGCTACACAAGTAATTGAGGTATTTTCATCCCCAATCCGACCTATGTCTACCCAACTTACAGCATAGTCACAACCTCCTCCTTTCGAAGTTTGATTAGAAATCATATAAATAATGATAATTAGTGATCAATTAATTACCAAGCATTCAAAGCAATTATTGGGTAAATCTCAACAATAAGAAGAACAACCATAAACATGCATCAATTCATAACATAAGGTTCAAGTGAATTGACATGGAAAGCCCTATAATGGAATTAGTTCCTAGCCATTGACATGACAAGAACTAATTCAATATCCAACATAAAAACTGAAAGTAAAGTAAAGAAAAGAAAAGAAAATTACTAAGTAAAGGTCTCCAATCTTCAACTCCAAGAAGTCTTGTGTTTGTGCGAAAGGGAACCTTGAAAACCGCCAGGGTTCTCTTTTTATAGCCTCAAACCGCTCTTAAGGTTTTCCTTCAGCTGGCCCAAAAATCGTCAAAACTCGATTTTTCCGTCGGCGCCGCGGCCACGCTTATCGGCGCGCGCGGGAATCTCGCGTTGCTCGTAATTGGCGCGCGACCGCACTCTGCTGTCTAGAGGCGCCGCGGCGCTGCAACTTCTGCAGGTCTCTGGATATTGGGCGCCGGGGCGCTAGCTCTGCTGGCTGGAGGCGTCGCGGCGCTGGCTCGTGTCCGTGCCTGGTTCGCCACTTTCTCTGCTTTTAAGCTCTGGAACCTCCACTTTTGCCCTCTTTTCGCTCCTTTTCCGCCATTGGGCCATTTTAACCAACTTGACTCAAAAGAAAGAAAATCTATTCTAATACGACACGTATTTGTACAAAAAGGGACAAAAGACTAACTAAAAATGACTCGAAAAGTGTATATAAAATACACTGATCAATAATGCTCCAACTGAGGAGGCAAAGGCCGAAAGGCTGAAGACGATTGAGACTTGGTGGACACAAAAATTTATGTGTAAGAACTACATTCTCAATGTCTTGGATGATACTCTCCATAACATATACTCCACGTTCGGGACAACACGAGAGTTATGACAGTCACTTGAGAACAAGTACAAGACAGAGGTTGCTTGTTCAAAGAAGTTCGTCATTGGCAAGTTTCTAAACTTCAAGATGAGCGATGCCAAAGCCGTTGTCAAGCAAGTGGAAGAACTCTAAGTCATTGTTCATGAACTAGAGGTTGAAGGTATGCGCCTTAACCAATATTTCCTTGTTGGTGCTATTATTGAAAAATTACCTCCTTCTTGGGAGAATTTTAAGGTTTATTTGAAGCATCTAACGGAGGAAATGAGTTTTGAGCAACTGGTTCTCAAACTTCGGGTTGAGGAAGATAGCCAGAAGAGTGACCAGGCAGATGCAGTTTCCTTGGAGACAAATGCAAATATGGTTGAAGGAAATTCATCAAAAACCAAGTTTCAGAAGGGCAAAGGCAAGTTCAATGGTGCCAAGCCGTCATTTGTTGCCGGAAGAAGCACACTCGCCCCACAAAAGGCCAATACGTTCAAAAAATAAGTTGGTGTTTGTTGGGTGTGCGGAAAGTCAGGGCATAGAGAAAAAGACTGTCGTCTTCGCAAGAGACAATGTGGTGGTGGTGGAGGTTCGAGTAATGTCAACCAGTCCAACTATGCTAAAATCAATTCATTGGTGTTGTCACTGCTCAAGCAAATCTGGTTACAAATTCAACCGATTGGTGGATAGACACAGGTGCTACTATGCATGTATGTTCAGAGAAAGATATGTTTTCATCCTACCAAGCCATGAAAGATGGAGAACAATTGTTTGTTGGGAATGCTGCTTCAGTGAAGGTGGAAGGCAAAGGGAAGGTGACTTTGAGGCTCACTTCCGAGAATGATCTTGTGCTCACCAATGTACTACATGTGTTTGAAATTTGTAAAAAATTAATTTCTGGTCCTGTTCTTAGCAACACGGGTTTTAAGTTAGTTTTTGAATCTAACAAATTTGTACTCACCAAAGGTGGGGTATATGTAGGCAAGGGCTACCTCAGCGAGGGGCTCTTCAAACTAAGTGTTGTATGTACTAAGGCATTTGCCGTTATCAATAAAAACACAGGCAATAGCACTGCTTCTGAGTATGTGATTGATTCATTTTCTTCTTTATGACATTCTCGATTAGCCATGTAAATTATTGTTCCTTACAAAGAATAGTAAATATAGGCATGTTGTCAAAATGTTCGATGAACAAAATGACCAAATGTGTGGAATGCATAGAATCTAAATATGCAAGTCATCCTCATAAATCTGTTGTGAAATCAAATGAAGTGCTTGGTTTAATTCATAGTGATTTGTATGATTACCAAGCAACCCCATCTCGTGGAGAAAATAATTATTATATATCATTTATTGATGATTGCAGTAAATTTTGTTATGTATACTTAATACATACTAAATATGAGGCTTTGAACATGTTTAAAACATACAAAACAGAAGTAGAAAACCAACTTGACAAAAGAATTCAGATTCTAAGGTCAGACCGAGGCGGTGAATATACGTCGAATGAGTTCAAAGAATTCTGTTCTACTCATGGTATAGTTCATCAAACCACTGCGCCATATACTCCACAACAAAATGGAGTTGCCGAACGAAAGAATAGAACATTGAAGAATATGATAAATTCAATATTGATTAGTTCGGGTGCACCTCTTAGTCTATGAGGTGAGGCATTAATTACTGCAAATATGATATTAAATAGAATTCCTCAAAAGAAAAACAATCAATCTCCATACGAATTATGAAATGGAAGATTTCCTACTTTTAAAAGGATGAAAGTGTGGGGTTGCCTAGCGAAAGTTCAAGTTCATTTACCAAAGAGAACTAAACTTGGACAAAAAATGGTGGATTGCATATATATTGGCCATGCCAATAATAGTGCAACATATAAGTTTTTGGTGTATCATTCCGATGTTGAATGTATCCACAAAAATACATTTATGGAATCTGCGGAAGCAGAAATCTTTGAGGAGATCTTTCCTTACAAAGACAAGGATAAAAGTGTTCCTAATCATAAGAAGATTGCATTTTTAAATGGTGAACTAGAAGAAGAAATATACATGGAGCAACCCGAATGGTGTGTTGTTAAAGGTCAAGAGAAGAAAGTCTGTAAATTGGTTAGGTCTCTATATGGACTTAAACAAGTGTCAAAGCAATGACATGAAAAGTTTGATAATACATTGTTATCAAATGGTTTTCAAATAAATGAATGTGATAAATCTGTCTACATTAAAGAATACAATAATGCATATGTCATTATATGCTTGTACGTGGATGATATGTTGATTATGGGAACAAGTAAAGATATAATTAACCAAACCAAGAAAATGTTACATGTCGCTTTCGATATGAAAGATATGAGAATAACGGATGTCATTCTTGGTATTAGAATTCTAAAGAATTCAGATGGTTATGTATTAACTCAATCTCATTATGTTGAAAAAGTCCTTAGAAAATCTGGACACTATGATGATAGACCGGTGGTTACGCCATTTGATCCCGCTTGTCACCTTAAGAAGAATGAAGGTGAAAGTGTGTCTCAATTGGAGTATACACAAGTTCTTGGAAGCCTGATGTACATAATGAACTGTAGGAGACCAGACTTAGCATACACAGTGAGTCGACTTAGTCGATACTCACATAATCCAGAAAATGATCATTGGATAGCGCTAATAAGGGCACTATGATATCTAAAACATACAATGAACTATGAGTTGCATTATACAAAATATCCTTCTGTGTTAGAAGGATATTGTGATGCTAATTGGATTTCCAACCATTCAGAAAGTAAGTCCACAAGTGAGTGTGTATTTACACTTGGTGGAGCGTCAGTATCTTAGAAATCATCAAAGCAAATGGTAAATACGAGATCAACTATGAAAACAGAGTTTGTAGCCTTGGATAAAGCTGCCGAAGAGGCAAAATGACTAAGAAACTTCCTAGAAGGTATTCCGTTGTGGACAAAGTCTGTGACAACCATTTACATACATTGTGATAGTATGGCTGCCCTGACTAGGGCAAAGAATCAAATATACAATGGCAAGTCAAGACATATAAGGCGACATCATAATACAATACGAAGCTTGTTGAAGAATGAAATAATTTCCATTGATTATGTGAAATCAAAGGACAATATAGCGGATTCGTTGACAAAAGGCCTTACACGAGAGCAAGTCGTATATACATCGAGGGGAATGAGCTTAAAGCCAATACAATGAGTTGTTAACTGGTGGAAACCTTACCTATCATAATTGGAGATCCCATGGTTTAGGTTCAAAAGGCAAACTAGCTGGGGAAGACTCAATGAGCATAAACCACACATATGCTCGTTCCTATTATGTACCAAGTGTGTTAATCCGTTGACGATATAGGGCTGAACCTTGGTTCTTAATAATATTAATAGCCATTATGGTGGGATAGTACAGACTATTCTTGATTAATATTACCTATCTGAGATTGATGTGGGGTCGCATCTGGGAGAACTGAGATGGCTATGTTCTCTAGAAATTCTCACGAAGAAAGGAGTTGTTCATGACCGAAAGGAACACAACCGTAAGAATTGAAATATGTTGGTATGATGTGTGTGATGCTTGTTGTCTCGATTTACTACAAAACGTGAATAGTTCAAGGCATTACGTCCACTACTTCATAAGTAGATCCGATAGGTATTCACTACGAGTGGTTCAAGTCCAAAAGACACCATCTCCGATGCATGTCATATTGCGTTTGACAGAAATGACGATAAGTTCCTTTTATCTTATTTTCTATCCACATGTGGGGTATTGTTAGATGTGTGAATAGAAAATGTGGGGTATTGTTGGAACTTGTAGAAGAAGAAAATATTAAGTGATCAAAAATACGCGAAAAATTGCGCTGTGAATTTAAGGCAAAGCGCGCTTGGGCGAGTGGTCGCAGACCGAAACTTCATAGAAGGCGAAATTCGGCGCCGCGTGCATAACTGAATTTCAGATTTGAACGAAAAGTTGCAACTCTTCACATAGAGTCACAACATTTGGTGAATAACTGCTTATGGACGTTTGATATGCTATAAATAGCATGTTGATCACTTGTTTTCAAATACAACAACACAATTAACAAAATTAATCTTCAGATTTAAGAATCAAAATCATTTTTTAAAGAATTTTTCTTATTGCTTCTTCTTCTTCCTCCAAAATAATTTTTGAAGAACACATATAGTAGATTCGTCAGAAGTGAATTTCTTGTGCTAGAACTTCACTTAGATAGTTGTATCCTCAAGGCAGACGTCCAGAAAACTGCAGCACAAGCGGGAACAAATTTTTGTTTTAGGTCACTGCATTTGCAGACCTCTATCTACAAATCAAGTTAGTATGTGTTTATGCTTTGTTGGATTCATTGTAGTTGATTTCATTATTGTTGGTTCCTTATTGTTGTTGAGTTCAATTATTTGAATTTCGTTTATATAATATTGTGGTTAAATATTGAAGGTCTAGATTGACACTAACAATCTAAGACAAAAATTCTCAGAAAATATATTTTTCTGACGTTGTTGAGTTTGCAAAAATATTTTCAGAGAATACACTTCCTGATTTGCAAACAAATGAATCAATCTGGATCATCAATGGTGAAAAACAATATGGAGAAACCCGAGAAATTTAAGGGTTCTGATTTCAAGCGCTGGCAACAGAAGACGTTGTTCTATTTGACAACACTTCACGTGACAAACGTGTTGACTGCTGAGGCTCCAACGGCACTGCCGGAGGGAGAAGGAGATAATGCTCCAACTGAGGAGGCAAAGGCCGAAAGACTGAAGACGATTGAGACTTGGTGGACACAAAAATTTATGTGTAAGAACTATATTCTCAATGCCTTGGATAATACTCTCTATAACATATACTCCACGTTTGGGACAACACGGGAGTTATGTATAAACATGGTTAGAGATAGAACTATACCCTTAATATACCAAATCAAATATGGGTCGTTTGGTACGCGAAGTAAATTATCCCGGGATTATAGTCCGGTGACTAATTTATCCTATCTATAATATGGGATAAAATAATTCAAAGTTAGATGGGATAAGATGGAATATCCCAGAATCAAGTATGACTTTATTTTATACGATATTTGGTAGAAGGTATAAGTTTATCGATAAATTTATACTTTCTATCAAACATAGTATAAAGTTAATCCCAAACTTAATTATGGAACATCTCACCTTATCCCGCGTACTTGTTACACCCCACATTTTCGTGCTAGTATGCATCATAGTAAAGTAACGTAACATCAAAGAGGTTAAGATGCTATATATGGATAACAATGGTTTAAAATAAGTGTTAAGGAAATATTGCGAGCGTTGGAGGTTTAACGAATCGAAAATGTTATAACTCGTATTTCTGAGGTAAAACTAGGAGTGCTTAATATTATAAGGAGATCATGTTTTAAGCTTTTTGAATCGTATAATAGTCGTATGTTAAATTTTGAAGTCAAGCAAGTTGTAAAACAAAAGTCGGCAAAAGTTATTGCAAGTTACGTTTATAGGTGTACTAAAATTTGGGTCAGATGCCACTCAGCTTTTCACATAATATACGTGGAGTTACTGGGTGATCTACCTACCATATCGAGGTTCTACGAATCTAGTTTCTAATTCATTAAACCATTCATCGATACGACGTTGGAGTAGAAAGATATTCATATTTTTATGAGACTGCGTATGGAGTCCCTTTGGGACCCACTTGAGGCGTCGACCTTTTAAGGGTATTTAGGCCTTCCAGCTTTCTTACTTCATCATTTATTTCTCAAACCAGTTCCCAAACACCCCCAAATTCTCTCTAAGAGATCCCCAACCATCCAAGAGTGAAATCTAAGAAAAATAACACAAATCAAACACCGGAAATCCTGTGGTGCTAGTGAGTTTTTTCTCCTTCTTGTGGTTGCTCATTTTGGAGTGGTTCCAGCTCATGTGGAGAGTTGTTCTAAGTGTTATAAGATAATATTATACTCATCCTTCATATATTTGAGCTTATAGAAGTCGTAGCTAGCTTGTACAATTGAAAATCCGTAAAGGTCAAAAAATCGTAGTTGTGATGTTGTTGGTTGCTGAACTATTTTGAGGTTGTGCTTGTGATATTTCATGGCTAAAATTGATGAGATAACCTGGGTTTGTTATTGTTGTTGTTGTTGTTGATACGTATTTGAAAGAAGAAAGGGTTTAAAGCGCAGTTTTGCTAGTTATAAATCGAACTTGCCGCGCAGTGGATCGTTGGTATTGATTGATGAGCTAATCATATAATTGCTGGTTTTTTGAGTTGTTCTGATCATTAAAGACTTGCGAAATATAAATTGCTTCCCGTTTTGCTATAAAATAATTTTATCGTTCGAAATACGATAGTAGTACTACTTGTAGCGTGACGATAACGTCATTTTCATGATTGTAGATTGAGGTGCGGTGAGTCGAACTCATTGTGGTTATTGAGCAGGTCATCATAAGGCATTTTAAGTCTATCCCTTCCTTTCTTTTGGTATGAATCCAATGTAAACGAATGTCCCGCCAAAATCACTCTACTATTGAACATTTAAAACGTTATTATTCTTTATTCTATAAAAATGTTTTTTCACTCATGTTTGTCCCTTATTGGGAGAACTTTCATGTCATAAGAGCTATTCTTTATTGTATTGTATTCTTCTTTTGTTGCAAATTAAACGTATGATTGTCTGTTAGCTACATAACCATATCCGGAGGTTGTAACGACCTTATGTCACTCCGACGAACTCAGAATGTTCCTTATATATGTGTGTGTATGTGTGTGTATGTATGTATCTCAGATGACAAGCACGTTATATACGTGATACATATATATATATTTATATATATATATATACACAACACCATTGATCAGTTAGTTACGAATGTTGATCCCCACAGAGGCCAATGGCGTTATATACACATATATAAACTATATGTATATCAATGACGTTATATACACGTATATGTTGTGTTTATGCATATCATGGCCCTAGTGGAAATTCAGAGTTTCAAGTTGACTCTTATTGTCTTCCACTTACGTTCATGTCTCTGTTTTTGCTTTACATGTCTTACATACCAGTACATTCTTTCGTACTGACGTCCCTTTACCGGGTGTGTTGTGTTTCATGCTCGCAGCTCCATGTAGACAGGTTGTCGGACCTCCTCTGTAGGCTACTCAAGTCAGCGGTGGTTGACGCACTCCATTCTTTCTGGAGTTGTTGTAGTGTGTCGGTATGCTATGAGACCTATCTATATGCATTTTGGGTATGATGGGGTCCTGTCATGATCTTTTGTCATATATGATATTCTTAAAGGCTTGTAGACTTGAGTTGTATGTATAGTTGTCATGTATGACTTTGCCGGCCTCTTTGATGGTCAGTTGACCTTGTGCTGTGACCTTGCCGGCCTTATGTATGTATATATGTTTTGGGTTGCTCACCCCTTGTATGTTCAGATGACCTTATGATGGTCCTTCTATGGCCTCGTCAGCCTTATACGAGCTATTATCGTCTGTCTTTGGATTAGTTATGTCATAATCTTGTCGGCCCAGATTTTCTGTATGTTCAGGTTATGATTTCAGACATGATTCGCTCAGGCCAGTATGACACTGGGTGCCAACCATGGGGTGTGACAATACCAAATGACCCTATAATAAAAAAAAAATATCAGCATAACTAATATTTGCATTACTAATTACAACATTATTAATACATCATATTCAATACTATTCTTCATTTCTTACTCACCCTACCAACCTACCCCTAATTTAGGGGTACATATAACCCAAATCGATTAACATGGACAAGGTTCCCATCTATATCCATCGAGTAATACTAATACCTATTGGTCCAATTATTACTTCTACCAGTATCTATAAATAGCAACGTATAAAATTCAATTAACCCAACTTAGCCTAAAAAATATCTCCCATTGACGACGCTTCACTCACAAACACACTGGACAAAAGATAATCAAATAAAACCACAAACCCATTTCAAATCTACATATTTACTCATATGGGTCATTCTTGATTTTGCTATATAATCAAATAAAATCACAAACCCACTTCAAATTTTTAATTTACTCTTATGGGTCATTCTTGATTTTGCTATATAATCAAATAAAATCACAAACCCACTTTAAATCTTTAAATTTACTCATCTGGGTCGTTCTTGATTTTGCAATATAATCAAATATGAGGAAAAGGGAAAGGGAAAACCCATGTGGGGTTTGTGGTCATTATCACAAATATGAGGAAGGTGAAGTTTGTGGGATCTGTGGACATAGAATGCCTGATGTATCTGAAAATAGTTCTTCGATTCAAGTCAGTGCTTTCCCTTCTGAGATCTTGCCAGAGTTTCTTTTTCTGGGTAGTTATGATAATGCTTCTCGTGCTGAGCTTCTTAAGACTCTTGGGATTTCGAGGATTCTCAATGTTAGTATTTCTTTTTTGACTAATCTTGTCTGTTTGTTCTTACTGTTTTTGGTTTGGGGTTTCGTGTATTTTTGTGAATAGTTGCTTTTGGAAAGAGATAGAATTAAATATTCCATCCGTCCCAATTTATTTGATGTAGTTTGATTGAGCACGGAGTTTAAGAAATAAAAACTTTTGAATCTTTAATGTAAAACAAGTCAAAAGATATTTGTGTGGTTATGAATCATCTCGTTATGCGTAAAAGTTAAAGTCTAAAGTTAAATTGTTGCAAAATAAATAAATGTGTCATTTTTTTGGACTTGCTAAAAAGGAAAGTGTGTCATATAAATTGGGACAGAGAGTAGAAGATTAGTATAGTTTACCCTTATTAATTTGGTTTTGAGGCATAGTTGATTGATTGAGTTGCCATTGGAGTGAAGTGGACCTAAATAGAGCTGAACTAATGAAAAAGATTCATGTAAAATACCCCAACTAATCTGGGGTTGAGGCTTAATCCGTTGGTTGAATGACTAACAGCCTGTTAGGCCAAGCTTTTGGAAGCCAAAAGTATATTTAATTTAAAAAAGTTGAGGTGTTTAGATGCAAAACATTTAGGAAAAAATAAGTGCTTTTAAATAGTGGAAAAAGTTGTTTTTCAGAAGCTAGACAAAGTAGCTTTCCCCCTAAGCACTTTGAAACGTTTGCCAAATAGAAAGTCTTGCCTAGATACCCAGTGTAATCTCACACCGTGGAGTCTGGGGAGTGTGGAGTGTACACATACCTTATCTCCACCTTGGTAGATATAACGGCTGTTTCCGAGAGACTCTCGGCTCAAGACAAAGCATAATCACAAGTAGGGCAATCAAAACAAAAAAAGAGTATAAGAGTAAAGCAAGATAAACGGTCAGATTCAGATAAGGAATTAAAGCAGTATAAAGTGCATCAAACAAAAGGGAGCAATATCTAACACAACTAAATAAGCTAAACAAAATACACTAAAGAACACATAGCGAAATCAGACTATGGTGAATTATAAATCAATAATGTGTCTATAAGTGATAGGCTAATCGAGTCTACAGTAATAACACTACAACTATCAATTTATAAGCATACGTAGGACTACGCTTGAGTACCTACTGCTCTTCTACCCTAATTTGTGTCCTCCACAACCCCCTATCTAAGGTCATGTACTCAGAAAGTTGCACCTGCGCCATATCTTGTCTAATCACCTCTCCCCAATACTTTTTCGGCCTACCTCTACCCCTCCTGAACCCATCCATAGCCAACCTCTCACACCTCCACATCGGGGGCATCAATGTCTCTCCTCTGCATATGCCCGTACCATCTCAATCTCGCTTTCCGCATCTTATCATCCACCGAGGCCACTCCCACTTTCTCCCGGATATCATCATTTCTAATTCTATCTCCTCTTGTAAGCCCACACATCCATTTCAACATCCTCATTTCCGCAACTTTTATTTTTTGTGTGTGCGAGGTCATGACTGGTCAACACTCCGCCCCATACAACATAGTCGGTCTAACCACCACCCTATATAATTTGCCTTTAAATTTTGGTGACACATTTTTGCCAAGCAGAAAGTACTGCTCTAAATTGGCAAAAGTGTTTTTCAAATTAATTAGCCAAACACAAACTGCCACTCTCCAAAAGTACTTCTGACAAAAAACACTTTGCAAAATAAGCAGATTTTGAAAGCTTGGCCAAACAGGCCATTAATTGTTTGGACCAAAAGTTAAAAGATTTAACGGCTTGTTGGGTGAAGTAGTAATCATTAGATTCGTTCTCGGTTCTACTATGGCGTTTCATCTCTGATCAAGAGCATGTGGTTGTGGTTGAGTGATTTGGAGATCTAGTTAGTATTTCTTGCATTAGCTTTGGAGAATTGAAATCATTCCAGTTGATGGATTTATTACTTAATAAGGTATAGTGGTAGAATACAGGGATTTAAAGGCACTATGTGCAATTGTGCATTATTACATATTAAACTTTGGTTACACTTTTGTATACATATATAGTCTGAGTACAAGGCACCTAGTTGGGCATGCACCATGCTGCTTATGTGCTGGATTACTGGATCTACCTCTGGTAGGATAGCAACGTAACCAAATTTCTCGGTCATTTAGTACCTTTTTCCATCTCTCTTTTGAGTTTAGAAAAAGTAGATAGCTTCTGTTGTATTTTGATTAACCAAGAAGAAAGCATCACTTACACCTTCCTCGAGTCACCCCTCATGGTCCAGTGATGCGATGGGAGAGAGACTAGGAATTGACTTTATCACTTTTGTCTCTTACATGAGCATCTAGTTTCTTTTTGTTTGTAGCTTTGTGCAGTTGCAAATGTACCCTCATCTTAAATGAGATACCAACTAGTTCTTGGTGTCAATAGAAATTGTTCCTGATCTACTTCATTCATTTATCAGTCTGTAAACCCATTGAAGAAAATGCTAAAATTGCAGAAATTAATCAAGCAACTATCTGTTTAGCTAAGCACATAGAGATTTTGAATACTAGCCTTTTCTCTAGGTAAGGAAAGATGGATGTCTCTTTCCAATCTTATATTATTTTTCCACTTAATAAAAAAAAGGAAAACTTATAATATTTGCCACTTAGCCATAAAAGGAAGGATACCAATGTGAGACAATGACATGGAAGCAACTTATGATACTTATCCAGAAAAAGAAGAACAAGAAATAAGGGAATCAACCAACTTATTGCTACATCAAATTTGACATCTTGGACAAGCGATTAGTGTTTGGAATTCAACTTCATGTATTTTCCCTATAAAGTATAAACTGGGTATGTTGTTGTTGTTGTATTTCCCCTTTAACACAAGCACTAGGAGACTTTCCCTTTTATAATATAATATGCTTGGGCTAGGTCAGTGTTTGGGAATTTTCTTTGTAGGTTTTATGCTTGTTTTTTGTGCTTGGTGGCTTGGTCGATTTGTAAATTTATAGGTAATATTTCCTCAAATTCTCACTCTCTAGTTATGGTTGGTGAAAGCCATCTTAATTGTTAACATTTGATGACATGAAGTTTTAGGGAAACAATGCTGCTTAATTGGATTAGATTTTTTTCAGCTTGTTTTATAAGCATGTGCATGAGAAAACTTTAATCTTTAATGTACTGATATGAAATTTTATGCTTGACCATTTTCTAATTCATTATCTGTCTAGAGGCAAAAGGTCATGAGTCAATGCACCTAATGGTGTGACCTAGTGGTCAGTCAAGTGGGTTGATAGCCACAAGGTCTTAGGATCAAATTCTAGTGGAAGCAAAAAACATTAGGTGAGTTCTTCCATCTATCCATGCCTTGGTGTCATGACCCGACCTCGGGCCCGTGACTGGTGCCTTACCCCGGGCACCCTAGTGATACAACTAGGGGTGTTCACCGGTCGAGTAACCGGATCGACCGACCGAACGGAATGGACCGAACCGAATCGAATTTTCTGGACCGAGGACCGGAAAATTCCGGTCCGGTCCCGGTTTTGGACCGGTTGGACCGGTTTTTTTTTTTTTGTTAAATGCAATTTATAAATTATAAATTTTTAAGAATGTGTTCGTTTATCAATCTCATTAAATATGTTTGTTTTTTTTCCTTATCCTTCAATAAACTTTATTTCATTAATATTAATATGACTAACTTAAAGAAAATCACCAAATGTACTTGGTTCGTATACGAACTACTGAACTACTCATTAATTAAAGTTACACACCACATTTATATTTTTTATTTGAAATTTGAAATTTGGACATTCCTGAAACTAGGGGTGCACAAAAGGTTAAAACCGGACCGGACCGAAGACCGAAATTACAGATTACTCGGACCGAATGATTTGCCCCCAGTCCCCCCACCACCCGCCCAGCCCTAGCCCCATCCACCCACTTGACCCGTTAGCTTGGACGTATTGACATATCTAATATAGGTTGTAAATTGATCAAACTTTATCTGATCGTAACTTTGCGCTCGGACGTCCGTTTTACCTAATTTTTTTTTGATTTCGCGTATTTTTTCGATACGGGGGTGGCCAAACTGCGTTAGCGGTTTGATTCGTCCGATTCTCCAAAGCGTCCATCTTGACCCTCAATTTCTCTTTTCCCCCAAATCGTTACGTTTTGTCCATTTTCAAATCTAAATATCTCGCGATGTACAATAGCTTTCAACGTAAAAATTTCGTGGCACCGCGTCCGAGAATGTCAATTTCGTGTGGAAATTCAATTTAAAAAAAAAAAAAAATTAGGTCCATTCCGGACCGGAAAATTCCGGTTTTTACCCGGACCGGACCGGAAAACCGGAATCCTTGATTTTGACGGACCGAGGACCGGACCGGAATCAACTGTCCGACCGTCGGTCCATTCCGATCGGTCGATTCGGTTTTTCGGTCCGGTCCTATTTTGTACACCCCTAGATACAACATCAGAGAAAAACCAGCGGAAGCAACTCATAAATATGAAACAATATAAAATAGGAAACAGGCTAACCAAAATAGTACCTTTCTGTAAATATAAATATAACAAAAACTGAACAGTTACATCCTTTACAAAACCCAATTTACAACACCCAATTTACAACAGGACTACAGACCTCTAAGAGTTTGTAACAACTATGACGGGACAGGGCCCCGTCATACCCCTGAATGTACATGGATCTACAATGACAGGGAATCATACCAAAAGATAAGCCTCCGGAGAAACGGGGCTTCCCAAAAGCAGAACGGTGATCCTAAGAGCGAGGATCAACAACCGATGTACCTCGACCTGCGGCATGAACGCAGCCCCCCCGAAGGAGGTCAGTACAACAGGTACCAAGTATGTGAAACTGAAAATAGTGTAATGAAATCATAACATTTCCAAATCAAATCCACAGATATGTATGAAAAACCAATTAACCGCACACAGTGCCACATCATAGACAAGAGTAAACAAGTGTAACGCAACCGGTCTTTTCTAGGCCGCTAATGATCGAAGCAGGGCCACTCACCCATAGTATCATTATACGAGCCTAATCTCGACTTAGTAGCGCGCATAGGTCCGTGGACCGCATGAGGTACTCCGCGACGGGGTAGCTAACCCGCGACATTTCCTGGACTACTGTAGTCCGCATGGTCACTAGGACCGCATGAGGTATTCCTCGCATCGGTGTAACACACCCAGAGTGATTCCTGGACTACCGTAGTCCGCATAGGTCATGTGGACCCACATGAGGTACTCGCCGTCGGGGTAGCTAACGTGCAACATAACAAATCGTGGGTAGGTGATATACACAAGACAACCGAACTTTATCGTAAACGACATAAGCACAACGAGAGAACCCCCTTACCACAACAAAACTCAAGGCGCTAACACCCATAGTACATAACATGTTTACTTCTCAAACCAACTTACCACACATTCAGACATCATTACAAGGCTTCTACAAACAAGTAAACCATTCTTTTTATCTTCCTTAAGTCACTATAACTAACTTCCCATAAAGTTAGTATAACACTTAAACTTCGTAATAAATCAAAACATTCACATTTGTTTGGAAAACCAAAAGAACTTGTTCTTTTAAAACCAAGTATTAATTTCCTTCCGAATAATGATTCATAACTCTTTTTGAAATATTTCAAGATTCTTAACATTTAGAACTCAAGTCAAAAGGCATCAAAGTGAAACCAAATTCAGTTAATACACGTACGTCTACCGTACTATATATTTTTACAAATATCATGCTCAAGAGGATAGGAAGAATCACATACCTCCTCGGCTAAATCCACTTGCAAAGTCGAATATGCCGCGCGTAGAGTATCAACCTATAATAATCAAATACGCCTATTAACGTCTAGACTTCTTCGTCGAATATTCTAAGTATAAGGTTCCTTATTCTACGGAAAATTGGACAGCACTTCCTTTGTTTCTACATACTTTTCCACCTTTTCAAGGTCCGATATCAACTACTAAACGCCACATTTAAGGCCCAACAATTCAAGAATACAGGATTACACGCCTAACTCAGGCGTGTAAAATTCGCCACAATACAAATTAAACAATCCAATAAGTTTAAGGTATTATCTTGGCTATAACATGTTCACATATCATCCTTATCCAATCCTTTCAAATCCAAATCGTTATTCCTACATGCAATATACCTAAAAGCAATATTGACAACTACAAGTCCTTTCTTCCTCACATGCAACACAATTTACTTAAAAAGGAGAAATGGATTGTTACCTTAGAGTTTACCCAAATTAGTCCAACAAATTTCACTTGCCTTCTTTCCACAATTACCACCACAAACCTCCTACAAGCTTGTCAACATGTTTCCTTCTTGTTACCTTTCCGAAATTTCTCTAGGCCTTGGTTTCTTCTTGATTTTTTTTTAGAGAGAAGGGAGAGGAATTTTTAGAGAGAAGGAAGAGGGAATTTTTAGAGAGAAGGGGGTTTTGTGAAGAATGACCAAGTCTTGAAGACTTGGTCAATAAATAATGCTTCCATACAATCAGATGGGAGGGACACTTGTCACCCTCCCATGACCTTTTAAAAAAAATATCTTCTGATTTTTCCCCTAGATTTCGCAAAAACCACACCGGCCATGGCCACTAAACCTCAGAATTTGATCCTTCCGCCGCGCCCTGCATTCCGCGCGCAGATTCCAGCGCCGCGCGCAACTTCAGCCAATTTTCGTGATATATCCGCATGCCTCAGATCCGGCGCTGCCGACCGAGAATACTTTTTGCCCGCGCACTGAACTTGTAACTTTCATAACTTTCTACTCCGATGTCCTATCGACGAATGGTTGGTTGCGTTGGGAACTAGACTCAACGAACTACATACTAGGCCTTTGAAACACCTAGGAACTCCTAATGCAACTGGACATAAACCGCCTCAAAGTTGACTAAAACCCGTCCGAAACATTCCGTCAACCTTTCTTTCTACAATTTAAATCTTAATTCCTTTCGTACGTTCTCATAAGCATGACCTGAATTACGGGGTGTAACATTTGGTTGACAGAGTTACTTGGTACTTATGTGGGGGAAGTAGCACGTACCTTGGGGAATTAGTCGAGATGCGCGCAAGCTGACCCAAACACCATGGTTATATAAAAAAAGGTCATGAGTCAATGATGTGCCAAACATACCAAGGGTGTAGAAGTAATCGAGGTATTATGAACTTACAAGCTGTCTTTATAACTTTAGCAGTGATTGCCACGACTGTCAAAAGTGAATGTGCTTGTACTTATGGTAACAGTATTAAGTACAATCATGTAAGAGTGGAATTGTTTTTAATTCTAAATCGCCCAAAAGGGAAGGGAGAAAATACCCCCATAGAATATTAGCTTGGATTTTCTTTTCTGCTGCACCTTCATTGTCTTTCTGCCTTCAACAATACCAAAAATTGGATAAAAGAAAAAAGAAGAGAAAACATCATTCCCTTTTACGTTGAGTGCTTGACTTGCTGTACTGAATCCTGTTTAATCTGGCTGTACATTATTGATTGGATAAAAGAAAAAAGATGAGAAAACATCATTCCATAGAACATTTTTCTTTCTAATTTATTTATTTGATATGATATACCCAACACCAAATTCCCTACCTAGGAGCCCAACAATGGCTTTTTTCACTTTGTTCTCTTGGTGACTCGGACCCCCAATATCATGGTTCGAGGACCCTTATCACTAGGCAATCTTTCCCTTGTCATTATTAATCTTGGATCTTGATTATCTATCATGCGTTACTAATTAATCAAGGAGATGTTGACATTTGCAGTTCCATCCTTTTTATACATATAATGGGAGTTCCAAGCTAAATTTTGCATACCTCGATTATTTTACAATCCTCCCACCAGTAAAATACCGGGTAACTGTACCCACCAAGTCTTAGCATATGCTAAGAAATCAATTAGCTTTTCCCCCTCTGCTGGAGCCAAACCCTGTTCACACCCGTGGGTGCGAAGTTCATAATTCTTTAGGGGAAACTTAGCAATGGAATAATTATATCATATAACAACGAGAACCTAATCGGGATTGTTTTTATTCTCAACTGACCTGAACTATGACCTATTAGTTATACAAGTGTAATACATTGTTCTCTAAGGAATTAGATCCGTAGATGTAACTGAAAGATTGCAAAGAGATGTAAATGGCTAATTCACTTGTTCAAATACACAGGCCTATTTTTATAATTTCTTTATAAATCCAATGTAATGGTAAGAACATTTTTACCGTTTAGAACAAACTGAATTGTTCTTTTCTTGGTATTCTAATGTTCACTTGTCTAGTGTTAAAGTTTATGAAGT
The DNA here is from genome assembly GCA_029844215.1 of Przewalskia tangutica. Taxonomy (NCBI): domain Eukaryota; kingdom Viridiplantae; phylum Streptophyta; class Magnoliopsida; order Solanales; family Solanaceae; genus Przewalskia; species Przewalskia tangutica. The sequence continues at coordinate 148,702,571 of CM056720.1, forward strand.
TGGAAACATGGTTAGGGTTGATAATGCCTCTTCAAAATGGACGAAATGTTAGGAGATACAATTATGTTGAATGTCTATAGTAACTAACCTGAAAAGGGCTTTTTCCAAATTATTGTCATTCTTTTGGAATTGGGATAGACCCGAGAGATTAGGGGATGGGGTTCGAATATTTAGCTAAATGATACTTTACTTTTGTGTAAATATTGTATATTGGGGGGTTTACCCCTGTAAATTGATATAATCTTTACCTTATCAAAAAATTCTTTTAGATAAATGATACTGTATAAGATGAAAGGAACAATGATTAATAAGACAAGAAGATGAAGCACATTACAGAGAGAGAGAGAGAGAGAGCTGTGCAATAAAAGCATTTTAATATTATTTTTTTGAGAAGGTGACGTATCATTTTCACTTTTTATTTGCAAGATAAATGAGAGTGGTCTCAATAACAACATTCATTTCTTTCTTTCTTTCTATCTATATCTATTTGTATGTAATTTTGCCTCCATATGTACTTGGATAAAAGAACTAGATATGTACTTTCGCCTCCATGTAACCTTTAGTGGAAACTACAAATTTTTCTCTTGGATCATATTGGATGGTACTCTTTTCTTTCTGGTACTCCAGAAATTATTCAATGAGAAGACTTCTCCGTGTTCTTTGTGGCCCGTGTTCTTGATTGTTGATACTGGGGATTCACTTTTGTTTTTTGCATGTGCAGACAGTACATGCTTGTCAGAATCTTTATAAGAATTCCTTTACTTATCACTGCCTTCAAGATGACCAAAATTTGGCATTTGATGATGCTATCCAATTTTTAGGTGAGTAACATTCTCCTTACTTTTTTTAACCTAAATACCTCCAAGCTTGATTTGGAGATCCATGGAACCTTTTTTTTTGTGTACATTAGTATGGTCAACTATTTGCTGTTGCAATGCTTTGAAGGTATCTAGTTGATTGAAAAATATAGAGCGAGGATTGAATCATGTAATAAACTAATAATTTATAAAACAATTACGCTTCAATCCCAATCATGTTGGGTCCGGTTTTGTGTTTTCATCCGTTTCTTTGCTTCTTTAGTTCACCTTCCATCTGCCTCTGAATGTAAAAATTGTTGAAGACATTATTAAGTAATTAAAAGTGTCCTCTCTCTAACAACTTAAGTTTTAGATGAGATGGTCGCACAACTTAAACATGGTATCAGAGCAGGCAAAGGTCCTGAGTTCGAGTCTCAACGCCACCTATTATAAAAAAGAATTTCCATGTGCTTGGCCCATGAAAAAGAATTAAGCCAGCACGTGAGGAGGCATGCAGAAAACATAATTAAGTAATTAAAAGTGTGCTCTCTAACAACTTAGACTTTTAGTTGAGATGAATGATGATCACACAACTTCACCACAAATACTGTAACGAGTTGAAACTTCTATAACTATGTTAGGTGGAGTTAACTACCTGGAGTCTTGTCATTCTTCATTGGACATTCAATGGTAGCTTTCTGTTGTTGAATGTTGAGCCATCTAATGGTTGATTATTACAGATTTGTTTCCAACAGCCTGGAAAGACAATCTTGTTTTTTTTTTCCTAACCATTGTCATAAGTCTTTCTTTATACATGTATTGATACGTGTCAGCATTTCATATATTTCAACTCAAGACTCCGTTTACATGTCTCTAGCTGCTGAGAAGGAAAAGTCATTACTAAAGAAGATACCTCAGGCATCGAACTTCCTCTTTCAGTTTTTTGTGGGAAGCATTATGCTGCCTAATCTGAGAATATTTCTTTTGTGCAGAACAATGTGAAAATGACAGGGCTCGTGTTCTTGTGCACTGCATGTTAGGTAAAAATAGGTAAGGAGATTGATTATCAATTTTGCACCTAAACCTTTTTAAAGTTTCCCTTTTTCTTTCGCGTTTCTCATTGTTCTTCCTCAAGTGGTTTTCCGCAATTAAGGTGTAAATGTGAAACTTGTGCTCTTTTCTTCGGCTTCCTCTCAGAAACTTCATAGTAACTTTTAGTGCTAATACATATTATTTCCTGATAATGATAATTGCAGTAAACTATTACACCAGTTTTCTGGAGTGCCTTACAATTGATTGTACCTGCAGAAATCACCATTTTGGTTTACGTAAGTTTTTTTATAAACAGAACTCATAGACGTGCTTTTTTGATAGGTCGGCAGCAATTGTAATTGCTTATTTGATGAAAAGTAAAGGATGGAACCTTGCACAGAGCCTTCAGTGGGTGAAAGAGCGAAGACCTTCTGTTGAGCTAAATCAAGGTCTACACATGCTACTATCTTTATAAGTATTTCTTCTTTTACTTTTTTCAACTGAAAAGCTATAATATTAAGCTAGTAATTCTATACTTTCTGAGAAATGCAAATATTTAAGATGACAAACCATAGTATGCATTTAGTTAAAGAGGTCGGATATTTAATCTTGATTTTGGATGCTACTGTCATACTTGAATTGTAAATTGATAATATAGTGATGGAAAAAATTACAGCACAAACTTGCTGCATCGTTGGCAAAATAAACTGTGACCAGGCTATAGTAGAGACTTCAAGAATTTGAAGCTCGAAGCCCGTTAACCTTTGGGTGGGTGAGTTGCAAGTTTGGCATGTTAGTCACTTTGTTGACTTTTTTGATCAAGAACAAAAAAAGAAATTTACAAAGTGACGAATAATAAAGGTTTCTTTCTTCCTTTTCTTTGAATCCCAGCCAGACTTTCGTTATTTTGATTACGGAGCTGCTATATTGGGTCATACAACCTGTCTCTCTGCGCTTGGGTTGTGGCTGCTCTTTGAAACTGATCTTAGTAAAGAAGTTTAGTCGTAGCTTTGCGTCTGTCTGAGACTTCTTTTCTTTATATTTACAGAGGTCTACCAGCAGCTACATGAGTATGAGCAAAAGATCTTCGGATCACTTCAAAACCAGCCCAGCCCCGTCATTCCAGCCTTCGCGTCTCCTGTGACGTCCTTCAACTTTGGCTTCCCAAAGCCCAGTGATCCGATTCCTGCTCCAGCCTTCAACAACTCTAGTGCTCCTTCACTTTTTTCCCGTCCTTCTTTTGACGTTCCTCCACAGGGATTCACTTTTGGAGCAGCTCATAATCAGCATAACAACGCCTCAGAAAGCCCTTTGAATGGCAATCAAAACCCAAATGGTAACGATGTTGCCATGGATGGTTCATGATACTACACATGTTTTGCCTCATGAAAAATGCTCAACTTCAACGAGTATTAAGAAGGTTATGCCAGTTGCTGATGCCAATCTGCATTCAGATGTAAAGTGGGAGTAAGTGCTTTTAAAATCACTAGTTTAGAGTTTGACATGGCCATATCTTACGGTGCCATCAGAATGGATTGGTTATTCAGGAAATCCAAGTAACTATTGTCTAATCTGTATGCGATACTAAAGACTGTTTACAGTTGTTCTCTTACAACTAGATTTTGTGTAGCAACTGACTGTTAAAGCATAGAAAAGGTGGGTGAGAGTTTTTGACACGAAATGGTTTTCATTTATACACGAGTTGGGCTGTTGCTTCGTGTGTTTGTGTTCAAGTAGAGTTGGAGTCCTAAAACTTACTCATCCAGGGCATTGTGAGTACTTATGATCATTGATTGTGGCATTCCAAAAACTAATCTTTTTTCTGTCTAGTGTTCAAGTTTTGTACACTGTCGGTATAAATTTGTTTTTACCCTATTAGGTAATCCAAAGGATATCTACAGGAAAGTCTCAAACTATTAGTTAAACCCAGCCTAGTCTAAGTACATTAAAGGACATTGGGTACCAACCTTTGCTCAATTGCAAGAGAGATAGAAACTGAAGATATTCCCTTATGAAAAGCTAATGTACACTCAGAATCCAAGAAGACCCATAATAGAAAGAGGGTAATATGTGCACAGAGTAACCAGCCAAGGTTGGACTGGAGGTCTGGAACTAATAGAGATTGGTGCTGCGAGGATGAAGCTAAAATCATTGTGCTGCTCGTTGTTGTGAAGTCAAACTTCACAACAGAAGCAAGAAAAGAAAGAAATTACGACTTCACTAACCACTTCGGTTTAATCAACTTCTTTCCTCAATGTTAATAAAGGATATCGATTCTCAATAACCACTTTCGCCCAATCCAATTCATTGGGTATGAAAATTTATGCGTTAATGTTCGGGGTTACTAGATTTGAAATTTATTATTTGTACCTATTTAGTGAATTTTTTTCACATGCGGAATTTGAGCCATAATTATTGAGTTGGCATGAATCCTTAACATATATACTACATCCGCCTCTGTATTTGCTTTCTTCATAACCCAAAAAGGTTGAAGATTTTCTTCATGTTCCTGCTAAAAAGAATAGGGTATAGTGGCATCTATGTTTACAATCACACAGTTGGCAAATACAAAAAAGTAATTGCTTTATTGAGGACCGCCATTCAGTGTGGCGTATGCTAGGATGAATATCAACAAGAAAAAAAAAAGCAGAAATCAGAGGAACCACACATGCCACTCATCCACAAAAAAGCAAAAGAACTTCTCTAGTTTCAACACTAACGGAATAACCAAGTGGTACTACAATCAGCTGAGGTCACGGTGGGATGAATAAAATTATTCCTCCTTTAATTAAAGTTCTTGAGTTCGAGTCGTGAGAATGAAAAAAGATAGTAGAGAGCGATTTTCCTTAATGAACCTTACAAGACCTCGAATTCGAAATATTAGAACCCCAAAATGGGTATCTGACAGTTTGACACCGGAAAACTTAAAAATAGTGTTACTACAAGAACTAGTGTATGAACCACACATACTATTCCTCTTTATCATGATCAAATACGGTGATGGTGGAAATATATTACGTGCTTTTAATTTAGCTCAAGTCGAAGAGACTTATTCAATGGTTTCCGCTAACTGCTTTTGGTCTCAAATCTTTGGGGTTGCTTTTCTCAATAAATATTGGTTATAATTCTTTATGTTATTTGTAATATTATCCAGTTTTAAACCAAATAGGACACTTATAATACCAATCACGCCACATCAGCTCTTTCAGTCAATATTGCCTCTGTCGCACCTACAATGGCAGACCATTTGATAAGACTTACTGATAAGAAAAATCAATCTTCAATAATATAAATCCTCCCCTTAGAATAATTTGACTTTTCATTTTTTTGGGCATTGCAAAAGAAAAATGTATTCGAACAATATTATCTAATCAATTATGTAGTGGCTCATTTTATACTAATACTCAATAGTATATAATTAAGAAAAGTTATTATGTATGTGTGTATTATAGGATTAGTTATAGAGTATTATTAGTATCTTGGTCTACAACTAACAAGAATAAAGATAAAAGTTTATCAATCATAAAGATGATACTAATTACTTAATATGTTAGCTTCATTCCCCTGAATAACTCTCTAAAAATAGCAATTAAATGCTCCCACCGAAGGTTCACTATAAATTTCAAAAAAAACTACTCAATAACTGTTTGATTAAGTTTTCAAAATCTGATTATTTGAAAAGGTATTTTTTATCAGAAGTAATTTTCGAAAACATACTTCTAAAATAGTAGTAATTTGTGTCAATATTAGAACAACAATTTATGCTTGGTCTAGATTTCAGAAGTGCTTATTGGGGAAAATTACCTTTTTCAACTTCTGCTACTACGCAAGACAGAGGCGGATCCTGAAATTTTAGCTTATGGGTTCTGGATCACAATGTTATATGAAATGAAATTTTTATTATAAATATAACAAGGTTTAAGCCAAAACTATCGAATTCTATTGAACCTTTTATTATAACTATATTTTTTGAACTAAGCTTGGCCAAACACTGTTCTCTTAAAAAAAGCACCTTTGACTTCACAAATCTACAATGAATAGCTGGTTAATTAGTTTAATTTCCATATCCTATAATTAGAAGATTCACATGAATGCTCACCACGTTCAACATAATATATTCCTCAACCTTTTCCCCCTTTTCTTCTTGTTTTTTTTCTTTTCCTTTCCTTTCTTTTTGGTATATCTCTATACTCTATACGTGTATGGATGTGAGTGCTAATGACTTAGTGATGTTCACGTTTGTATACTGTAAAATATTAGGCTGAGAGAAATTGAAGGAGACTCTCTCATTCTTCACAACACAAAGTAAACTCCAATAACCAAATCAATTCAGAGAGAGAATTTTTAAAAACTACTTTTTTCAACTAACTTTTCTCCCTCTTTTTCTCTCTTCCTTCAACCAAAAATTTTCTCATCAATCTTGAAGCTAAAGAAGCTTCAAGATTTCAAGAAGTTAACAATCCAAGTGCCTCATCAAGATTTTTCTTGTGTTTTTTTGTAATCGCGAATGTGATCAGGTTGGTTATATACATCCGGTGTTTGAATCAAGAAAACCCCGCGTTGAATCGAAGGTTTTTGAGGCAGTGATAAGAGAAAAATATGCCAAGCAAGTTAAAGAAGGCAATTGGTGCAGTAAAAGATCAAACAAGTATTAGCCTTGCAAAAGTTGCAAGCAACACTTCATCAAACCTTGAGGTCGCTGTCCTAAAAGCCACAACTCATGATGATGTACCAATCGATGATCGATACGTTCAAGAAGTCATCAAACTTGTCTCCTCCAACAAAGCCTACGCGGCTGCATGTGCTCGTGCCATTGGCAAACGCATTGGTAGAACGAGGAATTGGATCGTTGCCCTCAAATCACTAATGCTTGTCCTACGAATTTTCCAAGATGGTGATCCTTATTTCCCTCGAGAAGTCCTTCATGCTATGAAACGTGGAGCCAAGATTCTCAACCTTTCTAGTTTTCGCGATGATTCCAGTTCCAGTCCTTGGTATTTCACAGCATTTATTCGTACTTTTGCCCTCTATCTTGACGAGCGTTTGGATTGTTTCCTTACTGGAAAGCTTCAAAGAAGATACAATAATCGTGAACGAGAGAATTCTAGCAGCCATTATAGGACTACTAGTAATAGTAGTCGAAGAAGGGGTGATGAGCCCGTTCGTGACATGAAACCAGTAATGTTGCTTGACAATATCTCGTATTGGCAACGATTGATTGAAAGAGCAATTGCCACAAGGCCAACGGGGGCAGCTAAGACGAATCGTCTTGTACAAATCGCTTTGTATGCTGTTGTCACAGAGAGTTTTGATCTTTACAAGGATATATCAGACGGGCTGGCGCTTGTTCTTGATAGTTTCTTCCATTTACCATATCAATCGTGTGTAAACACCTTCCAAACTTGTGTCAAAGCTGCTAAACAATTCGAGGAGATTAGCGCTTTTTACTCCGTTTGTAAAAGCATAGGAGTTGGCAGGACTTCGGAATATCCAAGCGTGCAAACTATCTCAGAAGAGTTGATCGAAACGTTGCAAGAGTTTCTCAAGGATCAATCTTCATTTCCAGCACATACACAAAACAAACAACATTTTCTTCTTCCAGGACCCGGTGGTGGTTCAGCAAGGATCACGAGCAGCAAACGCGTTAGTTATGGTGGACAATCCGAATTTTCTATGGCTACAGAAACAACAGAGCCATACTCGGAAAAGAGTACTAATTTTTGTGTTGATTCAATACGTTGCACATCATTAGAAGATCTAATAAGTGCAACCGAGACATGGAAGAGTCCAGCCAATATTTCGATTGATTTGGAGGCCTATTCGGATATCCAATTCGAGAAACAGTTGGACGATACAGGGTCCACTCATTCGTTGCCTGTTTCAATTTCCATGACTGATCTTGTATCCTTACCAGATTTGCAAGGATATGATGAAGACGACGAAAAAAAACAAGAAGAAGAAAAGCAGCAAACACAGGAACTAGCGAGAGAGAAAGAATCAGAACTTGACCAACAACAACATAAACATAATCCATCATTAGATTCTAATAGTTCAGCCAATGGATGGGAACTCATTTTAACTGAGGCGATCCCATCAACGTCTTTCAACGCGTTCCCCGAGCAACCAAAACCAGATCATTTGCCATCAGCATCTTTCAACGCGTTTCCGGAAAAAGGTCAAGAAAATGTGCAAACAAATGAAGCAACAGAAGAGGTTTCATCAAGCAATGGATGGGAATTGGTACTATTCGAAAACATGCCACAAGCACAATCGACACAACCCATGCCTAGTACCACAAACAACAACGTTAACAGCTTCAGCTTTGCCAATTTGGACGAATTGTATAATCAGAATCAAACGCCATTTTATCCGAATAACAATGGCCTAAACTCACAATTCAGCCCTAGTACAAACAACTTTTTGTATGATCAAAATCTATCCATGAACTTGCCACCTCCAAATAATGGGCTAAATGCATTGCCAGCACCTCAACACTACAATCCATTTTTACAAGACACATCAATGGAGCTGGCCATGGTACCAGTCACGGGTCCCACGTACCCGACTATGGCCACGAGTGCTTCGTTTACATTCCCGACGTCTGCTAACATGTTCTCATCATCAGGCCCCGTGCCTACATTCCAAGCAACTCCAACTTTTAATGCTCAGAATAACACTACAGGGTCAGTGCAGAGTACTAATGTGGACGACCCGTTCGCGACGTTTTCGAGTAGTGATCAGATGTTTAATGGAATTACAAATGAACAGAATTTGTTGCAAGAACAACAGTTATGGTTGCAGAACCAAAACAAAATCATAGCAAAACATAGGGCTTGATTTATTATATACGTGTGTAATATGAATAAATCTTGTTGTTATGTTTACAAAATTAGTTTGGTGATAATTAATTCTCCTCCCTTCCAGTATGATGACTATATTAATTGCATGATTTTTCGATCAGCTTCCTCCAGCGGATCAAGTTTGTGTTTAGAAAACGTTCTTGGTGGGAAAAAATATGAATGAAGAATCCACCGAATTGAATGAGGTCCATGAATCTACGAAAATGTGAGAATTCTTGATCTCAATATCTTTCTCAATTAGGAAACTCTGGATTTGAATTGATGTCCTAATTCCTCCTAAACTGCATTGATTTATTATAAAGATTTCATTTCTATTGAAAAATATAATTGGGTCGGATTCAGCACCTTTCCTATACTTTTAAGCGCCCCCAGAAACAAAAAGAGACCAATTTTTTATTCACATGAAAAATAAAAATTAATTATTTAAAGAGGCGATGTTTGGGACTTGGGGTCAAATCTGATTTTGAGTTTAGAAAAAAAGTCTCATTGGATTCGAACACGTGACCTCTCACTGATAAGATCGAAGTCATTTTTAATACATATCTTAATATTTGAAACCAATAAAAGAAAAAATTTTGGAGTAATTTTGAGACATATGTTTGATTCAGCGCAAAGTTTAAGTATTTTTTTTTTAAATCTATGATTTTAAATATGTCATAATATTTGTGTGATTATAATTCTTTTGAAATTTATCGTCTTAAACATGACACAATATTTATGTGACTGCAAGAACTTACCATTAAAGGTAAAACAAAAAAATTAAAACAAAATATTATCAAATACATAAATCATATTATTTTTTCTAGGAACCAAAATTACTATTTATCACATTTTATTAATACAAAAGTAAAAACTTATGGCTCTTTGGTTTGAAGTAGGGTGCCGGTGGCCAGACCAGCTCGGGTTAAGCGAAGTCGGGTCGAGTCGAGGCGAACTGGCGGGTCAGTCGGGCGGGATCATCTGTGTCCGTCCGTCCGATCCTTGGGTAGGGGTCTGGGTTTGGGTCGGACGGTCTAGCGGGTTTTGATTTTTTTTTTTTTTTTTTTTTTAATTTTTTCACTAAATTAAAAATACTAAATTACTAACAAAGTAATATTAACTGATTAACATATAGTCATATACTTGTCATATAGTCATATACATATACTATAATAGTATAATATTATAGACTTATAGTATAATAATTATACTCATATATATAATATATTTATAAACTATAAAGTATAAACTATAAAGTATAAACTATAACAGTATAAAGTATAAACTAAATAATTAAATAAAGACAAGAAGAGTGTAAAAAAAACATCCCAAGGCTGTTTTTGTGCCTCTTATATTATTAATTATTTTATTGAAATATACAAGATTCAAAATTACAACATTGTAGTATACTGTTGTTGAAAAAAATTGCAAAAGACATAGAAAAATTAAAAAATTGCAATGAAATAAATTACCAATTTGAAAATATTTTTTCTAGTTTCTTTATAATTTCTTGTGGTTCTTGGTTGGAATTGGTATATCTTGGTCAAATTGTTCCACGCCGCTACTCATGCCTTGAGATAAAATGTCGTTGTAGTTGTCGTCTTCTTGCCCGTTAATCTACGGTTGTGGCGCCTTCGCCCGCTCCGTATCAATCTACGAATAATCCGCCATCTCAGTGTCTCCGGCTAATGAGTGTATGTGTTCTCCTATTTGAAATCGGCTCTTAAAAACGCTTTGAAGCGATTGATGGCGCAGATGTTCAAAATATCTCGCCATCATTGAAAGTGTCGAAATGTCTTCTCATTCGGCTCGATATTTCAGAAGTCTTCCTTCTTCATTAATAACTGCTTGGTAAGGTAAATTACCCTGCAAAACAAAAACATCGAACATGTGTCTTCCTAAACCCCCCGTCCCACCATGACCTTGTCCAGTTTTAAAAGAATAAACATTTTTACAAGTTTTACATACAGCTACTTGATTAGCTACGTCCCTGTCAAAATATTTCCATACAACTGATTTTAATGGTCGTTTTGCCGGACCTCGTCTCATAGTAGGGGGATAGGAGGCATTTCACTAGTGGGTGTATCATCTTCATTAGTAGGTGTATCATCATCTAGGGTGTCATCTAAATTAAAATCTTCTTCAATTTGAGGATAATCATTTGTGTCAAGATCATATGGTATTTCAGGAAACATTTCAGGATCTATAAAAGCATCTTGTCTAGGAATAGCTGGAACATGAATACTAGAAGAAGTACCGCCCTTGTTACACCTACTAGAAGAAGCGACCTTACCTCACCCAACACGCCTCTTAGTCCTTTCATCTTAATTATGCTAATAAATAGTTAAAGATAATGAAATTAGATGTGCTAAATGAAATAAAGACAAAATAATAATTTAATGAGAGAACGAATGTACCAAGCGAAGCGTAAGTCGACGTGTCGAGAGGTTGAAAATTGAAACTTTGCTCGATAGATAATCCTCAAGCTAGTTAACTTCACCCCAATTCTCAAATTAATAAATAGATTGAATATGTAGACAATGTTGTATAGAGATTGATTGATAATTGATTGAGAGATTAGAGTAGAAAGATTTGTGAAAATAATAAGAAGAGGAATGAGATATTTATAGTTGAAAAATTGGGTTAAAGTGTAAATATAATAACTTAGGGGTTAAAAATAAATATAAAGGGGTAGGGGTTGGGGAGGAGGCCTAAAATGGCCGTTGTCAATGACAAAATGTAAAATGGCCGTTGGACAACCGGCTATTTTCTCGCAGGAGGGCCAGGCGGGATTGGGCGAGGTCGGGGCGAGTCGGGCGGTCGGCGGGATCGAGGCATGGCGGGGTCGGGTCGGGCGGGACCAGACCCTGTCCCGCTCCGGTTCGAGCCTCGATCCCGTTTTGTTTTTTTATAGCGGGTCTGCCTGGTCGGGGTGGTCGGCGGGCCAATCGGCCACCCTAGTTTGAAGATAAGTTATGCCGGAATTAATTAAGACATTAGTTATTTTGATATTATTTCTTATTAACTATTCTAATTTATTACTTGTACTATATTAAAAAAAATATAAATTAAATAACTTCTAATAAGAAATTATTTACAAAAATATCCTCCAATTTTGGACTTTTTCTCCCATTATCACCAATAAATATATAAATAGAGAATCCAGACCATAAATTTTCAATTTTCCCATTGTTTGACACAGAAGAAAAAGAAAGGCAATGTCAGGAGTAGCAGCAGGGGAGGAAGACAAGAAGCCCACAGGTGATCAATCTGGCCACATAAACCTCAAAGTCAAAGGCCAGGTATATCTTAGGGTTTTCTTTTACTGCATATTATTTCATTAGGGTTTTGGCAATTAAAAATAAAATGAGTGTTAGAGTAGGTTTTACAGTGTAGCATTAAAATAGGCACCAGTTTATATCTATTTTTGAAAATATTAATGTCATGTAGTCCATACGTCGTGTATAAACACCCGATTTAGCCCATATTTGTGTATACACACCTTTTATACTTCTTTATACAAGGTTGATATATCATGTTATATGTATAATGCTTTCCCCAGGTATACATATTTCATTAGGGGGTTTTCCATCGCGTTTGATATCCATTTGGGTTTTTTTCGAGAAAGAAAAGGAATGTTCGAGTAGGTTTTAGAGTGTAGCATTAAAATAGGGAAAACTACGCACTATGTCTATTTTTGAAATATTTACTCCGTGTAGCTCATACCTTGTGTATAAACACTCGATTTAGCCCATATTTGTGTATGTTCACCTTTCATACTCTTTATACAAGGTTGATACATCATGTTATATGTATAATGCTTTTCTCCAGGTATAATGTTGTATAATATTGTATATTGGGCTACGTGGTGGAAATATATTCAAAAGCTATATAATTTTGAAAATATTTATGCCACACAACCTAAATTTTGTGTATAAACACCCAATTTATCCAATATTTGTGTATAAACACCTTTTATACTCTTTATACAAGGTTGATACATCATGTTAATTCCCCACAAGTATAACGTTGTATAATATTGTATATTGGGCTACGTGGTGTAAATATATTAAAAAATTGTATATTCCCTCTGTCTCAATTTAAGTGTCTTAGTTTGACTGGGCACAAAGTTTAAGAAATAAATGGAGAATTTTGAAACTTGTGGTCTTAAATTAAAGATGTGTGTAGTCCTTTAAATTTGTGGTCTTAAACTTGCTAAAATTTACTAAAACTAGAAAGAGACTTTTTTTTTTGATAGACCTAAAAGGAAAGTAAGACACTTAATTGGGACGGAGGGAGTATTTTTTAAAATATGTATGCCACATAGCCTATATTTTGTGTATAAACACCCGATTTTCAACATATTTATGTATAAACACCTTTTATGCACTTTATACAAGTTTGAATCATCATGTTATATGTATAATGCTTTTCCCCACCGGTATAATGTTGTATAATATTGTATATTGGGCTCATGGTGTAAATATATTCAAAACTATATATTTTTAAAAATATTTATGCTACGTAGCCTATATTTTGTGTATAAACATCGGTTTTCAACATATTTGTGTATAAACGTCTTTTATACGCTTTATATAAAGTTGATACATCATGTTATATGTATAATGCATTTTCCCAGGTATAAGTATATATATTGGGCTACATGGTGTAATAATTTCCAGAAGTTGTATATTATTGAAAATTTCCCAAAAAATAATCATATGAATCCTTCCAAAACTGAAATATTTTGGGTGTAATTAGAGGAATAGTTGTATCTAATCGACCAATTAGGTTTTGGATTGAGGGGTAGTTGATTGATTGATTTGATTTGATTTTGGATGAATGGTGATTAGGTTATTTTACACTGTATTAGGGTTTTGATTACTTTTATTATATGACTTGTGTTGGCTACATTGCTTAAAAAACTCTTAAATACTCATTTGAGTAGCATCAACTTAACTTGATTCAAGTAGACTAGTAATTTGGAAGAAGATCCCACAGTGTTGGCTGTATTGCTTAAAAAACTCTTATACACTCATTTGAGTAGCATGAACTTAAAGCAGAGTAGAAATTTGGAAGAAAAAAGAATAAGCTCAATTGAATAATCACATGTGTTAGAATAGGAATATAATTTGTATATAGTATCGTACATGGAAAAGGATTGAGATGCAGTATCTCTAAATAGGGCTCAACGTAATAATGTAGATACACAATTCAATAATAATATCTTCTTCCATAATTTCTCACATGGTATCAGAGCCAGACTCGTCCCAATTCATTATTTTCAGTGTTTGGCCCCCTCTTATATTATCCACGCTCTAGATGTCCAATCGTGGGCATGAGGTGGGGTGTTGAATTCTCAGAGATAAGTGGTCCTTGGTCTCCTTATATGGCTTGAGCAATCCTCCTCCCTTTGATCTAGCTTTTGAGGTGTGAGTTAGGCCTAAGACCCATTCAGTGATCCATATAAACGGCTACTTGGTAAGTTGAATTATCTCACAGTGACTAACCCGCCATTTCGTGTTTCTTGTGAGTGTAGTAAATCAATTTATGAATTCTCCATGTGATAGTCATTGAGATGCATTTATCCGCATTCTGTGATATATTAAGTCAGCTCCAAGTAAATGACTACTTTTCGAAGATCGAGGCCATGAGCAGATATGCAGGATCACCATATGATAGACGTTCTACATCCGGATATTGTGTATTAATAGGAGATAATTTGGTGTTCTGGAAGAGTAAGAAACAGAGTGTCGTTTCTCGATCTAGTGCCGAATCAGAATATCGAGCAATGGTTGTAGCAACTTGTGAGCTAGTTTGGCCGTAGCAATTGTTCAGAGAACTAAACTTTGGAGAAATCAGTCAAAAATGGAACTTGTGTGGGATAACAAAGCGACCCTTCATACCTCATCAAATTCAGTATTTCATGAGAGGACTAAGCACATTGAGATTGACTACCACTTTGTCAGGGAAAAAATACTCTCCAGAGATATTGTTACTAAATTTGTGAGTCGAGTGATCAGATGGTGAATATTTTCACCAAGTCACTCAGTCGTCCTCGTATTAGATTTATCTATAAGAAGCTCGATATATATGACTTGTATATACCAGCTTGAGGGGAGTATTAGAATATAAATAGGAATATAATTTGTATATAGTATCCCACATGGAAAAGGATTGAGATGTAGTATCTATAAATACGGTTCAATGTAATAATGTACATACACAATTTAATAATAATATTTTCTCTCATAATTTCTCACAATATGAATCCTTTGAATATTGAATTTTCTTGGGTCCAAATAGAGAGAAATAGACGCGACTAGCTTTTGGGTTGAGGAATAGTTGATTGATTTGATTAGGGTTTTCTTTTATTGCATATTATTTCATTAGGGTTTTGCCGAGGGTCTTTCGAAAACAACCTATCTTCCTCTCAAGGTATGGGTAAGGTCTGCATACACTCTACCTTTCTCAGAGCCCACCGTGTGTTTTGGCAATTAAACAAAATAAGTGTTCGAGTAGGGTTTACGGTGTAGCATTAAATAGGAAAAATTACGCTCTATGTCTATTCTTAAAAATATTTATTCCACGTAGCCTATACTTTGTGTGAAGGAGAGCCTTGCAATAACTGGTAAAGTTGTTACCATGTGATCAGGAAGTCATGGGCAGTTTCTTGCAGAAATGCAGTGTAAGAATGTGTACAATAGACCCTTGTGGTCCGGCCCTGATCCGGATTCCGCGCATAGCGGGAGCTTAGTGCACCGACCTGCCCTTTTTAGCCTATCCTTTGTGTATAAACACCTGATTTTCAATATATGTGTGTATAAACACACCTTTTATACAACATTATGCTATTTGTATAATGCTTTCCCCTAGGTATAATGTTATATTGTATATTGGGCTACATGGCATAATAATTTTCATCAGTTGTATATTTTTGAAAATTTTCCAAAAAAATAATCGTATGAATCCTTTCAAAATGAAATTTCTTGGGTCCAAATAGAGTGGAATAGATGTATATAGTCGACCTGACTAGCTTTTGAGTTGAGGAATAGTTGGTTGATTTGATTTGATTTGATTTTTTATGAATGGTTGATTAGGCTTCTTTACATTGCATTAATGTTTTAATTACTTTTAATTCTATGACTTGTGTTGGTTACGTTGTTTAAAAAATTTAACACTCAATTGAGTAGCATCAACTTAACTTGATTCAAGTAGAAAATAGAAATTTGAAAGAAATTGAAAGAAAAGAAAAACTTAATTTCTGACTACTTAAAGGACAGGTCCCAGGCCTTCTTATGATTTGTTTTTTCTTCCGTCGTGTATGATTGTCGTTAGGGTTTTGGCTATAAACAAAATGAGTGCTAGAGTAGGGTTACAAAGTAGCATAAGAATAATCATATGAATCCTTTCAACTTCTGAATTTTTTTTGGGTCCAAATAGAGCGGAATAGATGTATATAATTGACACAACTAGCTCTTGGGTTTAGGGGTAGTTGATTGATTGATTTGAATGTATGGTTGATTAGGCTTCCTTACACAGCATTATAGTTTACTTTGTTGTGTGACCTGTGTGGGTAAATTGTTTTAAAAAATCAAATAGATTTGAGTAGCATCAACTTGACTTGTTTCAAGTAGAAATTAAAATTTTGGAGAAAGAAAGAAAGAATAGGACTTGTTTATTTCTAACCAATAAGAGAGAAAAAGCTTAATTTCTACATACTTTCTATTAAAAAAAGAAGAGATAAGCTTAATTTCTAATTGGTTAATGGTTATCTTCTACTCTTCCCTAATTACGTTAATGTTCTACATTGTACTTAGGGTCCTTACTTACTAGTAGTCGTAGTATTTCCCGTGTAGCTTCTTCTTTCATTTGCAGTACTATCTAATATCTCTTGTTATCCGCTTAGCGTACTGTTTTGCTTTAGTTAATGTTACTTTTTTGACCTGTTTTGTTTTTGCTTTATCCTGAGCCGAGGGTCTAACGGAAGACCTACTGTTTAGCATATAATCAAATATTAAAAAGTGTGTTCTCTCTAGCTTAAGCTTTTAGATGAGATGATCACATACTTCAACATGGTATCAGAGCAGACCAAAGGTCCTGAGACCGAACCTCATCGCCACCCATCAACAAAAAGAATTTCCACATGCTTGGATCATGAAAAAAATCAGGCCAGTGCGTGAGGGGGTGTGTTGAGAATATAATCAAATATTAAAAAATGTGTTCTCTCTAAGAGCTTAAGCTTTTAGATGAGATGTCACACACTTCAACACCTACCAAGGTAGGGTAAGGTCTGCGTACAACTGTACACTCTACTCAGACCCCACTTGTGAGATTACACTGGGTATGTTGTTGTTGCTATATTTAGGGTGAGTCTGCTATGCTGGAAAATATTTTTCAAAATGTTTTCTTGGAAAACAAGTGGATTTCTTACTTATTTCTAGTATTTTTGTAAGCAAAAAAGTATTATTCAAAGAACATTTCTATATAATCCAGCAAAATATTATGGGGTGGGGAGTGGGGTTTGGGTGTGGCGGGGGGTGGGATGGTCAAGGGGTGGGGGTTGGGGTCGTTGGATGGGTGGCGGGCGGTGGTGATAATGAACTTGGTTAGTCACTTATAGAACTTGTTTTCCCTTCTTCCGTTAGAGAAGTCATTTTCCTCATTTTTAAGGAGCTTGTTTTCCTAGAAAAAATATTTTCGAAAATATTTTGACCAACCAAACATGGAAAAATTGGAATTCCTCCATAGTCCATACTAAACACACCCTTAGTCTAGTACTTGCTCTCTATTTTGTTTGTTTCTACACAGCGCCTATGTACAAAATTGTCTCGGAAGGAACTTCTGTTATCCTTCATTAGGATTTTGTCACTACTCATTTCCTATACATAGAACACACTCTCCAACTATTGGGATTAGTCTAGTCAATTGGAGCTGTGAATGGTTATGTACAATGAACAAAATCCAAACACTTCAGTTTTATCTTTAGAGCTGAGCTTAAATGGAGAAACATGGTCAGTGAGGAATCATGTAGCTAACCCCAGCTTGTTTGGGATTAAGGTGTAGTTGAAAAAGCTAAAAAGAAGTAAAAAAGGAGCCTCACACACAAAAATAGATTGGAAATCATACCAATAAGTAATCCCGAGTTGAGAATATCGAGGTTTTTTCATTGTGCTAATGCTTTATGAGTTGCCAGTGAGAAAATATAATTGTACATATTTAGTCTATTGTCCCATTACAGTTTTCTAAGATCGAGAGAAAGCCCCTGTGATTGTCATTGACGGGATCGAAGTATATTATCTTTTCTCGAGATTTAGATACCGATTTTTTCATCAATGCTAATGTCTTCTGCAAGAAATTATGAAAATTGATGGCTTAGTTTGTTAATAATCAATGGTAGACCTTGGTATTGCGTATGTTAATTATCTGGCCTTAGTTGAAGTTATTACCAAACTGTGATCTGCTGCTTATTCTCAGAAAGTCAACCTGGAAGTGGGAGTGTTCATTTGAGCATATGGATTTGGTGATAGGAGGTTGTAATTACCGTTAGAGATTACATGTGGCGTTTTTTCTTCATGATATGACAATAACCTGGGCTGTACAAATTCCTCTTTATTTGATTTGTTATGAAATCGACCATAGATCAATTCCCTTTTTATTTGGGATCTTGAGCTTTGGAATTTACTTTCTATTGCCAGTCCATACAATATTTCTTTTTCGCTACACACATTTCATTCTGTCTATAAAACATGATATATTGCACAGTTGTGTTTATTCTGATACGTAGTTGATGAAACAATTAGTAGCAGATTTTTTTCGTACTTTTTCCTATCTTTTAATTTCTTCCTTTTCTTACTCTTATTATGATGATGGGCTGTTCACTAAAATTTTATGGAAAATGGCCTTGTGCATGTGTTAATAGAAGCGGTAAATGGCAAGATAATTATATATTTGACTGGGTTTTTGGTTGCAGGATGGCAATGAAGTCTTCTTTAGGATCAAAAGAAGCACTCAGCTGAAGAAGCTGATGAATGCTTATTGTGACCGACAATCGGTGGACTTCAATTCAATTGCCTTCCTGTTCGATGGTCGTCGTCTTAGAGCAGAACAGACTCCAGATGAGGTCTCTCTCTCTCTCAAATGCACAGACAAAATACAAACAAAGGATAAAACAATAGAAAAAAGGGCCTGTGCATCTGCTTTATGTTGTGCTTAACAATTGTGATTAATTTCTTTTTTTCCTTACGATTATCCTCCCTTTTGCAGCTGGAGATGGAAGATGGTGATGAAATTGATGCAATGTTGCATCAAACCGGAGGCACATCTCTTTGAGTCTTCTCTTCCGTTTCTGTGGATGTAAGACTATATGTTTCAAGATGGTATGGACTAGGTGAAATGCTGGTTGTGCAACTTTAGGACCTGTAGAGTGTAATGAAACAAAATCATGCTTGTTTGCTTTATATTGACCCGCTCGGTTGAACTTAATTGCTACTATAACTTGACATGAAAGTCATTACTTGCTTCACCTTTTAGTTTCCGTAAGATGACATGAATTTAGATCCTGGTTTGGTTTGTTGTAAATAACCCCCTTCCTTGGCCCTTAGAAAAGTTCGGAAGCTTGGTGACGAGCGTGGAGCTTGCTTGCACCTCGTGTGATCACAGTTTGGTGACTTTGGTCCATTATCTCTGGTTTAGCACGTTGTATCTTACAGGTAGTTTGTTTTAGAACTAACCCCCAATGTTTTAGTCAAGTGGGAAAAGTGCAACGTGATCTATGGGTTAGGTGCATGTTGCGAGTTCGAATTTTTCTGCAAACGAAAAAACTAGTATGTAAGTGGAAAAGAGTAGGGGGTGGGCTGAGTATTGAATTGTGCACCATAACCCTTGGGAATTTCTCGCTTGTTTTTTTAAAAGGTTTGTTTTAGAATTTTGGTTTACGTTCTTTGATTCTTTTGGAACTACGCTGTGGTTGGGGGTAATCGTCCTCTCTTTAGTCATTTATACTGTAATTAATTTTTTGATTGTTTAGTTGCTTAATTGAATGCCCTGAGTATCAAGTCTCACCTCCACAGTTAATATATATTTACTATACATAAATTATACAATAATGAATATTTTTTATATATACTTTAGGGATACATATACTATACGATAATGATACACTTTCCATGTGTGATATATTTTTTTTCTATACAACAATGATATAATTTCTTTACACCTACTGTAGGGATATCTATACATATACAATATTGGTACATATACTATACAATAATGATATAATTTCTATACACATTGTAGGGATACATTTTTTATACATATACAATATTGATACATATTCTATACTATAACTATATAATTTCTATATATATGCAGGAGAAAAAAGAGAGAGAGAATGTGTGGTAAGGTGATGTAAGAGTTGCAATAAAAAAGATTAGGGTTTTGGAGGTTTGAGTTGTACAAAAAGAGTACTATTGATAAACTATTACATTATCATAGAAGGTTCAAATTTTTGAAATGTGTAGTTTACTAACACTTTTACCACACTTCTATTTAATATACAATAAAAACAATTATCAAAAAAATCAACAAATAGAGCTTAAACTTAATTTTGATGTTTTTATATCATATTTAGCAAATTATAAAAATAATTACAAAAACATTGAGTCATATTTTAAATACATATAACTTTTGTTTTTATTTGCAACGGAGAAAAGTTATAAAAATATATTTTCTATTAATTTAAATTTTAATAAATAAGTTAGTGACTTTAGTATGTTTCCTATATTATTCTTGTTGTAATATAATTATATAATTAATATTTTTATTTTTGTATTTTATTTTTATCTTTACATAAGAAAAAGAAAGACAAAAATAAAGAAAGAACAAAATGAGTTGAGATTAGTTTAGGGCTACAAAATGAGTTTTGAGGTAACTTGGGACATTGTGTGTCAATAGATGGTTAATTGTGTCCTTACCCATTTCCTAAACAGATTCGGCAAATCATGGCCCATGGGCTCAAATTTAGGCCCAACTCCAAAATCAGATTTTATATAAGTACATTAACAACAAATTAAACTCCATTAATTCACACTTGTAATTGCAAATATGTCGTCTCTTTTTGCTATTACGGTTAAGTTTTAGGATTTTAAGACTGCTGATTTCTTAAATTATTTGCCACCAATGAGGAGCTAGACATCTCGATTTTAAATGGTTCACCTGAGTTTTTCTTTTTCCATATAGGTCCCTCAAGTTTTATGAAAATAGCAATGACCGGCGATGCTATGATCGCAAGTTTTTTCGACGCTTCGCATTTTGAGGAATCTGTAGATGGATTTTTGCTTCTTCTAAGGAGTAGGATTGTGCGATTATATATATATATATATATATATATATATATATGTTTTTTCTTAAAATTTAATTATGTTCTTTTAAGAATAAACTCTTGTGGTCCAGTCCTTTTATAAACCCCGCGAATAGCGAGCTTAGTGCACCAGACTGTCATTTTTATGCCTTTTTGGATCAAAATTACAAATATATTTGGAAATTACCGTCTAAAAATAAAATTACGTTCGATCGACTATATGAGGCTTCCACTCTATTTTCATGTGAATTTTAAGAAGGGAAAAAGGTCATATTTGCCATCCGTTAAAGTATGAGATCAAATATGTCATTTTCGTTAGCAAACTTGTTATATTTGCCCTCCATGGACGAAAAATGCCATGTGGATGCCACATGTGATCCACGTGGATGCCACATGGAGGATGGGACCCACCTTCGTCTTCAAAACCCACCGACGCCGCCCCCTCCACCACCGGAACCTCCACGCCACTGCCTCACTGTCTTCTCCTTCTACTCCCTTCGTCCCACTGCTCCGGTGAACCGGAGCAGTCACAAACAACACCAAACAGCCATAACAACACAATACAATAGTTAACAATCATCCAAACAAGAGCTACAACAGTAAAATTAAAGCTCAGATCTGTTGATAAAAACAAGAAAGTAAATACATCGCCATGGCTGCAAACAACACCAAGGTCCCCTTATAAACCAACTGCTCCGGTTCACCGGAGCAACCAACCACCCCATCATCGATGCCACCACCACTACATCCACTACACCCCATCGTCGACCACCACATAGACCCTGCAAAACTCATTCATAACACATATTTAGTTTTTTCAGTGTTTTGATCCCATTTAATTCAGTTGTTACTAATTGGATATATCCATTTTGAGTTTGTGTGTAATTGATTGTTCCAGATCTAAAATATTAACATAGAGGTTTTTTGGTCGACGATGGCGATAGTTGGCTGAAGTTTGGTCGAAGCTAGCGGTGGTGGTGTTCTTTGACGCACCTCCACCGCCACACCTCCAACAATCATGGGAAACACACCACCGTCGGAGCTTCGACCACCAGGCTCTGGCGAACCCTTCTAACACACACACACACACACACACATATTGACATATTGGTGTAGGTGTATTGGTGAAAAGATTAGATTTTGGGAAGTGGGGTTTCTTTAATTTTGATAATTAGTTGTGAGGCAGTGGCGTGGTGGTGGCTGTGGAGATGGGTTCGCCGAAGCCTGGCGACCGAAGCTGTTACGCCACGTAATTCCAAGAGGATGAGACGAGAACGTACGAAAGGAAATAAAATTCGAATTTGGAAAAAAGAAAAAAAAAGTTGTTGGCAGAATTTTTTTTAGACAGATTTTCAGTCAACTTTGGAGCAGTATATCTCCTAGTAAATTGGGAGTTTTTAGGTGTTTCAAAATCATAATATGAAGTTCATTGAGTCTAGTTTCCAACGCAACAAACCGCTCGTCGATAGGACATCAGAGTAGGAAGTTATGGACGTTACAAGATAAGATGACAGAAGAGACAGGGTCAGGCGCCGCGGCGCCGGCTGCAGGGCCATGGCGCCGAAAACCCTGAAATTGTCTGAAGTTGCAGCGCCGAGACGCCGGCTGCAGGTCCGCGACACAGAGGCGGGATCTTTTGCGGAAATGGGGCAAAATTAGAAGATATTTATGTAAAGAACCTATGGGAGGGCGACAAGTGTCCCTCCCAACTTGTATAACAAGATAAAGGCATATGACCAAGTCTTGCTAGATTAGAATCATTTCCAAGACTTCACCCAAAATTGATCTTCTCTTCCCTTCTCTCTCAAATGGTTAAAACCTTAAACCTAAATGAGATTTTTGGAAAGGCAACAAGAAGGAAATATGTGGGCGAGCTTGTATGGGGTTCGTAGAGATGATTTTAGCGGGAAGAAGAATTTCGGAAAGAGGGCTAAAGTGGGAGAGATTGTTGGACTATTTTGGGCTTATCAAGGTAACCACTTTGTCCTCTTAAGTGATTGAAGATTTCTTATTGTTGTAATTATACATTTTAACAAGCATGAGATATATGTATTGGAGATTAATAAGTGTTATGGATATTAGAAGCCTAAATCCGAAATGACCTTGTTAGCCATTTGAAATTGAAATACAAGTTGGTCGATAGTTAGAATCGTCGCATGTTATCTAATTGAATATTGTAGTTGTTATAATCGATTGTGGCTATATAACATGTTAGACTAAACAACTTGGATGAAAAAAAAAGAATTGGAAAAGACTTTACATTGTTGTTGCATTGTAGCCATTTGGCATTGAAATGTTGGACTGTTTGGATATTAATTGTGGGGCAGAATTTTACACGTCCTGTTAAGGCGTGTAATCCCCTTTAGTTACCTGTTTGGTTGAGCCTTAAATGTGGCGTTTTGGTTGATGAATACGGGCCTTGGAAAAGGTAGAAAAGTACGTAGAAACAAAGGAAGTGTTGTCCATTTTTCGTAGAATAAGGGACTTTACAATTAGAATATTCTACGTTGAAGCTAGAAGCTAATAGACGTATTATGGTCATTATAAGTCGACATACTACGTGCGGCATATTGGACTTAGCAAGTGGATTGAACCGAAGAGGTATGTGGAAACTTTCTTATCTCTTGAGCATGAGTAGTTATAAATGTATAGTACGGTAGACGTACGAGATTTAAATGAAGTCAGTTCATTTGATATACTTGACTTGTTTTAAGAATGTCTAAGTTGGTTGAGTTAGAGAATTAACTCACTTGTTTTTAAAGAAAGGTTAAAAGAATGGTTTATTCTAATAAGGTAAACAAGGATTTCCTGACTTGAAAAAGTATAGAATACTTGATTTGGAAAGTATTGATTCTTGAACTATTCTAAAGATAAGGGACTTGATTTCTAAGTTAAGAAATTTGATTTCTAAGTTAAGAAACTTGATTTCTAAAGTTAAGAGACTTGAAATATTTTGAAAGTTGTGTAACTGGATTTGAAAGTATAAGTCTCTTAGTCATAAAAAGAATGAATTTGTCTAAGACATAAAGAGTTATAACGACTTTATGGGAAGTTAGTTATGACGGCTTTATGAAAGGTTAAAGATGTCTTAGCTTCTAAAGCATAAAGTTAGTATAACGGCTTTATGGGAAGTTGGTTATAACAACTTTATGGAAGGTTAAAAGGATGGTTTTATCTAGTAATGTAAACAAAGAAATGACTTGAAATAAGGAAGGACAATTTGATTTAAAGGCATCAATTGCTTGAAGTGTTAAAGTAAGGGTCACTTGATTTAGAAGCCTAGAAATGTATTTCTAAAAATGTAGTGACTTGTTTGAAATGTAGACATGCCTTGATACTACGGGTGTTAGTATCTTGGGTTTTATATGAAAATGAGTCTTTTGAAAAGAATGGAAGTACGTAGTACTTTGGGTTAAATTCCCGGATTTTTAAGTAATACGAAAGTGCCTTGAGTTTATAAAATGAGATTCATCTTTGTATGATAATGAAAGTCTAAAGATTTTATGAACTTGCCTATGCTTGCTTGTGATAGCCTTTGAGTGCAAGTATTATATTTTTACGCTGCCGTGACTCTCAGTTGGAGGGTCGGCTGTCTCGTTGTGAATTTACTTGGACGTACCGACAGTGACGGAGGATTCCACGGGTACGCTTCCATTGTTATTGATCCTTGGACATGCTTATACGATGAGGGATTCCGGGACATGCGACCAGGATGCAGGTTCAATTCCCGGATACGATTATTACCCCATGGCCATGCTTATACGATGAGGGATTCCGGGGCATGCGACCATGTTATATACGATTATTACTCCATGGATTAGCTCTCCATGAAGACATGTACCCGAGATGAGGGATTCCACGGACATGTTATATACGATTATTACTCCATGGATTAGCTCTCCATGAAGACATGTACCCGAGATGAAGGATTCCACAGACATGTTATATACTATTATTACTCCATGGATTAGCTCTCCATGAAGACATGTACCCGAGATGAGGGATTCCACGGGCATGTTATATACAATTATTACTCCATGGATTAGCTCTCCATGAAGACATGTACCCGAGATGAGGGATTCCACAGACATGTTATATACTATTATTATTCCATGGATTAGCTCTCCATGAAGACATGTACCCGAGATGAGGGATTCCACAGGCATGTTATATACGATTATTACTCCATGGATTAGCTCTCCATGAAGACATGTACCCGAGATGAGAGATTCCACAGGCATGTTATGTACGATTATTACTCCATGGACTAGCTCCCCATGAAGTCATGTACCCGAGATGAGGGATTCCACGGGCATGATATATATATATATATATGTGTGTGTGTGTGTGTGTGTGTACGCCGACAGTGAGGTAGGATGCCACGGGCGCGTCACATGGTTATATTTTACACCTACGGCTGTCGGCAGTGATGGGGGATTCCTTGGGCATGAGATATATATGTATATTGTATATGTGTACGCCGACAGTGAGGTAGGATGCCACGAGCGCGTCAAATGGTTATAATTTACACTTACGGCTGTCGGCAGTGATGGGGGATTCCACGGGCACGCTTTGATATTTGTGGGCTTGAGACCCTTACCGGACTGTGTGATGATATTTGAGGTCTTGTGTCCATAGCCCTGGTGTGACTATTGTTTAGGTGTTGAAATAGCCTGTACAAGGTAAAACTGACTTTCATTACTTTCACTTCGGCAAGGCACCGTGTACAGTTATTTTGGTTATCATACATGTCTCCAGCTTTATATGATCGTTATGATTTCATTACTGATTTTCGCCACATACTTGGTACATATTTCGTACTGACCTCCTTCGGGGGGCTGCATTCATGCCGCAGGTTGAGGTACATAGCTTCCTGATCCTCGCTCTTAGGATCACTACTCAGTTCTTGGAAAGCTCCATTTCTCCGGAGGCTTTGTCATTGTACGATTCCACGAGGTTGTAGTTTTATGTACATTCGTGGTATGGCGGGGCCCGTCCCCACGCAGCTTGTTATGTTAAAACTCTTAGAGGTCTGTAGTCATATCTTGTGGGTCGGTTTGTAAAAAAAAAGGAGGTAACTGCTTTTGGTTTTACGTATGTGTATATCCAGGGAGGTAGCCTTATCGACTAACCTGTTATTTATTTTTTGTTGAGTTTATGTATGTTCCGCTGATTATCTCTGATGTATGCCTGTAAGGGTGCCCACGTAGGGCACCAGTCGCGAGCCCGGGGTCGGGTCGTGACAAAAGTGGTATCAGAGCAGTTAGTCCTCGGAAAGTGTCTACAGACCGTGTCTAGTAGAGTCTTGCTTATCGATGTGTTGTGCACCACATCTATAATAAGGAGGCTATAGGACATTTAGGATTGGTTTCCATTCTTCTCACTCTGAGATCGTGCGATAGAGCTATGTTGTTGTGGTCGCCTCCCAACGAGTTATGTTGATTGCAGCTATGAGAAAGGCAGCAGTGACCGATGAAGGATTATGTGGATTGCGTATCCAGGTTGGTATAATTGTTGTATTGTTGGTATAGTTACATACAGCTATACAATTTTATGTATGAGGGTCAGACGCGTGTTGCCTAGAATGATTTTGGATTACCAAGGATTGGTAAGGACTAAATAGATACCGGGAAGGTATGAAACAGTTTAATGAATTCTCATCAAGGTTTTACGTACTAATTTGAGATAATTATGAGGTGATGAGTTGTCTGAGAAGATATTGAACCTTTAAGAAATCATGTTAAGGGACTTAATGGAAGACTATGTTTGTAAATTAAGCTACGTGGTATGCTTAAGATGATAGTACGGATGAGATCCGTGTGGGGTAAGTAATGGTTGTTGTGATCAAGACAACACGTCTATGGTATTATGAGAAGTTAGTGTACCCGTTTATGGGGTGAGATCAGTTGGTAGTAGTCCCACTACGTGACAAGGTCACGAGGGTGCAAGGCCCAAGTCTAGTAAATTGTTTTACGGGTTCGTGGACGCGTTCCATCGGAACCAGGTCGTGAGAGTCGGAAATGGCCTTATATTGTTCGATTTAGTAACTCCAAAGATTGGAGGCCAGAATTAGTATGGAGGTATGTACGTATGTTAGAATAAGTTGGGAAGTACGGAAATAGTACGACCAGTAAGAAAGAGAGCAACCAAGTATAAAAGAATAGAGCCTGAATCCATAAGAACCTTTCAAAGAAGCTACACCGTGAGAGATTGAATGGTAGCTGAGCAGGTATATGAAATTGCCCGGTGATGATACAATCGTCATATCCTAGCAGACCTAGAAGAGCTGGATACGACGGACTTTGAGGTCATTATGGGTATGGACTAATTGACTTCTAGTATGCCAATATTGACTGTAGAGAGAGGTTGGTTCGATTCCAATTTCCCGGTGAGCCGGTTATCGATTGAAATGGAAATGTTAGTATATGTAAGTTATTCCTTCCTTCTTGGACATGATAAATTGAGGAGTCTATGTGACTTGTTTCATTGAAGGGATTGATTTGAATTTAAACGTTAAGAGACGGAGATAAGAACATACGATCATTGAAGGATTTTATGTTAAGTTCCCTTGGAGGTGCTTGGAGTTGTTAGTGTGGCGGTCAGGGCCACGACCTCCCGAATGATTCTAGGAAAATGCGCAAGGCAAGAATAAGATAAGTACGAGTGCTTCCTGAGGAGAACAGAAGATATCATGGATAGGTCTTAAAAATCTATACAATTATAAGGTGGCACTTGATGATCAAGATTATGAAAGGGAGATAAGCTCTCTCCCTCACGTAAAAGGATGGTTTTACGTATTATGGGGTTATATGTACCCATGTTATTAGGCGATGGATGTGAGACTGGTAAGATATTCAGTGTCGTTATGCCATAGGTTACAGTTTTAGATAACCGTGAGAAAAGTATTGTGTTGTGGAAAAATTGGTATGAAGGGGTTGTAAAAGGAAACTATGTCGCTAACTATTAGATTAACTCCGAAGGAACATTCTGGGATGAATGTTTCTAAGGGGGGAAGATTGTTACGCCCTGTAATTCCAAGAGGATGAGATGAGAACGTACAAAGGAAATAAGATTCGAATTTGGAAAAAAGAAAAAAAAAGTTGTTGGCAGAATTTTTTTTAGACAGATTTTCAGTCAACTTTGGAGCAGTATATCTCCTAGTATATTGGGAGTTTTAGGTGTTTCAAAAGCCTAATATGAATTTCATTGAGTCTAGTTTCCAACGCAACAAACCGCTCATCGATAGGACATCGAAGTAGGAAGTTATGGACGTTACAAGATCAGCTGACAGAAGAGATGGTCGCGGGCCGTGGCGCTACCGCAGGCCATGGCGCGAAACCCCGAAATTGTCCGGTTGCGCCACGGCGCGCCGGCTGCAGGGCCGCGGCGCCGAGGCAGGATATTTTACGGAAATGGGGCAAAATTAGAAGATATTTATGTAAAGAACCTATGGGAGGGCGACAAGTGTCCCTCCCAACTTGTATAACAAGATAAAGGCTATATATGACCAAGTTTTGCTAGATTAGAATCATTTCCAAGACTTCACCCAAAATTGCTCCTCTTCCCTTCTCTCTCAATGGTTAAAACCCTAAGCCTAAATGAAATTTTTGGAAAGGCAACAAGAAGGAAATATGTGGGCGAGCTTGTATGGGGTTCGTAGAGATGATTTTAGCGGGAAGAAGAATTTCGGAAAGAGGGATAAAGTGGGCGAGATTGTTGGACTATTTTGGGCTTATCAAGGTAACCACTTTGTCCTCTTAAGTGATTGAAGATTTCTTATTGTTGTAATTATACATTTTAACAAGCATGAGATATATGTATTGGAGATTAATAAGTGTTATGGATATTAGAAGCCTAAATCCGAAATGACCTTGTTAGCCATTTGAAATTGAAATACAAGTTGGTCGATAGTTAGAATCGTCGCATGTTATCTAATTGAAGATTGTAGTTGTTATAATCGATTGTGGCTATATAACATGTTAGACTAAACAACTTGGATGGGAAAAAAAGAATTGGAAAAGACTTTACATTGTTGTTGCATTGTAGCCATTTGGCATTGTAATGTTGGACTATTTGGATATTAATTGTGGGGCAGAATTTTACTCGTCCTGTTAAGGCGTGTAATCCCCTTTGGTTACCTGTTTGGTTGAGCCTTAAATGTGGCGTTTTGGTTGATAAATACGGGCCTTGGAAAAGGTGGAAAAGTACGTATAAACAAAGGAAGTGCTGTCCAATTTTCCGTAGAATAAGGGACTTTACAATTAGAATATTCTACGTTGAAGCTAGAAGCTAATCGACGTATTATGGTCATTATAGGTCGACATACTACGTGCGGCATATTGGACTTATCAAGCGGATTGAACCGAAGAGGTATGTGGAAACTTTCTTATCTCTTGAGCATGAGTAGTTATAAATGTATAGTACGGTAGACGTACGAGATTTAAATAAAGTCAGTTCATTTGATATACTTGACTTGTTTTAAGAATGTCTAAGTTGGCTGAGTTAGAGAATTAACTCACTTGTTTTTAAAGAAAGGTTAAAAGAATGGTTTATTCTAATAAGGTAAACAAGGATTTCCTGACTTGAAAAAGTATAAAATACTTGATTTGGAAAGTATTGATTCTTGAACTATTCTAAAGATAAGGGACTTGATTTCTAAGTTAGGAAATTTGATTTCTAAGTTAAGAAACTTGATTTCTAAAGTAAAGAGACTTGAAATATTTTGAAAGTTATGTAACTGGATTTGAAAGTATAAGTCTCTTGGTCATAAAAAGAATGAATTTGTCTAAGACATAAAGAGTTATAACGACTTTATGGGAAGTTAGTTATGACGGCTTTATGAAAGGTTAAAGATGTCTTAGCTTCTAAAGCATAAAGTTAGTATAACGGCTTTATGGAAAGTTGGTTATAACAACTTTATGGAAGGTTAAAAGGATGGTTTTATCTAGTAATGTAAACAAAGAAATGACTTGAAATAAGGAAGGACAATTTGATTTAAAGGCATCAATTGCTTGAAGTGTTAAAGTAAGGGTCACTTGATTTAGAAGCCTAGAAATTTATTTCTAAAAATGTAGTGACTTGTTTGAAATGTAGACATGCCTTGATACTACGGATGTTAGTATCTTGGGTTTTATATGAAAATGAGTCTTTTGAAAAGAATGGAAGTACGTAGTACTTTGGGTTAAATTCCCGGATTTTTAAGTAATACGAAAGTGCCTTGAGTTTATAAAATGAGATTCATCTTTGTATGATAATGAAAGTCTAAAGATTTTATGAACTTGCCTATGCTTGCTTGTGATAGCCTTTGAGTGCAAGTATTATATTTTTACGCTGCCGTGACTCTCAGTTGGAGGGTCGGCTGTCTCGTTGTGAATTTACTTGGACGTACCGACAGTGATGGAGGATTCCACGGGTACACTTCCATTGTGATTGATCTTTGGACATGCTTATACGATGAGGGATTTCGGGGCTATGCGACCAGGATGCGGGTTAAATTCCCGGATACGATTATTACCCCATGACCATGATTATACGATGAGGGATTCCGGGGCATGCGACCATGTTATATACGATTATTACTCCATGGATTAGCTCTCCATGAAGACATGTACCCGAGATGAGGGATTCCACGGGCATGTTATATATGATTATTACTCCATGTATTAGCTCTCCATAAAGACATGTACCTGAGATGGGGGATTCCACGGGCATGTTATATACAATTATTACTCCATGGATTAGCTCTCTATGAAGACATGTACCCGAGATGAGAGATTCCACGGGCATGTTATATATGATTATTACTCCATGGATTAGCTCTCCATGAAGACATGTACCCGAGATGAGGGATTCCACGGGCATGTTATATACAATTATTACTCCATGGATTAGCTCTCCATGAAGACATGTACCCGAGATGAGGGATTCCACGGGCATGTTATGTACAATTATTACTCCATGGACTAGCTCCCCATGAAGTCATGTACCCGAGATGAGGGATTCCACGGGCATGATATATATATATATATATATATATATATATATATATATATATATATATTGTATACGTGAGTAGGATGCCACTAGGCGCGTCACATGGTTATATTTTACACCTACGTTTACAGTGATGGGGATTCCACGGGGGGAGATATATATGTATATTATATATGTACGCGACAAATGAGGTAGGATGCCACGCGCGTTACACGTGGTTATAATTTACACTTACGCCATCTCGGTGATGGGGGATTCCACGGGCACGCTTTGATATTTGTGGGCTTGAGACCCTTACCGGACTGTGTGATGATATTTGAGGGCTTGTGTCCATAGCCCTGATGTGACTATTGTTCAGGTGTTGAAATAGTTTGTACAAGGTAAAACTGGCTTTCATTACTTTCACTTCGGCAAGACACCGTGTACTGTTATTTTGGTTATCATACATGTCTCGACTTTATATGATCGTATGATTTCACTACTGATTTTCGCCACATACTTGGTACATATTTCGTACTGACCTCCTTCGGGGGGCTGCGTTCATGGCGTAGGTTGAGGTACATAGCTTTCTGATCCTCGCTCTTAGGATCACTGCTCAGTTCTTGGAAAGCTCCATTTCTCCGGAGGCTGTCTGTTGGTACAGTTCCTTGAGGTTGTAGTTTTATGTACATTCAGGGGTATGGCGGGGCCCTGTCCCGTCACAGTTGTTATGTTAAAACTCTTAGAGGTCTGTAGTCATATCTTGTGGGTCGGTTTGTAAAAAAGAAGAAGGAGGTAACTGCTTTTGATTTTACGTATGTGTATATCCAGGGAGGTAGCCTTATCGGTTAACCTGTTATTTATTTCTTGTTGAGTTTATGTATGTTCCGCTGATTATCTCTGATGTATACCTGTAAGGGTGCCCAGGTAGGGCATCAGTCGCGGGCCCGGGGTCGGGTCGTGACAGAAGCTCCGGAAGTGGAGGGGGCGACGTCGGTTACTATTGAAGATGAAGGTGGGTCCCACCCTCTACGTGGATACCATGTGGCATCCATGTGGATCACATGTGGCATCCACATGACATTTTCCGTCCATGGAGGGCAAATATAACAAGTTTGCTAACGGAAATGACATATTTAATTTCATCGTTGGTAGTGATTTGGTATTGACATATTTGATGAAAAAGATGAGAACGAAGATTTGGATGAATGCTTTGCTAAGGTGGCTAAGGATGGAGATCTCACCTAGGCAACAAAAGAGTGTCAAGACAAAGAAAACCCATGAAAGAAAACATAGTTGAGATGGTAAAATGTCTAGGGAGGTTGTTCTAAGACAACTACTAATGAGAGTGGCAAAGCAGAAGGATGCAATATTCAACTACATCAACAAGGTTCAATGGATCCAAGAAGAATTGATGAAGTATCAAGAGATTTTTGAGCGGTTGGAGGAAGAAGACAAGGTGAAGAAACAAATTTTTATCGGGCTACATCTCCTTGAAAATTCAAAGAAGCGGGATTATGGATCTACATTCTTTATTATTTTAGTTTTTCGTTATATAAGTATTATCATTTGTAATATCATCATAGAGAATGTTTTAAACTCTGTGATGATCATAGAATACTTACTATCTTTCTTCTTCTTATTTTTTACATACATATTAATTAGTAGAGGTTTTGTTACCTCCCTATTTTTTTCTTTAAGCTTCCTTTCACTATATAAATAAAAACCTAGCCTAGACACCTTGCCCAGTGAATTGGAAAAAAAGGTGTAATTATTTAGGGAATTAATGGATAATTATTTAATTGATTTATTTTTCTCATTTAGTTGATTCATTTATCATTTAGTAGTAGATAAATTTACTATATTTTGGTATAAAAATAGTATAGGAATAGTGCTTAGTCCAGGGATAAAAATGTCATAATTTTTAATGGAAATTTTGATAATTCAACTTTTCAACTTAGGGTCTTCTCACTTTTAAAATAGTATGATGATATGATAATATGATATGATTATTAACCTATGAATCTAGCATAAGACTATTTGTTTCCAGAAAAACAAAATAAATTAAAGAGAAATAAAGAATCCAACTTAGGCCTATATTGTAAGCGGAAAAAAGGCCTCCTCCCCCGACTGAAATCTCTTGCTGAAACAAAGAATTATCAATAGTAGTTGCTTATATATCTAAATCAGGAAGAAACATTCCTAAAGATAATATTTTAACATAAATTAATTCAATTATTTAGAACCTGTCATTTAAACAGATGTATTCGTAATAATAAGAGAACACTAATTTTTTATAATTAGGAAATAGACTATTTAAGTAGGATTATACACACAAAAGTCATAAAACTCACCAAGTTAATCAAAATCTAATGTACTATTTTTTTTACAATAAATTAAGTTTCATCATATATCAATTGATAAATAGGGTCCGTTTATAAACCGGATTAACTTACATGTACTTTAAATGATAAGTAAATCAAGAAAATAATTATGTTGAACCAAGTACAAGTTGACATTTCCTTTTTGTAATGACAAGAGGGTAAAAGAGAAAGTTGAGTTTGAATAACAATTCATCAATCTTATATTCGAGCTCACTTCTTGAACTATTTTAATACAGTAACAATTTGGTATCTGAGACTCCTTTTTAAATTAAGGGCACATTTAACTCAATAGGTGGAAGGAGGGGTCATTTTAGCTATTTCTAGCACGTTAAGGGCATTTTTATCCCAATAGGTGGAAGGAAGAACAAATTTAATCGGGATGACATTTTTGAATATTTCTAATGCAGTTGAGCGGGAAAGCGAAGAGAAGCTTATGCCTTGTATTCTCGAGCTCGTTCTTTAGCTATTGTGCATGTGCTCTAGGGCACGTTTGGTACATTATATTAAATCGACTGATCTTGGACAAAAATAATACAAACGTTAACCGCATCGATCAGATTTATTTTAGAAATAGTATACCCAATCGCCATTTTTGAGACCCATCTAGCATGTGGGTCTCCTCTGGACTGTAAAAATAAAAATAAAAATAAAATTTAAAAAATACAATCCATTATATATTAATACTCCAATACCGTTCATTATATATTAATACAGTTCAGTCCAATGAAATTAGTATAGTCCAGTGCAACGTACCAAACGAGCCCTAAATGTTCAATGATAGAGCTTCTTATTGGATCTTTATCTATTCATTATTTTCCTAACTTTTTCACAAGTTTAAATCTCATTTTAAGATCTTTCTTTTAACCTATAGCATAATGCAATTTCTACGGTTGATTAAATTTTTATTAACTAATAGTCATAAATTTAGTATTTTATTTTTAACTAATAGTCTTAAATTTTTCCTTTCTCGGACCCCATATATAGCGGGAGCTTAGTGCACCGAGCTGTCTTTTTTAACTCATTATAACTACAATTGTTTTTTATATGTTGCTAAAAGTTTAAATATATAGCTAATTCAAATTTTTTTTATCGTTATTTAGCTTATAGTATTTGGTCTTGAGAAAGTATAGAAAATAGCAATCCAAATAATACCTTTTATTTTCTTAAGAATGAAATTTAAAGGTGATATTAAAAAGTGGAAAAGTTGCTCTATTATACTTTTTATATAAACCCGTATACAACGATATACAATATCCCTTAGCTGATATACGCCATGTATACAACTAATATACCTTCCCTGCCATCATATACGCCATGTATACAACTGATATACCTTCCCTGCCATCATATACTACCCATATACAGCCGATATACCTATGATATACACTGATATATAGCCTCCCAACCCTCTACTCCTACAACCAACCTAATATACCTCTGGTATACTACTGATATATATCCTTATTACCTTCTCTTTCTCTCCAGCAGGTTGTATACCCCTGGTATACAGTTCTACACCCTTATATTTTCCTATATATCCAGTAGGTTGTATACCCATGGTATTATACAACCTGCTGTATAGTAGTTCTACACCCTTTTATTTCTCTACTAAATTTCGAATATCCTCATGGCGTCATTCACGACCCACATAGCTTCCCCCGTTTCCTATTCCTCAACACCCAACGTCATAAATAATCAGCCACAGGCCCAGTACTCGACACAGTGGGCCAACCCACGTCCTTGGCAACTATTCGGGTACTAGGCCCTATAGACTAGCCCAACAGTGGGGTGGGGGAAGCGTGGTGGGCAGGCACTGGGTTGGGGCAGTGTGGCGGGTGTATCGTCGGGCAGTGACTATGCAAGGGTTAGGCAGTGGTGTGGGGTCGACGAGACGGGTAGTGGTACGACCCGAGGGTGCGAATTTTGTAGTGCATTTTGGACTAGAGGTGAGGTATCCGAATCATCTAGAAATCCGTAAGCAGTAGGTCGGAATTGGTGGATGTTGAAAAAGGGAAGACGTTCTCCTGATATGACGTGAGACTATGATATTACATATGGACACGTTATAGCATAAATACCCCCTATCGTTTGACGGAAAACCTAGAATTCGTTCGACTTTACCATTTTGATGGAAAGTATGGGGCAGGAGTAACGAAATACCATGCCATTAGCCGTACATAATTTATGAAAGAGAGAAATGTTAAATTCACGACCATTTTCACATTGAAAATTTTTATTTCTTTTTCAAATTGTGTTTTAGCATATGTACGAAATTAAAGAAACTTGGAGTAGACATGAGATTTAAAGCGGAGCGGATAGACCCATAGGAAGTGGGAAAAATCATCAAAGAATATGAAATAGTACTTATGATCCAATTTGCTAGTAATAGGAGAGGTCCATAAATCATAATGAATAATATCTAAGGGAGAAAAAGTAATATTCAAAGAGGACGTAAATGAAAGTCTAACATGTTTTCCTAGATGACAAGAATAACAATTTTGGACAAGGTTCCCTTTATTAAATTTAATTAAATTGTGGTTTCTAAGAAAATAAAAAATATGAGCTCCGGGATGTCCAAGTCTACTATGCCACGTTGAGGAGGAGATGTCATCTAGAGATGTGGGAGGATTGACACTGACAGCGGACGTGGGTAGAAAGGATTGAGGTCCCCCACACTATTGCATCTCGTAAGAAGTCTCCCCGTACGTAGGTCCTTTACAGAAAAACCAAATGGGTCAAAATCAATGGATACAGAATTTTCGGTGGCGAATTTTCTAACAAAGATTAGGTTCTTGATAATGCTAGGGGCATATAGGACATTTTTAAGGGAAGTGTGGTTGATGTGGTGGAGTTAGTGTATGGCCAAACTCTTGAATTAGAATGCGATGAACATTTACGACCATAATAGATTGAGGAGTATTTAAATTGCGCAGTTCAAGAAGATTATCAGAATTGTTGGTGAGGTGAGACGTGACATCCGTATCCATACCACACATCATCGGGCTGCTGAATTTTTAAAGAACCGAAAGCATGGCCCAAATCCGTTGGATTGAGGCTGGACGATTGCTGTTGGGCCTCTGTGTAAAGGGTCTGGTGCCTGGAAAGGGGCTCGGTGGTGCTGGGCCGCTGTGTATTGGGCTTTGGCGGTGTCCACTGTTGTTGCTGGGCCTGTCCTGGAAAAGGGCTTCCTCGGCAACTGTTTATTGACTTCATATTCTGTCTCAGCGTCCGACCTTCTTCCGCTCCGACTGAGGGAGAGTGATAGTGAATATATTGCATATATTCACAATATATTCTGTAATTAATATTTTAGTGTAATTAATATAAAATAGAGATAATAATTCCATTAGAACAACAATTGTACACTTCTCTAATTATTTTTGATAGGATCTAAGTTTAGTGAAAAAAGAATATACTTTACCTTTCAATTGGAAAAGAATAGAAAACAACCATATCTAATGCACTTCCACTATAAGGAAGAAAGATAAAAAAACATGATCATATTGTACACTATTAGTTTATATAACTTAATTTATTTTGCAATGCGGACTCTCTCGTATAACATGATCATATTTAAACTAGAGGATGGGACAACTTGCCAGTTGCTACTCCATTGCGCCAATATCTGACTATATGCTATATAGAGGTGTCAAAACAGGATCATAAAAATATCATTATTTAATTTTCCCGATTTTAAATCGCTAAATTCAGCATCTAAAAGTTGGGCTAATTTGGGGGCTAAATGTGTGTTTACCCGTAAAACGGTCCAATTGAATTTATATACATGATAAATGACACGTTAATCTCAAGTGACACATTAAATATAAATTTTAGATGAATTATACTAAAAATAAATAATAACAATATAAAGTAAGCAATGATTAGCTTGAGCCTTATGATAGCGTCTGAGCAAAGTGACGAGAACTTGTATGAAAGCACAAAAGCCAAGAGAATATTAGTAAGTATATTTGTAATAGCCAAAATCTGGTCAGTCACAACGGAATGACATGTCCTATTTGTATATGCGCCTACACGAGTACACATCCCACGAAATATGCTCTCATTAATACAGGAGAATGAATGTTGTAATAATTGGGTTATCAATATATCAATAAATGCAATTAAAGCTCCATTGAAAGATGTGTGAGTGGTTTGGTAACGACTGCCTGTTACAATTCAAACGGCCACTTTCTCAGACATTCGCATCGACACGCCAGGTCAATCCCGGTACCACTTGAATGCTACCGGTAATGTCCAAGATGACTTGGGCTCTGTTGACACCCAATTTTGATCCATCTTTTGATTATTTCATGCATTTTTAAGTATTTTAGGACACCGCATTTTAATCACCATTTTTGGCATTTTTTGTATATTTTTTACCTAATATTCTATGTTGTTTTATTTTTTACAAATTGGCATCACGTTTTTACTTTTAATTAGGCATTAAATATTTTCAAATATTATGTTATTATTATTGCGACATCATTTTATTTTAATAATTTTTGCATCTCTTTAAATAATTAATTGGCATCCCGTTTTTACTTTTAATTAGGCATTAAACATTTATTAAATATTATATTTTATTATTATTGCATCGGCATTTGCATTTTTTGATAATTTTACATCTCTTTAAATAATTTTTCTTTTAAATAATTAACCCATTTTGCATTTTAGTCAAACCAGTCCAATACGAGAAACAATCCGGATCAGTCCAATCCAACACTTTTTTTATTTCATCCCAACACCCTTTTTATTTTATCTTAATCATACCCATTTTATTTCCCAAAAAAACAAAAAAACAATACCCACTTTTATTTTTCCCCCAAAACCATATCCTAAACCTAAATACCTCTATATAATAAAAGTCTCCCCTCATCTTCATGAAAAAAAAAAACAGCAGTCGCTCATCTATCTTCTCACCTCTCTCAATATCATCTTCTTCACTTTATCATTTCATCAAGCAGATTGGCACGGCTGGCCCGGCCCCATCCCATCCCGTCAGGCCCCGCCCCGCCCCGACCGGCCCCGCCCCGCCTCTCGCCGAATAATTAAAAAAATAAAAATTAGCGAGATCGGGGCTCGAACCTGGATGAGACATGGTATGGTCCCGCGACGACCCGTCCCGTGTTCCATCCCTTGCCCCGCCCACCCCGCCTCAAACTCGGGCATTGAAAATAGTCGCTGCAATAACGACTATTTACATTTTGCCGCTTTGCAACGACTCATTTTGGCCTCCCCCACTCCCCCAACCCCCTACCCCCTTTATATTTATTTTTAACCCCTAAGTTATTATATTTACACTTTAACCCAATTTTTCAACTATAAATACCTCATTTTCTCTTCTTATTTCTCACAAATCTTCCTACAATCTCTCAATCAATCAATCTCTATACAACATTGTCTACTAAATATTCAATTTATTTATTAATTTGGGAATTGGGAGTTAAGTTGACAACTAGCTTGAGGATTATCTATCGAGCAAAGTTTCAATTTTCAACCTCTCGATTACACGTTGACTCTACATCGGCGTTTGGTACATTCGTTCTCTCATTAAATTATTATTTTGTCTTTATTTCATTTAGCACATTTAATTTCATTATCTTTAAGTCTTTAACTATTTATTACCATAATTAAAATGAAAAGAGTAAAAAGTGTTTTCAGCAAGGGTACTTCTTCTAGTAAGACGGGTAACAAGGGCAAGGATACTTCTTCTAGTATTCCTAGTCCTACTCCTAGACAAGATGATTTTATTGATCCTGAACAGTTTCCTGAAATACCATATGATCTAGACGACCATGTATTTTCTCAAAATGAAGAAGCCTTTGATTTAGATGCCACTCTAGATGATGATACACCCACTAATGTAGATGATGATACACCCACTAGTGAAATGGCTTCTATTCCCCCTAGTATGAGACGAGGTCCGACAAAACGACCATTAAAATCAGATGTATGGAAATATTTTCACAGGGACGTACCAAATCATGTAGCTATATGTAAAACTTGTAAAGTTGTTTATACTTTTAAAATTGGACAAGGTCATGATGGGACGGGGGGTTTAGGAAGACACCTATTGCAAAAACACAAAGCCTTGCATGCCCAATACATTATTGAAAAATATGGTGAGAAAGCGCCCTCTCAATCGGGACAAGGTTCACATACTGTCTCGGACAAAGTACAGGGTCAAATTAA
Organism: Przewalskia tangutica; assembly: GCA_029844215.1. Lineage (NCBI taxonomy): Eukaryota > Viridiplantae > Streptophyta > Magnoliopsida > Solanales > Solanaceae > Przewalskia > Przewalskia tangutica. The sequence continues at coordinate 148,742,148 of CM056720.1, forward strand.
TCCTATGACGGGGGGGAGTTGTAGGCCCTAAATACGATAAACATAAAGATAGGGAAGCACTAACAAAATTAGTTGTTGTGGAGGGTTTGCCTTTTTTATTTCCTGAATCTCCTGGTTTTATTCATTATATTAGAGTATGTATAATCCTGCTTATAAAGGTTTATCTAGATCAACTGTTAAGAGAGATGTATTTAAATTTGCACATGAATATCAACAGTATTTACGTTATGCATTATATCATTTTAATGACAAAGTTGCTCTAACTTCTGTTATAGGTCGTAGTACTAACGACCATGATTATTTAACTGTAACCTGTCATTGGATAGATTATAAATGGTCTATGCAAAAACGTATTTTAACATATAGATATATAGATAGTAGGCACACTGCTCAGTTTATTTCAGAAAATATTTATTTTGTCTGCGATTATTACGGAATAACTGATAAAGTTATGAGTATTACATTAGATAATGCATCTTCTAACAATGCTGCTATTTATGTTTTAAAAGAAGTTTTAACTCCGTCTTTTCCAAAACATTTTCATATCAAATGTGTGTCCCATATTTATAAATTAGTTGTAAAGGATGGTCTTTCACTTTTTTCAAGATATTCTTGAAAAAATACAATTTGCTATAAATTTTATTTTTAAAAATAATAGAATCCAACATAGAAAAGAATATAAAAAAACTTGTCACGATTGTGGACTATCTTATAGAAAAATTCTCGAAGAAGTACCCATTAGGTGAAATTCTTTATATGACCAACTACTTGTTGCTTATGATTATAGAAAACCTATCACTTTATTTTTTAACGCTCATAATCAAAATCCAACTGATATGATTGTGGATAATGATTGAGACAAAATTAAAGAACTTATTGTATTTCTAGAGAATTTTCTTCGAGCAACAAAAGAATTTTCTACTATATATTATCCTACTATTTCAATTGTCACGACCCGACCTCGGGCCCGCGACTGGTACCTTACCCCTGGTACCCTAGTGATAATACATCAGAGAAAAACCAGCGAAAATAAAACTTACATATATGAAACAAGATATACAATAAGAAATAGGCTAACCAAAACGGTCACCTTTCTGTATATATACATACAATCCGAACAGTTACATCCTTTACAAACCCTGCCCACAACAGTACTACATACCTCTAAGAATTTTTATAACAACAACGACGGGACAGGGCCCCGCCATACCCCTGAATGTACAAGTACCTACAATGACAGGGGACTATACTAAAAGATAAGCCTCCGGAGAAACGGAGCTTCCCAATACGCAGAACCGTGATCCTAAGAGCGAGGATCAACAACTGGTATACCTCTACCGCAGATTTAACGCAGCCTCGGGCGAGGTCAAGATAACAGTACCAAGTATGTGAAATCAAAATATCAGAATGAAATCATAACAGTCTATATAAAGCAGGAGACATGTATGATAGCCAAACTACAGTACACAACATATAAGCAGTCATGTCAAGTCAGGGACTCACGCCCTCAAAGTCATCACTCAAATATAACCATGGGTCTCACGCCCACAATATCAATCATGCTCGTGGAATTCCTTCCTCACTGCCGGCAGTCTATGATATAACAACACCAAGGAGTACACATGAACACCAGGTCCTACCTGTGTCATAAGAACCGTACGGGGCAAGTACGAAGGCCGACTACCAGATACCACCTGCGCCACGTAGCTGACGGGGGCAAGTACGAAGACCAACTACCAGATACCAAGCCGTACCAACAACACTATATAACTGTATCACGAAGCTGACATGGGGCAAGTACGAAGGCCGACTACCAGATGTAACACCCCATTTTAAACCGGAGTCGAAAACGGGATTCTAGCGAACCCTGCTTGAATAAAAAGTGTTAGAAAATAAATAAAAGTGTTAAATGTTAAAAGAATACTAAAATTTAAAAGGGTTGCTAGGAGTGCTAAAAATACTAAAGGGTTGCTAGGGTTCACGGAGTCGCCACCTAATTATTTTGGGTGAATTAGGACACCTAAATGTTAACTAGTTTAAAGTAAACATTAACTCCATTTAATGGTCTGCTAAACTTAATGAGATTCTGGGTAAGGGTTCTTTATTATGCTAAAGGGAAGGGGTTAGGCACCCTAAAGGATCCGCTAACTTGCGGTTGTCCGTTCAAACCTTGGGTTATTATTATGCTAAAAAAAAGGGTATGTTAAAAATATTTGAGTAAAAGATGTTGTAAATATCCCTAAGAGAAATACATTTTTTGATGATAAGAGAAAATCATAATGTTTGTTTATAAAAAATAAGGTTAACTTTGAAGGAGCATATTCATTCGTAAAAAAAAATACTAAAATGATATGTTTATATTGCATAGCATAATATAAAGGATTGTAATGTAGAATTAGTTGTGACAAAGTATGCCTTTTATAAAAATACGCTTAACCTGTAAAGAAAAATGTCTATTAGGCAAGAGGAAATAAAAGGTATGATTTTTAAAATAATGTACGCAATAGTGGAGTTTATAAGAAAAGACTTCTTCATGTTAGACAATATTTTAACTAGATGGATAGTCATGTTAGCGAAAGTTACGAAGTGGTTTTACTATAACTTAGGCGGTGTATTACAAGCTAAGCATAATTAACTTGGGGGAAATGAAGCTATGGTGTCCGACTACCTTCTAATTTATTGAGTTAAGATTAACTACTCTTAAGCATAACATTAATAATGCAATGTTAGACAATTAGTTCACAACAAATAAATGGGGGCGGGATAAGAAAATAATAAAGACGACTTGAGGAAATTGCGATGTCATTCGCCTGCGGCTTTGGAATTCCGATGCGGATAGAGAAATGCACATAGATGCGGGTATTAATGGGTTGCGGCGAGTCTCGTATCGAGACTCTTCCCTTTGCTCCAAGGCATTGCGTTTCATGTAAAAATAAGAAAGATAAGGAATTAGCATATATCCTAATTACTTGAATCATAAAAATCTATACGCACATGATCTATATTTGCATGTAATCAGCATATAAGAATGTATAAATTAGTGAATAGAATGGCGCAGCTGCTGCCATAAGCAGCAAACAGTAAGATTCAGTAAGCAACAACATGCAGCGAATAGGGAAAATAAATATGCCAGCCCCCCTGCTGTTGTTTTCAAACCTTTTAGGAAGAATCGCCCAAACGAAGTGAATCTAATAACAAGTATTCCTATCTTATATACATGTATTCAGACTTGGATTATCATAAATAATAGTTTCCATATTAACGAAAGCATGCATATGTCTATTCTATTTTTATTTGATCTACCTAACAATACACTAAACAGATACTTATCAGAACAAGATTAAACTAGCAGTACCACATGATTTTGTACACAAGCACGAGACTGGGGGGTTATGAATTGAATATAGGATGCAAAACAGAGACATAACTTCACACAAAGGTCACTTAATCCAAAGAAGCGCAACCCAGCAGATTGGGCAAAGTACAAGGCGCTTTAGAGACTTCACCTATTGACACAGAATAATCTTGATACCTAAATAGGCAAGGGAAGTACACTGAATTTGACATACGAGCATGAGGATGGACAGAAGACATCGTGACATTGAAACATTTGGATATGCCTATTTGTTTACTGACCAGCTTAAAAAAATACGAGGCGACTACGGCTTCTGCCGCAGTTGAACACTCACATATGCTGTGAATGCACCGTCCGATTGCAAACAAGAAGCGAGATGTAAATAAGAAGCAAAACAAAGCAAAGACATAAAATACGATATACATGTTAATATACTAAACATATGGGTAATTCGGTTGTTGTTCACTGAGCGTAAATATGCAAATCCAGCATCGACTTCTACATGTATGTCCAAACATATCCTTGCCATTTAGAATGTTTAGAACCTATCCGATGCACACTGATATACATTGAATGAGTACTCACGTAAGATTCATTTTATATGACGTATATGGGGAGGTTCTGTTTTCAGATTTAAGGAAATAGCCTCGCAGCAACTTAGCACTTCAACAAACAAGAGACAGTACCAACATTATTTGATGTTTTCCTATGCTTTGCCCATTATTGGTGATATAAGACATCTAACTAACCAAATATGATCCTCAGACAGAATAAGCATGCTTTTGAACATTCACACGAATTCAGATGATTTGCGACAAACATACGTTGCTGCATATGACACACACAATACATTGCGACGGGGCTATAGACTTCGAACGACGACCAGATTAAGCTTAAATGCCTTTTTCAAGAAAGAAAACACATACATAGATACAGGATATGCAACATGAAACAGAATTATAGGTCATACTGGATTTAGAAACATAGATAATGGCTTAGCTGCATATTCAGCATACTCAGCCTACTAAGTAGCAAATATCCCAAGGCGATCACCCTAAACACTGTCACAATGTCCTTGCGACAAGTTATTAACGTTATTTCGAAATACAATATTAGATATGAATCTGACGACAATTAGTAAACTAGAATCCCTTTCAGTTTTTGTTTTTTTTTACTCCCACTGTTTCGCATGCTTCATCATCAATTTAGTTCGTTTGTTTATAAATGTCTAAATACGATGTTTGGTCAATTTCTGCTAAACTTAATGAGATTCTGGGTAAGGGTTCTTTATTATCCTAAAGGGAAGGGGTTAGGCACCCTAAAGGATCCGCTAACTTGCGGTTGTCCTGCCAAACCTAGGGTTAATTATTACGCTAATGAAGTACTTTTTTTTTTCTTTTGAAAATCTTTGACTTGCGGTTGTCCTGCCACCATATTAACACGATTTCACCTATGTGTCCATACGATTAGCTCAACATGTTTCCAGTTGGCATTTCACATTGTTGGGATTTATTTAGTCTGTTTGGGTCTGGTTTGGCTCACGTAATGAGATGATACATGTTCTAGATCATTAATAATGTTGGTACTGTCTCTTGTTTGTTGAAGTGCTAAGTCGCTGCGAGGCTATTTCCCTAGATCTGAAAACAGAACCTCCCCGTATACGTCATATAAAATGAATCTTCTGTGAGTACTCATTGCAATGTATATCCAAGTGTGCATCGGATAGGTTCTAAGCATTCTAAATGGCAGTAACACCCCATTTTAAACCGAAGTCGAAAACGGGATTCTAGCGAACCCTGCTTAAATAAAAATGTTAGAAAATAAATAAAAAAAGTGCTAAATGTTAAAAAGGATGTTAAAGTGTTAAAAAAGTGCTAGAATATAAAAAAAAGTGCTAAAGTAGTGCTAGGGTTCGCGGAGTCGCCACCTAATTAATTTGGGTGAATTAGGACACCTAAATGTTAACTAGTTTAAAGTAAACATTAACTCCATTTAACGGTCTGCTAAACTTAATGAGATTCTGGGTAAGGGTTCTTTATTATCCTAAAGGGAAGGGGTTAAGCACCCTAAAGGATCCGCTAACTTGCGGTTGTCCGTTCAAACCTAGGTTAATTATCTGGTTAAGAAAGGCATGTAAAAAAAAAGTATTTGAAGTAAAGAATGTTGCAGGTGTTTTATATAAAGTAAGAAAAACAAATGTGTTCTTGGATGACATAAAAGGTTTATAGTAGAAATAATTTTGGATGAAAATATATGTTCATAAGATACAAGAACACATAAATTTGCTATATTAGATGAAATATATGTTGCATAGTATAGTGCAAAGGTAATAATGCAAGTATCGGCTTCTTTGACAAAAAAATGCATTTAGGTAAGTAGGCATGTCATAATTTATAAAACATAGTATAAAGTTCTAAAATATGTGTTCGTGTTGTTTATAAAATACTCTTTTTGGCAAATAAAAAAAAATAAAGGAAAAGTTAGTTACTTATGGATTTGTTTTGTTAATTATGCAAAAATATAGTTTAGTTTTTAATTACTTTCTTTGCAATGATAAAAAATATTCCGACATGCATGACGATCCTAAAAAAATAAAAATAAATTAGGAGGTGTTTTAAGTTTAATCTTCCCTCCCCATATTCGTTCAAGGTTTAATTGTTCTAGATGTTCTAACAATTACACAAATTTTAACAAATAAAGAAATACACAAACAACGGGATCAAAGGAGTAAAAATAGTGATTAGGACGGATGGTAATGTCATCCTGCCCTATTTGTTTTGGATTTTTCGAGGCCCGAGAATGCGAGAAGTGTGGATGCGGGTCTTCATTCGGCGAGAGTCATGCGGAGTC